>OY293416.1:50520784-51163991 GCA_958502065.1 Chrysolina americana
CTGAGTTTGATCAGAGGTGGTTATTTTCGTGCTGTCCCGGAAAAAGCTAATGCAAAAAACCGGGTTGAAGTACTTCGCGCTCTAGGTCTGACCGGCGACTTGGTTCCCTATGAAACCGGTTCCTCCCATCTTTCCTGGTAGATGGCCAACGATTGATATATCAGCCCGCCGCTTTTGCGGAGCTGATAATAATGGATTCTGATCCTGGTAAGGTCTCTGGTTAACGAACTGTTGGGAAGGTGGAACCTTTAGAATTTATCGGACAGGTTTCTAACATATGTCGGGATGGAGTCGACGCCAGCAGGGGCGCGTAGCGCATCCAAACGAATGTATCTATCACTATTAGTGATGATACGAAGTACTCTGTTCTGCATCTTTCCAGTCTCATAAACGGGGTCTTGGGCAGGCTGCAGAACGCTGGGCAAGCCTACAATATCGCCGGCCGTATGATCTATTTGTATACCATCGTTTTGGGCTCGAGCTTCATATGTGAACCCTCTGGCTATCAGGGGGTAGGTGCGTTTTACCGCTGCCGCGGCCCTCTGTATAGCCAAGTTAATATGCTTGTGCCACATCGACTCCCGCTGCCTACCAACTGAGCTATTTGACACATATGACAAGAAATTATATTGTATTAGAGTGTATCTTGATTAGTAATTATTATCAAACATAAAAGATGTCTAATTATGATTTTGATCTCGTCAGTATTATATCATAAAGAAAATATTTTGTATTTAAATTAATTTTTTTAAATAAATGAAGTCAGAATGGTTTTTCAGTCGGACTATTCATTCGATTTTCTTGGACACATGTCAATATCATCTATATTTCTTGGAGTTTGGTTGAAACAAATATCCATTCAAAAGCATACTGAATAATCTTAATAAAAAAAGGAATTTTCAAAATTCATGTTTATTTTTGGTAAATAGTTTCATATATCAAATCTCTACTTTAGTCAGGCAATCTTGTAAATGTCTTGTTAGTTATTTATTGTAATCAAGAAACAGGCTTTGAAAAATTTGGGTGAAACGTCAAAATATTTTTATACATTATTTGGTAAAATTAATATGTGGAAAAATAGTGTACATTCCTCGTGCAAAAGTGATTTGTCACACTCGTGTTATTGCCGCACTCGGCTTACGCCTCGTACCACAATATTTCCCACTAGTGTAGAAACTTCACTTCCCGCACTAGTAATGTAATATTCTTCTATATCCTATCTTGCAATACTGACGTCTCAATATGGATTCGACTGTAATAGATACTGATTATCAAAAATGTATATGCACGACAACTTCTGAAGTTTATCTATTTTATTTTAAAACTAATTTGTCGTCAACTATTATACACCATGATCATCAAAATACTAGATATTGATCAAGAACACTGTACATTTGAGACAAATTGATAGCACATCACCTACCTGGAATCTTCCCATCGTTTCTTATTTGGAAAAAATCAGAAGAGAAATATCCTAAAATGATTCTTTGTTTGTTAAATTGAATTTTATTTTTTAGTTTATTATTCAACATCAATAATGACTTACTCCACCTATATAAATTGAATATTCTATCAACGTTCAGGTTGAAAATATGCAGCGCGAGCTAACGAGGTTAAAAAAATCATTCCCAAATGCAGTCACATTCTCATGAATATAGAAAGTTACAAAATCTTCAAAAATTCAGGTCCTAGATAACATTTTCATGAGAATACTAATAAGAATCAAATACAGTCAAGAACATAGTAGTTGCATCAACTTGAAATTTTGTAATCCATATGGTGTGAAACAGTGCCCAATCGTATATAAATTCGGATTGATGCACTTATCACCACATTCAGTATTTTCCTTCCATACATCTACCTAAGCACAACATGTTTTCCTTTGTAAGTGTACATTTTTTCTTGATTCATTATAATAGTTTTGTATATATTCTCCCAGTAGACCGATTTTGAAACTTCTACAAAACTTACCTCAGTGCAATGTTCGGTGTTATGATTTTTTCTGTTGTGAATACATAAGAGATATCATATATTTCATTAATAAATACATCTTCAATATCATGAAACATTTACACAACCTCTGATCAAGTAACACATCCTAGATGAGTAATACTCAAATAGTACTGAAGGTCACATCTTCTTATAATGTTATTCCTCAAATCATGACATTATTGCCATGTCGCAATATTTTTAGGATACAATAAGCACGTCAGCTTGATTTTGATTTCTGTCAGGTATATTCATGGCAACGAAAACCCAAAAATACTGTCTTGGATGAAATATATAACAAAAAGAAGGCAATTGAAATGTTCATTGCAGCTTGTTGAGAGCATGTAAAAACGGATATTCTTCATTGTCGATATAGTCTGGTCAGTGCGGCAACGCTGCATCTAATATTTGACAAAACAACAAAACATTTCTGATCTTTTCATCTTTGGCTTATTGGAGTGTTTTTTCATGAATAAAGTGCAAATTCTGAGGTAATTTGTGTTGAACTATCGTTAGTTTTTATTATTAAGCAATAGCGAAGCATGGTGAAATGTGTAAAAGACTACTTAAAGCTGGAAATCAAAATATGTCATTTCGTAGGTGAGCTACCAGTGTCTTAACTATCGAGGAAGGGAAACCGAATTGGAAAAGAGTAAAATTAATGAATTCTGAAAGAACATCAGCTGTTCTCAAAGTCCTGTGGATATTCTTCAATCATAATTTCAGGTTTCCATTCCATATTGGGTTTTTATTATTCATATTTTATTGAAAACAACGCACGACACTGCCGGTGAGGGAAGATGTCCCTTACAAATAAATTTTGAGGAGTGAGCGGCGAGTTACTCATCTAGGTTGTGATATTTCATAGGAGGTCACGACAAAAAATCGAGAGTCAAGGAAGTGAAAAATTCGCAAGAGTTTGTTCGAGCTGACAGAATACCATTAATTTGATAGAAACAATGAAAACTCCAAATGAATTCAGGTAGACTTGACAGTTTTTGAGACTTGTCACAGTGCTTTTTATCAGTTATATTTTTGTTCATCTTTTGCACGTACAGTTCAATCTGATGAACATGATACCCCTTTGAGGCCGGATTTTATTTTTTGAAAAGAAAATCAAAACAAAGACTGTAATTTTGTTAATTTATATTATAGTGTTTAAATCATTATGGGAAATTTAAAATAATAAGGATTATCCTGCGGAATATTTTGAATGTTGGGGTCACCAATTTGTAGTACCTTCGTACCATAATATCAAAATTTCTGGTAATTTTTTTACTTCAAGTGTGCGTGCCAGAGCGCCACAGTGTCCCTATATTACCACTAGACAAATAACACTCTTCAAGAACAAAGAGTGATTTTTTTTCATAAAAAATGTCAAAACAATGCAAATATATGAAAAAATCAAACTACTTAGTATGGTAAACAGCAAAACAGTTCTTGTCATGTCATCCTGGCTCCAAAAAGTTTTTTTCTCTTGAAACTATTTTTCTATCACTACTTTGAAAGTGCCAGTAGAAGGTTCATAAAGGCATATAGTGTTTTAAAATGCGGAACATCTGAACAAATTCTGATAAGATAATCTATCATTCCGCTAATATTTCACTTCACACATGGCCCAACCGATAAAAACTAACCCAAACTAACACAAGGCATCCAAATCCGAGAAATGCTCACTATCCAAAATAATAAAAATAAAATAGTTGTCGACATTTTTTACACATTTTTCACATATTTTTCCCACATTTTTGGATATACATACGTTAACGAAACATCTACTCTGCTTCTTCACATAGAAAATGTAACTTTTTGCGGTGCCCAAGTTCTCAATAAATAATCAAAGTGCTTGGTGGTTCATTCACATAACCACTCATAAAAACTACAACACACAAACTGAAAACTAGTTACTCATGCATAACTTCTTCGTACAATCGCACAGTATACATAGCAGAAAGTAAAAAAACCTGCCATTTTTTCAAAACTTGTAAAAACAAATAGATTTTTACTATTTTAAGCCGGCGTGAAATGTTCCCCGCAAACAACGAGCGATAAATCCATTTGGTGCAATGCTTGGCACAATAGTATATTACATAACAAGAGTTGTAAGAAACATATTACGCACGACTAGAAAAAGTTATTCAACAATAAGTGACATTTGAATTATGGTATTCCCAAATAACCATTGGTCCCCAAAGGGATACACCTTACTTGGGATTCTGGTACCCGAAATCATAATGAAGATTACTATAATTGTTACTTAATTTTGGATGAAGATATTGAACATTCTTTCGTACCAATTCAACTGGAATTTGATAGATTCCGATGATGACATGTTCTCGGGAAAATTATGAGGAATAAATTGAAAACAGTGACCTAGAAACAAAGTAGGACAAAATGAAAAGGTGAAGTTGAATCCAACATATCTGTAGAATTATTCACAACAGACTTCCAAACTAACACTGCCAAAGGAAACGAGGCAATGAACGGAAGACAACTTATTATACCATCTTGCTTTGTTTGTGAAAAACTGCGTAAATAGTTTATACATATCTCTTTCAATTATATTCAATCTATTTGTTAGTGAGGGTGAATCTCCGAAGATTTGGAAAACTGCTTACCTTGTCCCTATATACAAAAATTATAGGTTGAAAATTTTCTTCACCAATTACAAAGAAATAAGTAAGCTTCTAGAACCAACGGATTGATAATTGAACATGGTTTCTTTCCGGAAAGAGGTATTGAAATCAACTTGATGATTTACTGTCAATACATATCAGATTCTATGGACGAGAGAATCCAAGTAGACTTCATCAATATGGATTTCAGCAAAGCTTTCGATAAAATTGATCATAACATATTCTGGTAAAAGCTAAGATGGTTCGCCTCTGACTTTTTCAACAAATCACAAATCGTGACCATCAAAGGTTTCGAATCCGAACCTATTGCTGTTACATCTGGGGTACCGTAAGGCTCCCAACTCGGTCCATCAATGTTTCTGAATTTTCATCAACAATATAAGAAATCATTTCCAACATTCCAATATCTCTGCTGATTGTTCAAACATTCTGTCAGAATTCATCGTTTTTCACGAATTTGTAGTTTAACAAATGGTCTATAATTTCCTTCATAAAAGATCAGTATGAGTTTGAATTTGAGTAATAAATTATGTTTCAATCTACATTGTGAATATATCGTTGAAATATCTAGCTAGTATGCAAGAATTTCAGAACTCGAAAGGCAATTCAGTCATAAATTTGTAGCAGACTGAACTTTACCAGTGTTATGTCTGGAATGAACGTTATAACTTATACATCGTAAGACTTGAGAAAATCCAAAACAGGATCATAAGATTTTTAATATTGAAAATGTGAATTCAGTAAGAATTTCATTCAATATTTTCGTCATTGGAACGAAGAAGAATAATAACAGACTTCGTCTACATTTTCAAAATTATCGAAAATATAAATGACGCTTCCCATGTTCTAAGTTTGGTAGGTTTCCACGTGCCTTTCAGAAACACCAAAAGTAGGGCTCTTCTTAAGATTATATACTCATAAGAATACCAACCTAAGTCAAAATTCTGTCTCTAGATTAAATGATACCTTCTGTAGATTTTGCTCTGAGCTAGATATATCTTGTATGCCAATAATCCTCATTCAAAATTTGTACTAAACACGTGTTTAGAATATATACAAGTAAAGATATAGTTTTCAGGAAATTTTTGTGAACCATGAGATAAATGTACTCAGTTAATTGGTAGATACTGTATTGGATCAACGCCTAATTTGTATCCCAAAATCGTAATTAGTAAATGAAAAATTAAAGCCAAAGATATGGCAAGATAACGTAGGGCTAAAAATGGATCAGTTAACACAAACCAGTTCATATACAACGTAAAAAGAAGTAAAAAGCTACTTCCTTTCCTAAATAGTGCGATTTTACGACAAATAATGTGCGAGAAAACTACTGTTATGTTGATTTTTCATAATTTGTATATTTTAGGTGCAATTCCAAATTATATAACAGGACTGGAAATAAAACTGTATTGATTTATGGTTTCTTTTTTCTTGCGCTTGTTAACCTAGTATATGAATTCAGAGAGTACCATGCAATGCCTAGAATTTCTAATTGTTAAGAATACACCGAAACGACTCGATCTTCACAAACTTAATTTTTAATATCACGATATGTTTTACTGAAACAGTAGCTTTTTCAGTAAAGTATAATTATTTTTCTTTTCTCACAGGTATTCGTCTTGGCTATTGCCATCATATCCGCTTCTGCAAACCCAAGCCCACAGACCATAGTACGACCCTTAGCAGCAGTATCTCCAGCAATTGCTCCAGCCGTTGTAACTTCCCACAGCTACCAAGTGATATCTCGCAACTACAACGCTTTAGCGTCTCCAATCAGAGCAGCTGCACTTTTAAAAAATGCACCCCCTCTTCTGTCAAGACCTGCTGCCTTGGTGGCCAATTCACCAATCGTTGCTGCTGAAACATCTCCATTTTTGGAAGCAAGAATCACTTCAAGTCCATCGAATAAAAGTTTACCAGATAGTTCGTCTGCGCTTGCTAAAGCAAGCTCACCAATATATTCCAGAATGAGTCAGGCTGAAACTACTAGAACTGCCAGTCCCACGACAGCTGGTGCTGCACCGCTGACCAATGCTCCAGAAGCAAGTGATGCTAGATCTTCTTCGGTGAATCCCTCTGGTACTTCTGCTGCTCCCGTTGTTCCTCTTGCTGGTCCATCTGCAGCTTTCAATGTATTTTCAGCTGCATACAACGCTCTTCCAGCTGGTACTCGAACAGTTTCTGTTGGTTCTATTCCTGCTCCAGGTGCAGCTTATTCGGCACTTCCAGCTGCTTTGCCGTATGTCTTTCCATCTGCATACTTTTCTTCAGCTTACACAACTTCAAATTATTTGACTTATCCTCGTTTGTTTTGAATTCGTTGAACTAATAACTTTGTGATTAAATGAAATATGAGAAGATTTATGCAGTATTCAATAGTTTTTTTGTTCTGTGTATTTTCATACTGTGAAACAGATAATCTTCCGCCCTGGTGGATAATATTTGCTAATTGTTTCCGAAAGCATTACAAAGTATGTTCTTGCAGAAAAACTTAAAAGGATTGAAAGGATTGGCCTATTCTGCCAGCGAAAATTTGGTGAATTATCCCTGAAATAATTTTTTAAATACACTAATTTTTAATACAAAAATTACTGATAAAATCCTTTTTTGAAAGACACGGCACATTTTTTATGGGAAATGGCTTTCCGTGAATTTGGCTGTATTTTTTGTTATAGTTCCTGATACCCAAATACCCTGCTGAAATTTTATACAAATAACTGCTTAACTGACTCAAAACTTCGTTTCCATGAGATCAATGATATATGTATTTGTATATAAATCGATATTTGACAATTGTTACTCTTACTGAGCTCTGTTGTCCACTTACCTTATTAGTTTCTGTCTTAGAGAAAAATTTTTCCAGAAGCATGGCCGTTCCTGTTGTGGATGTATTGCTGGCAAAAATATCCCCACTGAGTATGAGGATATTCGTCCTATAAGCATACTTCTAGCGAGTTCGATGATATCAGAAAGGGCTATTGAGATTCAACTTCTAGTGCACGTTGAACAATTCATTATTATACCTTCTGTGTAGTCTGGCTTGAGAAAGGGCTTTAGCTACATAATAGCAATGCTGCTACATGTTATGATGTTGTCATAGCACTGTAGTGTTCAATTTCAGTATATCCTTCGAGGTGATCGGTGGACCATTGGCAAATAATGATAATAGCCGTCCTCTACCCGCACAGGCTATGCCTTTGGGTACACTCTATGAGTGTTTATGAGGGATTATTATTATTATTAAACCTTAAATCATGGATTGCTGATTGCTATGAAAAACTACGTTGGTTTATCGGCTTCAGCTATAGCTTAGTTTGAAAATTATCCCAATGAGACAAGAGCTCTCATCTTCACTGTCTCTTCAGCGTTGAGTACCACAAGGTTCGGTTCAATGTTGAGGCCAATTCTTCTCTCGATTCATTCCTCAAACCTTATTAGTAACTTCAATCAAAGCAAGGTGCATTTCTACGCTGACGACACCCAAGTATACCAAATTTCAAATTTTTTTACCCGTGAGTACTGAAGAGTCTTGTGAATTAATCAATAACGATATGAAAGACTTTGTCAAAGCTGCAACAGATCACTGTTCTCAATTGTCGTATATCTAATGTTCTATTGTTTGGTATTGAAGCTACCATGAATGTAATAATAAATGTTGACACAATTGACGTGGTAGAAGAATCTGAAAATCTTGGGTCATCGTTAATCACACTTTGAGATTTGTCAGGCATTACCACACATTGAAATTGAAATCAACTCTGTGCGAAACCCACATTTTTTCAAATGTACATTATGCAAATGGTATGTATGGTCCACATTTAACAAGAAAATACAAGAATAAAATCCATAAATTACAGAATTTATGTTTTCTAAGATTTATTCATGGAATTGAAAGAGATTGAAGAATCACACATGAGTTGAAGGATGTCAGTTGAATATGGAGAAAATGGAACAGGAACATTGTTTTTTGTATAGATATTCACAATGTAACCATCTGATTCAGGTGAACATTGAGACTCATTCCTTCCAGAACAGAATATTTTCGAAGATACTTCAGATATAATCTTCTCCATGAACTGAAACTAGCATGTTTTCAGCATTTCAAATCCAATCTGTATTCTCTTCTGCTCGACTCACATCATAACTAAATTATTTCAGCTTTCAGGCTCCCTATCAATATGCATCAAAATAATTTCTTTTTTATTATACGTGATAGAGCAATTCAGAGGACATGCAAGTACTTGCAGAAACTGAACTGAACTTCGCTCTGTACTTTTGGAATATACTTGTTATCTGAATATACAGTGTGTCCAAGATAAGAATGAACAGCATGTGGATATCGGAAACGGTAAGTGATACGGAGTCGATTAAATTAAAGAGAAGTAGTGCATTTATGTGCCTAATAATATGTCATTAAGAAACTTTTTGTGATTACAATTTTAGATAGTAGGCGCTGGAAAAAATGTCATATTTTGATACATGAAGGAAATTGATTAGTCGTATTTATGCAAGTATAAATTTTTACTTACCACTTATTGCGTTGTTGAATACAAAGATGAGTCTCAATATCAAAAGTTTAGTTTATAAATGTAATTGTAATGTAATAACAAGGAGCTAATATCTATAATAAAAAACAAACAGAAACTTATAACAAGTGTTCAAATAACCCGCCGTTATTTTCTAAGCACAAGTACGCTCGTCTCACAGAGGAATTTGAAACTTGAGTTAACATATTCGGAAAAATATTGTTTACCGATCTTAGCAAATCTTGATTGTGACAATTTTGATTAGATTACACTTGATTCTTGATATATCCCCAAAGGAAGAAGTCTAGTGGGGTTAGGTCGGGGGCCTTTGCAGGCCAGGATGTATCACTATGTGTACCAATTCTCTGTCCTGGAAAGCGATGGTTCAAATAATCACAAACATGAAACAATTCTAGCGTTATGTGCTGGTGTACCATCTTGTTGAAACCAGCAACTGTGAGTACCGCTAAAGTCAAATCATCTAGAGCGTCTTCCAAATCATTCACTAACAAATTTATGTACAGCTCTGCTGTTGAATTGTTTTGGTGGATAAAAGGCCCAATTACATTCGTACCGAGAATACCAACCCACATGTTGAAACCGACACGATGTTGATGTCTGGACACTTTGTGTACACGCGGATTTTGATGATATTTATTTTTTTTAAATGCTAAAATTGAAGGAAAACCGCTTCACTTTTCATTTTGCTCGAGAAATGGTTCTGAAATCATATTGTGTGATACGTTGCTGTATTCACAATAAAAAATGGAGTCGTATCAAGTGTATACTTTAGTTTCGGACCTTATAAACATACGAAGTTGTTGATGTTTTCTAAAAGACGAAACGTTGCAGAAAAATTCTGCTCACGTTATCGTGTAGTCCTCAAAAAGTGGCCATGACAAAGTGCTATTTGTTTCACATTTCCCATGAGAATAAAGCTAGGAGAAAGTAAAAACAAATTTCTCAGATATCTTCGAAACTACTTGGAATAATAAAACTTCCCAAATGGCATATTATTAGGTACATGAATGCGCTACTTTTCTACAAATCAATTGAACCCGTATCTCTTACCGTTTCCGATATCTCCATGCTGTTCATTCTTATCTTGGACACACTCTATGATATTTTTATTCGAAGGAAATGAAGACGTTTATTATGTTTATTATTATCATTCCATTAGTTAGGTGGTGAGTTTGATATTGGGCATGAATTCGGTAGCAGATGTTCGTAGAAAATGTAAACTCCCATATTTTCAGGAAAGTAGCTCAAAATTTACAAAACTGACTCAAAGTAACAACTACTCTGTCGGGTTTATGATGTAGTGTATTGTATTGTTTTGATTGTTTCATAGTTATTTTTAGAAATTACACTCGAAGAATCGAGACTTCTGTCTGCCTTAAAAATGGGTCATGAACAACTCAAATAACATTTTTCGGTCTGAATGCTTTGAGATATTTTCATTCCAGTTCCCTAGCATCATTTCAGTATATGTATTTTACAAAAGATCGATTACAACACAGGAGAAAGAATTAAACTGAAGAACTTATTGAAAAAAACATTTATTTGCCACTATCAATTTGATAACATTTGAAAAAATTCAAGAAATACAAGGATTCATGAAATAGTTTTATGTAGTATCATTTATTAACATAATAAAAGAAAATTCTGAGCAAAGATTGTTGTTATATCATGGAACTATGCTGATGCTAAATTGTAAAACAGAACAGAAAAAATAGAGTATGTGGCTGTAATCTGATGAAATAAATACTGTCTTTACTGAGTTATGCTCAGACCACATTAACTTCTTTAGGTATTCAACGAATTCATTTAGTTTTCGGACTGGCTTACACTACCGTTTTTTTTTAAATCAATCAGAAGTTAACGCCAAATTAATTGTGTGGTACTATTTCTCATTTCTCAGTTGGCCCGGAATTTTTTGAGAATTTTCTTTCCTTTAACTCTAACCATCGAGTGATATTACAGTCAGGCACTGGGCTAATGAAAATTGGTATCATACAAAAATTTTTGGTCAAACTCTCCATTGTTGTCATGCGACGTGTAATTGAATTATTTCTACCATCTCCTAGTTATCAATCACATCAGAAAACGCAGAGAGCTTGGAAATCTTTCGCAGCCTATCTTCTCTCATCGCCTCCCACTTTGAAGACATCCTTCTATCTGAGTGTCTAGCCTTGTTCAAATTATCTTCCACACTAGTATAGTCAAGATTCATCCTGTTTTTGTACTTTTCTCCATCTATGAGACCGTATATGGCAGGACTCAGAAGTTCCTTGGCAACGGTTGGTTCTTTTTCTTCCGACATGTAGCTAATCGTAAGGCCGACGATCATACAGATGGATGCCCCAATCATTGAGAACCAATAGAAAGAGATTTTGAACATTGGAAAAATGTAAGTGTCAGTCGATTTGCTGAAATAAATTAATATGTTTATCATGTCGAAAGAGTTATGTGTTTATATTTAGGTGCAAAGTTTATGGAAAACTCCATACTGGAGAGAACGAGCAGGTTGAAAAAAAAAACAAATAAACAAGTTTATTCAACACGCACTGGCTCTTTCCTGGAAAGCTACTTGAGGAAGTAAACTGATAATAATAGACTTTATCTACGACAAATGTATAATTTACATATTACATCCATGATATTTACAATATAACTCATTATCCACGCACGAGAATAACGAATTATAAGAAATAGTGCATATCGATACTAGAATCAAAATGTTGGTTACTATCAAAATTCTCTCTCGTCGCTCGTGAATGTTATAATCCTCGAAAATAACGGTAATAACCACAACATCTTTGAATAATGACGTAGAGTTATTAACACCCAATAGGTGAGGTTATTTGGAACCATATTGAAAAAATTCAAATTCTAATGGATTTCAGAATATCTGAATTTTCCAAAAATTTCGATTTAATATCATGCAAATAAATATTTTTTGTGAAAGTTAAATAATCTTGGGTTGGCAACAAGCAATTAAAAGAAATCCTATAAGTAATTCAAAATAAATTGTGCCTACATATGATGAACAACATAAAATTATAATTCGCAAATTTCTAAATATACTTTTCATTTCAAATGAAACTCTCCACCATTACAAGGAATTCTGTCTATATGACAAAGCGATAAATTAGGAGTGTAAGACGATGAAAGTTGGCCTACAATCCTTTTTTCTTATTCCCATATCCCGTCTCTATCATTATTGGCCTGATAATCTAAGTGATGGAAACTATTTATAATTTTCACAAAATGATCTGCAGGAATTGGTAGAGGTCCCACAAACATTTATAGAAAAAGGCGTCCTTTAATGATTTTTCAAATTAACGGTTGCTTGGCTCACTATCGTTCAATTTTGAAAGAATATTTAGACAACACTTCTCCAAATACATGGAATGAACAAGGTGGTCCTATTCATTGACCAGCACAATCACCAGACTTGATTCTCCTTGATTTTTTTATAATTGACAGCGTACTAAGAATTCAGCCTACGATGTAAGATTCCAAAACATGTGCCATCTGAGTTGAAAAATCGATAGTACATTCGATAATATGAAGGAAGGAATGAAAGTGCTAACTTGGACGGTATAGATAAAAAAGAGATTAATGATATGGTAAAAGATATCAAGTAGGATATTTTGAAGATATTTCAATATTTAGAATTATTTTTGATTATTATTTTTATTTAACAATTAAACGAGTAATAAATATTTAATAGGCAGTTTTTGGCAATGATTCGTAATTTTCTGAAAGTTTAAATATCTTGAAACCCATTAGACTTTGGATTAGGGTAAATGTGATTCACAAGGTTTGAATATAATAATAATGGCATAATTAGAAACGAGACATTACTCAACTGCATTGAATCATTAATGATTTGATGCGGACAGTGGAAATGGAAAAAGAAGATGAATATCAAATAATTAACAGTCCTGTGTTTATGTACGTTCATATATTTTTTTAGACTGGATCTGAAAATTTAATTTTTTTATGATTTATCAAGGAATGCGATTCCGAGGTTGTGAAAAGATCTCATTACATTTGTGAACAAAATTCCTAGCAGTCTAGAAGGTGTCCTCAATAAAACATTCGAAGATTGCAATGCAGGTTGCGTGTTTAAAACTTTGTACCACAATAATAAAATATACCAAAGTCGACGCTGTTCAATAAGCGAACATCATCGGATTTAGCAGAAACTGCCCCTGAGCTACCCTAGATTTAGTCTTTAGCCAAAGCTGTGGCATTTCACTTTCAGTTCATTTCCTTCTCTAACCAAGGAAGACGAAGCACTAGCCAAGAACGCCAAGGAAATAGGCAATGTTTTTGTCAACAAGTTTTCTGCAAATTCTACTTTAGATTCATTGAGAAAATTACTTTAGAACATCACTCCAATTTCAAGTTATATGCCTGAGAATACCTTTCGTCAAAGAACTATCAGATTCATTTTGCTTTGTTTGTTTGAAAGTTGTATTCATTACTCATAAGCAGGAAGAAACATTGTGAAATATTTGAACATCAAAAGTTATAAGACGATGGAATTCCGTAATAAATGTACCCAAGCATTTTGCTATACTCATATCAATACTGAGCAATGCTAGTAGAACTGATGGAATTCCTTCGATTGTTCTCAAGAAATGTTCCTCTGAACTAACACCAAGTATTTGCAAGATATTTCCGTCCAACTGGAAAATTCGAAGAATACCACCAATCCCAAAAAGAAATTCTGTTATCTCGAAAGTTACGAAAAAAAACATCAACATCGAGCTCATGGAATATTTAGAACGCTCGGGAATTGTAAACGATAAATTATATTGTTTTCATTATCAGATACCCACTGATGTCCTGTTTTCTCATGTCTGACATATGAAGCAGCTATCTATTACGGAATATGATGACCGTAGCATAATATATTCCCAAGGTGTTTGATCCCGTTTGGCACCAAAGACTTTTCGCAGAGCTTTCATCTTATAGCTTGCCCCAGACAGATCTCTTCACGTGGTGGTTGGAGGGTTTCATCCGAAATTCTCAACATGCTGGTGTTCCACAGGGATCTATCGAAATGCCAAAAATAATGTTGAGGTGGTGTTCTATATGGCACTATTTTTATTAACTAAATATTACTCGTTTGATCGTGAATAGCAAGTTTGACAACTCTGGTACTATCCTGGTACTCTGTGGCGTATTGACACTCAATAAAACTCAGATATAGTTCTTCTCTTTTGTGAGAAGAAGGTCGTATGCTCTGGTTATCTTTTACATCACAGACAACACAGACAATATCATTCCTGAAGTATAATATATCAGGAATATAAGTTACACAACCCTGTTCCGAATTACTTGAACCGTCCATTGTGCATTAACGTAATAATATCAACATTCAAGAAAAATCTAGAAAACTCACCTGGAAAAAGAGAAATTACCAGGGACTACACATCCGTCAATAGATATAGGTTTATGCGGGTATCCCAATAAGCCACTGGATTTATAATAACTGTTTCCACCTATAATTACAGTCATACACATCGTGCTGACGAGGGCTCCAAAAAATACACCCTGTAAACAATTATTACATGAATTATTGTACAACTCTTCATAACAAAGTTGGTTACGATTACCCAATCCGCTTTAAAATGCATTAAAAGTTGTAATTGTCAGTCTTGCCTTTTCATTATATTCCTCAGCTGACATTTTTCTTAACTAATCAATTATTTAGTGGAACGAATTAAGAAAAAGTTACTTCATTTCGCAGTTATTGCTAAGGAACAGATACTTTTATGTGACTGAAGAATAAATCCGATTGTAAACGAAATTCTGTTAAAATGACTTCAACCGTTTCCGATTATACAAGGAACTTACTCTTGCATTAGCTCTAGGAAATAGAATACCCTGGCTAAAAACTCCCAGTAAAGGTCCATGTGCAACACTCCCAAGGCCAATTGCTAAGGCTAGCAAACCACCAAGATGTTCCACAATATATACCATGAGAGTACCCAAGGTTCCAATAAGGACAACTAATATTTTCAATGCAGAGCTAGCATTTGTGTAACCTCTCCTTTCCAGAGTGCCTTTAAGAAAATCTTCATATATTGTTCCAGCTAGAGAGTTGAGGTTGCTAGACAAGGTGCTAAAATAAAGAAATATATATTAAATTTCGGAAAATATTGCTTGGTTTCGTAATTTCTGCAAAACTCGTGGATTTGGTTTGCAGTTGGAACTCAAGTACATTTTTTAACCAGAACACCTGAGAAATGTTGAAATTGTAAATATTTTTTGAAGGAATAATCCAAAACATAGAACCCTGGATACTTACAATATATTTCTAATATAAAGAAGAGAATGCTGTACAGTTAGTTTGTTATCCCACCATAATCCAGTTCATTGTTCTTATTTTCAATAACCCAATATCAGTGGAAGGCAGCGTCGGTGGTCCCTTTTTAAAAAATAACTAACTGAACAATGTGAGACCCATCACTATACTACCAGTTATGTAAAAAGTGTTTGGAAAAACATTCCACATACAAATACAATCTCACCTAGATAATCATTCCACTACTTCAATAAAACAATGAGGATTTCATAGGAAGCACAGCTGCGCTACAGCATTACTTTACAGTGGTTTATGATATTCTAACAGCAATAAACAATACCAGTTCTGTTGGATTACAACAAGGCTTTTAAGCAAATTAGCTAAAGTTCACTGTTAGCAAAATTGCACCATTTTGGATTCAGTAAATACATATTCCAGGCAGATCTTAAATTATAAAATATCAGGACGAAATATCAAATCTCCACTAGTTTTATCTGGAGTATCTCAAGGGTTCATAGTAGGTCAACCGTATTAGTTTCACTATCAATCATTTGAAAAATCTATGGCGCGTCTTGAGGCAAATAACTTGGCTAAAAAATTAGACCGATTTGAAACTGCATTGATGACTACCATTTGGAATAATATTTTGAAAAGATTCGAGAAAACAAATAAAAATTGTAAAGTTCTGACGTTGATTTAGACATAGTTATACGTTTATGTAATTCACTGAGCCGGTACATATCATCGTTGTGAGATGATTTTGGAATTTATGAAAAAGCAACAAGAGATGTATCCAGTACCACTGAAAAGCGATATGAAAAGGATTCTAAACGGAAAAATGTGATGAATTGAAAGAACGATGAGAGAACGTCTTCAGAAGATGCTGCTCTATGTATGGAAGAAAGCCAGTGTACTTTAAAATAAATAATTGAATTTGAATACAGAAACAATCAGGACAAAATCGTTGATAGGTATAGGGAAGATTTGGATCAATCATTTGAATGTATACACTTCAAAGAATACCTGAGTACTTTTGAGAAAGATTCGTTTACTTTCAGAAATCTCTGGGAATTATTGGATGCTATAAGACTTAGTAGTAATATTTGGTAAGTCATAAGAACTCAAATATTGATAAACATCATTTTCTAGGTATTTCCTAGTGTGTAGGTAGCAGTAAGAATATTTTCGTGTACTCATACATCCAACTGTGCAGGAGAAAGATCATTTTAAAAATTTTAATTGGTGAAAAATTATTTACGCTCGACTATAGATCAAGAGAGACTGAATTTTTCCACCATTTTATCTATAGAGAATGAAATCACAAAAATTCTCGATTTCGAATTAATAAATAAGTTTGCCGAACTCAAATGAAGAAAAACATCTGTATAAGTTTTTTTTATTTGTATCTACTAATGAGTACCTGAAAAGTAGTTTTATAATTATTGTTATTTAATTTTTGTAGAATATTGGAAGTGTAAGATAGTTTGAACAATAAAAAAATATTATTTCACATCTATATTTTAAAATAACTATAAGATGGCCCTGATGATGGATCTGTTGGCACTATGTGAAATGTTCTCCAAATAATACCTTGAAATCCACCCTGATATATCGCATGTGATGTTATTTATGTTATTTGGTAGTCAACGTACTAAACAAAAATACTTCCAAGTTGTGAAGGTCCAAACCAACGATACAAAGCTTGTCCTAATGATGTTTACAAAAATCTAGGTACATAGATGGATTCAGATTTGAACTTCATACAACATGTTAATCAGATCATAGGAAGATGTATCACAAAATAAATATGAAATAGATTTATAACAACCAGGATTTTTTAGATTCCAAAACTGAAATAATACTGTGTGAAACTTTTGTGTTTTCTTTTTTGGTTTATTGCGATGTTTAGAGTTTTTGTTGATAATCGTCTTCGGTGAATACAGAATAACTGTGTTAGGTAGTTGAGTTAGTTCTTAACCTGAAAAGGAATCAACATGTATCGGCTGAAAGACTCGAATTAGGTTGGCTACCTGTTCATAAAAGGCGTTATTCAAACAGTTGTATTCTCTTTTCGAAAAAGGTTAAATCAAAATCTCCCGCATATCTACATCGAAAAATTGAATTCAGAACAAATGTTCACAGCTTGAACATTAGAAAACAATATGCCTTTACTGATACATTACAATACACAGAACAAATGATTTTTGAAGGTCCTACTCACATGGTGTCTGCAAGGTAATGAATGAAACAGAAAATGAAAACACCACTTTCTTTTTGCTAATAAAATTAATGAGAACTTACTAATAAAAGGTGTAGGAGTATTTTCAGCACTAGCAATAGCGTTATTAAAGATTTTTTTTAATAAATATAGTTATTAACGTTACAAGGCCGATATGTAGCAAATAACGGATGAGGTTGAATATTGTAATCCAACGCACAGCCGAGGATTACAACAACCGAATCCGTTATTTGCGTATTGACCGAGTGTCGTTCAACACTTCGTAATCCCGCTAAAACATTACATTTTGATTCCGAGGAAAGAACAAACCACGTACCTCGTAATTCTACAGAAAAATCTCAATATCGTGTTGTCATGGAACAGCTTAACAATATCACAACAAATTTATTTTTTTTATTGTGGAATAAAGTTTTAAAAAAAATATTTGAACAAGTAATATCATAATGGCCGCCGGCAGTTAAAAAATCTTAACGAACGGAGGCTGTTAACTTTAACTTTTCAATTGTCATCTGAATACCGTTGAAACAAAAAATCAGTATGGGATTACGAAGAAATAGTATACTACCTCAGAGATGCACAAAACACTCCAGCAATGAATAATCCAGACAGTCCAGGAATACTACCACCAACATCCAATACATAGAAGGGTAGAATCTCGTCGTTTTTATTGATTTGCTTCGATGTCAATGGATCGCAATGGGAGTATTTGGAATATATTGTGAGACCAGTCACAACACATAATGTTTTTATAACTATCATGCCCAAACAGTAAAATATTACAGTCCTGAAATACAAATTACTCTGTGAAATTCGGTACAAACAAACCATGATGGCTAGAAGAATAATGTTGGAGTACATTATTGATGACATAACGAAGAGAGTTTAGATTTTAAGTTTTTGTTTCTAACAACTATATATTGAGTATTTTCCAATTTTATATTTCAAAAGACCTTATGTTTATTTCTTTCCTTTTCTCCTATCAATATCAATATCGTTGGATAGTAAATTGATCTAATGATGTCACGAGATCTTGAAGGAAATGTAAAGGATTAAACTCACTTTTTGCAATCCTTCAGTTCAGCAACAGCAAGAAACTTCTGGGTACATCCTTGATTTATGCTGTATTGTGCCACAAAGTGTATAGACAGTCCTATTACTATGGTCCAGAACGAATCTCTTGCGACAAAATCAAGTTCGAAACTAAAATTCAGAAACAAATTCCGTTTCATAATGGACAGAGATGCATTTCGATTCTGTATTTCTGAATATGAGTACCTAACCTTTTTTTATTCACATGAACTTTCGAAAACGAATTCATACCTAATTTATAAATGGATACTGATCCAAAACAGCGATAACCCTTAAAAAATTCTAAGAATTTTTTTTCACATGATTTCAGGTCCACATCTACTTCATTTTTGAGGTAGAGGGTATTGAAGTTTTCAATAAAAATAATGATACGCCTCTGTTATTTTTTTCAAATAGATATTACTTCTCCAACTGTCCTTTGAGAATGTTTCTGCGACTGTTTTTCATCAGCAGACAGTTTTCGATTAAAGAATTAAATGCATTTATTGAGACTGAAAAAATCGGTTTCGCAAATCAATGGATTTATTCCGAATCGAAAATCACCACTGGCAAGAATAGGTAAGCTCCTGGGGTGGGATTCCGGCGTGTACCATAGAAATCTACATATCACTACGTTTTGACGTATATGGTATTCGGTATATAACAATTAACTACAGTTTTGCAGGCACCAAATTGATATTTGACAGCCAAACTAGTATGATTTGGTAAAAAATCACAAACTTATTTCTTCACAAAATGTAATGATCAGACATTTGAAACTTCTGTTTTTCAAAAAAAAATATCAACTACTTACTGCCAGACGTCCAATCGTTCTCCCTCGATAGCTGTCTTGAATACATTAGCAATTCCTCCATTAGCTCTGAATCCCAAAAAGGAAATTATCAAAATTGATAACACGGTCAGAGAGAACTGGAGCGTATCTGTCCATACGAGAGCTTTGAGTCCACCAATAGTGGTGTAGAAAATACATATGCCACAAACGATCGGGGTGATTACGTGGACATCGATTCCAGTTGCTGGAAGAAGATAAGAAGACCCAAGTTATATGTGTGGCTTTCCACAGTTTGCAGAAATAAGTACATCCAGCGTTAGCGTCCGGCAGACGAAGGTAAGAATATAATAACAGGGTACGTTTTCAATTTAGATTATCTCATTTATTTAAATTAAAACAAACTCATTTCGAATGTGAGTGTGAGCAAATATATTTCATCCACCCTCACTCCAACCGATAAAATCATTGCTGAAAATACATAAGAGTGAATATGCGCAGCAAAACTACAAAGGAGGGTTCACGTAGAGCACCTGTGGTGTACTTACTGATTAAAAATTGTCTCTAACAACTGATTCATGCAGGTAGACCCTTTGGAATCAAGATGATATTTGCTCAAATTCGAGAACGATTGAGTGAATTACCTTGGAGATGTTGAAGATTGCTGGTGGAATGTTCGTCAATTCCAAGTTGTTTTCTCTACAAAAATTGTTCTACAAACATTATAGGTCTAGGGCATTTGGACGCTGCCGTATGGGTGCGGATACACTTTGGGAATGAGGCACTTATAGTGCAAGGAAATTTAACACATCAGAAATTTTGTGAGAAGTAATTTTTGATCTATTCCAACCAAAATGATCAATTTTACGTAGACAGAATAGGGTATCCGTAATTTTCCTGCTTCCCAAGGGCTGCACCCAAATTATTGGTTTTGAACAATTTTCGAATTGGAATTAAAATTAAATTCACTCGATCCTCACCTGATGAAAAAGCTAGAGCTGGGATATATATCACAATTGGTATATATAAGAAAACCGAAATAGCATATAGAACAGACGCTAGTTTTCTTGATCTCTTGTCGAATCTCAGTTCGATGTATTCGTAGGTGCTCGTCAGTTGCAGCTTGTAGAATACAGGAAGAAACACATAGACTGTTATCAAAGCAACGATTAGTAACGAAACTCCACAGAACCAATAGGCAGCACCGTAGACGTATATTTCAGATGGCAGTGCCAGAAGCGTAACACCAGAAGTATGGCTGAAACCAAAATTGATTAATAGTATGAGATAATAATATCCGCATAATCTCAAAACAATTTATCAGTTGTAATAATCTCAGTGTGCATGTATTTTTCTCTTAATGAGTGTACAGGGTGGGCCAAACTGGACACTTCTATAGAGAAAGTCTGTTTTCAAACTAGAAAACCGCAAATCGATTTCTATCATCGTTTCTGAGCTACAGTGTGTTATTCGAGAATGTGCATTTTCGAAAAGTTGCTGTAATTTTCTTTCCTTTCCAAAATTCTTTGATTATATGTAAACAATTCCGAAGCACTTCTTCACGTAGAATTCAATAGTGAAAGTAATTTATTTTTTCTTCTGAAATAATATCCATCAACGTCTCCGGAAACAACTCAAACCCCCACAGCACCATTCGAGAATAAAATGATTGAAGATTTTGGAACATAAAGGCTTTCTTCCAAAAAATCAATCAACATTTCCAGAGTAGTTTTGAAAAAAACTATCATTTATATTCAGGAGATGGTTTATCCACTTATATGTGGATCAAATGCATTTTTTTTATTTACTGTCATTATTTTCCGGGACATGTGGATTACACCATCAACGGTAATATTGTAATTAGTCAAAATATGGGCTATCCAAATATTCGGTATCAACCTTCCTTTGAAATAAGCCAGTGTTTTGAGGAAACATATGTCGTGATTTTGATGAATTTGTGGAAATCGTAGGTAGATCAATTTTAGTATTCTGTTGTTTTATAGTTTATTTCTCAGAATAGGTTGATTACGAAACAGAAATAATTTCGCAAATCATTTTGGATTGGTTGCATTTTACTTTGAAACATTTGATAATTTTTTTTGTAGAATTTGTTCATACGAATCACACAATTATTTCATATAGAACCTCTCAAAAGCAGAGCTTGTGAGCGCAAGATAGATCCGGGACCTACAGTTTACGTACATGTAGATTCCGAACCACTTTAGCTCAGTCGCAGACGGTGGGGATTGAACCCGGGCCGCCTGGGTTAAAGGCAAACACTCTTCGTTAAGTATTCCACCTCTCATATATAGGGTGAGTCAGAATAATACCAGTAAACTCCATGACTGTATATACTCAAATGCATTTCTTCTGATGAGCGGAATGTCGACAGTAGAAAAAAATAAGATTGTTGGTCAAATGTCTTTAAGGGAAAAAATTAAACATGATATACTGTTCTAGGTTTAGAATTTACTTTTACTTGTGGCGTAGTTACAGTGGTATGAAGCAATTTTTTTCCATAATTTTCTTAAACAAGAGGAGATTCTTGATGATATTCTGACACCTTGTATTTTCGTATATTTAAAATTGATCTACGTATCTAAGTAGTTGATCCTATTCGATTCACGGAACTCATAAATTTTCTGAGGCCTAATTTATCCCCCATTATATTCTACTCCTAAGTTTTTTCATCATCATTTGGTTTCTAAGAGTGCATGCAGTGGCGGCGTTGAGGGGGGCGGTGAGGGCGGTCCGCCCCGGGTGCCAAGCATCAAGGGGTGCCAACACGGTGACAAAGAACTGCCAACTCTGTCGCGCAGATAGTAGCCGCTGGCGCATCGCGGGCGGAAAGGGCAACTTATTTCGGTCCCTCCCTCCCCCACCCGTGTCGTTGCCGCTCGCGAAACAATAACAGTAAACAGTTGGTTAGTCAGTGTTATTGTTTATAACCGTCGCGTTGCGTCACATTAATTCAAACGAAAGTCAATAAGTACTAAATATTGTGTAATAAAGGAGTGAGTGTATTGGCGGATACTACACAGAGGTCAAAAGGTGAATTTTATTTGAACTATACACCTATTTTTTCCCACATTAGTTATATATCTAGTTAAATTATTGGTTTTGGCCGATCTGAATTTAACTTTCTGTTGACATTATGTCATTGAGTATTTTAGCAAAATAAAGTCACGTAAACACGTTTAATATATTATGTCGTTTTATTTTGAGGGTGGTCGATAGAAAGTCGCCCCGGGTGCCAACCTATGCTACGCCGCCACTGACTGCATGGTCGCTATAATAGAAACATGAGTATTTTTCTGGGTGGGAATTGTCGGTATTCATATCGAATGATATTTTTCTTATATTTTCGCTATCTATAACCTAATACGCGATGACTTTTATTTTGACTGAAATGTGTAACTATTTTCGCTATCTATAAACAGTTACACATTTCAGTCAAAATAAAAGTCATCGCATATTAGGCACCGAAATATATGTTAAGCATTCTTGACTAGCTACAGTATGTTACCGTTTGAAGGTTGAAAGTTAAAAAAAATGTGGATAGCTGGTGGATAGGGAAAAATAAACAAATGATGGAATAACAATATTTAAAGAATTTGTACACTGCAACAACACTTTGCAACTAAGAAAAGGAGTACACCGATAATAAACTCAGCAATAGTTTCATTTGGTATGTTTCGTAATTTTGTTAGTGAACAGTTCATCATTATTGTCAAACAGAAACATATAAAATCTACTGTAAGGTTTGACAATGATAATGACCCATAACCTATTTTTCAAGTAGCTTTGGCTACAGTGGGTCTATGACGAAAATTATATTTTAATTACCTTGCTATCAATGACATTACTATAGGAATCACTTTCATCTCTCTTCCACCAAGTAAGTATTCCTTAGCTGTTGTTTGTTTCTGTCCAAAACATCCGAAGTATATTCCTATTCCACCACTTATCGCAAACATCGCACTGAAAATGCCATAGTCATACCAGGAGAAGTAACGTTCAGTAGTCTTCGTCAGTACTGGAGCAGCTGTTGTCACGAGTGTTGTTAATGTTGTCAAATTCATCTGAAATAAGAGGTCAAATCATTTTCGTTATCGTCTTAAG
The DNA here is from genome assembly GCA_958502065.1 of Chrysolina americana. Lineage (NCBI taxonomy): Eukaryota > Metazoa > Arthropoda > Insecta > Coleoptera > Chrysomelidae > Chrysolina > Chrysolina americana. The sequence continues at coordinate 50,544,480 of OY293416.1, forward strand.
ATTCCAAAGGATGAATATGTTGTAAGTTTCATTTTATCTTTTGTCAATACTCAATTCCCAAAAGCTGTACTTTGAATGATTAGTTACCAAACGACACACCTCACACAACATACGACATAAGAAACACGATACACGACACAAGAAACACGACCCACGACCCACAAAACACGTCACACGACACACGACACACGACACCCAACACCCAACACCCAAAACCCGATACCCGACGACACACGATACACGAAACACGCACACGATACACGACACCCGACACCCGACACCCGACACCCGACACCCGACACCCGGCACCCGACACCCGACACCCGACACCCGACACCCGACACCCGACACCCGACACCCGACACCCGACACCCGACACCCGACACCCGACACCCGACACCCGACACCCGACACCCGACACCCGACACCCGACACCCGACACCCGACACCCGACACCCGACACCCGACACCCGACACCCGACACCCGACACCCGACACCCGACACCCGACACCCGACACCCGACACCCGACACCCGACACCCGACACCCGACACCCGACACCCGACACCCGACACCCGACACCCGACACCCGACACCCGACACCCGACACCCGACACCCGACACCCGACACCCGACACCCGACACCCGACACCCGACACCCGACACCCGACACCCGACACCCGACACCCGACACCCGACACCCGACACCCGACACGCGACACCCGACACCCGACACCCGACACCCGACACCCGACACCCGACACCCGACACCCGACACCCGACACACGACACACGACACACGACACACGACACACGACACACGACACACGACACACGACACACGACACACGACACACGACACACGACACACGACACACGACACACGACACACGACACACGACACACGACACACGACACACGACACACGACACACGACACACGTCACACGACACACGTCACACGTCACACGACACACGACACACGACACACGACACACGACACACGACACACGACACACGACACACGACACACGACAACACACGATACACGACACACGAAACACGAGACACGAATCACTAGGAATAAGGATGAACCTGAAAGGATAAGCGCTCTTTACATTGTACCATGGCTGAAAACATTTGACTGGAGGATTGACAGCGAACGTTTATATGACCATGTCAATAAGTTGAAAGAGGCTATGCGAGTTCACCCAACGGACAATATTTACATTTTCACAAATGGAGGCTCTAAGAAGATTTTTGAATATGTTTTTCAAAATGAGTAGATAAAGATCATATTGAAGCGAGTCCCAGAAAACTCGAACACGAATACTCCCAGACCACTAATGGAGAAGATGGTTGTTAAATGTGAAGGCACGACTTACACGGACATGTTAAGGGACATCAGGAGCAACGTAGACATAAATACAATGCGAGTTAACGTGAAAACTATTAGAAAAACTGCAAAAGGAGATCTATGTTTGAGTTGGAGGGCGAAAAAGGGAGGACAAACGCTCTTAAGGAAGAAATCATCCAAAAGATAAATCCTACTGATATAAAAGTGCATAGGCAGGAAACCTTGATACATATCAATAATATAGACGCGATAACAGAAATCAAAGAGGTCTCAGATGCTCTAGAAGGATTACTTGGACCGGAGGATAAGCAACATATAACTGTGAAGTCATTGAGGCCAAATCGAAACGAGGGCCAGGTGGCTACGGTAGTGATAAAAGGAAGGGAAACTGCTAAAAAACTCTTGAGACGTAAAAGGATCAAAATTGGGTGAATAGATTGCCGACTCAGAGAGCGGGTATCACTTCAGAGGTGATTTAGGTGCCTTCATTTTGGCCACCAAACGAGAGATTGCTCAGGCGAAGACAGGGCGGATGCCTGCACCAACTGCGGCGAGCGAGCACACAAGGCGGAAGACAACTACAAGAACCCACATTGTCTGACCTGCAAAACTGACGGTCATAGAAATGATAATATGAAATACCCTGCTCTGAGTCCTGATAAAGGAGAAAACCAAGAGACCAATCAAGAAAAAACCACTCTCGAACTAAATTCATCAACATAAATGACGGATATTGGCCGAATAAAAACTCTGCAAGTATATCTCGGAAGATCTCGAGCTGCACACGACTTGGCATTTGCAAAGGCCAGCGAACAAGACATCGACATCATTCTTGTCAGTGAACCGAACAAAAAAATAGTCCAAAAGTCAGAATGGATGGAAGATACTAGGGAGGACGTAGGGATATTCTGTATAAATAAAAACATAGGTGTCACAGGGTGTACTAAACTTGAGGGAGCTGTGTGACTCAGTATAAAGGTCGTCGACATATATAGCGGCTATATTTCTCCCAATTCAAACATGACAGATACGATCATGACAGAAACAGTCATATTAGGGGACGTAATGCCAAATCCGTATTATGGGGATCCCCTACCGAGGATGACAAGAGCAAGAAGGACTGACCGTGATGATATCGATGCAATAGAACAAGACTACATGATAGCTTATAAACATATCTAAGCCTATTGAGAGAGTTATGTACCCAACTGGACCAAGATATATGGGGAAAAGGTTACAAACTTGCTATGAAACACATGAAAATTCAACCAACGCCTTATAATATCAGCCTTGGAAGGAAAATGGAAATCATCGGTGAACTTTTCCCAGGCGAACCAGATTTTTGGGAGAGAAGCTAGACTATAGAGGAAGTTGAACCATTCAGAATAAAGGAACTTATTCCAGCGACAAACAACTTGAAATCAGGAAAGGCAGCGGGACTTGGCGATATTTTACCAGAAACAGTTAAAGAGGCAGTAGCGGCCGCTCCAGCAAAGATACTGGACCTAATGAATAACCTGTTAATACAACAAAGGTTTCCCGCTCAGTGGAAACGTGCAAGGGTGGTTTCAATCCCGAAAATCAAAATAGCGGAAATGGAAAATGCGTCTTCTTTCAGACCGATTTGCTTCCTGGACTCGTTGGGAAAACTCTACGAAATACTCATAAGAGAGAGACTGCCGGAAGAGTTACAGGAAAAAAACGGTCTGTCAGACAATCAATACGGTTTCCGTAAAGGCAGATCCACAATTCAGGCTATCCATAGGGTAGTAGAACGGGTGAAGGTTACCGAAAAAAGTGGTGCGCTCTTCTACTTGTGGATGTTGAAAACGCTTTCAACACAGCCAAATGGAGCCTAATTATAAAAAGGCTAATGAATATAAGTATCAGTGAGTATCTAACGAACATTATTGAAAACTATTTCTACGGAAGGACCATTGAAGTAAGAGGGCAAGACAGTAAAAGTATTATGATGGGGGTTCCACAAGGTTCAGTTCTCGGACCTACTCTGTGGAATGTTTTATATGACGATGTTCTAAGAATAGAGTTACCGGACGGATGTCAAACAGTAGCATATGCAGATGACCTGGGTCTGCTCATCGGAGCTGATTGTATAGAAAACCTCTGCATCGTCGCTGATCTCTCTTTGATGACAATAGAGTCCTGGATGAACGACAATCATTTAAGATTAGCGCCACATAAAAAAGAAGCCATAATTCTAAAGGGGCCAAGAGCACAATACCATAATTCTTAGCTTAGAAGACAAATGTTAACGAATTTTGATTTGCGCTTAGTGGTTGATAGAAAGAGATGTTCGATAGAGGGTGTGTGATTTCTTCGATCATAAATTGATGACGCATGGGTAAAGATAAAGAAATGTAAAGAGGCCAACACATAGCAGTGATACAAGCAGCTATCATTGTGTCAGGGTAAAGTTTTTCTTTATTATTAGGCCAATAGAAGATTGCGAATGATATTGCATTCGTCAGAAAGCCAAATTAAAATTATATATAATAACGTCGAACGTCGCCCTGAATCAATGACAGTTGCTGGTATCACTGCTATCTGTTAGCTTTTTTATGTACTAATGACTTCGCCCTCATACCATGTTGCCACATGCTCGAGTTGGAACTAAATCGCGTCATTTGCGCCATCTCTTGACGACATAAAATAGATCGAATTAATAAATATATGGGAATGCACGTTTTTCTATGTTTGTAACTCTTGAAATGTAAATATATCGTGTTGGATAGAAAATAAATATAACGGACGGCAAAATAAAATATATTGCTACAACTAATAAATATATTGCCACAAAGTAATATATAATGCCAAAATTCTTTTTACCCTTACGGCGCCTCATAAACTAAGGAGCCTATGTGAGTTTATTCAGATACCTAGCAGATATAAAAACGAATATCATTTTTCGCTCTCGTACAAGCCCAACATATGCTGGATTTATGCTGAAGTTTCAAGTCGCAAGTCTTAAGAATATTCGTCAATGATTGGTTAGAATGAACTGTTCAACCAATCATTGACGAATATTCTTACGACTTACGACTTAAAACTTCAGCATAAATCCAGCATGATTCAGAATCCATAGGTGAGAAGATTATGCAGTAAGAAACCTACACAATCTAAATGTAATGAAATTGACATGAGATAGTCCTGTGATATTCTTCTCAAAAAAAGATAAGTATTTTCAATGTGAGACTTTTCCTTTACCAAATATAAAGTCTTCATTAAAATTAAATGAAACTACAACTGCAATCCATTGAACACCAATAGTGTATTTTGAAAAAAATTAAGTTGAAAAAATAGAAAACTGTGATGAATCCATCGGTCAAAGATCTGTAGAATTATTATTAGTCAAAATATTTAAATTACTGCCGAATGAAAACAATAGAACCATCTATAATATTAAAATGTTAACAATTGATAATATCCTCAGATATGAAAATATTCAATGATCTCCTTGAATATTATTGTAACTATTTGGATTTGAGTACCATACAAACCACTCTTAAGTGTCAATTCACTAAACAGTGGAAAAATATCCCTGTCACCCTATCACACTGATTGTCACACTCAAGATTACCTAAGTGTTTTCTGGCTGGCTTGGTACATTAACGAACAGATCTAGCTGAAATTCTAAAATCAATACAAGTTTTTTTTATTGTTTCTTTCAAACAACACATTTGATAAATCAATATCAATTTGGAATTTATTTCAAAAATATAGTGGAAGGCACAATGAATTCTGTTTGGAATTTAGCTACTAGTAATAATAATGTCATCTTCGACAATACAATATTTGTAATGGCTTTTTCAACTAGCTGTTTGAATTATTATCTAAATATTGAAGATGACTCGAAAAAAAAAAATAGATGAATGGAGATCAGCTTAATATATTTTATACGTTGGAGATTATAGTTTCATATATTTTATACGTGAAACTAATTCTTATTAACTAATCATGGGTTCATTTCCTATTGTTCAGATAGGTACGAAACATGGCTTATAATAATTGTATATAGCTTTGTTGTATGCAAATCCCATTACTTACAGTGAAAACTTAATGAATTACTTTGAAATGAATAAATACTCATTCATGTTTGCTACCTCAAGGAAAATAAATACCTACCTACTTTGTAAATTCTGTAAAGTAATTTTTTAAGTTTTCTGTATCAATCACATTTTCAATCAGATTATTGTCACTGACCAATTCACGTAGTATTGTACCATACCTTTACTCTTTTCACTTCACAAAGTCGCCAGGAATTATTGTGGGTGATTGAAATCAATGAGCCTTCAGCCCTGAACTGATGGAAAAATTGTAGATGGCTGCACTTTTCAAAAGTTTACAATTCTTGAAGGATTGAAACGAGAAAGAAGTATATTTGTCCATGTCGTAAGTGTATTTGAACAGTACTTAATGTGTCAGACTATAATAATGTATACTGTTTGCCTTTAAGATTCGTCAAGTGAGGCTTTGTGGGAAAGCATGCAGCAACTGTTGCGTAATTTTCTTTATACCTGTGCGAATATATGAGATTTTTGTTTTGATTTATGATCATGGAAATATAATTCAATGATAATGAGATTTTGAGGCACGTTATCTGCCATAGAACTATGAATAACGGTTCTTAGTTTCTATAGAAATATGTATATTACATTTCAAATAATCTGATACATTACTACGCTACGGTAATACAAATACAAGGTTGTATCGTATAAATCCCTTCGTCACAAGAAATTATCACTCTATCACTACAGCAGTGAATGGTGGAATATTTGGTATATGAGCTGTCTCTTGTTTGGAATTAGGAATGTTTCATTATTTATAATGCTTTAATACTTTTCAATCATCTCCCAGTTACTACCAGAAGAATTATCTCTCCAGTTTTATTCAGGAGATCTGTGAAAAGTCCTTTCATTAATGAACCATACTACAGTGTTCAAGAGTATCTAGACAAAGATTGAAATTGCTCTAACTTATCTTAATCTCAGACACTCGTGAGCCCATTCTCTTCTTCACGTAATCCAATTTTAACTACATGTAATATTATTTTACACATGAGCAAAACTGATACCTATGTTATTGTTTATTAATTATTTTATGATTATTGTGCAATGTGTGTAGCATTATTTTCTTCCATCGTAGGTACGTTTTTACATCATACTATTTTATGATGATATTCTATGATGAACCTGTTCTCCCTTCTTTTGACGCCTCGTGTTTTTATCAACACATATTTACGCTTACCATTTTTATATTTCTTTTCGTCTTAAATTTACTCAAAATGCGATTTTGGACACACCCACTCGTAAAATAACACATAGGCCTCTCCGCACACAATGGATTTCAGATATAATAGTGAGACCAAGGGATCATTGTGTTCATATCTACCATGAACCTGAATAAGGATGTCTACAAACAGTAAACCGTACAGTGCCACTATCGGTGGTCCCGATTGAATAAAGATATTATCGAAATATGGCTACATTGTCAGCCATATAGTTATTCGTATCCAATCCTTCTAGGTGAAAATCAATAGTGACATTCAGTATCCAACCTTCCTGTTGTAGACAATCTGTTGAAATAGATCACCAATATGTTACAGAGCATTTCTTTTCAATGCAGCAGCCAATGAACGAAGTATATCGCCGAGTTGGAATCCGTTCAGCAAGACTGAGGTACTCCTGCAGCTACACAAGGATAAGCCTTCTTCGAAAATATTGAAGAACTTGGCTTATCCAAAAACTTGACTTTCTCATTTCTCAGATCAATGAACTGCCAGAGGGTGGAGTCTTCGACACCTTGATCTACCTGAGTCGCGTGATGGCTATAGTGGTCCCATATACTAGATGCAGAGCGTCTCGTGGGGCTCCTGGTATCCTGATACATTTGCTGTTAGCGTGCCAAGCTATATCCACAGACAAAACGCGGCGCTACGTACGGTATAAACGATTTACCGGTGTCACCTTAGGCTCTAGGAGATATTGAATCCGTTGTGAAAAATGACAATTGCCGAATCTATTAATAATAATAATAAAACTCCCTCATAAACACTCATAGAGTGAAAAGAATTGGGATCGACATCTTCCACTATTTTTGATGGCTTATAGGGCCTCTGTGCACGATTCCACAAAGCTCACTCCAGCCAGCATTATCTTCGGGAGAAAACTTCGGTTGCCCTGTGACTTGGTGTTCGGATCACCAATTGCTGAAGAAAAAGAGATACAGGATTATGCAGACGAACTGCGAGAGAGTTTGAATGGGATCCACGAATTTGCAAGAAAAGGATTGAAGATAACCAGGGACATAATGAAGGCTCGATACGATTTTAAGGCCAATACTGGCGGATTTAAAGAAGGAGATCGAGTATGACTGTACAACCCTCGTCGTAAGAAAGGAATGTCTCCCAAATTAACACCATCTTGGCAAGGACCCTATACGATAATAAAAAGAATAAACGACGTGGTCTAGCAAAAATGAAGGTAGATCACCTAGAAAGACTCAAACATATTGTTTGATCGGGACGATCAAAATTGAGAGAGGGATAATGTTACAAGATTGATAAAAATCCCATAACTACGCCGCTGAGCCGACTTCGCTATCGTTTTTATTTCGTCGATAATTAGTTCCTGGAAATGTGCACATGTTTTTCAGTATTGAATATTCAGGACAACGGAACTATCGCAAATGGTCTAGCCTACATGACTTGAGTATATAAGGCGACATATTTCACTCGGAAGGTAAGTTTTATGAAGAAGTGATAAACAAGTTAAAAAGTGTTTGTAGAAGTTTATAAGTGTTTGGATTATTTAGCTAGTTGAATAGATCTAAGTGTTTTATTAGTCCGTGATGTAGTTATATTTTTATAGCAAAGTTAAAAATAAACAGTTTAGTAGTGTGCTCGGGTGCTCGGCGTATTATTTAGTAAATATCGTAACAATATTATTAAAATCAGCCTATATCCACAGACATAACGCGGCGCTACGTATGTTGTACTACCACAAAGAGAATGGCACGGTTTAGACTTGACACCGATGTTGCCTTATGCTCAGGATATTGAATCCGTTATGAAGAATGAGAAGTGCCGAATCTATTGGAACTACTCATTCCCTACCATTAAGGAAAATACAACACAATATGCCTGATGTAGTCTTCCACGACCATCAAACTAGAAAATTTTTTGTCATGGCGTAGCTCTTGGCAAAATGAACAGCGTTCGAAAAGAGAAGAAAAAACAAACTAAATATCGAAAATTACTCTTTGCACTCGGCAGGCTTTTCCCAAACTATTCTGTTAAAATGGTGGTTCTGGCCATAGGGGTACTTGGTACTCTCGAATTTAAAAATTATCCTGGTTTGCCGTGATGCGGCCGAAATTTTATCCGCATGAAAGCAAAAGGGTGTAATTCTTAGTTTGCTCCGCCCAGTAATCACTTACCCATGGGAAATTTTCATGGGAAAAATAATAATAGTATTCATTTTGCAAAGGTATTATCAATATATCTCTCTAATATAATGCAGCGAACTAAATTAGTGAGTTGGTTCATATAAGTGTACCAATCAAAGCATGAAATAAAAATATATGATATCCATCCGAAAGTGTGTAGAATGATTAAAATCAATAATAAACAAAACAATGATACCGAAAAAAGGGTATTGTTGATAGAAGAGACCATAATAATTGGACTCGAAAGTAATGTCTTACCTTAAGTATGATATATTAATGAACTACACAGTACTTCAATGCAAGCAATTCGAAGATATTGCAGATGAAATAGTAATATGTATACACAAGTCCACATGAAATTATTGAGTAAGTATAGTATGATCGTAAATGAAGCATTATGGGCCGGTATTTCAATATTCAGTTAAGAGTATTAGTTAGCTGGCTGACAGTTAAGAGGCCTCGCGCCCAGTACCGGAAGAAAGGAAGTGATTACCACAAAATGGGGGTGGATAGAAACTGTTTGGTGAATAAAAACAAAAAGGGAGAAAGTTTTGCTTAAATGCCGTACTGTCCTATCATATAATTTCTGAAGATACAATGATTGCCAAGGGCTTTTCAAGATTGTATACAACCCATTATATGAAGACGAAATTTTTCAACTGTTGGTAACACTTTCTAGAAGAGAGCTGTGCAGAGTGAAATTTTTATGTGGAAAGAACTTTATTTCGTAGGCATTAAAGAAATAGGGTAGAAGTGCCACTTTTTCTGTCAGTTTTTCAGAATTACATACTGTTCATGTAAGTATGATCATTTTCCAGATATAAAGGGAAGATTATCAAAAAAATTTAAATTACCGAACTGTGATAGATTTGAGGTTAGAGTGGGGTCAATAGAAACACTTGTTTCTATTGACCCCACGAATCCACAATCTTCTGATCTATTTGATTCTGTCTGCTAACATCTGAAATTCTCATTCCAGCAATGCCTCGAAATTATGTCCATAATCCTAGATCGAGAACCTATAAAAAAGTGGCTCAAGCTCAAGTTAACGAAATCCACTATTCGGTTTTATACAAGCCTAAAAAAAATCCACAGATTCGAAAACAAGGAGGTCAAACGAAATTGTTTGGGGGAAGAGGAACATGCACTAATAAATGTTCTAGAGGTATGCTCTAGTTGGGGATATCCACTAGATCATTATGATATCAGAAAAATTGTGAAAAATTACTTAGATTCGAGAAGAAAGAACATAACTACGTTCAAAAATAATATGCCAGGAAGAGAATTTGCATTTTCTTTCATGAAGAGACACAAAGATCGCTTGAGAGATCGCGTATGCCAGAACATCAAACGTACGCGTGCCGCAGTTTCTCATGAAGTTATTAATAAATACTTCGACAATTTGGCAAAGGAGTTGGCCAATGTACCAGCTTCTAATATCGTAAATTACGATGAGACTAACATTTCCGATGATCCTGGAAGAAAAAAGGTCATTTCGAAGAGAGGTTGTCGTTATCCTGAGAGGGTAATGAACTCCAGTAAAAGTTCCACTTCAATCATGTTCGCCGCAGCAGCAGATGGGCAACTGTTATCATGCTATGTGGTGTACAAAGCTCAGCACTTATATGATTCTTGGACCATTGGAGGGCCCAAAGGAACTCACTACAACCGCAGTAACAGTGGTTGGTTCGAGGCAACCTCATTTGAAGATTGGGTAGAGAAAATTGCAGAACCATACCTTAGAAAATTTGAAGGAAGAAAGTTCCTAATTGGAGATGACCTATCGTCTCATTTTTCTGCAAAAACTGTGCAACTTTGTGCCAAAAATAATATCCAATTCATATTTCTTCCTACAAATTCAACCCATATGACGCAGCCTTTAGATGTTGCTTTTTAAGACCTCTGAAGGCTGCCTGGAGAAAGGTGTTGCTTTCATGAAGAACAGGAGAGGGTTTAAAAAATGCTCTATTCCAAAAGACAAATTTCCTCATTTATTGAAATCTCATTTGGAAGGAATAAGTCCAAACCAGCAAAATAATATTTTATCAGGTTTTAGAAAATGTGGAATCGTTCCAATCAACAGAGATGAAGTGTTGAGGAGAATACCTGATGTGACACACCTAAAAAATCTAAGATATGGTGATAGTTCTGCAACTGCAACTAAAAGAGGAAAAAAGAAATTGAATATTTTACCAGGAAAAAGTGTTGCTGGGATTGATTTCAATGATGGTAAATGTGAGAATGAAAAGAGAAATGAAGAAACTCCTACGACATCAAAAAACACTAAGAAGAACAGACTCAGAGTTGACTCTGAGGCAAAAATTGCTGCGATTGATGATGACAAAATGAGCGAAAATGGAAACGACTATATGTCCCTTCATGACAGTGATAGCAGCTTGGGTATGGTACAAGATGATGCTGATGAAGACATGCTGATTGAAGAAGAGGTTTCATCAATTCCCAAGGGAAATTCCTGTGTTGACATTACTAAAAGTCCTGTCCCTCAACTGGAGTATCATGCAAAAAAATTCAATAATGTCTTTCCAATAGAACTCGAACACATACAATCTCAAATGTGGCTTCTTGTTAGTTTCATCGTAGAACATGCAAAGACCGAAAAATTCAAATATTATATTGGGAAAGTAATTTCTTGTTGGGAGGAAGATATTGAAGTGAGCTTTCTCAGATCAAAACCATCGAACAAAAATGGAAACCACATTTTTTTCTGTCCTGATGTTCCAGATGTTTGTGTAGTCAATATCAATCAAATTATTGGCCAGGTATTTCCAATGCAGATATCAACTTCGAAGTCTAGAAGAGAAAATTTGAATTTTGACTTGAACTTATAGATATATGGTCAGTCATTCTTACGTTCCAAAGTTAATAGTTTTTAGGTAAATCATTATTTTATTTAATATAGAATAAACATATTTGTTTTGTGTTCCCCAGTTCGTTAGATATCAATAAATGTGGCATTTATGAATTAAAACTTTTTTATTTTGTTCCCAATTTCTGCAAAAAAATATATCAGTAATATATTTTATTTTAAATTTGTTTCTATTCGCCCCCGCTGCAGATCAAGAGCAATACAGACTGTTTTCAACGTGTGTTTCCATTCACCCCACCTCAAAGGTGAATAGAAACGAAATAATTAATTTTTTTTTCAAAAGTAATGAACTGAACACACATTCTTCAATCGGGGACCTCTTCTATGAGATGTGACCGGACTTTTGTTAAAATATGAATACTATAGTATTTTCTGTTCAAATGATGCTTCAAACATCAGAATCTTTTTCTATTCACCCCATTTTACGGTATATCTGCTTTCAATGTCGACTTGGAATACATACTGCATATAGCGTATGCTCCAACTTGGATTGAAGAAAATATTAACGAAGTCTCAACGGTTAGTGAATAATTTATTTTCTCCAGGTAATTGTCCCGAGGCTTATTGGGCGTCAGCCAACTAGCTGAGACTTTCAACTGAAAATTGAAAAAACCAGCCCTAAGACAAAACGCTTCACTATATAAATGTCTAGAATTCATGTTTCCGGTCAATTTATCAGATTGTGAATTTGTTTCAAGGGGATTTTTCTCAAATGGTTATCAAAATTTCATCATAGAATATATGGGGCAATGTGGCATTGAAGTAGCAATACTGGTGAAATGCTCGTTAAACACCACTCAATAAGGAATTGACGGGGATAAGAATCACGGCACAGAGGCAGGTAGTCTCAGTTTACATCTCACCACATCCGGTATAAAACCCTGGACGTTTTGCTAATGATATCACACCTTAGGGTGACCTCAACGTTGAGTACATACAATAGAGCCAAACTTTGAAACCCTGTGGAATACAGGTGAGGCCAGTAATGCCCACGCACTATAGTCAATGAAGACCGGATGTACTTTATATCTCACTGATCAGGGATACCTCATGGACTTGGGATATTTCCACTTCATCAGAGTTATATTTGTATCTCAACCCAGTAGATCTAGTGATGGGAGATGATCCGACACACAGGGAAGTCTTTTGCAAAAAGAGACAAACACCAATAGTTATTCAACCCATCAGGGCCTGGTGCAACAAAGTTCTTCGAACTTTCAAAAACATTTTTTTGCTGAGGTGGAGTAAATCTTTTATAGAGAAATATTGAGTCTCCAAGCTCAATAAATACTGTCACTAAAACCTCCACCTCTATGTAGGTCCGGTCAGGCTATTGCCTCCAGTGACACTAAAGCCTATTGGCCCATTGTGTCTTCCATATGTTGTTATGTCACAGTACCCAATCCAATACTTTTGTGCCTTGTAGAAGTTTGTACAAGTTTCATATTGGGTGGGAACTGTATAGTTCTGGTTGGCCAGATGGCTGCCTGAAAATTGCCTGTCTTTTGCTGTCTAGAGCTCCGCAAATAGCACAGTATGTGTTTCACGGTTTCTGGATCCTTACCGCATAGTCTGCAGGTCAGGTTTCCATCGTATTGTCCTATTTTCTCGAGGTGCTCCTTCACTGGTGCATGTCTAGTGTCAGGAGTTCCGTAACGGTTCATCGTTAGCAGGTCTGCCGTTCTTTTGTTACACGGTCCTTTAATATATTCTTTTCCGTTTTTGTTTCCTGGGGCATTATCCCAGTAGTTTCGCGCTTGTCCCGAATCCAGTCTTTAACAGAGGCTCTTACTCTACACTTCGGTACCCCTAGCATCTGCCTTTGGTTTGGGAGCATTTCCGATCCTCTTCGTGTGAGTTCGTCTGCTTTCTCATTGCCTGCGATTCTCTGATGACCTGGGACCCATATCAGTTTGACTTGATTCCGGTCTGACAGAGTTCTCAGTTCTTCTTTGCAGTCCCATACCAGTTTGGACGTTACTTCCTTGCTACACAAGGCCTTCACTTCCACTTGACTGTCTGATAGGATGTTGATATGCGCCTCTTCAACGTTTCTCCTATCATTATCCTTCGCGCATTGAAGGATGGCGTACACTTCTGCTTGAAAGACAGAGGTATGGGTGCCCAGTGAGTAGCTGATGACAACACTCGGATTCCTGGAGAACACTCCTGAGCCCGCTCCATTCTTAGTCTTGGATCCATCTGTGTACCGGATTTTCCCCTGTAGAATGTCCTTGAGCTGTGAGCCGTTCCATTCGGTTCTGTTTGGCACCAGCAGTCTCAATTGGTTGTTGAAGAAGTACCGTTTTGGAATGTGGTCCGTTCTCGTTCCTAGCACGTCCCCAATCACAGTTCTAACGATTCTTATGTGCCTCGTTCCAACGTTCGGGTTGGGTGCGATCTGCAGTCTGGATGCACCAAGCCTTGCATCACGCTGAACCACTAAGTGGAAAGTTGGCAGTCCCAGGAGTGTCTCCATCACTGCAGTTGGTGTTGATTCGCACCTTGCTTTGTCTCGTTGCGGCTCCTCTTCGTTGTGCCTTGAGCCACCACACCAAAGAAGCATATGTAATGGAAGGAATGATCACCGTGCTATACAACCAGTGCAGCATAAATATATGATTTCAATCCCCACTTTTTTTCAAAAGTGCTTCTGGCAATCACTAGTAGAGTCACCGCTTTTTTTATTATTTATTCGATATGCTGGTTCCAGGTCAGCCTGGAATCTAGTATTACTCGGAGACTTTCCTCTTTATCTGTATGTCCTCCCCTCAAAGTCAAATGGGTTCTAAGCCCTCTGTTTTTGCCTTTGGGTGAATGCTACTATGGTTGCCTTGTTGGGATTGCCGTTGAGCTCCTCCCAGTCATTCCATCTCGTGACAAGGTTGAAGCCTCCTGCATGCGATCTCTACCTGTTGTGTAGAATTTTCCCTGTGCTCAGACCACGATATCGTTAGCATAGCCAAGGGCTCGATGTCCTACTTCGTACCGTGTTTCCAGCAGCGAGTCCGCGATCAGATTCCACAGAAGCCAGGATAGAACTCCACCTTGTGGGCATCCTCTGGTCGCCCTGGCTACTTCGGTCCCCTCTAATACAATGATGTGTATTAGTCTATTTCTCAGCATTGAGAACACACATGTTTCCTCGATTTCTCTGTGTTTATAGATGTATTGTCGAATGCTCCTCCTATGTCTAGAAAGGCCGCTAGCAGTACCTCTTTATTTTCCAGCGTGTTTTCCACCCTCGTTACTAGTTGGTCGAGTGCTGTATCCGTTGGCATATTGTTCGCGGTACAGTGGTCTTTCCACCAGCACACCGTTCCTAATATGTCTATACACTAACTTCTCCAAATTCTTGAGTACATATGACATAAGATTTACTGCTCTTAGAGACTTTGCCGAATCCTGTTCAGCTTTCCAGGTTTCGGTATAACTTGCCTCCATGGTTTTGGTATATACCCGAGAGTCAGACTTCCTCTGAGTACATTACAGAGTCTGATTTGCAGTTCTTCGGGTCCCTTCTGCAGCATTGCAGGGTAGATCCCGCCTGGTCCCGGTGATTTGAAGGGTTCAAATGTGCCTATTGCCCATTGAACTTTGTCATGGGTCACGACCTCCTTTGCTATGTCCCAGCCCAGCCTGGAGCCTCTTTCCAAAGTCTCCAGTACTTCCGGGTTTCCCATAGCTCGTATCTGATCTATTTGTGAACTCTCATTAGTTATTCTTTCTTCTCCTGTACGGATGTGCTCCCCTTGATTATTTTTCAGGAAGTATATTACTTGTTGTTTATCCATCGAGAGTACTTTCTGGAGTCTAGCACACTCTCGAGAGCCTTCTATCTCCTCACAGTGTCTCTTCCTGGAGGATTTGTTCACGGCTTTTTTGAAAATGAAGAAGGCGTTCTTGTATTCATCCCATTTTTTGGCTCTGTTGTATTCTTTTCTGGCTTGCTTCCTCAGTTCTGCCAGTTCTTTGTGCCACCAGGGCACCTTCCTGGTGGTGTTCCTTGTGATGAGTGGGCAGTGCTTGTCAAACGTAGGGATGGCTGCGTCATTGATTTCTTCCTAAGCCAGCTCTAGTAAGTCTTTTTGTAGATGTCACTCTTTATTATGAAGGTAATCCATCTATGATCCGAGCAACTTACATTATCAAATACATGCCATTCTATAACAAGGTTACTTACATAAATTGAGGCTATTGTTACGTCGACTACCTCCTTCCTGTATTTTAGCATTAGCGTCACAACCGATGATAAGTTGCAGTCCTTTGTTTCTACAATGTCTCACCAGGTCTTCTACATCCTTTGTGTGTGGTGGTTTTAGGATGGTTTTGTCGAACTTCTTTCGGGATCATCGGGTTGCGCAGATCAGTGTGCTCAGGCTGATGATCCTCCTGATGCAGGAAATTTCGAACTGCGTATCTACGTTGAGTGGTTGCGGTTACTCACAGATGTTTTTCTAGAAGGTTTTCACTCGATTAGCAGCCAGCAGATTATCCGTAACACATGAAACTATATGTTTTTCGCAATGCATCTCGCTCTCCTCACTAGTGACAGTGCTGTTTGGTAGTAAACAATATATGTTTAACTACTGTGTGGTGAACTCGTCTTGATTTTGCTGTAATTTTCCGCACTGCGGGCATGAACGGCCTATTGGCCCCCAAGTAGTCCATTACATACACTGGCGTGACGTAAAGTCTCGCTAACTTGATTTTGGTTTCCATCTTGTGTGTGCGTTGCAAATATCTCTCAATCAGAGGGGTGGTATCCCTCATCTTTGCTAGTGACAGAGTCAGAGCGGCATCATATATGGCAGAGTTGATTTTCCAGATATCAGCCTCTTCAGAAAAAACCTCGTGGATCTCCGCATCCACCTTCAACAGTTGTTATGACTTCCAGGGTTCGAGGGTGTTGTTTATCGGCTAAAGAGGAGCTCTGACCTTGACTCCGAAGATGCGATTCATATTCCTTAAGGTTTTTGACAGAAAAAATTCAGCAAGCTCGGAGTGTCTCTATTTTAGTTTCGAAATATATCTTGTGTACTGAAATTCTAACCATCAATGACCCTCTATTTAACGTTAAAACAACTTCTTTATCAATGTCTAACTGAAATCGAGGTATAGGCATATGTTAGCCAGTTAATTAAACATGTGAACACACATTTTTTTTACAGAAAATCGGTGTTATTATGCTCGACCTTGTCAAATATTTAGAAACAATTGGCATGATCTGGGTCAGCCCCCATTTAATGAATTTGTTCCCCCAAAAAAATTGGTTGCGTGCTACGCAAGTATGTGATTACAGTACGAAAAATTCAACACACGATTGTTATCTTTGAATGTAAACTGAATATGTATGACGGTATGATAACCGAAATACTTTTGCGTAGAATGATTTTTTTTTCTGATGACGATTTATCCTTCAAATGCAAGTTTCAAATTGAACGATTGAAGAGTGACAACGTATCTATTGATCTAAACAGAAATAAGAATATTTTCTGAGAAAATAAGAATTAGAAAATATTCTGAAACAAGTCCTACATGGCTTACAGTGAGGCCCATTTACGATAAAAGCACCCTGAAACATAATTTGAATATTTTTTTTCATTAGGTAGATATTCAAAAACTGGAAAAACAAATTTCATGAATGAGTCTTCATTTTCATGGACATCTTTTTTTTATTTACCACGGTAAAAAAAAATAAAAATTTTGAATTTTTTTTATTCGTCTGCACCATTGGATTCATAATATTTTCATTTTCGAGCACCGAGCTCTGATAAAAAAAATTTGAAATTATATAAAACATGAGTCATCCATCTGAACGATGAATTCAGTATGGTTCCCAAATATTTGATTTGATTTGCAGCTCTTATTGCAAAATAAGTTGGTATATTCATATCATAGTTCGGAAGAGAAAAAAACCTTTTTCAATTTTTAGTTTCAGTTTGTAGCAGCTGATGTCCTTCCAATTAATCACAGTATAATTGGCAAAACTGATGATATGACCCCATTTCTTCAATATAAATCATGGATAGCTGTGGACCCAACAGCGCCCCTAAGGCACACCTCATGTTATTTTCTTTGTTGCACTCTTCTTCTCATTGAGGCCTGTAATCTTTCGAATACAGTCGGAGTATTAATTACGGTTTTCAAAGATAATTTAAAACATCTAAGAATCTTAATCATTTGAAACATAAACATAGGCAGACACAAGTTACGATTTCAATTGTGAAATGTACAAATTTTGGCGTTTGAGGGCTAGTAATCTTTTACAAGTATTAGCTGTCATAGAAAGACTACTTATTCTTCAGAAAAACTCATCTGTTGATGGAATGTTAATTTTTAGTAGTTTATGTTATTGATATTCATTCATTATCAGTTGCTTTTAGCACAGGTATACTACATTCTTGCCACTATTTACATAACTCATACATACTCATATATACTCATTGAACATACTCATTGGTCAAATGAAATATTACATGTAAATGGGATAATTCCCCACAAAATTAACGGAAAAAACATAAATAAAGCCAATTACATAAAACATAATTTTTTTATTTTTTCTAGATATTGGTCACAGATACGAAAAATCTCCAAAAAAAAACAGCGATGCACTACAAAAAAGTTTAAGGGGGGAACAAGGAACATATTGTTAAATAAAGTAGTGAAACACACCAGTCGAATTCTCAACACAAACTGACTTTTAATAAGATAATATAGATTACCACAAATACATACATGGTTACTTACCACCATCATTGATACATTAACAATGTGACCAACTTGAAACATATATAGCCCTGCAATATTTCGTGCTAATTTTCAACATTCCCACTAGCACAAAATATTAAATAATTTAAATCAAAATATTACTTTATTTTAACAACCCCAAAATAATTCATAAATTTATAATGTTTTACAGAACATACACTTTTTGTAAGAATATCAGCAGGCATATTAGCAGTTTGTAAATACTCAATTTTCAACAAATTTTCATTTATTGCCTCTCTTACAAAATGATGTCTTACGTCTATATGTTTAGACATCTTATGAAACATTGGATTTACAGAAAGTTTTTGGGCGCTCCGACTATCATTGAATAGAGTTATACAACTTGAAGTACCTAACAATTCCATAAAAAAATTCTTTAGGTAAATAGCTTCTTTCGCAGCCTCAGAGACTGCCATATATTCGGCCTCAGTGCTTGAGAGTGCAACAGTTCTCTGTTTTCTGCTCTCCCATGACACTGAAGAACCAGAAAGCTTTAAACAAAAACCTGTATAAGATTTTCAGTCATTTGAATCAGTGGCCCAATCTGTATCTACAAAACCTTGTAAATCCAGATCATCTTTACAAAATTTTAAACCAAAATATTTTGTTTCTTTCAAGTATCTTAGTATGCGTTTAGCTTGTTTCCAATGTGAATCATCAAAACATGTATTAAATTGACTCAAATAACTCACAGAATAAGCTGTCAGGTCTAGTCAACACAGCAAGATACATTAGACTGCCTATCAACTGATGATACGGAATCTCAGCTTTAGAAACATTTACTTTTTCAAGATTTAAATTAAGCTCCAAAGGTGTACGACTTCCCTTACAATTTGACATATTGAACCTTCTCAAAATTTGTTTTATGTATTGTTCTTGATCCAAAGTTATAACATTGTTTTCTTTATAAAAATTTACTCTCTTACCAAGACACTTCTTTACGGGACCTAAATCTTTGATTTTGAAAACAGAGCCCAATTGGTTTTTCAGTGTGTTAGTTTCAATGTTATGATATGAAAAAATAAAAAAAATCATCTACATACAGTGCAATTATTGTAGTACCTTTCCTATCAATTTTTGTAAATATACATGGTTCTAAATTAGATTTATTATAGCCTAAATCTCTTAAAAAAATATCTACCCTTTCGTACCACGCTCTAGAAGCCTGTTTAAGACCATATATTGCTCTGTTTAGTTTCAAAACTTTATTAGTACTTTCATTTAAATCAAGGCATTCCGGTAAAGACATACACTTCCTCTTTCAACAAACCATTTAGAAAGGCAGTAGTAACATCTAAATGTATAATTTCTAAATGCAGTCTAACTGACAGAGCAATCAGCAGTCTTAATGTAGAAAATCTCACAACAGGAGAAAAAGTTTCACAAAAATCAACACCCGGTTTCTGCGAAAAACCTTTAGCTACTAAAAGAGCTTGATATTGCACGTTATTTTCAAAATCAAGCCGACGCTTGAATACCCACTTGCACTGCACTATTCTTCTACTATCAGGAACATCTACCAGCTCCCAGGCATCATTGATTTCAAAAGAATGCAGCTCATCTTGTATCGCCTGTCTCCATTTTTCTGACCTCGACAATGTATCCTGAACTGTTGTCGGGTCGCTTTCAAAATTATCAGTGTCATCCAAACTTAAATAAGTTACATAGTCTTCATAGACTTTGGGTTTCGGGACTCTATCAGACTTTCTGGGTGTTTGTGTTTCTTGGTTTTCTTGATTTCTCACTATAAACTCCTCGTCATCATCTTGCAGCTCATCTGTTTCGCTCAAACTGTCACTGAAATACTCTTCATCAGTGTCTCCCACTGAAACTGAATGTTCTGATAATGTTTTACTTGATATCTTAAGAATCGAATCATTCTTTGTTTCTGTATCATTATCCACAGCGACGTTTTCATAATCATCTTTCACGCTTTCCATTATAACAACATCCCTACTAGTTGTCACCAGGTTCTTTGTGGGGTTGTAGACTCTATAGCCTTTGATGTTGTCACCATAACCAACAAGAATGTGTTTCTCAGCCTTCTTATCCCATTTCTGACGCTTCTCTTTAGGCACATGCACCATTACTATGCTACCAAAAATTCTGATATTACTGAGATTTGGCTTCTCACCTGTCCATATTTCATAAGGCGTTTTTTTTAAACCTGCTGCAATTGACCTATTTCTTCTACACTGCAGTATTCACTGCTTTGCCACAAAAATGCTATTCCAGCTTGCCGTCAAGTAATAAACACTTGGCTTTTTCTACAATGGTTCGATTTAACCTCTCCGACATCCCGTAAAATACCTTCAGTCGCCAAGAAATTTTCGAACTCCTTACTGCAGAATTCACCTCCATTGTCGGATCTTAGAGTTATGTTTTTCATGCCTTTTTGGTTCTCCACAAGGCTTTTGAATTTTTTGAAATAATCAAAAACTTCACTCTTTGCCTGCAAGAAATACACAAATACCATCCTGCTAAAATCATCTTGGAAAGTAAGGAAATATTTAGATCCTCCGATGGACTTGTTTTCCATTGGCCCACATACATCTGTATTAATAACTTCTAGGAAACTGTTGGCTCTAGATCCTCTAGACGAAAATGGAAGCTTCGACTGTTTTCCTTCAGAAACAAACCTCGCAGTTTTGTTTCTTTAGGTTGGCTACTCCTGGATAGTTTAGCCTTCTACTATTCAATTTTTCATCTTGTTCAGATATTCACTGTTGATATGACCTAATCTCCTACGCCAGAGATCAGCTTTTCCTGTCACAGTCAACAAACAACTTTCCAAGTTAGCAATGTTCAGCGTATAGACATCCTTGTGGCAACAAGTTCACATTGTTTGTTGTATATGTTACAGCAGTTGGATTCAAATTTGACCATATTTCCATTTTTAACTAGTTGACTCACCGATAGTAAGTTTGTGGCCAAATCAGGAACACATAATACATTTTTCACTGTTATGTCAAACGAATCATTTCCAACTATCGTTTCTAGCTTTACATCATCTGAACATGTGACAGGGACTTTGATTTGATTCGCTACCATGATCTCATTAGTACTTGTTTGCAGGATACTTTCCAGTAGATTTTTAATGGCTGTCAAGTGGACACTAGCACCAGAATCCACACCAATCTTTCTTATTGAAACTACCGTTCAAGAAAACAGCACTAAAAGTATTAGATGATCCGGATTTCGAATCATACTCATTATATTCTGCATTCGGACATTTACTTTTGAAATGTCCCTTCAGCTTACATCTGTAACATTTGACATCTTTCAGATCCTTCTTGACTTTATCAGTGTTGCCATCTTTCTGTTTACTGAAACTTCTGGAAGCAAATGCACTGCCAGTGTTACCAACATCACTTTCCATATCCTGGAGCTTCGTTTTTATGGAATCGGTAGTAACGGCGATCCCAGAGTGTTCAATCGCCATGATCATTGGTGAAAACTTCTCAGACAAACCGGCTAATAAGGAGCCGATCCACGCATCGTCAATTTTAAAACCAGTTCCTCGTAATTTCTGACCGGTCTCCACTATTTGGATTACGTAACTCGCCATCGAGTCGCTGTTTTGTAACCGCGTAGAAATCAAGTTCCTGAGTAAACTAATTTTCCTAGTAACGATTTCAGTTTTTTCCAAAGTTTCACTGTCGTTTTTGCCTCCTTGATATGAATGTATAAAGATGGATCGATCGTCAAAATTATCTTCGCTTTGGCCTTGGCGTCATCTTCAGCAACCTCCTCCGTGACACATTTCCAAAGTCCTTCTAAGATTTTCAACTGCAAATGCCCAATCAGGATAGTTTTCACGTCCCTTGAGTTTAATGACATTTACTATATAGTTGGAAGGCATACTTGTGATTTACTAAGAAAACTTAAAACTTTTTCATTAATTTTTATATAGCCCTACAATATTTCGTGCTAATTTTCAATACATATGACCACTGAAAAAATATTTCCCTGTAGATTTTCACAATCATTTGGCATATCCAATTATGTGAGCCCAACAGTGTAAGCTGTATTCCATATTTGGTCTGAGTATCTCAAAAACTGCAGTAGTAACAAAGAAAAAACTAAAAGAAATTTGAAATTTCAACTCTCTATAGATTAGTAACGAAGCATTTCCGGATCTATACTGATTCCTCAATAATGAAATATGCCAAAGAATTTCCTCCTTTCGTATGAACATGCTATTCAGGAACACCCTTTATATTGATAAATAACACGAACATAACGTGGAACCCGATAAATTCTCCGCATATTCCGTTCATTATATCAACAATTCTTCAACTGCAAATCGATGAAAACCAAAAGTATGTCACTGAGATAGCAATCACTCCCTCACGGCAAATTTCCTCGTGAAAAATTTCACTTTCTTGGCCGTCACGACATCTGAGAAAAGCGAATTGACAACGTAACGCTTCGTAGAAGGGTTGTTCACCTGTACAGTATGTTTGAAAAGTGGTAGTCATAGCAGCGCAATTGATCAAATACAAGATAAAATTTTCCCGCATGGTTGGCGGTTTTTCATTCTACTGTTTTGAACCCGTGCTGTTGACTCAGTAGTGAATTTACTTTTGTGTTGGTCTCCGACGTTGTTATTCGGCCGAGTCCTTTCAAGACAAGGTAAGAGATTTGGGCCACTGGTTGATTAGAAAATCGATTTTTCAACTCTGAATTGGTTTATGATAAGAGATTTTCGATCAATTGTCTTCAGTGTCATTGTGTCTATATCGTTGAATATTGTGGATAAAGATGGATTGTGGATAATTTGCTGACCAAAAATAATTCTGCCAAATAGAACCTTAGGAGATACATAATCGAACTAAACTTCAAAACTTAAATGATTATAGTGAGTTGTATGTACCGCCATAGAAAAAAAATTCAAATCAACTCCCTCTCAGGGGGTGTTTCCACTTGCGATTTTTCGAAAAACTTGGGTGACCGGGGGTTAGTAATGAAATTATTTCATTGAAACAGTAGATTAGGTTCACTCAAAATACTTCTTATGGAGATCATTTGAATCAACATCCTAAATTTTGCTAACTGGTGAAGGTATTTTTCTGAATTAGTAAAGTAGGCTTGCCCAAAATATACTTTTTCTACTCATGTATATGAAAATGATTATTTTTCCTACATGAAAGAGGTAGTTTTTCACTCTAGAGATGAAAATGGAGCAGATGGACATTATCATGCGACACGATGGGAATATACTTGCAACAATTTGAAGGATTTTGTACACTAATGGCACTTGAATCAGCAAACGAACGTCACTTCGTTTGACTGTAAACATTTTCACGATTATATTTGAACTTCTCTCTATGACTATAATTAATGTGGACTCTGATAGCGAAATTTCAGTATTTTATAAACACATCTATCGTAGAAAAAAAATGCATTTCATACTTGAGATGCATTTCGTTCGTAAGATTTCCACCCTCACTCCGCTCCGCTTCGCTCGTGTACAAACTCTCACCTCACGAAAAAAACAGTATTAGTTGAAGAAAATACTATTTTATGCAACCGTAAAAAAAAATTAACTCGCTCTCAAAGGTGTTTAAACAAACTTCACTGCCTGGTGGTTTCCAGTAGAGATGTTTCATTGAAACAGTAGAATACGATGCCCTAAACTATAGTCATTATGCCACCATAGAGAAAATTTTAATCAACCTCTTCCTAAGGGTAATTTGTACTTGCGATTATTCGAAAAACGCAGACGGGTTGTCTAGTGAAGATCTTTTCATCACAACAGTAGATGACTAGATGAAAATTTTAATAAACTTCCTGTTAAGGGTAGTTTGTACTTGCGAATTTTCGAAAATCTGTGCTAACCCGAGGTTTCCAGTATTGTCGACGTGAATAAGGTTTTTCTAGAGAAATAATTTATAATGTTTTAAGAATTTGGGTAGGAACTCTCTGAAGGCAAGTGAATATAGATCAAAAGAGTTCCAACCTCTCACGAGGGTGCTTCATCCCCTTTAGCTTAAGAAACCATCCTTCAATGTTACCTCTTTTGTTTTGTATTTATCTCGAAAACCGTTACACTGACGTAAAAAATTAAAAGGAATCAATGGCCTTATTTGCTATAAAATTCTACATCATGTATGTCCTATACAAATTATCGCGATCATCCTAACCTCACAAATTTAGATAAAATACTGGAGGTACGCAAAAACAAGTGATAACTTAAAATTCCTTCACCACACAAAAATGTAATATAAAAAGCAGATTGTTGTTTACAAACCTAGCAAAAAAAAACAAAAGAAGTTTCAAAAATGTTTTTATTATAGAATTTAAAATTGGTGTGGCCCTTCTACGCCTTCGTACTCTCAACATCGTAATCTTAGTGAATTTGTCTTCTCTTTACCATCGTTAACCAAATTCAAATGCTATTTCTGCAATTAGGGCTAGATGTAGGAAATTTTTTTATAGAACATGAAAGATGGAGAAGAATAAATAGAATAAATCAAGTTCCATACATTTTTCTTGTCAGGGTAACGGTTTTGAAGAAAATTAAAAAAAAAAACTGGCTGGAGTTATCTTAGAGGGTGGTTTTTGAAGCAAAGGGAAATGAAGCACCCTTCTGAGAGGTAGGAACTCTTTAAATTCATATCTGAATGGCTATTAAGACTCTGTACCCAAATTTTCGAAACTTTATAATTTTTTTCTCCTAGATGCCATCATTATATCTAATTACGTCGACTAATAGATATGTTTCCTTGAATTAGGAGAAAACGATTTCCAAAATATACTTTTTGAATCAAAAACTTCGTTAACTGAATTAGTACAATAGAATTACCCAATATATGGTTTTGGGGCCATCGTAGGTAACATTTGAATCAACTCGCTCTCGACCTATATATCCCTGAAACTTTTTTATTCGAAAATGCACATATTATTGATTCATAGTACTATGTGGTGCTGTAGGTTTTCCGAAATTTCCTACAGCTGAAAAGTGAATACATCACCTAAGAACATCAGTAAGTCGCCCCGGAGCCGTCCTCTACCCGCACAGGCTATGCCTATGGGTACACTCAACGAGTGTTTATGAGGGAGTATTATTATTATTATTATTATTATTATTATGTATGTAGTAGTAGTTACCTTTGATACAGCACTTATAAAGCATGAAAAAAACTAAAACAAAATTTGTAGTTTTTGTATTGCTCAGAAATTTGGTGCCTTTCAAACGGACGGTAGGGCTATTAGGAAGTATAGGAGTTTACAAAACTTATTTTATTCAGATTCAATCGACCTAAAAATTTTATAGTACCACGTTACATAGAAAATTCGCTTTTTTGTGACGTAATACACACTTACGTTGACTTTCTTGATTTACAACCAGATGGTCGACTTCATCAAACGAAAAAGTTTATGATTTCTGGGTAATTTTGAAGAACCTCTTTTTGCAGTTCGCTTATACGTTTCCAATAATGGTAATACTCCTTCGGGAGGATAATTGATCCATCTTTCCTCCGTTGGTCTTGTGTAGATATGCCAGGAGTTTGGAACTGCCATGTCATTGCAGTAGGCAATGAGAGGAAAATACCACTTTTTCCACGTTCGGACATTCTTTATTGACCAATATTCTGGTCACTGCAAAAACCATGTTCTCTATCTATACAGGGTGTTAGGTGGTCCTCTACCTATTCTAAGAAAAAAGCCCCGTTGTTTCGAAGACGAACAACATTTTTGACATTAACAATATTTCGATACCCCCATGGAACAAAGCCGTAACTAAAGTTACAGCTATTTTCAATTATATGTGTAGGCGTATTCAGCTTACAAAACTGATGCTGACGATAAAAAAGCCGTATCTCTAGACCAAGTAGTTACGAAGAAATCTAATTGAAAAAAGTTGTATTTCGAGATAAATATTGAAAAAAAAATTCAGTATTTTGGCTCTCCTGAAATATGATGAAAAATTAGTTACGTCTTTGTTCGTTGGGAGTGTCGATTTTATTATCGAAAAGTACATGTGAAGTTGCCTAATTTACAATAAATGATTGAAATTATTTCCTCCAGCCATTATACAAGAATTAAATCTTCTCATCATGGACTGCAGAACTCTTTCAAACACACCAGGGACGTTTCTAATTGAGTTACACCCAGCAATTATCCGATTTCACGAATCATCCAAATTCGCTAATGGATTAGCGTACACTAATGACTTCAGATATCCCCACAAGAAATAATCTAGGTGGTTTTTGTCCGGATATCGAGCAGACCATGCGTGTGGCTCACCTCGACCAATTCAGCGATCTCCGTATGTTGGTATTGAAAAATCACGAGCAACCTAACTGAAATGTGGTGGTGCACCATCGTACATAACCCACATTTCTTATCTTGTTGCTAATGGTACACCTCTCTAGTAAGTCTTTTTGGTAGATATACCGGTCTTATTAGATAGTTGCCTAATTCACACCCAAACATTCAACGAGAACTGATGTTGGAAACAATCTTCACATACCCTATGCGGATTTTCATCTGCCCAAACATATGGTCGTTATGAAAATCTCTTCTTGCATTTCTTACGAAAGTGGCTCCATCGGTGAAAAGAATATGTGTCAGGAATAGAGGGATGCGAACTAATGTTTGCAATATCCATTAACATAGCAAGTAGTATTGCCTGGGCGCGTTGAATTTGTTATGGATACAACAAATTGTCCCTAAGAATGTTCCAAACTGACTCACATTCAAAGTATTTGCAATATTTTGCGTAGAACTACCAGGCTCTTCCGCTATCATGTCCAGCACATTCCGTTTTTACAGTCATTGATCTTCCTGGCCCTTCACTTCGTTTCAATGTGCCTATTTCAGGAAGAGGTCGATGAATGTTTTCTAAGGAGAAAAACAATTTTTTGTACTTGGTAAACACATGAGGTACATCCTATGTTTATTAACATTAATGCTTTCAACGAATATCACCCCGCATTTTCGAAACAAATAGGTTTTTCAAAAATCATCATGGGACAAAATTTTCTTGGAATAGGTCAAGGAATAACACCTGGAATTTTTGCCGCATGTTTATCTAACACCCTGTATAAACCTTCTTCATTTGGGTCTTCGAAAAACGTTGAGCTCTATTTAATGGAAAGACAGATGAGTCGTTAGATGCAAGGTTAATAACACTGTTATCATTCCATTTACATTCAACTATTTCCTTGTCTGTCAGTGTATATTCAAAGTTTCCCCGCTCTTTCTCCTTCAGATATTCTTTTGGTGAGCATAAGTAGTACTGAAAATAACAATATGTTCAATCAACTTAAAATTAAAGTTGCTGCCGGGGGTGAATTTTATTATTTTCTAATGCTGGTGAAGGTAGGTTGTCCTCAGTATCCCATCCATAATGAAATCTTGCTTGAGCGTGTGCACAAAGAACAAATATCTGTAAATCACTGGCGATCTCTTCATCTTTATATATTGCTTAGGCTTCTGCTCCTAGATGAGAACCTGGTAAATTACTTGCGGTATCTATATCTTCTTCACCAGAGTCTTTGTCATTTTCATTGGCATCGTCCAGAGGTAAAACGGCAATATTGATAGGTAATACTTATAGGTCCGGATTTTTTAGCTCTTCTATAAGCTCAGTTAACAAAAATGGTTTCTTTCAATAGCTGCAAATGAATACGACATATTACTGACCTGAGACTATCACAGTAAGAGATAGTCCTACTGTCCTTCTAAAAGCAATTCATATTTTCTAAGTGAATAATTGGTTTATGAATGAAAAATTATTACTTTTCATGATGTTTGACAGTTTTTGCAAAGACATTTATTCAATAAAAACACTCAAATTATGAAATAAATCAATCAATCAACTCATTGTCACTATCCGATGTATCACTCACAAAAACTGGTATAAAAACAATTCAGATGATCAAAAAGTATTGCTTGTGGATTCTCGAGTGAAGAAAACTGTAGGTACACTACAGAAAATGACCGTCATCTCGCTAAGAGGAGTCAAAGTTGAAATATGAATGAAGATGATATTAATATAATATAATAATGATAATATAATACTCCCTCATAAACACTCATAGAGTGTACTCAGAGGCATAGCCTGTGCGGGTAGAGGACTGCTATTATTGTTATTTACCGTGGCACTTCGGGGCGACTTACTCATGTTTTTGGTGGTATATTCACTTTTCAGCTGTAGAAAACCCCAAAAAAACCTACAGCACCATCCCGGGTGGTCGATGCGCACTTCAAGCTAGCACCAAACGTCGGGATACGCATAATTACTGTCGACGTCACATCTGTTATTTTGTTGAGAAATGTCATAGCACTGAATCCAAACAAAGAAATCGTATATGGCGTTTTGCATTGGTATTATTTTGGAGTGGTGTTTTTTTCTATTCCCCTCGGTTTTTGATACCCTGTTGGTCTGGACATTATTGTTTTCATTTCTAGCAGTGGATTGTGCACAAAGGGAATTATATATTGGTCGAATACAGGTACATACCAATTAAAAAGGCATATAACCTTCAAACATTTATTATTTCTGAAGCATATATGAGTTTTTTATTCGAGTTCGATATTTTCAGAATGGCTAACCACCAAAACTCACTCTGCACAGTGCAAAACTACATAAGAAACAAATGTTTGGATTCAGTTTCGTGACCTACCCCCAACTCTGACGTCACAATAACGTAGCGTATTGGCATCTAGGCAACTCACATCACACTTGAATAACAACTAGGCAGTGGCCACCTGAAGAGACTCGTGTACTTGAGAGAAAAGATTCCGTGTAAGACAGTTGTGCAGATATTTTACACAATTGTCCAATCTTTCATCAATATTATAGAAGAATAATGAACAAATTGGTACTGTCAACTTTTTAGAAACAAATTGTGACAAAATTATACACAATTGTGTAGAAAACATACATTTATTTCTCTCTGTGGAGCCTCGAACGTCTGTCTGATGCGAGCCAGAAGTTCCACTGTTTGATACCTTAGCCACTGGACCACCGACCACCCTACAGACTTTTTGAATGGACTGTAATAGCATAGTAACGATAGTATATAATGGTATAAAGATCTTTTTTATCAATTATACGATGGTAGTAGGTTCATATGAGTTTGTATTTACGATTTCCCGAAAAACGGTGACCGGGGATTTTTTTGTGAAGATATTTCATTGAAAAAGTAGACTAGGATTATTGTCGATCGACGAAATCAATAATTATTCGAAAAATATTCTGAAGAACCCCTAAAAATCATGACAAATTGAAAAGAATCAAGTTCACTTGAAATTGCATATGCAAATATGCTTGATTTTACGAAAATTATTCGGAAAATTACAATAACTAAATTTTGAAGAGAAATAACCTCTTTGAACTGAACTTATTTACTCGAGAACGGCTAGGATGAAGCAATTCTTCAAACGCCAATCGATAAAGAATTATGCAATCAGTAGACTCTGTGAATATCCAGTCTATCAACGGGAACAAAAAATACTTGAGGAAAGTCATTTGAGGATAGACATCTAAAAATCATATACAGTGTGTCCCGCTTTTCATGAATACACCCTAATATCTCAGTTATTAATAATGCGATTTTCTTGAAATTTTGGTGGTGATTATATGTTAGGTAAATGAAGTATTTTGGCATAGTGAACATTTTCATCGACCATAGGCGTGCGGTGTGGGGGGGTAAAAAAAAACTGTTTTTTGGGAAAAGGATATTAGGGCTCATTTTAGATAACTTTTTTTATCAGAATTAGAAACAGCAACCCCAAAAACTCCCCAATCCATATTTTCAAAATCTCAAGAGCTGATTTGAGGAAAAAATAAAAATAAATTCACTTTTTTCGTCTCGGAATCAGCATCCCCAAAAACCCTTTAATTCATATTTTCAACATCTCAAGAGCTGATTAAAAAATTATTCAACTCTTTTTTCAATAAGTCCTTGTAAGCAAAATTCAAACCGTCTTTCAAAATAACCATTTAACACGGTATGTGGAAATTTTGGTTTAAAGGCCCTAATCCTGTTGCGTTTCAAACATCTCTATACTTTGTTTTTCGTTGAATTCATTGTCCTCGCAACTGCCCTTACAGTACCAATTGGGTTGTTTCGAAATTTGAAATGTTCGTCGTCCGGATAGTGTCTTTGATTTAAATTGTACCTCCCTGGTCTTGTCTTGAAAACCGCTCTAGTCTTTGCGAACAATCTGTTGATTTTGGCGTGAGAAATTGTTTCTCGATCATGATGCCTTCCATTGAATATTCCAGCAACCTGACGCGTAGATTTTTCATTATTACCAAATAATCGGATAATCTCCACTTCTTCTCCAAGGATATAAGGGGCTCATTTTAGACAATTTTTTTTATCAGATTTGTAATCAGCGACCGCAAAAACCCCTCAATTCGTATTTTCGAAATCTCGAGAGCTGATTTGATTAGAAAACAAAATTAAATTCACTTTTTTTATTTGTTTATGTTTATTTCTAACTTTTTATTTCAAATGCCCTAATCCAATATTAAATTTCAAACACCTTCGTTTCCTTATATTCTGTATCGTTTGCAACTGCCCTTATACTACAATTTAGGTATTTTCGAAGATACGCACACTTTGTTACCGTTGGCTTGCCGATTTGAGTTTTCATGCAAATTAATGAAAGAGTGCTTTGAATCAAAAGTTTTTGTTTGACATCGGTAATCAGTACGAAATGTCAATAAGTCAAGCAGTGTTACTTAACTGTTGATAAGATGGCACACAACCGAAGAGTAGTTCTTACAATTGGAGAAAAAGTAGAGATTATCCGCTCTACGCGTCAAGTTGCTGGAATATTCAATGGAAGGCATCATTATCGAGAACCAATTTCTCACGATACCGTTGCCAAAATCAACAGATTGTTCGCAAGGACTGGAGCGGTTTTCAAAATAAGACCAGGGAGGTACAATTTAAATCAAAGACACTATCCAGACGACGAACGTGTCTTAGCAGAATTTCGAAACAACCCAAATGGTACTGTAAGGGCAGTTGCGAGGACAATGAATTTAACGAAAAACAAAGTATGGAGATGTTTGAAACGCAACAGGATTAGGGCATTTAAACCAACATTTCTACATACTCTGTTAAATGGTGATTTTGAACGACGGTTTGAATTTTGCTTATGGTTGCAGGGTAACTATCTTAATGACAGATTTTTTCTGAAGAACATGATGTTTACTGACGAGGCAACGTTTACAACAAACGGTGTGGTGTCTAGTCTAAATTGTAGGTTTTGGGCAGCTGAAAATCCGAATTGGGTAATTCATTGTAAAAACCAATACACTGAAAAAGTTAACGTGTGGTGTGGCATATTCAACGAACGGATTGTTAGCCCTTATTTCCTGGATAACCTGACCGGACAAAATTTTCTAAATTTTTTACAAAATGGTCTCTATGATTTTCTCATGGAATTGCCATTAGCACAAAGACAAAACTTAATCTTTCAATTAGATAGGGCCCCCGCACACAATTCTGGGATAGTTCGGAACTTTTTAAATGCAATTTTCCCTATGAAGTGGATAGGTAGAAATTCTCCTTTGGAACCATGGCCCCCTAGATCGCCAGATATTACCCCTTGTGACTTTTTTCTGTGGGGGCATTTGAAGAATAAAGTGTATGCTACTCGGCCGCGTAATAGAGAGAAACTTTGCTTTGCAATTAGGCAAGCGTGTCAGGAAATAACTCCCCAAACTTTAAGAAAAGTGAATGTACGTTTGAGAAGAATTGTTGAAAAGTGTATTGTTTCAGAAGGTAGTTATGTTGAAAACACAAGAATCTAAAATAAAGTAATTCGTAATTTTGTTACCACTGTTACAAATAAAGAACTTATTAAAAAAAGACTTGAACTTTTTTTTTTGTTCAAATCAGCTCTTGAGATGTTGAAAATATGAATTAAAGGGTTTTTGGGGATGCTGATTCCGAATCTGATAAGAAAAGTTGTCTTAAATAAGCATTAATATTCATTTCTCAAAAAATGCCTTTTTTCTCTCCCCAACTTCGCATGCCAATGATGAATGAATATGATCACTATGCCAAATGCTTCATTTTTCTAACATAAAATCACCACCAAAATCTCAAGAAAATCGCTAATAACAGATATTCGGGTGCATTCACGAAAAAAGTGAATTTATTTTTTTTTCTCCTCAAATCAGCTCTTGAGATTTCGAAAATATAGATTGGGGGGTTTTTGGGGATGCTGTTTCTAATTCTGATAAAAAAAGTTATCTAAAATGAGCCCTAATATCCTTTTCCCAAAAAACAGCTTTTTTTTACACCCCCACACCGCACGCCTATGGTCGATGAAAATGTTCACTATGCCAAAATACTTCATTTACCTAACATATAATCACCACCAAAATTTCAAGAAAATCGCATTATTAATAACTGAGATATTAGGGTGTATTCATGAAAAGCGGGACACACTTTATAATACAAAATAAACATGAATTTTGCGAAAATTAATATAAAACTTTCAAAAACAATATTTTGAAGAGAAATGACCTCTTTCAACTCTAAGTCAACTTTTCAATTTGAGAACGGTTGAAAATAGAACAATCTATTCAGAATGTTGAAATTAGTACACTATGTAAATTTCAAGTTGATCGACGAAAATAAAAATTTAGACACCTGAAAATATAAATTCAAGAGAGTGTTTTGGGATTAGTTTCAGTGTAAGTAAGTAGTTAGTGAATATGCGAATAATTTTTTTGTACTGTTTTATATGATGGCGGATAATTGAAATGATAATAATAAGTTCTCTCGATGGCCTGGCGAATAACTTTTCGGAAGACCCTCTTATTAAACAAATTATTGCACTTAGGCATAGTATTTTCCTAGAAAACAAACTCGTGATATTTGTTTGGTGCCCCAGTCATGTAGGAATTGTGGGTAATGAAAGGGCTGATACAGCAGCCAAGGAAGCCTGCTTTTCTCCTTCAAATACGATTCCGATAAGACCCCAAGGTCTCAACAATGATATAAAAGAGAAATGTATCAACCTTTCGCAACAACAATGGAATGGAGAAGCACAGAAATTAAAGAGCATTAAACCCTCAATTGAAAAGTGGCCCCTACCTATGAATATTTCGAGTAGGGATCAAGACAATAATCACAAGGTTAAGAATTGAACACACACGAAGCTCTCGCATTCCTATCTACTCTCGAATCTGGATCAACCTCTATGTGAGAAGCATGCCAAGTTCCGCTAACTGTGAAACATATTATAGAATCATGTCAATTGTATAATATATTCCGAAACCAAGCAGGAGTCCAAAATAATATTTCACTTGCACTGAACAACCACCAAAAACCCGTTGAAGCTCTCCTCAATTTTTGCAAAATCAGTGGTTTGATCAACAAATAATAATACTCAGTGGATATCTGTGATGTTTGACCCTAGGGTAAGCACGATTAGAATTCCACAATTTTTATTATACTCGCGACATGTTTCGCTACACGGTAGCTTTATCAAGCGATTTGTCACACTAAAGTAATTTACGTTGAAACTTAATTTAAATTTTTGGTACTGAAGTTAATAAGTACCTACTACCTTCATTACCAAAAATTTTATTTAAATTAATTTTCAACGTAAATTACTTTAGTGTAACAAATCGCTTGATAAAGCTACCGCGTAGCGAAACATATCGCGAGTATAATAAAAATTGTGGAATTCTAATCGTGTTTACCCTAGTGTCAAATATCATGGAATTACATCAAGCTAATCTGAAATTTTTTCTACGGTGCCACAAAAAGTATGTTTCGAGCAGTCAGAAGCTTCCTACTCTTCCAATAAAATAAATGCACAGGCAACCCTCAGTCAACAAAGTTTTTCAAAAAATTACGACCCAAAAGGGAGTAGATTTGAATTTTGAATATGGCGGTAAACAGGTTTTTCTTCAAAGATGTCTTTTGTGCATCATTGTTTCTATATTTGCAGTACAATTATTATGAAATCAACAAAATGTCAAATTCGGATCAGCGAAGTATTTTTGCCATGAAGATGCAATTCTCTGTAGCATGATACAAAATCTAGATGAATATGGGGTTAGTATTATTTGAATAGTAATGACCAGTAGAAGTGTCAATTATATACTGGTGAAAATGAATAAATCAATTCAGGATAATAATCCAAAATTGATTTCCACTTTCTTCAGTTTCCGGATACCGGAACGTCTAAGAAAAGTTATATGAAATAAATTCATCGAATAAAATTTTGGCCATCGCTTATCTGTACCACAAGAAATCCACTCATATTAGTCATTTAATGATGATATACTTACACATGATGTTTTATTCAATGTAATTAATTCAGATTAGGTGTTACTCATGAATCTTTGCAACTGTATTTCACCAAAATACCTAACTATATCATTTGATTCAACAACTCTATGTTGTTTCACGATGGATTTATACTAACTTGCTTTGTCATACGTTCCAATCAGCTATTTTGTCAATATTAATCATATTTCAACAACATTTGATTATCATACGTTGAAATGACCGATGAATAATTAAATTTCAATTTGCCAAGTTCTGGAAATTACCGTTGCACATGATTCAATATGCCCCTTTATCAATAATTCTCAGTAGGACTACATCGCTGTTCATCTACGCTTTTGATATATTCAGGATTCAGAGAATCGTTTTCATTATCCGAATTTATGAATATCGAGTTTATTTCAATGATTGGAAGAAATTGTTTATATCAGAAAACGTCGCGCATGGATCTGGTATTGTTTTCGTGTGGTTTACGTTATATAAAATCAAATCATTTCGATACAAGTCGAAATCCCTTTTT
The DNA here is from genome assembly GCA_958502065.1 of Chrysolina americana. Lineage (NCBI taxonomy): Eukaryota > Metazoa > Arthropoda > Insecta > Coleoptera > Chrysomelidae > Chrysolina > Chrysolina americana. Next base: position 50,579,761 of record OY293416.1, read on the forward strand.
CCCCGTTAATCCGACAGAGTAAGATGAGAAGAATACCTGGCAGAACAACTAATTGCCTCATATACTCGTTCAAGTTATTTTTTAATCGAACAGCAGACGGAAGATCACGACAAGGTTCTTTTTCTTCATCTTTGCCAGGGTAGGTCATCGCAGACTACGTTAATCTGAATCTCACAACAAAACTCATTATTTGATTTCATTGTCTCTAGCTGAAGTAAAGTCTACTGTTGGGTAGTCGTCGTCCCAAATGTTACAAAACACTATGTATGCAATAGGAATTCTGCAAATATCACAACTACTTCAAACCACCTTATGACCGAGAATGATGAAACAAACTGATATAAATTATGTTGAATGGGAGCCAAAACATTGTCATTATCATAGACTGGACCAGAATATTTCGATTGAAGAAGGAAGTTGAGCCTGGAAACATTTCAAAGTAACATCAACAATATTTTCTTTCGGTCATGAGCTACTTGACGTACAGTAAACAATTCAACAGAATTCAATGTCTGTTGATGGATTCACCTGTTACATGATTGTACATTATTGTGTACAATGAGCATGAAATGACATATACTTCCCATTCGTAGTAATGAGGGTTCAGGATTACCTGCTTGCTATTGCACTCCTATATAACTACGAGTGGGATACGGGTCAATTCATTCCCATCTACCCTATAGCTTTTCTGTGACTATAATAATCATATAGCAATTTTTTTTCATAGTAGTTTTGAAGCGGTCATTGAAAATACAAATATTGGAAAATATTGCAAAAATCTCTCCCGCGTGACGAGCCAAAGCAAATAAACAATATTATATTATACAACAAGGGACTAAAGTGAATGTTTTAATCCCGCACGTGATGTTTATTGCTTGAGGGCTCGTAGAGTCCGAGGGCCAATATTCACGTAAGGGATAAAATATATCTTTAGTCCTGAGGCATATACGCTACTTTTTGCACTTTCCAGTATTATAACTCTCAACATTGATACAGTTAATAATTTTTATGAGTTATATAAACACGGTACTTGGATTACTCAGTAGGTAACGTTATAGCAACAGTGTCAACAAAATTTGAAATGCGACTTTATCTCCCTAGGGACTGATACATTTTAGTCCCTGTTATACGAGACAAAAGTTAGTACTTTAGTCCCGGAAGTGAAAAAAATACAGAAGTACATAAATTAATAAAAGTAATATTAATATAGCATACATATATCCAAAATAAAGTACCTGAGAAGCATAGTGCAGATTCATTCTCCTAATAAAATTGAGAGGTATTGCAAGAAAAAGTTTAATTCAGCAAGTGTTCACAAATTTTGAATATAACTATAACTATCACTACAGTATTTGGAATAGGTATAGCGATTCATCTATATTGTCAGGCTTTCACCTGCATATTTACCCATTAGATAAACAAAAACTATATGCTGGTTATTCCAAAACCATGATTTCATTATGTAATAACACTTAATGGGCTTGTTCATAAATTTTCATTAAATGATAAATGAATTCCTATGTTCTATTTCATTACTGATATCATGGCAATTCAGGTCATTGGGTCTATGCAGAAATTATCACTTGCAGAAAATAGAAAGCGAACTCAAATGGGATATCAGCTATCAGTTCAGAATTACTCGGTCTCCCCTGTCGAAAAATTTTAAAAGGATCAGTCTTTCTTGAAGTTCTTAAATAACTGAAGATTGATTGATGATACTACTTTCGTTTGCAATATTTCATCAGTTTGATGAACCAGAGAAATTTCGAAAGACAAATTGTTATTTGTCTAGCTGCACATTTGCTTGATACTATATGGGAGTCGATCCATATTTGAGATTATTTTTCACCCCAGATTATACAGACTTATCAGCCTAACGTTTTTCTGATGGAGACCTTGCAGATATTACGAGGTTTTTACGAAAAAACATAAAGGAAATGCCTCTCAGTACTTGTCAGTATTTTGATATCACCTCCGGAAATTCGCTGGGAAATTTTATATAGTAGCTCCATGACATTAGCTACTTTCCTGAATTGAAAAGCATTTAATGTTGTAATCTGAAATGCATAAAAATAGTCTTTAAAAGAGGCTATCGTAATTACTTGATGATACCATGCCAAATAAGTTTGTCCTAATCACTGTTATACCTACTTAATCCCACTAGCTTGCTGTTGAGTAGGATTCTGGAACAAGTAATTGTAGCTACAAATGCTAAGAAAACTATATTAGTTGGTTACCTTCATCAAAAAGCGGATTATATATAAGAAATTAACAAAATTGTTTTTATGAAATCTCCTTATTTGAGAGGGCGTGGGATTTGCTGGAATCAATTATGCTGTTAAGGGACCAACAAATGTTTGCCAGGTTTTTATTGATATTCCAAAAGTAGAACTGAAGAAGAAGCCAATGATTGCCTGTAAACGAATCCTAGAAGGAACTCTGGGAGAAAAGTCTTACATTAAGTACACGGAGGACAATAAAGACTTTGAAGGCAGCTAGTTTACATAGAGCTTAAATGAAAGTAAGTATCTCAAAAAGTTCAGGGCAGAAAAATAAACTTGAGCAGTATGAGTTGTAAATCTACTCTCGACTGAATAGGCCTGTAATTACATTATTCATGTATTGGATAACCAAAACAAGCAGACCTTGGCCTGGAAGCTAGAACACGAAGGTCATAGGGGCAACGAATGTTTTTGAGATGGCATGAACAAGTTTGTTGCAATGAAAGGTATCTTATTTTTTGTCTTCTCACATATATCTCAAAGCTCTCAAACGCAAATAATATTCGATAAGGGAAGAATAAACATTCCTGGCCGCAGTCAATCCTAAGTCATTAGATGTAAACCGCACTACTTAAACACTGGTTCAACCTAATAAATAATAAATTATTTTCTAGAAATACGTTGTTGATGTCACATTTGAAGTTGATTTTACCTGTCTTAGTGGTATTGAATGAAAATAAGTAGGCTCCACAATATTTTCTAACTTTTCTCATATCCTCATCAACGATGCCCACTGGTATTTTGTTATCCATACCATGCCAAAGGATATTGGTGTCGTCAAATATTGTAAATTGTTCCTATATGTCGACATGAGTCAAATCGTTAACATACAATATGACAAACAATTAATATTTTTTTGCTGCGTTAACTGTCCGCTGAAACTTTTTGATTCACTGGATCGGGATAAAAGTTTGCCAAAGTTAGCACGACATCGTTAAGGAAGACTGCTAAATAATCATCTCCATCCAAATTCTCGGATATAATATACAGAATCTATGGACCAATAATATAGCTCCCAACTATCCTTGCCCAAACATTAACCTTTTAAGGGTATTGCGTACATTCTCCAGTATGGATTTTCCATACACCAGTAGTATCAAATTCGACGATTGCATGTCCGTGAAGAGTAATAGTGAACTCATCAAAATACAAAACATGATCTAATTGGAACTTGAAAATAATAATATTTTTGAATAGATAATGACGATACCTTTCAAATAATCACCTTTTACAAGGCCCTATTTCTCCTTAAAAAAATTTGGTGGTCATAACTGTCACTCGAAGGGGGTTGGATGTAGAAATGAAATTCTTCATTTTATAATCCGAAATTGGCTTATTTCTGGATTTTTTTATAATTACAAATATATTATTTGGCTGTTCCACCCTGAAATAAAAAATAAGAAGGTGATATGTCTGATGATGATCTAAATTTTCTATTATTCGGCGTGATCTTGGGTCTCTTCCTATTCATACGAAGCTTCAGCAACATTCAGGAGGAAATGATTCATCCTAATAATCTACATAAAATAGGATCGACAAAACCCGAAATTGGATAAAAATTAGGAATACTCATAATCCATTTCAAACTCCCTTAAATGACACAGTGTGATGCTAAAAATTAAAGATGTTTCTGTGGGTTATATCTCAAAGAATATTAAACGCTTCAAAGAAAATTTATCAAATCAATGTTCCACATTAATTAAAATTCAGTTAGATGATAGGAAATATATATTCATTTGGAAATTTATTGTTCGTATGGGTCATGCAAAAATCGACATCCCCAACGAATAAGGCAGTATCTCATTTTAAGCGTTTTTACAGAAAATGCAAATGAAGAAAATTTTCAATTGAAAAAATTTATATGGGAAAAAGTGAGCCTGCTATGCCAAAGAAACAAGAATTTATATGGAAAAAACATTTTAAAGCCTAGTTACGACTACAAAAATGTTAGGAGAATCTCTATCAACAAAGTCGTAACTAGATATAACACCTTTCAACTGTTCGAACCATTGAATTTCTTATTTAACTAGTCTGTTATAATGAGGTAACTTTATTGCTTTAACTTTGAAGTAATGATTCTTCATGACAACTGAAAAAAAATATCCATGGAATAGTTGAAAAATAATTAAATATATTTCTGAAAAGTATTTTTTATTCATAAGGTGAATAATACATAGGAGAATCAAAATGATTATTATTTTTACCAATAATTAGTTTTCTTCTGAATCCGAATTGTTTTCTTGGATTTGGCCGCAGTTGAGATTTTTATAGTAGTCATGATAAGTGTGTGGGATAGCTTTCGATAGGCAGAGGCTATTCAAACCTTAATATTTGTTCACCGAAATGGGTAAAGGCCCACTGTATGCAAGGGGTACACCCATTAAATCTGTGAAGTTATTTGGTTTTGTTCGCCTTAATTTTTTGTTCGTGTTCTCTATGTTGATTTCACATTAGGTTTCAGAAAGTAATACGTAAAGTAAGCCGTTTAATGTTTGGATTCTCTTTGGAAATTTTTACACATTTTACTCTATTCCAATTCTCCTTCTGCTGTTTATTGTCTAGTTTCCAATTTTGTTTTTGATCCATCGTTACCTACTTCCATTCCATGACATTGTAAGTTTTTCCAGTAGTTTTAGCACATTGTACTAGCGTGTTCCATTGTTCAGGAACATAAATAACCTGATTTTTTTAGCCTTTCAATAAGGGTATGCATTGCATCCCCCTCAGTTTGAGTAAGCTCAACTTCCAAAAAGACGTGTTATATCACTATACGATTTCTATTTTGTCCCCCACAGTTGTCAGAATAGAAACGAAAGTCCTTGAAATTCTGTTTGACTTTTGTTTCAATGAAACGTTTTTGGCAATAGTTTCGTTCCACATATAGCAAAATCCTCCTTTTGCTACAATATCAAAAACGACACCCACAATACATAAACACGTTCTGGACTGACCAGCACTCCAAGCACTAACCTAATGCGCGCCAATTCAACTTGATGATACTGGTCTACGAAACGAGACGTAACTCAAGTAACAACCATATATATTTCCTCTGAAATACTATTTGAACCTGGAACAAGAACGTTAGTTAATCTAAAGTCGACAATTCTCAATCTCTATACTGATAACCAGGACGTAAGTTGAATTATCCCCAAATTCCACAAACCTACAAAATCAATTTTGAATTATTATCCTGAGAATAAAGTGGCATGTCGAATAACTGATTTCTTCCAATAATTGCTGATTATATATGAAGCGTTACCTAAGATACCGCCTTTTTGGGTTGAAGAGTTGAAAGTTGCATCAGATACGTCTTTGTTCCTTTCAGATTGCTTTGGATCTCTTGGTTATAGAGACACTTCCATAATACAGAAAGAATCCTCCTTTTTTGCTGAGAATGCTTATGTAAAAATATCAAAACGGACGTATCTCGAGTTTCTGCCTTGTTCGATGGGGGTGTCGAAATCTAAGGATCCTTGTCTTTTTTCATCAGGTCAGTGGTTGTGTTTAATTAGATTCCCTGAAAACAAGAAATTGGACAGTTACCACCTTGAAAATTTACAAAAATATTATTTTGTCGTTCTGTCAGTCAGTCAGTTATATTCATTCCATTTTCCATCTAATGTGGTTTATCGTAGATTATTTGCAACCATAAATAATGCTTTATGTACCTCAAAAGACTAAATTTGTGTGGTTGATTCGAAAGAAAAACCCCAACTAGGTGAGGCCATTTCTCCTGACAAGAAAATGGGTTGGGAATTATTCATGAGAAATGTGATTTCCATGCTCTAGTTTGAATATACAACCCTAATGACTAGCTTTGGGGCACTTATGACTGAGTGCGGCATTGAAAACAGCGTGACTACCTTGAACTACTATTCGGAAAATTATGTCTGAATTTGAGAGGTCTTTGTTAATATATTCTAGAAATTTTCAATAAATACATGGGTGCGTCTCTTGAACCTCAACACATTTTTAATTTCTTCCATTTCTCGAAGAAATTTGCAAGAATATTGAAATAACACCGTCTGCGATAAGTCCATTCGGTAAAAATCAATGAAAGTGGAAAGATCAAATATATGTTCTTATCGATAACGAAATTATCTGTTAAAAAAGAACACCACTTCTTCCTTAGCTTTCGAAGACTTCTGACGTATTAATTTGAAAAAACACAAATAAAAACAAAAAATTGTAATGTATTCCAAAGAAGCGAGAGGATTCATGATCGCGGTATTGCCGACAAGACTAATTGCATTTTTCTGAATGAAATCTAAAAGTTCCAATGTATATTTATTTTTATGCTGAACTCAATTTATTGGGCAGTAGGTATGTCAAGATAGGTTAGATTTGTTCAGTCTTAGAGGGACTGAAGAAACCTTGAGATTAAGTGTACAGCTTTGATCAAGTCATGTATAGATTAACAGTAGAGACATTTAATGAATTCTTCCATGCTGATATTTAATAGAAGTTTTTCCCTCTCAAATTGGATAATAATATATATACAGTGACTATACAACCCTCTTGGGGTTAAGCCGCAAAAGCTATCTAGATCTAGTTTTTTGGGTAGATCACACCTAATCTATCGATTTATGCTTTTGCCTATGCTTCTCCATCTAATCCTGTTTTTTTCTTCTTGCCAGTCCTCTTCCACTTCCTGCATCAATTTTGATCTTGGTCTTCCTATTCTCTTTCCTCCGCCGGGGTCCCATTGTAACATTGAGTAAGTTACCGCCGTATCTAATTCTGTGTTTATTGGCGGAGTATGCTCTATTTACGATCAATATTTTTCTTATATTTCTCTCACGTTTCACTCATCGTTACTCCTAGATATTTGAACTCTTTTATTTCTTCAAACTTTCTTGCTCCTATTTTGATCTTTCCCTGTATTTGTTCCTTTCCTAATCTCAATATTTTCGTTTTTTCTTGGTTAATCCTAAGCCCCATTATTTCCTCTTCTTCTATAATTACTCTTCTGATCTTAGTAATTATAGCTTTATCAACAGCGTACGCAATAATTTGTCCTCCTCATATCCTAAGATTCCTTTTGTTAATTCTCCTCACCACACATTCTAAAGTTAGGTTGAATATCGTCGTTGAAAGTGAGTCCCCCTGTTTCACCCCTTTGTTGATTGTGAATTCATTTGTTTCTCCTGTTTGTGTTCTTATTGTGATCTTAGTTGTTTTCATCGTCGTTAATATAAGCTCTTTCTGTTTTTTGGGGATTTTTAACTCTTTCAGTGCTATCAAGAGTTGGTTTCTTTTTATCGAGTCAAATGCTTGCTGGAAATCTACAAAGAGCAGTTCGGGGTTTATCTTGTGTTCATGTGCATTTTCTATCACTTGCTTTAGTGTATGAATCACGTCTATAATTGATTTTCCTTGTGTAAATCCACTTTGATATGATCCTATTATGTTTTTTGTTATATTTGCCAACCTTGATTTTATTATTAAGTAATTGATGTCATTATTTTATACGCTGTGTTGAGTAGTGTTATTCCTCGGTAATTCTTACAGGTTTGTTGGTCTCCTTTTTTTTGTATAGTTATTATTTGTCCTGTGAATTTTTTCCTCTGTCCATATTCTCCTCATTGATGTAAGCATCCTCTCTTTCAACTCATATCCTCCGTATTTTATAAATTCGATGTTAATTTCATCTTTTCTGGGCGCCTTACCATTTCTACATTTTGCAATGACTTCTCCTCTCTGGTGGGCTTATTTAGTATATTATTTTCTTCTTTGTTCATTTCCTCTTCGTCTTCCACTACCATTGCTCTCTGTTCATTCTTTGCGGCTTCATCTGCCAATAATTCTTTGTAGTATTCCATCCAAACTTGTTTGTGTTGCTTGTCTAGTATCACTGTCCCTTCTTTATTCTTTATTCCGTTTGTTTTACTCTTGCTTTTTTTATTTTGTTCTTTAATTTTTCTATAGAAACTTTTTGTATTTCTATTTTTACTTTCCTGTTCAATTTCCTGCACTTTTTTATCCGTCCATTCTCTTTTACACTGCCTAATCATCTTCTTCGCTTGTTTCCTTAGTGATTCATATTCTTCTTAGTCTTAGTTGTTTTTCTTAGTCCTCATTCATTTAGCCCTAGTCCGTATTTTATTTTCTGTAACTATTTTACATGTATCTTTGTACCATTCATGTCTGATGGGTTTGTTTTGCATCAGTCCTTCATGTGTCTTTCTTCTTCTTGAACCAATATCAACTACACATTCAGAACTCTAGGGGGGGCCATGCCCCCCCTCAGATCCGCCAGACTAGAGTCGTGCTGGAAGTCTACAGTACTTTTCTTTAGCTATACGCAACTAGCCCTTGAAATGGTATTTTGCAAAAAAAATCTATTTGCTACCCAAATTGAGTGAAAAAACAATATTTACGCTAACGCTAACGAATATGAAGGCTGGCTCTCGATTAATAGGTATTTGTTATTCAACGGAATTCACCAAATCCCTTGAATAATCTTGTTTCCTTGCTAGGCAAACTATTACGTACCTACATTAACGTCATTGGTCGCGTGCTCAAATAACGAGCTGTAAATTCTGGTTCATTCAGTTTTGTTTGTCCTAGTTATGAGTTTTTTTTCACTTTTGTTTTTTATCTTGTCTTTGTCAATTTTCTTAAATAAATTGTGATGGATTCTTCGAATAATTGTTTGACTAGTTGTGTTTTAGTAGTTCACCTAACAAGTGCGAAAAGTGTCAGTTTTCCGCACGCTATTGCAAATGGCCGAAAGCCGCGTCAAACAAGTGCGGAAAAGTCACTTTACGCACATTTTAGGGACACTATTTTTTCTACTAGCATGCTGAATTAATAACACAAAAGTTAACATAGGAGAAACATTTATTGTTAGAAACATATCAACGAAATAATTATCATTGATATTGAACGTGCAATTTGTAGCAGTCTGTAAATTAATTGCATAGGCTAAAGTTTTTTCCAATGGAGTCGGATACTCAACGCGGTTAGGTCTCTGTTTTCCACTAAATATATTTTTCAAATATTGAAATGTCAGTAGACGCCCTAAATACCAAACAAATTTAATATTCCGCACTAGTGATGACACTTTCAAAACTGAATGAATGTAGAAAAAATATTTTTGTTAATCGAGATAGAGTTGGTCTGTCTGGTTTGATAACTGACTGACTTTATGTCATGCTTAAAGAACAAGAAGGTATTTTCTTTGATAACTTTCCAAGTGACATTTTAAAACTAAAAACTCTGTTGAGATATTAAATCACATCTATAATATACCATTAAAAAATATTAGTTTTTACATTTTTAAGAAAAAAACACGTATAACTAGTTTATGGAATATTCTGCAGGGATATCTGAATGTAGTTTTCAATTCTGAACAAATTTTTCTACAATCTCGCGTTTTTACCGCACGCATTTTAGTTTTGAAAGTTTTACTTTCCCGCACTAGTGCGGAAGAAATCGCTTTCCCGCACTAGTACGGGAAAGTAAAATATATAAATTCAATCGGAATGAAATGAAAAATGGGATACTTTCATATGTCTATCTATCTATCTATCTATCTATCTACATTTCCCAAAATCAATCCACATAACAATCGAACTAAGCTGAGTCAAGTGAGTGGTGACCAAAGATTTGTTATGACAACCAAGTTGTCATCAAGACGTCAAAGTTTCAAGTCGAAGCGTTGTCAAAGTGACAGATTCTGCATTATTAAATCATTTTCAATAAAAGCAATATTTTAATAGATTCGTCATGCTAGGAGTTCCCAGAAGCTATTTCAAAGGATGCAAATGATGTGAATTTTTCTTCTATTCAGCTATTCAATATTCCTGTTTCCAATTCTATATAATGGTTCGCAAGCTATATTATTAGTTTCTATGCCACTACAGGCAATTCAGAATTCATATGTGCTTCGAGACACTGAAAGTCTCACACCAATAGTTTATTACGAGTTTTTGATGGCAACAGGCAACATATTTATCTGAACTCCTTATCTACATTTCCGAACTCATTTAGGTCAAAACACGCATCGATTTGGAACAATTGATGAAAAAAACCACTGACATTTCGTTGTTCACGTCAGTGAGATATATGGAAATCCTACTGATCTATAAAAATACAGGAAATGTTATCAATTCATGATCCAAATAAAATAAAGCCTTCAAAATTAAAATACTACTTTCCTTCAGTCTCTGAAAGATATACTCTTTTCGCGTGAATGATAATTCTAAGGGAAACAATATTGTTGTTATCTAGCAATTTATATTCCAAACCAATGAAACGAACAATTGTTTGTCTCTAGAAACTATTCAAATACGGATAGAGAAGATTTGATTAAATTGAAACAACGTTGGACAAATGAAAAGGCGCCTAGCCATTTTTCTTGACCTGCTCAATGCATTCGATACTGTATTACAGGTATGCTTGTTAAAAAAAATGTCAGAGATTTCGCGAATCATCACGGTGTTAGTCAAACAAATGATATCAAATTGAAGTTCCGCCAGGAACAATATCGGGTCCAGTCCTTTTATTTCCCTTTTTTTTCTACTGAATTTTCCACGAAATCATTAGACTAAGTTCTCTTTTAAAATTGACTATCACTTTCACTTTCAGCTCACAAATATTTTCAAACGACAATATTTTGTGAAGCATCAGTGCCAAATACTACCATGAGATGTCCACTTGTGATCGCAATTTGTCCTTGGTAGAGAGAAAGAAACTACAATGGGCAAAAGAACGAGGTAACCTATAACATTTAACCCCGAAAATGCTTAACTGATATACTTTCAGAGGAACTCGCTGCACTATGTACTCCCTGGGGTCACGACATTGAAAAAACTGAAAATGATTCTAAAATTCCAATGGTTAAGGATCACATCAGAAGGAACGTAAAGGAAAACAGCCGAAGGGGCAGTTTACCACCACTTTATAAAAACCAGTTCAACTCGTATGATAGGTAGAGTGCTTTATAATAATTTCATATCCACTTTGTTGAGAAGATAGTTCAGTTCATCAGAATAGATAATCACAGGGATTATTTCATTTATAAAAAGAAAAAAGTCGCTTCTGATCAAGACAAAAATATACGCTGTAACGTGAACTCCCATAAGAACATTTTAGAGAATGGATTCACACGACATTCTGATATTTGGTAGTGTTTATATTTCATGCATGTTCATTTCGATAGAGAATATTTCTAAAGATTGTTCGTCTTACATCTCCTGCATTGTTACTGGCAAAATTCACTATTTCGATTTCTTCAATTAACTTTCCAATGCCAAACACATCGAATATGTTCAGCTGATATACTGTTTTGAAGCTTTGGACTTTCTCGATTTTGAAGCTTCAATGACAGAAGCCGAATTAAAATGGAGCAAAATAGTTTGCAATTACCTATATCGGTTGTGAATAGGGTATCTCACTTCTTCTAGAAGAATATGAGGGTACTATTTTGCCAGCACACTGTACCTAATTACAAATCTGAATATGCACCATGTTCTTTACTTTGTCAGTCAGTTTCGGTCAGCATTGCTTTAATCTTGGGAAAAAATTATTTTCACTTATATATATCGTTATAATAAAACATTTTAGGCACACTTCACAGAAGGTTTTTGGAATTCATAAGGTTATTACAGTACACATAATTGTAAAAGGTGTTTTTGCAAATTCGGGCAATTATTACGGTCCTCATCAAATACTTTAGTGAGGCCTCGTTTAAAGTCGGCTACGTAGGTTTCTTTTATGAGTGCGATGGAAAAAATTACCTGCAAACAGAATTCCTTTCAGCTTTCATTGTTCACTGATTTTCCAATTTTTCCATTTGTCCTCGAATACAGCCAAAATAAAACTGGCCGTATAATATTACTGTTTGATGTGGCCAATATCAACATTCATATTGTGTTCAGCAACCTACCAGTCTTTTCATCTACTACTATTTTTCGAGAAATATTAGAGTCCAAGAAAACTATTCAGATAATGAAAATCAAAACTGAAAACCTTGGCCAGCAACCCTCCTCTATTGTGATAAACGAACTATTCCCGTCGGGGTGAAGAACTTCAGAATCAGCAATGATGAAAGGTACAGGTTGACCAAGACAGATATGCCTCTGTGGAGCACAAAAGCTAAACAAAGGTCGACTACCGTGCTCCATCAGAAAGTACAATCGGGAAAGAGAATAAACTGTGCGTCCCATTTTCAGAGGCAGAGCTACTTTGGTTGATCTAACTGGTTTCACCTTATTTAATAAAACCCACACATTCCAATAGGTATGAGAGGGAGAGGGAAGTCGGTGGTGAAACTTCCGGATATGGAAGCGACAACCCCAACCATACGCCCGACTGTATCCCAAATTGGAACCAATCCGGATACGAGTCCTCGTCGAGCAGAGATGACAGACCTAAATGGGGAGACAAAGGAGTTGGTGTGGGAAAATTCTGGCAACCCAAAGAAGAATCCATAGACAAAACTGCGATAAATGAGCCACCAAACTGGGTCAAAAGGGGACTGCAGGACGGAGAGATAGTGGTGACCAATACATCGCCAGCGGAGTCTCCAGAGCAGAGATACGAAGAGAATGAAAGACCGTGCACGGGCTCTAGCTTTTCTCAGCGGCGGTAAATATATAATTGTATTACATGCGGTAATTATTGATGTTTAATGATGAGTATTGAAACGAAAGTAGAGAGTAAGTTACAACATGAAAGATGGTGTAAATTTCTGACCTCTGAGGGTTGTGCCTGCAAATTTTATTGTGGCGGGTGTTTTATCTTCCTCAGTTAGGGAAGGAAGAGAGCTGGATGTGAAATTTCTTTCTACAGCTTTGGAAAAAGAATAAAATATGCATGATCTCCTTAGGGTTGTGCTCTGTGAGCTGTTTTTATTCTGGCTGTATTTCCATTTTCTTTGGAAAGGGAAGGAAGTGAGCTGGATGTGAATTTTCTTCCATCTGCCTTAGAAAAAGGCCAAAACGAGCATGACCCGTCAGAGCACTCAACGAGTTTCGATAGTTCCCAGGCGTTATAAGTTTCTTTCGAGGATAAGATTCTCTCCTCGCACATGCTACTAGCTTCAACATATTCTGATCTTGCCTCAAGATACGAATTATTATACCATCGATATATAGTTGCTGTTTGCTTGACAGCGACACCTGTGTAATAGTTCCTGCTGCAGCCGGGTTCATCAAATTATGTTCTTGACGTTCTTGGTTCTCAGTGGGTCGCTCCGGTAACAAGTGGGGCAAATTTGAAAAGCTTGGTAGTCAAAGAGTGGCAATGACACTTTGTACTCATAATACTAGCAAGATTTTTTCTAGAGATGCAGCTATGAGAAAAATGCTGAAAACTTCATTCAATATAGGCACATAATATAATCTATGAGAAAAATTACATTATAGTCCCTATCCAATTGGTATCAAGTTTTAAAATCGCAGCGACAGTGCGGACAAAAGTTGAACTATAGAAACTAATCACAATAGTAAAAAAAAATATTTATATTCTGAAAACTGATTCATCAAATTCAGCAATGAAAAACATATGATGGATCATGGAACATGATACGTTGATTTTGCTCTCACAATATTTACACGAGCAACAATTATTTTTCTATTAAGTAAGATCTTTTCGCTACTCAGTTGTTTGTTGTCTAGCAAGAAAGGAGGTCTTGTAAAATTTATTTTGAATATTTCACATGTATCATCAATCCTTTGTCTACCGTAATTAGTTTTTTCTGCCTTTCTGGTTTACTCAAATATCCTACATGGCGAAACTATCTGCATTGGTAGCTTCTGAGAAAGCACAGCAGCCTTTTTTAACATCTTTTTTATTATTGTAAACTGTCCAAATTTATGTCTTCACGTGTCTTATATCATGCATATTAATCAAACATTTTTTCCCTCAGGAATTTCCGAATCAGTCCCTGTATCGGGAACTCCAATACACGCGGAATACGCGCTGGTGTGTCCTTAACCCCAGTAATCACTCCTCACGTCCGTGGGGTGAGTGATTACTGGGTCCGAGAATCATGTGCTCTGAGTAGGCGGAGTGAGCCAAGAATTACGGCCTTCTGCTTTCGTCCGGTATAATTATCAGATTCGAGAGCAGCGTGTACATGTAATATATTGATTTCAGTTCGAAAACATTTGCTGAGTTTTAGATTACATTCAGAAAAAGAGCAAATCACCTTATCGGTGCTACATCGTTCGCGAAATCGCTATTTTCCTGAAACACCAATCACCATATAGAACTTCGAAACTGGTTCGGAGATATTTCCAGGATCAATGCCCTCCTGAAATATATCCCATCACTCATCTCTCCTCATCACTACTAAGATTAAATTCCATGAGCTCCTGATCTTATCTCTTAAAGTCACTCATATTTATAATTATGTCATATCTTCAGATGCACGTATATAAGAGGTCAAAACATACCAATAGATTCCGTGGAGATGGCAGAAAGAGAAAGAAGAAGGCAAGTGGCCATGGCTCACCAAGAAGCGATACGTCAACAACTTGAAGAACGAGAAACGAAAAGACGAGAAGAAAGAGAAAGACAAATGAGGGAAGAACAGGAAGAAGAAAAAAGGATTGGAAGAGAACAAGAGATAGAGAGGAAAAGAAGAGAAGAGGAAATTAAACTAGTGAAAGAAAAGCAAGAAAGGGAAAGGAGAAGGAAAGAGGTAATAGAAGAAGCTATAGAATTGGCACAAAAAGAGGCTCAGACCCAAAGAATGAAAAAATATAAGCAAATTAATTTCATAAACGATTCCAAGAACGCAGAAGAGAAGGAATGTACCAATGTTTCGGAAAATTCTCCCAAATCCGAAAGAGTAGCAAAAAAATATCCAATTCCTGAAGAGAAGAAGAGTAACATTTGTGAAAAACTGAATAATACAAGAACCAGTCCTCCAAAATCTGAACATCTCAACACGGATATTATCAATAAGTTGGAGATAAAAGGAAAAAGTATCAACTCACCAAGACCAGACCAGTTAGAAATTGTATCTGATAATAATATACCTCCAGTCGATCCTCCAGACAATCAGAGTAATAGAAATCATAACGCGAATTCGAACTCGTTAGTCACTCCAAGACTAGAAAACAACTTAGTTGTCCTACCAACAAACCTGGATACTTTACAAACGATACAGTATGCCTTATTAGTACCTGCCACTCCTCACAATATGCCATACGTTGGCATTCCTCTCACAGACAGAAGTAATAATACTTCTAGAACAGAAAATAGAATCCTGACTCCAACACAGTATAGAAACAGAAACAGAAAATCATGTGACAGTAGTACTCAAACGGATGAATCTGTTTTTACTAGAGCACATACTTCAGCAGAAAATAGAGAAAAATATATCAGAGATAAGCTGAATAGCATAGATTTAACATACGATAATAAGATCAGAAGGGAGCGACGCAGTAGAAGCGAGGGTTTGGAAGACAGGCCGAAATGGGGTGCAAACAGACCCCCAACTAGGTATCTCAAACAGAGTGAGAAGGATCCACTGTATCAGAGGAAGAAGATGAGGCAAAGATTGAGGGAAAATAAAGGTTATGATGATAAAAATTCCAGTGATGATAGTCAAACTGCTTCACCACGGTCATACAGAAAAAAACATTCTAGGCAACATTGGAGAAAAAGCGAAATGTTCTCCAGGAATATTAGAATGTACCAAACAGAAGTTATTCCGCTTGAATCAGATAAGGATCAGCTCTACTACAAGAGGAAAGATTGTTGTTGCATGTGCAGATGTGGTCGGAGGTGTTCAGGTGATAATGTAAAAGTTGATATTTTGAAAATAGAGCATAATTCCCCCAGAGAACAATCCCACTATAAACCAGAGAGATCTGATCATCTAGCGGATGTAGATGTAAACAATGATATTCTCGAGAAGCTTGCTTCTTTACATGATGGATTGTTGATGAAAAGGGATCAGTGGGAAAATACTCCCAGTACTCCCTCTGTATCATCAGCTTACAGACAATAATAATGTAAAATTTATTGTGATATAATATATCGAAAGCGTAGATTCCATACACATTCCTCACATAATATTTGCTCAAATATATTATTTATAATCCTAGATTTTATAATGGCAAAGCTGGATGATTTCTTGAGTAAGAAGAAGGAAACAGCTCCAATTCTAGATTTATCAAAAACCGTCGTCAATTCTAAAGAGGAATTCCGAAGGCTCTTGGAGAAAGTACCCGATTTCAAGATGAAGGCTGAGAGGGTACTGCCAGAAAGTATCAAAATCAAGGATAAGATCTTCAAGTTCAAAACTGGCAAGAAACACGTAAGGGCTGCCAAGGAGAAATATGCGTTTATGGATCCGTTGCCATTGGAAATGAAGAATTTGAAGCTTGACGATCTCGCAGCAGTCTCGATTGATTGGAAAATGCTGACCATGCTTCGCCCGAAGAGTAAAGTGGAGGAAAACTACTTTTCCAGGTAACTGATATTTTTATTAATAAGTTCCAATCATAGGTTTACGAACAGAGAGGTGCTGAAAATAATTTTAAGTTAGTTCAATCTATATTATTCTGACCGTATCTGCTTCTTCATAACACCTCAATTCGAGGTTGTCGTTTCCGAAGATCATTTATCATTTCAGCTTTCTCATTTGTTAAACATATTTGAAACATGCCCATTGAGATCGACAATATCCGTCAATTTGTCGAACTCACAGTACACAACAGTAGTCCACTCAACATTAGTTTCATATTCCTGTTTGTCTGTTTTTGAAAAATTCATCACACACAGCTAGACAGACGTGATGAAATGACGACATGATAATTGTATATGAGTTTCTGTTAGTACTTAGGCAAATATATGTGGATTACGTTGAAAAAAAATCGTGAATAGTACTTGCCATTTCAGTAGTTTGTTATTTTCATGTGAATAATCTATCAATATCAATTCTATGAAGAATTATGCAAAATATTTCCTCTTATCTGTGTAGAAATCATCTGCTATGACCCGAATAAATTCTTCTACTATCTACTAGTGTTCAAACAATAATAAATATATTTGAATTGGAGAATATATAATTGGTTATGCAGCTGAAACATATCAGAACGATTGCAGTTATTTTTACACAGAGCTTTGTTTTCATACCTACCCATATTAGCATACAAATTCCCGATTTCAAAGAAATGTTTATTGTTCGAAACTGTGAGAACTTTATGAATATTTGTGCCCTGAAGACTGTACTACATATATAATACGACAGAGTATGCAAGTTTTAGTATGCAGTTCAGTATGCAGTATCAGATTTCAGCCTTGGATAATGTTCAGAGAAATTTTTCAAAATAATTGTATATTAAGATTACTGCTATACGTATGTATACACAACGCGGTATAGATAATATTCTGCGAAATAACTTGGAAATAAACAGCTTAGCAGTGCGAAGATACTCAACATAGGCAAAATTCAAACCATCAACAATCTGCTCGAATCGATGTCAATGCACGTTCAGCATTGCGAAGAAATACTATTGATTTTTTATTGTTTTTTGCAACTTCATGCAACGTAAATAATAATACTACCTCATGAACATGCATAGAATGTAGCCTATGCAGGTAGACGATGGCATGTGCCAAGGCACTCTAAGGTGACTTATTGGTGTTTGATGGTGTATTCACTTTTCAGCTGTGAGAAAACCCGAAAAACCTGCAGCATCACCCCGGGTGGTTGGTGCGCACTCCATGCAAGCACCATAGTATTATATTGTAATGAAAATACACCATATATTTCGATGATTTATTCTCGTGAACAATAATTCATTTAAAACTATTGCTATTTGCAAACTCTGAAACTAGCTATAACTGCAACTGCCCTACCATATGATGATCGTCCAATATACCAACAAGTTGATTCCTTTAAAATTCTGGAACTGCAGAGAGTATAAGGTGACTCGTTTAGATGGCTCCCGCAGATTCTCGATGCGACGATAACTTCATCCTTACACCGTCAACAAATCGAGGTCAAATAATTAGACGCTCAGACTTGGCCTCAGAATTATTACATTACCTCCTTCTTGAAGACGTTTCGTCCCAAAATGACATTCTTGGATCTTCAAGATTCACCATATCTGCACCTTGACGTTCGATGGAAGTGACACTCCACCGTCTTCTTGTCGGATCGAGAAAGATGGTTACCTACAGCACACCAAAATCTTGACACCGCTGGATCTGAATATCGTCTCCAACATGCTTCTTATTATTAGATTATGTATTTTATGGAATGAATAGGCAGTTTGAACAGAACTTTACTGTGGGGACCACACTTTATATTTTGATTTATTGATATATCTAGTTGCCTCATAAAAATAGTTTTTTTTTTTGAGAAAAAGTAGTTGAATAATGTTTTTACAATGACTTGTCTTGTCAATAAAAAGTATAGAATTGACCAAGTTATTTAACTGAATATATAAAGAATTCCCGACTGTTACATTGGTCCTTCGATTGTGAAAGATTATCCAGCCCTGTGGAAGACTCCACGGAAGGTTTCGACTGTATATGAGCAGAAGACTTACTGCAGGTATACACAGATATTTAGACGACAACTACGAGTGGCCCAGAAATTTTGGTGAGGTCAAACGAACACTAGAGACATGAACAGTGATGAGACTAGGAATACTGTAATAGAAAGTTGCAAAGAACAGGAAAAATCGAATGCATCTTCCCGCCATTCAATACAAAGTAAAAGTTCAAGGGTATCAAAGGCCAGCATTGATTTTCGAAGGAAATTGATTGCTTTAGAGGCAGAAAAAGCAAAACAAACACTACTAGAAGAAGCAATGAAAGAAAAACTGAAACTTATAGAAATGGAGAAGCAAGTAAGAGAAGCTGAACTTCTGGAAATGCAGGAAAAGGGATCTCAGATGAGCAGCAGAATCTCAGAGAATTTGATTTCGAAACACGGACATGATAAATCCTCTTTCATTATGAATAACGACATTCAAACAACGAGTGCAAAGGCTGTAAATGATTGGGTGAACAATATTCCAGATGTGCATCATAGTCAAGAAGAAACACAACTCGAAAAGACTCGTGAAGATGAGGCCAACATGTTCAAGAGGATATCCCAGCCTGAAACCAGCAAGGAATCGCCAACGGTGCTGCAAATGAATAATGACCATCTGAACCAGATATGCCAAATCATCCAGAAAAATGCCAACCCAGGAGTCTCAGGACTCTCAGAACTCAAGAGGTCTACAAATTTGCCAATATTTGACGGCAATCCAGAAGAATGGCCTATATTTTATAATCAGTATAATAGGTCTACTGATCTATACAAAATTTCTAACGAAGAGAATGATTTAAGACTCCAGAAATGTCTGAAGGGGAGAGCTAAAGACACAGTTTTGCCTCTACTAATAGCATCGTCGAATGCGCAGAAAATAAAGGAAACACTCAAGTTTACCTTTGGAAGACCAGAATTCATTATTTCTTCATTGATAGAAAAAGTGAGGAAAGCTGCACCTCTCAAAGAAGGCAAATTTGAAACGTACTTACAGTTTTCGAATATAGTTGAAGGTTTAGTAACCACGATGGAAATTTTTGAAACAACAGGACACATGAATAATCCCCAACTATTGAATGAAGTTGTCATAAAAATTCCTCCATTTTTGCGGATTGAATGAGCAAAAATATCGATGACAAGAAAAACTGTCAACTTGAAAGACTTTTCATGTTGGCTGAGAAATATTGCATTGGCAGCGTCAACTTGTGTAGAAATGGGTTCCACTGAAAAAAAACCTATGAAAGTGATAAATTTGATCCCAGAAGAAGGAGAGAAAACGTCTTTTCCACTAAAAAAACCAGTGGAACAAGACAAATGCAATGCATTATTTGCAAAAAAGACAATCACCAGATTGAGGACTGTGAAATCTACAAAAAGAAAGAAGTGAATGACAAATGGAAAATTATAACTTCAGAAAAATTGTGTTTTTCTTGTCTGAGACCTTCACATAGCATATTCACCTGCAGGAAAAAGAAAAAATGTCAGTTATGTGAGAAGTTCCATCACACCAATTTGCATAACAATGAAATCACGAAAACGAGTAATCAACAGGATGCAGAGACATCGTCAGACTCATCAGAACGTGGTCATACCAAGCCATCCAAGTCATACCAAGCCATCCACCATACCAAGGGAGGAGAAACTGAAGTATTACTTCAAATCATACCTCAGAGGTGATCGAGGGGAAATTTGCACATTTGCTCTATTCGACGAAGCTGCGACGACAACTTTGATTGAATCCAGTATTGCTGATGAAATTGGGCTAGATGGACCTATTGAGCCACTATGCTACTAGTGGTTGAATGAAGTGAATAGAAATGATGATTATTCAAAGAGGGTAACTGTGGAGATATCGGGACTCGGCGAATTTTCCAAAAAGTTAAAATTGTTGGAGCCAGAACCGTTACTGGCTTGTCATTACCCAAACAATCAATTGATGTCAGGGAATTAGCAAAAACTTACCCATATATCGATATGGTTCCAGTTACATCATTCGAAAACGCACAACCCATGATAATCATCGGACAAGATCAATGCCATTTAACCATTGCTACTCCAAGGTCCAGATATGTTGACAAATTTGACTGCAATTATTTGGAAGTTTAGACAGAAGAAAATAGCCTTTTGCGGAGACATTAAGGAAATGTTTCATCATGTATTGATACGAGATGAGGATTGTTCTTCTCAGCGTTTCTTCTGGAGAGGAATGGACAGAAAAAGAGCTCCAGAAGTTTTTGAAATGAAAGTCATGATTTTTGGAGCTACATCCTCACCTTGCATGGCACAATACGTCAAGAACAAAATTGCAGAAGATCATACAAATGAATATCCTGAGGCAGCCAAGGCAATTATCGAAAAGCATTATGTTGACGACTACTTAGAGTCAACCGATTCAGAAGATCAAGCTATTCAATTGATTTCTGACGTCATCAAAGTCCATGAAAAAGGAGGTTTCGACATTTGCAACTGGATTTGTAACTCGAAGAAAGTCATAGAAACAATTCCAGAAAATTCACGTGCCAAAAGTCAGAAAAGTCTGAATTCATTCTGTGAAAAATCGTTGGAACGAATACTAGGACTATGGTGGAATCCAGAAACAGATAATTTTACATTTTCTGTGAACTGCTCGAAAGTTAATCCTACAGTAATCAATTGTACAAAAATTCCAACAAAAAGAGAAATTCTGAAATTGACTACGTCTGTTTTCGACCCACTGGGATTCCTTGCTCCATCAAAAGTCCGATTTAAAATATTCATACAACAGATATGGCGAATTGGAATTGGATGGGATGACCCCATCACCCCAGAAATGAATGTAAAATGGATCCAACTCGTTAGTGAACTATTGAAGATATTTCCATTCCAAGGTGTTATGGATTTGCTTTAACCGATAGCAGTATTGTAGATCTTCATGGTTTCTGCGATAGCAGTGAGAAGGCCTTTTCTGCAGTGGTTTACCTTCGGTTTGGACGTGATAGTAGCTACGAAATAGCCTTCGTTAGTGCAAAAACGAGAGTGGCACCTTTGAAACCTGTGACTATCCCCAGGCTTGAACTCCAAGCCGCCCTCATGTTAAGTAGGTTGATGAACGCCATTCAGAACACTTTAGAAGTAAGGACAATTGCTTCGTATCAGTGGAAAGACTCGAGGACGGTTCTCCATTGGATTCGATCGGAGTCTAGAAGGTTCAAAACGTTCGTAGCACACAGAGTTGGAGAGATAACGGAATTGACTGAAGTATCCACTTGGCATTGGGTTCCTGGAGAATTTAATGTGGCTGACGAGAGTACGAGGGAAATCTCCAATAACGAAAATAGATGGTTAATTGGACCAGCATTTTTGAAACTAGAGAGAGAATTTTGGCCAAAAGAACAAGAGAATAATATTCATGAAGAAGAAATGGAAATGAAGAAAGAAAGCATACTGTTGGTGAACTATTCAGAAGATTATCTGCCAGATATACGTAGATTTTCAAAATTCAGAAGACTGATTCGAGTCACTTCATGGATGAAGCGATTTATTAATAACTGCCGAAACATAAGAAGGACAACTTTGGAACTGCAGAATAGCGAAATAACAGCTGCCGAGGAAATATGGATCAAATCAGTCCAGAAGACAAGTTTTTCAGATGAAATTTCAGAATTGAAAAAAATGGGTTCAGTTCCAAAATCTAGTAGACTCTACACCCTATCTCCCATTCTCGATGAAAAAGGAGTTCTTCGTATCAAAGGTCGATTGGAGAAGTCGTATGATTTATGCTTTTCCCAAAAACTCCCTGTTATATTGGATCCAAACCACAGATTCACGAAATTACTAATAGAGGACTATCATATAAAATTCCACCACCAGGGCAATGAAACAGTTATCAATGAGTTGCGACAACGGTATTGGATTCTGAGACTCAGGAGTGCTGTCAGAAAATGCAGGAACGACTGTTTTCATTGTAAAAAGCTCATAGCAAAGCCAGAAGTACCAGAGATGGGACAATTACCGGTGTGCCGATTGAGAAGTTTTGTACGCCCATTTACACAACTGACACATTCCAAGTATTCTTGACAACTACTCAGTTTAATTCCATCTGCTAACCCCATTTTAACAAGTTTCTTGATGTCTTCTGGATTTCTATGGCCTAATCTTCGATGCCAAATATGGATACAGTCAATATGTTTTTTGACAGAGATATTGACCCTTGGCGATTCTAATACTAATTTGTATAGTCCGTTTTCAATTCTACCCACTGCAATGGTTTCATTTTCACATTTTATCGAACACATATCATTTTCGAAACTGACATTGAAACATTTTTCTGCCAGACGCTTAACAGAGAGTAAACTGGAATGCAAATCAGGCACATATAATACATCTTTGATACGGACTGTCTCAGTTCTTCTTGCAATACAGGATTCCTTCACCTTTGCTGGCACAAATCATTTGTTCTCCATTCGCAACTGTAACCGTATCGCTATAATGTTCCAAATTGACGAAGAAATTGTCATTAGAAGTCATATGACTCGAAGCACCTGAATCTATGAACCAATTCGTATTTTCGTCGCATTGATCTTTGTGATTCCCACTAAAGCAGTATTCATTCCGATTTGTTTTCAACTGTTGATTTACCAACATTGCCATATCTTGAGGTTTTACTATCGTTTCTTGAAGAAATAACAGTCTTTCTTCGCATGGCCCAATTTCTTACAGAAAAAAACATTCTAAATTAGGAACATATTTTCTATGTTGACTGCGAGAGGTTCTAAGTGCAGTCTGATCTGACTCATAATCTCCCGTTCTTTGGTTGTATTCGTCAACTAATTTGCCTTTGACATATTCAAGCGTTAACTCATCGTCGGAACGGGCATCAAGAGATGTGACTAGAGTATCATATTTGTCTGGTAGTCCTCCAAGAAGTAGAGAAGCTACATGAAAATCCTTTATGTCTTCGCCGATTCCTCTTAGCAATTCCACCATTTCGAGGGTATTCCTGATATATTCAGACATCGATTGACCAGTTTCTAGTTTGGTGTGATAGAGTTTACGAACTTGTTACTCAGGTTGGTTCTTTCGTGGACTTTCTGCAGATTATCCCACATCTCTTTCACATACTTGGCATTACATATATGGATGATCTGATTATTTTCCACTGAAAGCGAAATTGTACTTTGAGCTTTCATATCCAAATCATTCCATTTTACTTTCTCTGCAGTAGAATCAGGTTCTGTTTCAGTAATAACTTTCCAGGACCCTACTCTTATCAACATCATCCTTATCTTAAACTTCCAGGGTTGATAATTGCTATTATTCAGCTTGGAAAAACCAAATTTTGTATCCAAAGACTCCATATTTTTACAACAACTGCTCCAACACTCAATTAGAGCACTGCCTTATTCATGCATGATCTGGGCCCAGAACCTATTAGATTATGTATTTTATGGAATGAATAGGCAGTTTGAACAAAACTTTACATTGAAATATAATATTTATAATCTGACATAAACTTTCAGAATTACAATTAAACAATTATATAATCAACTACACGTTCTCAGGGAAACCATAGATAGCCATAGATAGCCACAGATAGCGTACATTTCCAACACTTATAACTCTCAAGTCCAGCCAATCAGTATAATTTTGGGACTGCCAGGTTCACAAGATTCTGATCCATCATCGTGTCTTTCCATATGCTGAAGAATGCTTTTTGGTAACCAGGTAGAAGACGTTTCTCTGGCCCTTCTTCAACTGTAGCGCCCCTCAAACTTCTGGGATCTGTTCTCGTAGTTCCTGTAGTCTATCGAACTTATTGAAAACTACCACGACAATGCCCTTGGATATTTGGAGATCTTGTGCCACAGAGGACATGAACTTCTGGAACGTAATTTCATCCTCCGGTGGTCTGAGGGTGCAGATTTGATCATGGTTTCCGGCGTAAGTTGACAATCTTTTGAAATGAACGACCGTGGGTATACCTCGGGTTGGCTTATATATGATTCGATAGACGAGGTCGTTCATCCCCTTCATGATCTCATACGGACCTTCCCATGGTGATAATCCACGATGCCGCTCGTGTATGTCGTCCATTCTCTGCCAAAGTTTACTAACGTAGTATTCTCTCACAGTGTCTTGTCCTAGTGGCGTCCCAAACTTCAGGTCACAGGAGTCTGGCCAGTAGACCCGTGTATTGCGACACGATAGGCCATCAGGATCAAATGAAGGTACTGGTCCCAATGTTTCTGGTGATCAGAAACTACTTTGGACAGGTGACGGTTTATCGTCTTATTCATCGTCTTCACCAATCGCTCATACTGTGGATGCATTGAGCCGTGGTTCTCGTCTTCCGGCTGTTCAGCATCTGATACATTTCTTGAAACAGGTTGGACACGAAATTTCTGCCCTGGTATCCATTCCTTTAGAGGTTGGCGACAGTGATGACTTCTTGGTTGGGCAGGGCATAGGCTTCGGCCCACTTACTGAAGTAATCTATTGCCACAAGGATGTACTTATTCTCGTGGTCAAATTGTGGAAACAGACCAGTGACGTAATGGCAATCCTTTCGAATGGACTGCCTGCATTGTAATGGCGCGTCGTGACTTTATGTCTTGCTCGAGGCCCATTTATAGCAGCGCATACAGTACACTTTCTGCACCAGTCCTTGACATCAGCTTGACCAGTAAAACCGTTGCCGCAGTTTCTGGAGAGTGTTCGTCCCTCCCAGATGTCCTCCGCTGACCCCGTTTGAATTCCTCGAAGCACTTCCTGTCTCCTGCTCCTGGGTACGACTGTCTGATGCCTTTCTTCCCCGCCATCCTCCGTCTTCAACACACGTTTCAGGACTCCATTTTTCAGGGCAAGATTTAACGACTGCAAAATAACTGGCTATATCCTGCTACGAATCAAGATCTGGATCTTTCTCTTGGTCTTTCTGGATCTTGTTATTCCAGTTATCATCCACTGGGATCGTTTTAAAAATTGTCGACTCCTTCTCCTCTGCTCGTCGGCAATATGAACAGTCAACTGAGCGTGGTCTCCACGATAGAGCTTCTGCATTTTTATGGCTAGTCCCCACTCGATGTTCAACGCTGAAGTCAAATTCCTGGAGTATCTCAATCCAGCGAGCTACCTGACCCTCGGGTTCTTTGAACTGAAGAAGCGATTTGAGAGCTGATTGGTCAGTTCTCAACAGAAGTCTTCTGCCATACACATATTTGTAGAAGTGCTCTACTCCTTTGATCACAGCCAACAGCTCCCGCCTGGTGGCACAATAATTTTGCTTCGGTTTGCTGAGGGTCTTGCTGAAGCAACCTTCTCTTGTCCTTCTTGGATCTGAGACAGGACAGCTCCGAATCCCGTGTTGCTTGCTTGTTAGCAAATCCCAGCACGTATATCGGCGATAGTAGGTGCACAAACCGAGAAATCCTCAAAGCTGGTGTATATTTTTTTGAATGGGCCATTCCTTTACAGCTTTGATCTTCTGCTCATATTCTGCTACTCTTTCCCCAGAGACAACATGGCCGAGATATCGTATCCAGGGCTACCCAGTTGCTGAAACATCTCCTCCAGATTTTTCACGTGGTCCTCGAATGATCTGCCATCCGCAATAATGTCGTCGAGATACACCAGGCATGTCTTCCATGATAGTCCTTTCGAAACCGTCTTCTACAATCTCACGAATATAGCCGAATGGCATAACTTTAAACTGCCACAATCCTGTGCCGACGATGAAACCTATCTTTTCCCGATCTTCCTGAGCCAGTTCTATGTATCCACTCTTCGAATCTAAAGCCGAGAAAATCGTAGAACCAGCCAGCATGTCTAGCGTGTCGTCTATTCTCGGTAGAGAGTAACAGTCCTTCTTCGTCACGTAGTTCAATTGACGATAATCTACGCAAAAGCGCGTTGATCAACTTTCTTTTTCACCAGCACGACTGGAGAGTACCAGGGACTATCAGATGATTCAATAACTCTTTTTTTTCCATGTCGCAGACTATTTTGTCAGCCTCGTCATTTTTGTCAAGGAGAAGTTTTCTAGCTGATTGGCGGATAGGTATAAACAATAATTTATTTAAAACATTAATTTCACTAGTGCCTGTCTATTTGCGAGCTCTGGAACTGGTTATAACTGCAACTGCCCTGTCATCTGTTATTGATCATCTTTTGTAACGACAATTAAATTTCTTTACCATTATGAAAACTGTGGAGAGTATACGGTGACTCGTTTAGATGGCTCCCGCACATTCTTGATGCGACGATAACTTAATTCTTTCGCTATCAACGAATCGAGGTTGAATAATTAGGCGGTCAGGTCCGGTCTCAGAATCATTACAGTATTATATTTCTTTCTGTGAATATAAAAAGTTATTTCAGCACCTTTTTGCTCTTATTTATAGGATTTTTTTGGATAAATTATAACCGAACCGAATTCATTTATATATAATTTGTTATATTTTGTATCTGCCTACCTATATAACCTTCAAGTATGCAATTACATCCTGTAATAAGGGTTTCTGTCAGTTGGGCCAAGAATTTAGTTTTTTTAACCGTTTGTTGAATTCTTTGATTCAATATCAGTTAAATACTACTAGCCTTATTATAAAATTATGGTGAAATTATCCTCCACTCGAAAATATAAATTACTTGCATAATTATGATATGTTCAATCAGTTTTTCAATAATTAATAAATATGAGAGGTTAAATAAGGAAAAAATATTTTTTCTATAAATCAAATTTGAAAGTTTGAAGTTTTTACCTACCTATTACTTATTGCATTCCCAAAATATAATCTCCTGTCATTTGTGGTTTCCAAATTCAATTAGTAGACAAAGTATTCGTGAATTAATCGGTGTTCATGATTGCATTGCCCTAATCAGCCCTATGCTGTATCACTTCCGTTAAAAATAACACCACCGTTATTCGCCATTTCCGTTATTTTGCTATTACCAATCATAGCAAAATAACGGAAATTGCGAATAACGGTGACGTTATTTTTAACGGAAGTGACACAGCATAGGGCTGATTGTCTCATTTTCAGGATGGTAGAACTAGGTAAACTACAAATAAAGAGTCGAGCTCAAGAAAAACGGCAATTTCAACTGGATCCTCAGATAAGGAAATGCAAAAATAAGGCAGGAATCGTGGAAATGAGAATAGTATCTTGTACAGACTGTGGAGAAGATTTCTGTAACGGTAAAAAACTGTTTCTTTATTATATTTCCAATATTAATAAGGTTTGTCTTTCGTAGGAAAAACATGCAGCAAGTTTGGATACGATTCTTTCGCAAGAATACCAGAGGTGTCCAAAACATCCCAGAAGATCCTGTCTCCAGAATCAGGTTCAAATAAGATCAAAAGGAAAATCAAAAGAAAGTCGCGATCGAGAAGCAAAACCAAGAATAGAGATAGAGTCAAATCAATGTCTCCTAAGAAAAGTGTATCCAGAACTAATAAAAGGAAATAAATGAAACGAAATCAGAAAAATACTCGAATAAGTGGGTCGTCGGGGTCGAACCAAATTTTTCAATCGGTAATGAGTACATTACGAGAACATATTTGAAAAGAAGATTAATTACAAGCATGATATATTCAGAAAATTTTTGTGAGTTTATTCGTTTTGAAATATATGGTTGTACCCTGGCTCGTTATCATTTCATCCCTACTCGTGAAAATACATTTCCATCGTCAGGAAAATCTAACGTTTGCTATCCCTATCAAGTCAATTTTCTATTTATAGACAGAGATGTTCCACCGCAATGTTCAAAACGACGGGATATACAGTGTGTCTCACTTCTCATGGAAACACCCTCGTATCTTCCGTAATTTTCAACGTAGAGCCATGAAATTTTCAGGATCGATAGATTCACTAGAAATGAACTCGCTGCAAAAAAGGTGTCATCCTACGAGATATACACCGCACGAAAACAGCGATGGAACCACCCATTTTTCCAGAAACTTATATGAGGGGACAAAATTGGCCAAAAATTCCTTCGGATTCGTGTTTAGGACCCCCGAATTACTGCTACTACACCTAACTCTTGAAAAATTTTATGTCTTGAAAATTTCAAACTTGTTACACTTCTCATGGAAACGCCCCCGTATCTTCCGTAAATTTTGACGTAGAACCATAAAATTTCCAGGATCGATAGATACACTAGAGATGACCTCTCTGCACGAAAGGGGTCATCATCCGTGAAGTATTTGAAAAAAAAATTGAATTTTTCAGAACGGAAATTTTTTCAGGAGACAAGTGAATTAGTGATAAATTGGGAATCCTGAACACGAATCCGAAGGAATTTTTGGCCAATTTTACTCCCTAATATTACTTTCCGGAAAAATGGGTGGTTTCATCGCTGCTGGCGAGCAGTGTATATCACGTAGGATGACCCCTTTCTTGCAGAAAGTTCATCTCTAGTGTATCTATCGATCCTGAGAATTTCATGATATTTCGTCAAAAATTACAGAAGATACGAGGGTGTTTCCATGAGAAGTGAAACACTGTATCTATTGAAATGAAGGGCTTATGAATTTATTTTCTATTTTTGGACAGTGTCAGAACAATTTCAATGCATTCGGATCAACTTTGAAAGCAACAAGAAACTTGCCTCGACTCGTAACTTCTGAAGATAATAATAAAATAATAATAATAATAATAAGTTTATTTCTCTTGTTGAAAAGTACAAAATAGAGGATGATTCAAATGGTACAATAACAAGGAAAACGTCATAAAATGCTTAACACAAATACAATCATCTATACACATACACAGTATAAATATATATGTGAAACGAAGATATGGCGAAAATAAAAAAATAAACAATGTATATGAGGAGGCAAGAATAACTAAGCGGCTTCACAGTAAAACATAGTTTTTCACAAAACATCTAAAACTACTAATAAATTACAATTCCAAAGTACAATATTAACCTAGAATTCATCGAGGGTGTAGCAATTTTTTTTGGATAAGAACAGTTTTCAATTTCTTAATCGATTCATCTAGCTTATTGAAAAACTTTGGTCCAAGAAAGAGAAAACTTTTTTAGGTGGTTTATTGGTGGATTAGATGTGAAGTTCAGCCTGTTCTTGTGAATGTATATGCAAAGTTCATCAGACGTCAAATCTCTGTTAATACCGAAGGAGAGATCATCTCGAATCCTGAAAATCTATGGCCTTCCTAAAATCCACAAACCTTCTTAGACTCATTGTCAGTGCATTTAACTGCCCTACCCAACGCTTAGCGAAACATCTTTCTAATATTCTCCAACCTATAGTTGAAACATCCCAATCATATGTGGAAAATTCTTACCACTTTATCAATCGAATTAAAGAATTCAACATATCCAATTCCGATATCCTTGTTAGCTTTGACATCGTCTCCCTATTCACCAACATCCCTATTGATGAGACCCTTGCCATATTGAAAAACAAGCACGACATATCACAAGACATTCTTACTCTAGTCAAACATTGCATGTCTAACACATACTTTATCTTCCAAAACACCAAGGTGGGTTTGAGTTCATATTCCTTCTCAAACAGCAGTACTAAGGGAAATATATTCAGTTTCGATTTATGAAGAAGAAATTGTACTCTGTAAGGACCTAAATTTTTGATATACAGTGATATTTAGGTTGCTTTCAGGAACAGCTTCTCCCCATATGAATTTAAGACATACTTGCATAATGAGTCATGGATGTTGCTTCTTCTGTCAAAGTTCTGTTCATAGTTCATATAGTGAACATCAGTTATTTGTATCGCCTCTATACCTTTTTGCTTGCAAAAATTATGGAATTCTGAAGATTTGCACTCTTCACCAATATCACTTCTCAATTTTGAAATTCTAGCTCCAAAATGGGCAGTGGCCATTGCTTGATACTGTTTGAAATACTTGTAAACTTCATCTTTACTTAGGAGTACGTACACCATAGAAAAATGGGGGTGATCATCGATGGAAGTAATGAAGTATTTATTTCCATCCTTTCAGGTGTAATGATGCCATACATACATCGCTATTTACCAATTTTAGTGGGCGTTTGAATTTAAAATGGAATTCTTAATTATTTGAAAAAGGGTAGTTGAGGTTGTTTCTTGAATATATATGTTTATTGTACATAAGAATAAATTCTTGTCGACAAACACAGGTAAAAATATAAAAAAAACATGTATATACAAACTCTTAAAATTTAAAATTTAAAACATAGCAAAATAATAGCAAGCATGAAATATGTCAAATATAAAGTTCATTGTTTCACAATTATAAATGTAAACATTAAAATGTATCGTCATAAAACTCCGATAAATTATAATATGCCTTATCACTAAGAAGTTTTTTTGTCATATTTCTAAAAATATTGTACCTTTTTTCCTTAATTTCCCAAGGTAATTTATTATACATTTTCACCCCATTATAGATCAGAGAATCTTTTATTAGATTTGTTACGGGAATGGGGATCTTTAAACTATTTTCGTTTTGACGAGTATAATAGGTGACATCATTTACTCCGTAATCTAATCTGTTTTTGTGGATTAATGAAACTGTTTCTAATATAAAAATTGAAACTAGGGTCAGGATCCCATGTTCAATAAACATAGGTTTACAGGAGTCCCTAAATTTTAATTTACAAAGGTATCTAATTGCTCGCTTCTGTAGTATAAACACTGACTGAAACAATTGGTTGTTACAGACTCCCCAAAAAGATATACCATAACGCAAATGGTACTCCACAAGTGCGTAATAAATTGATTTTGCAGCAGCAAATCCCATTTCATTAGACACCACCCTCAAAACATAACAACCAGATGCCAATTTTTTATTTAAGTTTCTTATTTGCTCTTCAAATTTCAGATTTGTGTCCAAGTAAATTCCCAAAAATTTTGCTGTATCCCTGTTTTCTAATATTTGGCTACCTATATTCACATTCGGTATTACAGTTTTGAAGGAAATGGCACTTGTCTTTTTAGTATTCAGTGACAGTAAATTAGAATCACACCAGTCTTTGATTAAGGCCATGTCACTACACATTATTTCGTGGAGTCTATCCTTATCTTTATGGTGCCATAATATGGTTGTATCATCTGCAAATAATGTTAAATTTCCCGAAATTGGTAGAATTGTAAGGTCATTTATAAATAAAAGAAAGAGTTGTTTCCCTTTACAACAAACTACGATAACGAACCAACTTTAACCACCACAAACACCTCTCGAAGTTTGGTTATGTTATTTTGTTATGGTTATTAAATGAAATGCTGATTTTGTCAAAGAGGCAATAAAAGTTTGTTTATCCGTGAAATTTACTAAGCTCGGGATATTTTTTAGATCGATTCATTATTTATTAACTATGAAATGTGAAATAAGTGATTTTCTTTGAGTTCAGAAAAATTACATATTTTGAAATTAGCGCCATTATTATACAAAAACGCTTTAAAAAAAACTGAAGTCCCTAGTGATTTGTATTTTATGGAAAATCTCAATATTTACACTGTTATGGACAAAATCAATTCTAGTACGAGGTTCCTAAGGCTGCTCCGAACCTCGACATAAAGAAAAATTATCGAAAAACGTGTCAGTAGTTTTAAAGCCAAAAGTTGTGTGGTGGCATGACTGAATCCTCATCCGAAGTCCTCAGTGATATTTTGGCGACAAACTACTTCCAAAGAATGATGGAATACTCCGCTTTGGCGACGAACTCATGACGTCACATTACGTCATGATTTCATATTTGGAACGCGGTTCGTGGAAAGCGATGGAAGCTTCTCTGGAGGAGCGTTCAAAGTTGTGGGTAGTAGTTCGGAAGATGTTAAGTGGTGTTCGACTAGCTTCGTCAAATATCGTTGTCTGATCATTTTGTTTGTTTACCTTCTGAAGAAGGCAAGCATCCACGAAAAAATTCATAAGTAATAATATCCATAGACATTACAATAATATGGACAGGTTATTAGAAAGAGACCATTGATATCAGAGTGCCAGAAAAACGACAGAATAAGTAAAGGCAAAAACTTGCTGAAGTACATCAAGTACATTTTCAAACATTATTTCATCAATGAAAAATGTATACGCTCACTTCTCTCCATTATTTTAGAAATTGAGGTTATGTTTCGAATTAAGATTACTTTATTTACTTTCTCAACATGGAATCACGAAAATACTTCATTTTGGCGAGAAACTTAGTTCCATTAAAATAATGACGTCAGACCAGTGACTTGAGTTCAATAAGCATGAAATCAGTTCGTCGCCAAAATATCACTCTCTATACACCATTTTAGTGCTGACAGAACTGTCAATTTTGTTGAGTTATTTCATATGCATTATTCAAACAAGCTTGTCTTGTGTATGATTCCTATATAAGCTGTTCGATTTTTGTGGATATTTGATTTATTGAAGGGTTTCAAAGCGAATAACAGTAAGTATCTTTTATGTGTAAATGATACTGTAACAAATAAGTTACTGGGTAAAATTTAAACATAATATATTAATATATAACTTTCATTTGTAGGTTGAAAATGGTAGAGAATGCAATATTTTTGATTATTTCACTCATTTCTCTGCACTAATTTTGACAAAAAATAAAAAAATATACCACGTTCACATTCTTTCAATGGTAAATACGGTTTGTTTGGATAATGGCCCTTGACACTCTAGTGGCGTGACATCACACTAAACTGGTCTATCAGGCATTCCAATGATCTGTCAAAACTAATTCAATATGGCGGCTGAGGGCATACAATATCCTGATGTTATATAGATCAGTCAAGTTAGTTGATCTATAATTTATTTTATAAAAAATTGATATTGTATTTTTGTACTATAACAATGTAATTTAATTCAACTGAAAGTGTGATAATACCTTTAACCATGTATTGTGTATTTGAGGATGTTGATAATATAAATTAATTTAAAAAAAGAATTGAAACTATTTTAATTCAGTTCATCTTAGGTATCCAACAATCCAACTAGAACTCAAATTCAAGAAACAATGTTTAGGTAGTCTTTGGGTAGCCTACTCTATTATTCAAGTTTTCATAATACATACAAGACGGTTTGAAATAGACGTGAAACTTTTATTATATTATTATGTTGTTATATATAATTTCCCTCACATATGATACCTAATAAGTCAAAGTATACTTAATTGTCATATAAGTTTTTCAACTTAGTGACAAAGCTATATATAAAAATGTGAAATAAAATGTGTAACAAGTTGTGGTTATTTGAATATTTCAGTATATGCATGAATAAAGGGTGAGGGATAATGAAAAGACTGATGAGTATTTTCAAAATACAATGAAAACCAGTGTTATAATGAATATCAACATAAAACTGAAAGTGTACAAATCATAATATCGGAGCAGAAAATCACTAATTTTTGGCTGGTTTTGGTATAACATCCCTATTTTTATGTTGACCTGCTAAAGGTTTTCCCCAAACCATTTCCCTAATTGGTACTAATAAGAGCACTTGGGAAGAGAATGACGGGTTTGTCCAACTATAGTCAATACATTTGTGCAAGATACTTCAGGCTTCCTTCTATTTGCTTATTAAGCTGCAAATAGAAGTGCACGTACAGGACTGTCAACTTCTTTGATATACTTCCATTTTTTGCCACAATGCACCAAACATCCAAAGGGTTTTCATTTCCTTGCCTTACTGATGAGTATGTTTGATCTAAAATAATTGTTGGATAAAGTCAATACAAAGGAATACAATTTTCTCAATGTATGTGACAATGTTGGATGTTTTTTTTTTTAATTTATCACTGAAATTTGTATAATTCTTTGAATAGGACCCTCTCCTAAGTTCAAACCATCTTGGCCACCCGAAGAAAGAAAACGTGGTATTGAAAACTTAATTTACAAACAGATTGACAAAATATTTCAACATACAGACAGATGTGGAAAGTATTGATAATGTACTCAATATATGAAAGCTAATATAAACCCTCAAACAGTATTGAAGGGTAAACAACACTTAACTATCCTTTTCTACCTGCTTAAAAAAAGTTACCTTTTCCACTAAAATGTAGAAACCATTCACCACCTTTTGTTCCCATATAAATAACGAAACCTGATTAAAAATAATTGAATGATCGCAAGCTTTCGTATGCCTTCACCTGCTCTCTGGCTAGCAGTAAATATGAAACAATATCATACTTGTAATAGGTGAAAGTCCATGAAATGAATTATCTAGTTCCTGAGTGTTCACTGTAAAAGGGTCCACATCATTTATTGATTTCAGCTTTATCTGATATCTGTAAATAAATATTTTACTCCACAACTAGGAAACAGAGCTCTTTGTAAACGAACGACAAGTTGGATTTTTCAGCTTACGTTTTACCAATAACTGGATTTTGCAACACTTATGTCTTTGAATAAACATTCTGCAAGTTGAAAAGTCAATAAACAACAAAAAAATCTCACAACTTTGGAGATAATGCAATTTCAAAGGATTTAAATCACCACGTTCCAATGCTTTCTCACGACACTTCAAAACACTGTTTGCCTTCAGACGCCATATTGTATAACGTGATTTGGAATGCCTAATTGTGTTTAAAATATTTTAGTTTTAGTTTTGGAATACAACCACTTCATGTCGGTGGTGTTTTAAGATTTGTTACCGAACGGTGTACATTATTTTCGCATCTAAATTTATTAAACTAATTTCTGTAATCTGTGATCTGTGGCCCAATGACAGTTATGACTTATGACGTCAAGGAAGATGTCATTTATATTTCCCGCCAATAGTTTTGTTTTTTATTTACTTTCAGTTATAGTTGGATGTTGGATATTTTATTGGATAGGATTATTTGAAGTTGTAGTTGATTTTCTTCCAAAAAGTGAAAAGTTATTTCTTTATTAGTTGTAGATAAATTTCGAAAATGTATATCAAAGTTAGGAAACTGGGTGTCCCAATAAGTGAAGGGGAAAAAATTCTCAATATTTCAAAAATGAGTTTAATTCAACAACTTAGAAAATTAATTGAAAGAGAAATGGGGGTTAAACAAGAAGAACAAATGCTTTTATATAAAGGAAAACAGGTGAATTCTCATAAACCCGTTTGTTCCTATTTAATTTATACCTTTTCTTTGAATTCCAGCTGATAGATGATCATAAAATTATGGACTATGATATACATTTAAATGATGTTGTGCAGTTGATGTTGAAAGCTCCTAAACCAACAGAAGAAAAGTCCGAGAAAGATGAAACTTCCTTAAAGGAAAAAATATCTGAGAATATTGATAAGAATATCTCACTTATTGATGCTGAAAGTAAATTTTATAAAGTTGGTGATTTGATTGATGTTCTTCTTGTCGATAATGGTGCTTGGTACGAAGCATTCATTTATAAGATTCTCAAAAAAGATTCTTCCGAACTTGACGAACAACCCAATGAAGATGACCTCATATTTCGAGTAAGAAAGTAAGTAATTTATTTCAATATCATCAGAAAATCATGGGTGTAGCTTGGACAATGTATGCTTTAGATGAATAACAAAAATTATATTGTGATAACATATTCAGAATCTTGACTGAGCTCAGCAACTGAAGTTGCCACCACTTGAAATGTGTTGTGACTTCATGATCTGTGACTTAGTACTGTGAGTTATTTGTCACAAGAGTGGCCTGTTCCTATCATCAAAAGTAACTGTAATTTTCAGTTACGACTCACATACAGCATTTATATAGTACTATCTGATTTTTGCAGTCATTGAATCTACCAAATATACTGACAGTACTAAACTTGAACTAAAGTATTCTTGATATCATCATAACAGCATCAACTTTTGACTCATGTCACATCAGGACTTGTCATGACCTGTCCTGTGATTTGTGACTTCTGAAGATGCACGGTTATGAAGGCACCTGGGTATTATGCAAATATGAGGTCTTAGCTTCCAAAAATATCTGTGAATTTCATCTGTGATTTCCTAAGAAGAGTCACTGTGAGTCACAGTTTCAATAAAATCAAGTCACTGCACTCCCATATATAAGCAGTTTTTATTGGAGCATAGTTACATGAATAATTTGATTAAGTTTAATATCATCATTTAGTAATTGGAGATTAATCTATGAGTTTTTTCAACTTTTTACAATTAGCTACTTTAGTTTCTTTTCTCTCGAAAAATAACAGCAGTTGCTGTGTCATTTTCCTATAGAAGCAGTGAGTGTTATATTTCATTTTGTGTCCCAACCTAGGTATTTTCGATAATTCAAGTATATCAGATAAGTGCAAAATTTCTGTGTTCTTGTATTAATTCTATGAGATGTGAATATAGCAACAAAAATAAATAATATTAAACATTATTTATTGGTAATTACCAGATGGCCAGCAAACAAGGAAAGACCTGGTAGTAGATCAGTTCTTCATGAGCATACTGACATGATTTATGTTGATGAGACCTTCTGATAGTATACTTACCTACTAGCCAACGATTCTTGGTTTGATAGATGAAAACAAATTGGGGGACAATCACATTCCTGCTCTCATGTGCCAGTTAGGTATTTTTGATTCAGTTAAAGATCAGGATACCCCTTAAGATAAAATTCCAGTACAACTGTCAGGCAACATTTCTTCCTAATGATTTTCTTCCACATCTTGCAACTCACTATCCTAATCACTTCCCACATCACCATTCATCAACCCTTTTAAAAAATATGTACAACAGCTTCTCCACCAGCATTAGGTATAGTATAATGGGGTTCAGACTGTCTTATAACAAGACGGTTCTTTTGTCCATTAGTGGGTTTATAAATAAAATAAGAAATAAGATACATGGACTCGTTTATACAAATGAATTAAATAAGATAAAAGGTGAAAATAAACCAATAGAATCACGCTTTTTTTGGCATAGATGTTCATGTCTGCTTTGAGTGCAGTAAAAAATTTCATCAGCACATGAATTTCCCATACAATATCTAAGTAGGTATATCATGTTCTTCACAAAGGCACCAAAAATTTTAAGTAATTTTAATTTAACAAAGTAAATCACCATATTTAAAGTAACAGTTGGGCAATTCGTAACTATAAGCTCTTTTTTGACGAACCCTTGTCTACAGGATGTCACTAATGTATCATTTTAACCAAACTTAATTTTTTGAAAACATTTACTCAAAACAAAAAATGTAAAAATAATTGATATCTACTAGATGGCCTTGATTCCAAATATAGGGGAATTTTCAAACAATGAACAAATTTCAGAAAAACATTTTTCTTTATTATTTTCCAAAATAAGGGTACTTAACTACTCTTGGCTCAAAATCTAGTTCTCTGATGGGTCTTGAATGTTAGATATGTTATAAATACAATTTATTTCGATTTTTGCTGGGTACAAATATTAAAGAAGACATCTAAAATATAAAATGATTGTAACTAAAATGAAAAACAAAAATATCTATAGAGATATTGATGAACAAAACAGACACATTCTGATTAAACACACTATTTATGAAAGAAATTCGTCAACAGTGTAGATATTCTTATTTATCAAATGGGTTTTTAATTATATCTTGAATATACTGTTAATTATGCACAGAGACTATCAATATCTGATTCCCAGCTCCATTTAATTACAATATTAACACTATTAATTCAGTTTTGTTTATCTTTATCTATGTTTTGTTGGTGCATGTTTAGATTTAGATGCACAACTTTTATAGTTCCTTTGCAATCTTTCTCAGTGTATTTCACAATTTTTTTATTTTGGTGTCTGACACAGATTCAGATGAGAATTCAGATATTTTGAAAGTTCACAAGTTTATGAAGTGCGGAATATTATGGACAAACAAGATGATCAATAGAAATTAGATGCAAAGAACATTTAAAATCAAAGAAAAAACTCTCTCCTTTCTATGTCAATGCGTTTTTAGCATACTATACATATATACAATATACATTATATACAATTATTGCTATATTTGTTTCTAGTTTATTTAGATGTACATGTAATAAAAAGCGAAAAAAATTGTTGTGTTTTTTATCTTACTAGTTATATTTTGAAGGTTTGTTTGTCCACTGTAGTATTCATTCCAATATACCTTGTAATATATCTTTTCCTACGACCACATGGGAAAGTAATGTATATCGCACTGTATAGGCTTATATCGCAAGCATGCGAAATATTTTTCGAACAGACGCGGAAAGTTACTTTCCGCACGCTCCGTTCGCTCAGTTCTTAAAGCAGCGGGACATATTGACTTCTGACGAAGAGTACGCGGGTTCTATTCTCGCTCGAGGATACTTTTTTTTAATAGAGATTTCTAATGGCTTTGGACACCCAAATAAAAAGAGACGAAAGTTCTTAATTTTTCCGTCCTTGTTGCCAGGGATTGTACTCTGTGATTGGTTACTATAAGGTCAGGGAGTATAAATGTCATTTTCAACTGTAGCTGTCATGTCATTGAAACTCAATGCCATTATAGTAACCAATCACAGAGCGCGTCCCTGGCAACAAGGATGGAAAAATTAAGAACTTTCGTCTCTTTTTATTTGGGTGTCCAAAGCCATTAGACATCTCTATTAAAAAATTACACTTTTCAAATAAATTGCCTCAAATATTTTGTATTTAATAGTTATTTATGCAACAAGTGCAAAAAGTGTTTATTGCACTCGACGTGATATTGTCCGACGAGGCCGTTAGGCCGAGTTGGACAACACGTCGAGTGCAATAAAAATTTTCTGCACGAGTTGCATGCAATATTTTTTCTACTTCATGCAAAAAGCAAAAAATTATTTATTTAGGTGCGGCACTAGGTGAAGGAAAATGAAATACGCAATTTAAATAAATAATTATTACTATCGATTTCATCACCATTATCTAGTTTTCCATTAATATTACTCATTTTAAAACTTTCAGTTCTGTAATTGTCAGAATTAAATTTTGACTAACGTTTATATAACCACAGTTGCATTATAAAAATCAAAATCATAGTAGCCATAAGCGCGTATGTTATCACGAGGTGTGGTCATAGTACATAGTACAGTTTGCTCTATGCAGGTAGACGGTTTAGAACATAGCGGATCGGTTTTGATTATAGAGTTATTTTCAGGAAGGCATTGTTTGTTCAACTCTGACTGCTAACATTAATACAAAAAAAATATAAAATATGTAGCTGTTTAAAACGTATGGCCAATTTCACAGAATATCTACTAAATATGTAGTGGGTTCGAACGTTTATGTTTATCACGATGACAGCATGTTGAAGTAGAATGACAGATGAGTGCAATAAAGAGCTTCTTTTTCCACTGAATATAGTTCAATAAAGTTTTGCTTTTTGCATGAATGTAGAAAAAAGGAATTATTAATAATAAATGAAGTCAGAATGGTTCTCAGTCGGACTATTGATTAAATTATCTTGGACACATGTCAATATCATCTATATTTCTTGGAGTTTGATTTAAACAAATATCCATTTAAAGGCATTCTGAAGCCTCTCAATAAAGCAAGGAATTTTCAAAATTCATGTTTATTTTCGTTAAATAGTTTCATATATCAAATATCTACTTTAGTCAGGCAATCTTGTAATCGTCTTGTTAGTTATTTATTGTATATAAGAAGCAGGCTTTGAAAAATTTGTGTGAAACGTCAAAATATTTTTATTCATTATTTGGTAAAATTATAATGTGGTCGTAGGAAAAATAGTGTATATTACTCGTGCGAAAGTGATTTTTCACAATCGTGTGATTGCCGCACTCGGCTTACGCCTCGTGCCACAATATTTCCCACTCGTGTGAAAAATGTCACTTTCCGCACTAGTAATGTAATATACATATTATACATATTATTAGTTGACTAGTTTATTTTTACTAATCCCACTTTTGATGTTTTTCAGTTCTGTTCATGTGATATCTTTTGAAATTGATGCTAAGTATGATGATATAAGACCTAGATCTTATTATACTTATAAGCCTGCAGAACTTGAACCAGGAATGATTGTGCTGGCAAATTACAACATTGAAGAGAAGAAAAACAGAGGTCCATGGTATGTTGAACTTTTTCAAGACGATGCTTATCATTTTTGTTATCAAGAATTCACATTTCATATTGGTTAAATACATTTTACCAATCAATCAACAATGAATAAGAGTTTTCCGAGTTTATTTGTGGATTTTTATATTTTTTGTGGTACTTATAAAACTTTCTTAAATTCTCAACATTTACACTTGAAAGTAAATTTTTTGATTTCACCAATACACAAACTTGAAGTAAATTCTCTGCAACCCTATTCATTGAAGTCAGAAGTCAAATAAATAACTCTTCTCAGTAGCTCCTTTCAGATATTAGATAGAATGAAAATTATTCAGCTAATAGGTATCTTATAATATAATGCTTAATGCATAATGCTTCTACTTACAAATATGATGTCTTTCAAAAGTATCAGAACGGTCTCATATTTCAGAATCGGACCAGAAAAAAATTATGAAAATTTCGACGGGTGGTTTTTGATGATGCCCAATTCAATGGTGATATCGGCCATGTTGCCAAATCAACAATTTTTCAGATATTGAGGTTAACTAATTTTTTCAAATGAACACCCTATTTATTTTCATTTCAATCAATTCAGCGACGCCTTTTCACTTATGTCTCCGAATATCAGATTTTAAATGAATGCAGTTTTCGAAATATGACAACATGGCTTTTTTGTTCAAAAGTCTGGAAACGTTCCAGTATTTTCAATACGGTTCAAGAAAAATTCGTGAAATTTTATACATGCTGGTTTTTGATGATGCCCGATTCAATGGTGATAGAGGCAATGTTGCCAAATCAACAGTTTTTCAGATATTGAGGGTAACTCAATTTTTTCAAATGGAACACCTTATTTATATCAGCGACGCCTCGTTACTTATGTCTCCAAATATCAGATTTTAAATTAATGCAGTTTTCGAAATATGACATCATGGCTTTTTCGTTCAAAAGTCTGGAAACGTTCCAATATTTTCAATACGGTTCAAGAAAAATTCGTGAAGTTTTATACATGATGGTTTTTGCTGATGCCTGATTCAATGGTGATATTGGCAATGTTACCAAATCAACATTTTTTCAGATATTGAGGATAACTCAATTTTTTCATATGGAACACCCTATTTGTTTTCATTGCAATAAATTCAGCGACGCCTCATTACTTATGTCTCCAAATATCAGATTTTAAATTAATGTAGTTTGAGCAACAAGCAAATTTAGAAATCTCAAAAAATAAAATATGTCAGGCAGCTCTTTCAATCACGCCTCAAATGCTAACTAATACCTTGAGGGAATTTTATGACCGCTTGGGCTATTGTTTAGCAAATGATGGCAAACATTTTGAGCACTTGGTCAGATAGTTTTCAGTTTATCGTATTTGATTCAAAACTCTATTGGAAAAGAATTCAATTATTAAAAAGTTGTTTAACAGAAACCTTTTTCTATGAAATTTCATGAGATTTTCTCGAGCCCTTTTTAAAATATTGAACCGTTCGCAGACATTTCAACGAACCATGTTCTCATAGTTCAAAAACCACATTAATTCACAATCTGGTATTTGGAGACACAAGTAACGACGGAGCGCTGAATTGATTGCAATGAAAATAAATAGGGTTTTCCATTTGGAAAAATTGAGTTACCCTCAATAACTGAAATTTTTTTGATTTGGCAACATTGCCGATATCACCATTGAATCGGGCATCATCAAAAACTGTCTTGTATAAAATTTCACGAATTTTTCTTGAACCGTATTGAAGATATTGGACCGTTCCCAGACTTTTGACCGAAAATGCCATGTAGTCGTATTTTTTTGAAATATTTTTATATTTTTTTGAAATACATTAATTTAAAATCTGATATTTGGAGACCTAAATGATGACTGGGCGCTGAATTGATTGCAATAAAAATGAATGTGGTTTTCCATTTATAAAAATTGAGTTACCCTCAATATCTGGAAAACCGCTGATTTGGCCACATTGAATCGGGCATCATCAAAAACCATCCTGTCGAAAATTTTGGAAAATTTTCTCA
This sequence comes from Chrysolina americana, assembly GCA_958502065.1. NCBI lineage: Eukaryota > Metazoa > Arthropoda > Insecta > Coleoptera > Chrysomelidae > Chrysolina > Chrysolina americana. The sequence continues at coordinate 50,622,516 of OY293416.1, forward strand.
GGGCCGTTTCTGAAATATGAGACCGTTCCGATACTTTTGAAAGATACTGTATATTCTGAAGTCAATTAAACAATAGTGTCTTATGAGTCATATTGATCTTGAAAAAATATAAAAAAACATTGAAAAATATACAGTACGTATGTACCTACACTTAAGATAGCGACGTATGGAAAACTTTCTTATTTTTCTTTTTAGAAAATATGTAATTTTTTTTTTAAATCTGTCAGTTCTATATGAGTGGTGATAAAAAATTTGAACTTGGTACAGGAGTACTTTTATTTATGGCAATATAGAAAAATATAATGAGAAGTTGTTCAGAATTAAAATTGTTCAAATATACAATCATATTCATCCAAGCTGGAAATACAAAAACGGTTGTTTATACAGTGAGTTCATTGCATAACAAAAGGGCGATTTATGGTGTTATCCTCTGAGCTAGAACAAGATAAAAAATACTTCTACATATAAGTTTTACTGTCCGACGTTTCCGAACACTATCTTCAACTTTTTTCTGAAATACGGCCCTGTTCTAATAAACAGAGATTTTGAAAGTATTCCTGATTCCAAATTCATGATGAACATTTCGAATTTTTGAAGATATTTTCAAGTACGGACCTAAATTGGAAAAAAAATTGTGAAATCAGATATCTTAGATCTGAAGAAATCAAAAGTTTGGGTTGACATATTGAATGATTCGTGAAAATCTTTTATAATGTTGATATTGATGGCCGAAAAGGATCCGAAACGTAATGGAACCGGCATAAGTAATTTTTTTTGCAAAAGTGCAGTATTTAAAAAATGTAATTTGTTGATAGTTCGATAATTAAACGTTGACTAGTAAAATTGATATCACAGGAAAATTTAAAAAAATATCTGAAAAACTGTATTCTTTATTTTGTTCCAGATCTGACAATAACACTGGAAAATATTGATGAGAAATCCAAAAATTCAGTTTTTACAAAATAATTTAAAATTAAAAAAATCTTTTGGAAATAGTTTCTCCAAATGTTTTTCTTGTTTAACCAAAATTGTATCTCTTACCGTTTCAGATATCCCTCTGAGAAAAATAAACAATGAGTCCAAAATAAGGTTGTTTATCTTGGACTCACTGTGTATATTTTCCAATAGCTATAGCTATAGAGTAAGAAAAAAGTATAATTTTTTTTTAGATATTACGTATGTAGACAAAATTAGTAACTACTCTGAAGAATTAAAGTACTTTACTCCTGTATTTGATTCAAATGTTTTGACAACTGACAACTGACAAATTCAATGATTTGGTAGTTCAAAATCAGGTTCTGGAAGGTACAACTTTGTATGAGGAATGATTTTTTTTTCTAAAATAACAAAAGAGTTTTCCATATGTTGCCAGCCTAAGTGGACATACTCTATATAAAATAAGTACTAGTATCTCAAATTGAATTTTCTGTAGTCTATTTTCAAAAATAGCTGTACTGGGTGATAATTGAAGGTAGGATTTTTGTATACTTTCCAGAGAAGAGTTTTCTGCATCGTACTTGAATTGAATATTTGAATGTGATATAGATTTTTAGTTCTCAAATTATAATTAACCCATTCTGATTCTTGACAAGACAGTTGTTAAAATATATTGGTGGCACATTGATTTTCTTAAATAAGCACAAAGTAAAAAGTTGGTGGACATTCAGAAAGTTGAGAGTTTTTAACATAAAATTTATTGGGGTATATCTGTTACATCCAAGAATTATTCTCATTGCTTTATTATCATGGACTAGTTGTTGTTATTTCCGTCAACCAGCTGCACACCCTTAAAAGTACAACCCTCAAAAGTCTTCGAAAGACTTGTCCGAGCTAGGGAAGACGCAGCCCTTACCTTTTTACGTGTGATGCCATGCACGAGACCGATGACCATGCTGGGAATCGAACCCATGACCCTTAGGTTGAGACAAGCACTCTACCATCATGACCATCACGGCCCGTTGCAGTCAGTAAATCTGTTTGACTTAACAAAATATTCGTATTGATCCAAAAGTATTGAGAACTTTATAAACTATTCTAATATATCATGATGATAATCACAAATAAAGTGGTTCTGCCCTTTTTCTTAGTAGGAAAAAGTACTCCATTCATATGGCCGATATTTAATAGTCTCATCAATATTTCAGGTTTGAATTCAAAGTTGGAGAGGCAACAGAAACTACCATCACGGGTACAATATTAGTAGGCAAGGATAGGGCCCCTCTGGAAAATTGCACAATCAAATTCATTGACGAAGTTATGAGGATTGAGAAACCCATGTTACTCACAGATAAAACAGATGAAAAGCTTCATGATGAATGTCCAAGTATGTATATTTGAAATACTATTTCTAATTCACTATTTTATAATTGTGTCTGGGTTGAAAGGAAGATCTTCAATTTTCAGGGGAATTTAATTGTATATATTGTATTCAATTAAATTTGTCTACCTAGAGTTTTATATTTCAACAGAGTCCTGAGTTTTTGACCTTTAACATTGTGTTGAAAGTGAAAATAGTCGGCAATAATACGATTCTATAAGCAATAAATAATGGTTTACAATTTTCTCTGCAAGGTACAATAGCCATTGCTCTTATTGCTTTTTTCTGTTGGTTAAATATAGTTGTACAATAAATCCCTATTATTTTTATGGTGGAACAAAGAAAAGTATATGGTTTTCTAATTAGCAGAATTATTTAGTTATACTCTTGAGTTATCTGATAACAAAAAGATCAATATGGTTATGTTAATTCGGTTTTTCTTCAAATGTTATATTTAGTTACTTCACGGAACTTCAATTATTTCCAAATTACTTTTTGGCTTTGTCTATGGTAGTCCATATTTTGGTGATGACATTTTGTAATGAAAACTTCCACAAATTAGTGTAGTATTATTAACAAACCACACACACTTGGTAGATTGCATACATTCAAATATATCATTGATATAATAAGTTTTTATAATAAAAAGGAAAACATTTTCAGCCGCAGATGATTCAACATCTGACTTTGTAAACATTCTGTTCATATTTTCCAAAATAAAAATTAGAGTTGTTATAATTTCATAGTCTCAAGAAAAATCAATATTTTAATAATTCTGTCACGAAAGTATATTTTTGACTTTGACTTAATTACAGTTGCCGGAATACAAAACCTTGTGGCTCATCATGTATTCTGGAAAGAAAATCAGTGCTTGTGTTGTTGATACTGATTCAAAGATGTTCCAAACATGATTCGGTTAGCGATAAAGTTACTGTCAATCCATATTACAGTTTTTACAGAAGAATATTATGAAAACTTTCAATTATGTCAGTCTTGGTAGGATCACACTGAGTGGTAGTGGAGAGTCCTTCCTAATTTCAGAGTGAAAAAATCAAATATAATCAATTTTTTGATCTTCAAGAACTTACAAGTAAAATCATACAGAATTACTGTTGTTAGCATTTGATGATATATTAAGAGTCTTTAGCCTTCGAAATAAGAAACGAATATCGCCAGATGGCAGTGCGAGTTTGCACGATAAAATAAGTTCTTGGAAGAACGTTGCACAAATATCTGTCAGATGTAGTTCAATGCCCGTCGTGGTATTAGCCAGGGAAGTAGTTGTTTTCTGACCGATGTTTGCCTTTTATTTTCCACTTGGTGGAAACGCTTAGAGAGAGGGGTACCCCGTATTCATTCACATTGTTGATACCTCTCTGGCACAATATAATCCAAACTCCGCCCTATTTATAACATGACGATTGCAGTGCGGTAGAGTACCGGCCGTATTTAATGATTCCGTGCTCGTTCTTCAAAATTACAAACAAAGGTTCAAACTTGTTCCATTTCGATTTTCGTGGTAATCTGAAAGTTTGCACGTATATTCCAGTTATAGAATGTATCGAGAATGGAAAAAATATTCCAGGAAAATGCAAAATCTGAGAATGTCTAGAAGATGAACCGTTCGAAATAATATACCTAGTTTGAAGAGCGTCCGGTCGAAACTATTTCGGATTTGAGAGATAAACATTGTTTAGGAAAAAAAATTGCGGAAGAGATGTATGGTTATGGTCCGATTCGATTCAAAATTGGTATGTGGGGCTTTTCGGGGTCTGAGATTATGAATCTTTTAAAAAAAATTGATGAATTCAAGGTGGCGGAAAAGTTTATTGTCCGATTCGATTCAAATTCGGTATTGAGAGTTTTTGGGGTCGGAGATCATAAATTTTCTGTAAAAAAATCAGGAAATCAATAAGATGGTGGACGAGATGGAAATCGCTGATTAGCAGTTTTTTTTTGGAGTACGAGATTTGGGAATTCAAGATGACGTGCGTGTTTTATAGAAGATTGGTATTTTGGGGTTGGAGACAACGAATTTTCATCAATTCAAAATGGCAAAATTTATCAACAAGTATGTAGTCTCAATCGAAAAGTGAATATATACAGACTTACATTGATGAATTAATACTGCTACGATGATAAAAGTGAATATAAATAAAAATTAACCTAGAATTCTTATATTGAGGAAGAAGATAGATCCATTAAAAATTTTTTTTTCACATATGAGGAAGTGAACAGGAATACCTACTCAAGAAGTTCTGCGAGAGAGAACTGAACAAAAGCACACCAAAAATATTTGGTGATCCTTTCAACAGTCCCAAAGCTTCAAAAAGTACATTAAATTTATTTTATTTCTAGATGGCATGTATGTGTGTCACTTTTATTTAAGAAATTGTGACCATTTCAGAGGATACATATCAACATATCTGAGATTATAGTCCATTAATTGTTAACAGGTGCGGATCTACGATTTGGAGGCCCTATCCTTCATAATTTTTGGACCCTCTCACTTCACTTCTCTGCGTTGTAGTTCTCACCAATTGTTCATTTATTAGTAAGAATAACAACTACCATTCTTTTTTTCAAGTACAGACAAAGAACAAAACAACATTTATTGATTTTATTGAAGTCAGATGCGTAATCATCTGCGACAGAAACTTTAGTCGCCATTTTCCACTGTTCAAGATATCCTCTTAGAAGGTATTCATGTTGGAAAAAGGGAATATTCTTAAATGATAATTGGTATTCCCTTTTTCTAATATTTAGTGAATTCGAACATACTTTGAAATGTCTAAATGCCCTTTCCAAATCTGAGACAAATATTTGATGGAAAACAATTACTTTTCCCTTCGGACATTGGGGCTTTCTGGGGCTTCTGTGAGCCATCATTTATTATAATCTGTTACTCTAGACCGTTGTTCATTTTTAACCAAATTAATTCTAGAGGTTACTAACTGAACAACTTTTATATCACATATGTGAAATATTTACTAACTTATACTAGGTGTGTAAAAATTGGTGCAAAATAACACCCTGTATTTTATGTTAACAGCGGATGTCAAATTTAACTGTTTATCGAATACTAGTATACATTCTAACTCTTCACGTTTTCAAGTAAAATGCCCAATTTTATTTTGCAAACCTATTTTAAGAAATGTATTATTTATAAAGTGCCTAAATCTTTGATGAATCTAGTAAGTCATATTGAATCACATCAATGGCTAGGTTATAGAATGAATATTTTGTTACTAACATGTTCTTTGTATCATATATAGTCAAATATCACTATATATTTCGTTATTTATGTGGAGCATGAAGTAAGACTATAACAAATGATACATTTGTTTTTCAGGAAAATACCCCTTCAACTGTCTACACTGTAAGGATGTTCCAGGCAGAAAATGCCGTGAATGTGGCTGCAGAGTGTGTGCTGGAAAAGAAAGCTGTGATACTATGATTCTCTGTGATGAATGTGACTATGGATATCATACAGCTTGTTTGAATCCACCTTTGATGACGGTACCTGAGGATGATGAATGGTAAGATAGATATTTATTTGACTTGATTATTGGAAGTTCTTTACAAAATTCTGGAAGAGTACTTTGCCATTGTTTACTGATACATTTGTTTGTAAATGGGATTTCTACTTATTGGGTGGGATGAATAAACTTCGAGTACATGCTCTTACTCAGAATTCTTGAGACAAACTTATTAATTTTGTTGAGTTATGACAGAGACAGACCTATAGTGTAAGCATCTGCTAGCTTTTATTCATACCACCCATTGTATTGACTGGTCTCTTGTTTATATTCATGAGTTTATCACTAGTATCCCTGATATCAACACCAAAACCATTTACTTTCTTGATTTTGTTCGTTCATCCGCTTGGACTTTCAAAAGATTCAGTAGTAGTGGAAGTATTTATAAATTTAAATGTATTTAGGTATTGTCCAGAATGTAAAACTGACGACTCAGAAATTGTTAAAGCTGGGGAGAAGCTAAAGAAGAGCAACAAAAAGGCAAAAATGGCCAGCAGCAAGGGTGAATCAAGCAGAGACTGGGGAAAAGGAATGGCATGTGTTGGCAGAACCAAAGAATGCACCTTAGTATCCAAAGATCACTATGGACCAATACCAGGTGTTGAGGTTGGAACATGTTGGAAATTCAGGTTACAGGTAAGAGAAAGAGAATATGTTGATAGTCCAAACATATGAAACGTTTTTGATAAAGTAAGGGTCTGAAATTAACCTTGAAGAATTTTTTTTTCTTGTTTACGGATAATCCCCTTGAGAAAAAAGAAAATATTTAGAAACATCATCCAATACTAAAAAACCATTGATATGTTTATAAATATAAATATATAGATTTAGATTACAGAGAGTCAACTATTCAATTATATTTCTACATTGTTATTTTAAAAATTGTTCAGTGAGATCAAACAAGTTGCATGGCATGATGTGTCAAATTTGTCTAGATGTTTTCAACAATTGTTTTTACCAAAGAGAGTTAAACCACCTTGCCAGACATGCCCATAAAATTTTAATCTGCAGTCTGTTTAAGACCCAGAATTCTGGTATTTTTAGGGTTTCAAAAAAAAAAAAAAAATTCAAAATTGTTTATTCCATTAACCAGCTGTCACCCCCCTACGAGCGACAGCCCTCAGAAGTCGAAACTTGTGCGAGCTAAGGATTAACGAGGTCTTACCTTTTAACGTGCGATTCCTATAATACCATTACCTATTACTAGCTCATCTAATTCATCTTTGAATAAAATATCACATTTTGCCATATTCATAGCTAACTTATTTGAGTACCTACCACCATTCTTTTCACCTCGCACAGATAGATCATCCTTGATAATCTCTAGAAGTAAATTTATTTATCAATGCAATCCCAAGAAACATACAATATTTATACTGGGACAACCAATATAAATAAACATATAAAAAAATATCAACAATATAAAGTAAATTTTGGTTGGTGACCGGGTTTTGCCGTGGTCTTCTTTGGTTTAAATCTCCAAACGTTTCGACTGCAACTGCGGCAGTCATCTTCAGTGGCGTGGTCGAAGTACTCTTCTAGACGTATCAACTGAAACTGAAGCTTTCGAGTTTGCCATGTTATTTATAGTGATGTTTTTTCGCGCACTTTCTGTAATAGTGGGTTCGCGCGCACTTTCCGCGCGATTCGGTTGTGCCAGATCTTTGGTAAATATGTTCTCTCTTCTTTTCTTGTATTTCTATTGCTTCTAGATACATTCTTGTTGAATAATGATTCGATGTTACTAGTCTCTCGGTATTTTCGAAAAGGATCTTGTGTTCTCCGTCAGACAATGTATGCTCAGCGACTGCGGACTTCTCGGTTTGTCCCAAACGACAACTCCGCTTGTACTCGACTAGGCGGATACCAATGCTCCTTTTCGTTTGTCCGATATAGACCTTCCCACAGTTACATGGAATTCTGTAGACTCCCACTGATTTGAGTGGATCTCTGCTGTCTTTGGCTGATCTCAGATATTCCAATATCTTCTTCGTTGGTTTGAAGACGGTGTTAATTTTCTCCTTCTTCAGAATTTTCCCAATTCTGTTGGTGACACCTTCTATGTATGGCAGATAGACAGTGCCTTGGGGTTGCTCTTTATTGGTGTTCCTTTTCTTCTCCCTTGGGCGCGTAGCACGGATGATGTCTTTCTTGTTGTACCCGTTCGCTTGTAACACAGTTGTAAGGTGTTGCATTTCCTCGTCGATGTGCCTTGGTTCACATATTCTCAAAGCTCTGTTCACTAGGGTGTTGATGACGGTTCGTTTCTGTTTTGGATGATGGTTGGATCCATTGTGTAGATATCGATCTGTGTGTGTTTTCTTCCTGTACACCTGTGGCCTAGGTGATTACCCTCTTTGGTGACTAATACGTCAAGAAATGGGATTTGAAGGTTTTCTTCTAATTCCATGGTGAACTGGATTTTTGGATGAAAACTATTCAGATGGTTTAGGAAGTTCTGAAGTTCTTCTCTTCCGTTGCTCCAAACAACGAACGTGTCATACCTCAACCAGTGCTTCGGTCGTTTTTCTGAAGTTCGAATAGCCCTTTCTTCAAATTTCTCCATGTAGAAATTTGCTACTACTGGGCTAAGTGGACTGACCATGGCGACTCCATTAACTTGTTCATAGAAGGTTTCATTCCACTGAAAATAAGTTGTCGTTAGTGAATGTCGAAATAAGTTGTCGTTAGTGAATGTCGAAATAAGTTAATATCTTGTGGAAAAATCTCCTCTATGTAGCTGAGGGATTCTTCAAGTGGAACATTTGTAAATAAGGATACAATATCGAAGCCAACGAAAATGTCGTTTGGCTCCAAGGTGATTTCCTTCAACTGTTTGATGAAATGGGTGGAGTCTCGGACGTAAGTTCCGGCGAAACCCGGAAACCAACCAAAATATTGACGCCAGCCGTGAAAGCTTACATTCCTACAATATAAATTATAATTGATAGGTAACAATTAAATATAATAGTTAAATCAGTATTGTTCAAGAAGAAGAAGTTACGCTACTTCATCCTCAGTAGAAATGAGAAATTGTTTCAATTCATTTTTGAATTTGGTGAGGTAATTGATAGACCTTATTCTTATCGGTATACCGCGATAATGTAATGAATTTTTTCCAAATTGGGTTTTAATTTGCACAGTTTTTAGCTTATCAGATTGTCTGGTTAGATGACTATGACTATCAGAAGTAACAATATAGGAGAGATTGGAATGTTTTCTCTTATTTTTTGTTAGGTGAATAAACGTGCAAATTTTCATTCTGAACAGTGAATCAATATCTAGAAGATTTCTTGGTTTGTATAATTTAGAAGTTGGTTCCAAGAAGGGTAATTTGAAAATGCATTTCATTATCTTATTTTTGTAAGGTTTTTAATGGTTTCAAAATTGTTTTTGTTGCAGTGCCCCAAATTGAAATCAAATACTGAAGCTTTGAATATATTAAACTGAAGTAAATATTTTTAAGGTGTTTCAGTGGAATATGAGACCTGAGTGTATGAAATGCCAATAATAGGGGAACTTTTTTTTCTCAAATCAAGAATATGCGTAGACCAAGAGATAGTTTGATCAATGGTTAAACCTAGAAATTTAATTTTTTTTTGTATTATATACAAGAATTATCTACATTGAGGGGCTGAATCTGATTTTCTTGTAAAGATCTTCTGGCAATATACATGAAACTCGATTTTTCAAAATTTAAAATCAACTTATTTTATTTTAACCATATCGAAATCAAACAGAGGTCAACTTCCATTTGTTCCTTTATTTCCTGAACACTCTTTCCTTAATAGAAAAGAGTAGTATCACCAGCAAATAATTTCAAATGACCTTTCAAATTTAGGCAAGATATCGAATTTATATAAATGAGGAACAAAACAGGCCCAAGGACAGACCCTTGGGGTACCCCACAAGAAATTTCTCTTCTCGAGGATGTTGAGCCCCCCATATCAATAAATTGTTGTCTTCCACTAAGGTAATTTTCAAATAAAGTATAAACATTGCCTCTGATACCAATTCGTTTTAGTTTAATTAATAAAATATCATGATTCACAGTGTCGAATGCTTTGCGTAAATCTAATGATAAGATACATCAACACTAATGTAATTTATTTTCTTCATATCTTTCTCTGTTTTATTGTAAAGGAGAGAGTTTATTGTTTTCCACATGGATCTAGGGGTCGCATTAGAAAACTGGATTTTATAGAATTCTTCTTCGGCTTTTCTTATGGATTGTTTAACTATTGTAGAATATACAATTTTCAGCTAGAACAATGTCATGCGGATTTTTTTTCTTTTTGAAAAAGTATTTATCTCTCAATTTAATCAATGAAGCTGTATCATTGTTGAACTGAGGTTTTGAAGATTTTCTAGTTTTAATACAATGTATTGAGGAATTCTCTTCGAAAACTTCAACACTTTTATCACAGATCAGGATCTTCGAAATCAAGTCCACAATCACTCATTTTTATGAATTTCTCTTTCACTGATTTAGTATTCAGTTTAGTGAATGTTTTGAAGTCGTACTCGTTTCTATTTCTTTGTGATCACATAGAGAGGTGTTAATCAAAGATATATCAATAGAAATGTTGAAGTTCAAAACAATGTGATCTAGTAGGGATTTGGAATCATTAACCTCTCTTGTTGCATAGGTTTCATTGCATAAATAGAAATTATTTGATGAATATATATCTCCCAGTGAATTCGATTCCTTGTTATCTGAAAGCATATTTATATTAAAATCGCCGATAAATATACAATGTTCTTTTTTCCCAAAGTATTTTTGAAGTTCTTCATCTATAAATTTCAGAAATGTGTCAGTGTTATATTTTGGTGGTTTATATAGGGCAGATAATATTAAATTATATTTTTTTAAGCTAATGACAATGTATGACATGTCTGTTTCAACCTTTCCCAAGGTTTCAAATTCAATCCCTTGTTTCACAAAAACTCCAACCCCTTCTCTTTGCATTCGGCTAGCATATACAGATTCAAATTCTCAAAATTATAAAATCATGCTTCTTCCTTATTGATCCAAGTTTCTGAAATGACTAGTATGTCTGGTTTGATATTTTGAATAATAATTTCCAGTTGTTCAAATTTATTTTTGATAGATCTGGCATTCATGCAGAATATCATCAATATACTTGAATCATCCACAAACAGTCTCATTTTTAATGAAATTTTTGTTTCCGGTTATTGATCCCTGAGGCACACCACATTTTACAGACGACTCACCGGAGTATGTTGAGAGTTTCACAACTTGGCTCCGACCTGACAGCTAAGATTCTACATATTTTTGACACCTTATGACCTTGAAGGAGTCCTTACGGAAATCTTTTTTTAATTTATTTTAAGTCTGGCATTATGTTTTTGCTAATGTTAGTATACTGTTCATGATTATCTAAAGACTAAATGAAAATTGAAAAGTAAGTCACATTTTCCACTCCATATTTGTTAATTTTGTGGAGACATTATGAAGTTAAATGACTACGGTTATGAAAATGGGACCCGCATTTGCTAAAACTTCCTTAAACTCTCAACAACTGATATTAATTAAGTTTATTTATGGTCTTTATATCCTTGAATATAAACAACTCTTATTTGATCACCAGGTCTCTGAGGCAGGCATCCATAGACCACATGTGGCTGGTATTCATGGTAGAGAAAATGACGGTGCCTACAGTATAGTTCTCAGTGGTGGCTATGAAGATGACAGAGATGAAGGTGAAGAATTCTTCTACACTGGCTCTGGTGGTAGGGATCTCTCTGGAAACAAAAGGTGTGGTGAACAGAGTTGCGATCAGAAACTTACCAGGATGAATAAGTGAGTAAATATAGTACAAATAGAGGTCGGTATAAATTAACATTCATCTATCAAGAAGTATGTCGTAATATATGCCAATAGCAAAGCTGATAAGGAAAGTGTTGATATTGTAAATATCTAAAAGTTGTGTAAAATGAAAGTCACTCATGAGGTACTTCGATCAATACTGAAATACTTTGGGCACAACCGTCTTAATTCTGGAGAGAAAATCGGCAACACCGCACGGTAATCAACTTGACGACCGACTCATTTATTCGTTAATGTCAATTTCTCGGCTTATTTGGAAAACTATACTCCAGGAGCCGTGTACATTCTACCTGGACTCAATTGCGAAGTTAAAGACAATTCGTTGGATTGTTTAGGGGCGGTAGAGGGTGTGTTTTCTGAGTTTTCGAACATGAGGACCCTGTACTCTTTACGGGGGGAAAGGGAAACGTGATTTTTCAGGACTGTTTTCGATTATTTGCCTATACCTTCTGAACTATGCTGTTTAGTGAAAATTACGTGGAAGAGCATTTCAGTTTCTTTGAAATTCATTTGTCAAAAATTCTTTTCGATAAAATAATAACCAAGATACAGGCGGTCAGAAAAAGATAAAATTTCTCAAAATGCAGAAAAATGCAGTTTTGGGCTGAAATACATTCACTTACAATTATAATATTAAAAAAGATATAGTGCACTAAGAATTTAAAATAAATTATATACAAATCACTACACTGTCTCTTAGCAGGAAGAGGGTAGTTGTCGTCGCTCTCGACTGCCTCCTCCTCGCGAGCACACATCTCATCAAAGAGAGTCGGATCATCATCATTTTCTTCATCGGTATCTTCGTCTTTCAATTCAGCCTCTGGAGAGTTCTCGCAGCCATTTCCAGCGCAGTTCTTGCACAAGAGGCCTGCTTTTTTGCAGGAACATCTTCCTGCACTGCATCCAGTTGCACACTTGCATCTGATAGATAACAAGATATCATATGGAGCAGCATCCATACTCATGGTTGTGGGTACGACTCATGGAAAAAAACGAAAAGAAAATCGTTATTAATATTCTCTTGATGTAAAATGTGAAATGTTAATACAATCGATATGTGTTAGTAATACCAACCTTGTTTAGCCAACGTTGAGCCCCATGCAGATGGCAATTTCCGCTTCATCCCCTCATTCCCTCACCAAGTTTGAACTGGGAGATAGGCTCTGTACGAGTGGAACTTGGCAGAATCGCATGTAGGAGACAGTCTTGCCAATTAAAATGTTGGCTTTGCCACAACAGTTTGGAACATGCGATATCTCATGTTATCCAAGTTGTCCACTCCAACTGTCCCTCCATACAGCGTAACCAGGAACTTTTCCTGAAAAATGCTGACTGTATCAGAAAGCCACGGGTGTTTTTCGAGCACTTGCAGGGCCTTTTATTCCCAATTCCAAATAGAGCTGAGGTGGTATTGCATCCAATCATCGCATGCAGGAAAAGGATGTCCTTGCAATTGAATTTGAAAGAATGCGATGAATATAGGACGCTTTGGATGTTACCTCTTCCACTCTTCTGGAAAAATGTATTCATTTTGGAAGAACTCAACGCCGTCAGCAAAACCAGCAGATCGACATCTTCACCGGTGATGGTGACGCTGTCGTAGCTCATAGCTTGGGTGGATAGTGGGCAGTCCCCACTATCAATACGTCAGCGTCTTCTTCGGCCTGCTTCACGTGAATACCAGTGGCTTCCATTTCCGACATCAGCAAGGCAATAAAATTGTTTCTTATTAGTATCATTTGTCAGAAATTTTGCCTGTGGAATTGTACTGCTGGTTGTAGACTTATTGAATTTGGTAGATAAATTGAACAAAAAAGTCTGTACCTTTCAGCTGCTTTGGTGCTCTAGTAGTTGAGGTCTAAGGGGTATCCGTCGAAAACTACGATAGCATTGCTGCCAAAATGTCGCTTCACGTAATCAACATATAAGGCACATATGACTTCAAATGTAGCTTCTCTCGATTTGTTCCAGACCACCTCATGCAGCAGGAAGCCTCCATCGATTATTGAACATGTCCTCTTGCCGAAGTCCATATCTTCACGTACATGAATGAATGCCTCATACAAGGATGATTTTTTTGCCTTTGTGCATTCCCTCTTCATTGAAGAGAGACATAGGGAAGTGGGCAAGCTCATATTTGAACATGTTCCTCTGGTCATCTTCCGACTGTTTAGTGATGCAGATCCGTTGAAAGAGAGTGAGAGGTTCGACGGTAATTTTTTTGTTTTTTAGGGATGTGGTTACATATGCAAGGGATAGATACAACCTTATCCTTGCGCCTCAACTTTAAACAGGTTTTCATACTGGTAATGCCAACATCTCGTGCCAAGTAGTAGTTCACCCCATCTGGAGCAGTGGCACCACTGCCGATTGACAGTAACTCTAGAGTTTCTAGAAATGGTGGATGATCGTCGCAACTAGTCGCGGAGCTATTTTACTCAATAACTAACGTGATAATGGCAAAGTGATTTGGGGGTAATACCTGCTTGTAATGACAGAACTTACTTTTAGAAACTCCAAGAATTCAAGTATGCAAATTATGCATGAGAATGTTAATTACAAACATAGTAGAATGAATTTGTAGAGAAAAGAACGCAGATTACTTATTGTGGTTGTTGCATTTTCTGGAATCGCAATTTATTCAATATCTTGAACACTGGTAAACTGCCAATTTCGGTTTTTCCATGCCCCAAAATTCACCATTCAAAAGATTTTTTCAACATTTTTTCTGATAAGAATCCAAATCACAAAGATGGTCTCTGATTTTTTTTTTGAGATATTTTTTATGACGTCTTACTGATGAAAATATTATGTTGTTAGAAGATACATGTACTGAAAATGCCAAGATCATAAATTGTTTCAGATATCTGATTTTACACTTTTACTAAATTATTATGAACATCTAAACATTTCTGACGTCTGTAATCGGGTATAGGTAATAATGTTGCGGGTTTCGAAAAATATTTTGGTAAATTCGGAAAAATTAAAGGGCTATAGCTTTTATCAACTTAGGACGTTTAAGCAAATTTATTTTTATTGATACATCTAGTAGAGGAAATGTTGCATATCTGATAACATTATCATGAAAATTAATCGCACATTATCATGAAAATTAATCGCACATAGCAAATAGATATCCTCTCATACTGTTTTAGATTTTTTAAATCCACCATGGACTTATAATTTTTCCTCCGCATTGATGGGCCTCGTTTTTAAAGGCCATATTTCCCAGGAATAAAATTTTGAAAAATTATTTTTCGACTTGCAAGCTTCTTTTAGGCAGAGCAAATGTTTTGTAATAGATGAATAACTCTCCACCATCATTTCAATTTTTTCGATCAACCTTTTTGTTTTTCAGAGCTTTGGCGCTCAACTGTTTTGCCCCTTTCAATGACAAAGAAGGAGCTGAATCCAAAAACTGGCCAATGGGAAAACCTGTGAGGGTTGTTCGCAACTATAAAGGTGCTAAGCATTCTAAATTTGCCCCTAAAGAAGGAAATAGGTATGATGGACTGTACAAAGTAGTGCTGTATTTCCCGGAACGAGGAAAATCTGGTTTCATTGTATGGAAATACTTGCTGAGAAGGGACGATCCAGTACCTGCTCCTTGGGAAAAGGGAGGACAAGAGCTAGAAATGCTAGTGAGTTAAAAATTGATCCTGTCAAGGTGTCTTTGAGAATTCAACTACAACTATTTAACCGAGACTTTTTCAAAAAATCATCGAATACTTATTCCCGTAATTTTGTCAAACAGACCG
The DNA here is from genome assembly GCA_958502065.1 of Chrysolina americana. NCBI lineage: Eukaryota > Metazoa > Arthropoda > Insecta > Coleoptera > Chrysomelidae > Chrysolina > Chrysolina americana. Next base: position 50,637,981 of record OY293416.1, read on the forward strand.
GGTTAAACAACTGAAAAATGTATCATTCAATACGTGAACTTGAAGCGGTTGAAAACCTTTGATAGGATTGAGAGATCTGGAGGTCCAGGTATATTTACTGATTCGGTTTTGATTTGAACTTTGCTTAGGCACTGCCTGTTGAGTTTTATTTATTTTAATCATTCAACAGGTTGTCCCAATTATAATTTTTTATAAAAAATGTATAAAATCTTAGAACTAAATATATTTGAATACATAACACAATAATGAGTCAATACATAATTATAATTATACAATACGATATAATAAATCAAATCAAATCAAATATGATGCTTTATTATCGAAAGAACTGAGTTCTCATTGACAAAGCGAAAAAAAGGTAATTATAAAATAGTTGTAGACATTTAGAATACAACAAAAGTAAAAGCTGTATAAACATAAAAAAAACCATCTAAACACATATACACATAAACATATATATAAAAGTCACAATTAGGTCAAGATCAATGAAAATAAAATAGTCCTAATCACATTATAAAAAATTTGTATATAACTTATACAACGTCATACACAGTGTAAACAGACACACATTTAAAGCAAAAATAAAGTTATAAAGCGATATCAAAACTTAGATACTTAAAATACATTGTCATAAAATTCTGTCAGATTATAATATACCCTATCTAGCAGTAACAGTAGTTCAATACAATACAGTGCATTCCATTTAAAACGAGCCACCCTGATTAACTGTTGGTACAATGATTTTCATAAAAAATAAAAAACATGTCAACAATAGTATACAGGGGGACACATTTTGACATATTCACATTTGATCTAACTTTCCCTATCGCACCCCAAGAGCAAGTCACCATTTTTTTTTAAATGGAGGTGGTGCACCATCCTGCTGAAAAACTATTTTGTTTTTGAATAAATTCATATCCTCATCAATTGCCCTATTGATGCACGGTATTTATTATTCGATTCTCCAACATATCCAAATATTTCTCACCAATCAAATTATCATCGATAAAAAAGGTCCTATGATGTTCATTCAGTTTTTGAGGTCGTTGGGTATGAAATAGGTGGATCATATTTCAAGTAAAGTCGGCGATAATGTTGATCTCTCAATTTTGTGTAAAGGATGCCAAAGATCGGCCAAGACTATCATAAAACGTGTTTATTGTGACTCAGTATATCACGCGTCATGTGCAGTTCGCGTGAAAAATCTAAAAATCGTTGGATTTATCGAACTTTGCTGTCCACACTGCGACCCTAACCCGAACGACGATGCTTCGAAAATCGACGCTAAATGTTTAATGGAAACCAATGATACTCTGAATCAGGTTATTCTACAATTGATGTAGTCCCAGGAGTGCCTCAAAGATGAAATGAGTAGAATTTATGAAAATTTGAATAGCTTTTGCATAAACATGGACACTGCTGCAGAGGGGAAAGGGGAAACTCATGCTTAAAAACATAGCCAAGGTAAAGCCAGTAAAACAACTATTCACGTTGAAAAAGAGAAAGATGGGAACAGTAGGAACAAAAAAGTGTATAAAAAACATTCACCGAGATGGCATCCACAGAAACGGCAATAAAAGAAGACCCAACCAGCATTGCCGGCTCGTCAAAAGAACCCGGAATAACTGTACAAGAATTGTCTAGCGCACTACTTACAGGAAGTAAAATCAAAAGAGAAATTCAATGAGATTATCAACCTTACTAGTGATGGCGTAGGCAAAATTAAAAATGATTGGAAGAGAGTGCCAGGAAGAAAACCTACGAGAAATCTTATCATTGGGAGCATTGACAAAATTGAAATAAATGCTAAAGAAATCAAGGTAATTCCAAAATACAGGGATATCGACGTCTATAGAGTGGATCCAGGAATGACTATGTGAAATTGCATTTGTGGGTGATGTGCACTTCACTTAAATCAAAATTTCCAATGCAGTACTCATCTTTCAAAGTCAGTGCATACAATCATCATTTTGAGGAGGCCATGGACCCAATGAAGTGGCCTATTGGGGCTTACGTCCAGCAGTTTTTTCATCTACACCCACGGAGCCAAAAAATGGTCAACAGATAAATGATGAACATCAAATGAATATTTCTAGACTGCAAGCCCAGGCCAATTTGACCAAGCATGAATTATATTTAGAATTATAGTACAATACGAAACAACTCCTTTCCGCACTGTGCCGTCAGTTGTGAGTGGTGCGGATGAGTACGCAGGTCAAAAAAACTTTCCATCCAGATGAGGGATTTTTTGACAAAAGATTCTTGGACGGCATTTCTCAAGATGATAGATATCTGATAAATAATCAAATAGGACCTAATGCCGTACAAAGAGAACGGTACTGAAATCCAGGAATTTTTTTTATTTTTCGCAAATTTTTCTTATGAATCCAGGTGATTTATTACTGTACGGCATTTGTATAATTGAATTTTTATAAATACATAGCTTCTCAAGAATTCACAAAAACAGAAACACCAATTGTAACTTCACCTGGTAGGTAATCGTTATTGTAGAATGAGACAAATTCAAAATAAAGATCCTCAACTAGGCAAAATAGACTTTTTTGAAGTATTCTTTAAAAAAACACCTGTTAAACCTAGGTAACAGATTGTTACAGAATAACAGAAGTTCATTCAAGGAGGCTCGTCTTCAACTCAAATAATTTTTAGCTTCCAACCACAAACCAAAACCAAAAATTTTATGTGCTCAACTGTACCAAATCGTTTCCTGTATCGAGTTCTTTTTGAATGGCTTGTAATAGTTGTAGTACTGCCCCTTGTGTGCCATTATTTACTTTGAAACTAAATTAATTGATATCAAAGCCATACTTTTTGTTTATAATATCAACAATACGTTTTCTGAGAATTTTTTAATTTTTTTGAAAATATGCTTAATTGCTTAATAAGGCTATTTATTGGTCTATAATTTGTTGGATCTTTAGCATCTCCAATTTTGTACATAGCTTTACCAGAAGCATGTTTCATTTCAGGTGGGAAAATTCCTAAGGTGTAATATTTTTTGATTAATTTTGTTAATGGATCAGCCAGAATATTTCCTTATTCAAAAATGTCTTTAGCCAATAAACCTTCATAATCAGGACATGTTTTTGTGTGAATTATTTCAATAACTTCCTTTTCATCAGGGAACAAAAGCATTGTGGAATTATTATATTTTGGGTGGCAATAGGAAAATAAAATATTATTGCAATAAGATTTTATTTCTTTTGCTATTTTCTTGCCATTATTTGAAAAATGATCGTTTATAATATAATGAATAGATTAGCTAAATCACTCAAGATGTTAGGCTTTATAATTAGATCATATTCTCATACTCTCAAGATATTATATTGTTCCATTCTGAGGTCATTATTGGAGTACCCTTCAATAATATGGGGTCCATATTATGAGATAAACAAAAACCAAATTAGGTCTAAGAAGGGGAGAATATTCATACGATAATATAAGAGATCAGAAGAATTCATTTAGAAAAGAAATATGATAAATGTATGTTTTTTAAACAAAATTTTATCCGGCGGCATCACCTGTGAGATTTTATCTTTAACTAATTCAAATGTCAATAGGCATTCCATTTAAAACGAGCCACCCTGAATAACTTTTGGTACATTTTTCATTTGATGTTCCTCTCCTATCGCCCCTCCAGAGCACCTCTCCATTTTTAAAAATGGATCACCCTATATTGTTTCGCATTATCAGATGCTCCATGATGAGCAGATTTCAACAAAGTATAATACATATGATATGGTCTGACACTTATAGTTCGGGAGCTACAAATTATTTGAGTAGAAAACGAGCCAACTAGAATAACTTTTGGAACAATGATTTTCAGGAAAAATAAAAAACACCTCAACAATAGTATACAGATTTGAAGTTACTTTCCCTATCGCACTTCCAGAGCATGTCACCATTTTTTTTAATGGATCGCCCTATATTGTTTTGCATTATCAGATGTTCCATGATGAACAGATTTCAACAAAGTAAAATACATAATGGTTTGAGGCTGCATATTTTTTTCGTTATAATTTCTATTGGGAGTACATTAGACTTGTCTTATATTGTTGAAATTGTTTTCATGAAGATTAACCAGGAGTTCTCTCCTGATTGTACTTGTTTATGTATCCACTCCACTTCGAGAAATACCTAGACTATTTTTACCATCATGATTTTCTGATGTTATAATTGTACGACATTGCAATAATCACCCCAATAATTTTTTCAATAATTAACAGTGGTGTAGTAAGAACGTTGTTAAAATTTCATTTTACAACATATTTTTCAAATTTCATTCCCTTATAACTTTTTTATTACCGAACAGATTTCGATGAAACTGTGATCAGTAATATTTCAAGACATCCTGAATCCAGTGGAGTATACAGAATTTTCATAAAATTCCTGATCATGAATTGGTGGGTTGATTAAACGGCATATTTTTCAAATTTCATTCCTTTATAACTTTTTTATTGATTGACGCATTCCAACGTAATTTACATGTAAATCATTTGAAAATGTCGCGAATCCAGTGGTGTAGTCAGATTTTTTCTAAAAAAATCGCTAGTAATTTTTTTAGATTTTTGACCTTGAAAAATAAGATTAGTTGGCCCTGGAAATTGAGATTTATTCATGATATTTGGTGTCCTAATAGACTTTTTGAATATCTACCTAACAAAAAAAAAATCATTCCAATCGGTTGAAAAATGTAAGTTTTATAAGGGTGCTTCCATCTTAAATGGGTCACACTGTATATAGATATAAAGATATATAGATATATAGATATATAGATATATAGATATATAGATATATAGATATAAAGAATTTTTGGTCTCTTGTAATTTTAACACATCTGCACCTGTTATCGAGAAAAATATTTCAATATTTTTTGTAATTCGCTACATTCCATTAAAGTTTTAAACAAAAGGTGGAAACCTATTATCAACATATCAAAATTAAAATAATAAACTCCATTTGGTTTTCAATCTAAATTACAAGTTTTCTTCAACAATACCAAAAAATAAAAAACCTAACGAACCTTGACTTTTCTATCTATTTTTCTCTCTTCTCATAGACTGCCGCACGCGTTCTGAAATTCCGAGAGTGTTTTTTACGGTTTGGAAGGCACACATGAATCGTTCAGTTAGAACTTTGATGGAAGAACTAGTTCTGCGCCATAAACTAGGCCCATTACATGTCCCCATAAAAAAGTCCAGCGGGTTGAAATGTGGGGACCGTGGGGGCCAAGCAATTGGACCTGTTCTGCCAATCTGCCGATTGGGAAACACTTTATTCGAATAATAGCGGACGGTGACTAGAAAAAGGGGAGACAGGCAATTCGTACTGTAAACAGTTTAAATATGTGTCACCATTTAAAATTCGCGGTAAAATCTTTAGGTATCTCCCACTATTCCTGTCCATATGATTACGCCGAAGTGTTCTTGGTGTCAAGATTATCTGATGATGTGTGGATTTTCTAGTGCCCAAATATTAACGTTGTGGCAATCTACTACTCCGTCGCGTGTAAATTGAGCGTAGTCGGTAAAAATGATACAGGATAACAATTCAGGAACTACATTTGCGTAGTATTCGGAGAACTGCAAGCGTCATATAAAATCTCTAGAAAGCAAACCTTGGACTCTCTGGATATGATATGAGTATAACATATTTCCAGACAGTTTAAGGGGAAACATCCAAATCCCAATATGTCCAGTAGTCATACCAGGATTTTTTTATATCATTTAAAATCTCTTCATCTTTTACTGTGTTACATGTTTATGGCAGTCTGCCAGCATTGTGTCTTGGAGTCTGAAATTTGTCGTATTCCCGAACGTGATGATGGAAATTTATGAGAGTTCTATAGTTGGGAAGCCGGCGCCGATTAGGAAATTTTAGCGCGTACAACCTCTGAGCTTCAAGTCCGTTACCATTAGCCAGATAATAAGCAAAATGGATGTTAGCCACATTTTCAAATGAATATGATTCATTTTCCATTTCAATGTTGAACAAATTGAATAAAATAAAGAAATACACTATCAGACACAAACCAACTTTCAAATAATGTCAAATACTTCAAAATAATCTCAACATCAAAATGAAAATAGCAGTCAAAGCCCACTAAATCTTTATTTAATTGATTCGTTGAGAAATATCAAAAAAAGTAATTTTAATCTTTTTCTCGATGATTGCCGTAGATGCGTAAAATTTACACGAAACAAAAAAAATGTCTGAAGGAAACAAAGAATTAATTCCATGTATTAGAATCCACCAGTGACGCATCACGAAAACGCTTGATCCCTGAAAATATATCTCCCTGTAGATTCTCACAATTACTCGGCATGTTGGATGATGTAAGCGTAATCTTTGTTTAAAATTTGATCTCAATATCTGAGAGAACTATTGAAAAAAAATAAAAAAACCTTGAAATTCCAACGCCCTGTAGATCGATAACGAATTGATTGTGGATACATGTTAACCGTAAAGTCTCATTTTGACCTTGAAAAAACCTCTCTCAAAATCTCGTATGGAGTGAAGCCCTCAATCACAATGGAACTTTTAGATTCATAAAAAAAATCTTTCGTCTTCTTGGTAATGCTTTTTCCACCAGCTCGCTTGCTTTTCTGGAACACTTCGGAAAGGATGGCGATCTATCTCTGGTTCAGATATTTTCATGGAGACGATGCTCTTCTGAACTAGCATTAATCGTTCCACCGCTGACCCTTCTAATTCAGTATTCACATCCTTTTTTTGTCACTTCAGAGACATGCAAAACATTTCTTTCCCAGTGCTCGTTTTTCCAGCGGACGGCAAAGCTCTGAAACTCAGCCACTGGAGATGTTGCCTGGGGCTTACAGCCTGCAGAAGTTTAAGAAGAATACCAAATCCTATCTTCTTTCCCTTGGCTCTCACGATGTTCTCTGAACATTATAGCTGAAAATGAATATGCCACCAAAAATTGACGGGAGCGCCACGTCGAATAATAATGATAGCCGTCCTCTACCTACACAGGTTCTTTTGGGTACATTCTACGACTGTTAATGAGGGAGTATTATCATTTAGGAATATGGAAAAAACTTTCAATAATAATATATACCCAAATAGGACTTAGTTGTAGCTTAAAAAAAATATGAAAAATGTATTGCTCGGACTAGATGATGTGACTTTCACTTCGTCGAAAATAATTTTTTGTTTGAATATCCGTTTGAAATTTGTTATTTAAAAAAATTCAAAAAGTTTGGTTATATACAGTTGTTCAATGATTTTTTGTCCAATGATTTTTTGGCATCATTACAGTACTGACGAAAATCAATTGAAATTAATTTCTATACTAAATGCTTAACGATACATCAATTCTGTACCTTTTCATTACTCAGTAATTGAAAGTTAGTAGCATGATGAAGTTATTAGTGGAATGAAACGCTTTTCTCCAAGTTACATTTATTTAACAGAAGCTTCGTAGATATTAAATAAACGTGAAAAACTAATAGAACATTCGAATTCAGGACGTATGTTGAATCTAAATACAGATAACTTTCTTTAATAATTTTTGAAATTGAAGAGAATAAGCTTATTTCAAGGGATTATTAAAAAAAAAAAATCGAGAGATTGCTCAAGTCACGTGACCCCGTCGGAGTATGCCATTTTACATCTTCTTCAATAAATGTACTGGAGCTTTATTCTATCACCAAACTGCTATCTCATAACCTCGGACACGTGTTTCAGTCACCAAGTGAGCGTCTTCCGGTGGAAAATATTCAAACCAAAACACGTGTCAAGTAGTAAAAATAGCGGTTTCGTATATTACTACACCAAAAGTTCCCAACATTGTAGTGCAAGTACATAATCTTCTTCAAAGCAAAATTTTACGAAAAGGAGAACGATTAAGTCGCCCAAAACAGATCCCTGGAGAACATCAATAGAAGTTGTAGATTCATTAGATTCTTCTATTCCAACTTGATTTTTGCATATACTCGAAAAGTATGTTGCAAAATCATCATCCTTTTAAATAATTTTCTGCGGGTCATCACCCTTTTTGACTATGTTATTATTCAAGTTTTCAATAATCATTATCCATGCGATTTCATTAGAAGTGTAGTTTATTCTTTTGCTTGAGTGCTGGGATATTTATTAACCAATGGGAATCTAGTATTCTTTGCTCATAAGTGATTGTATTACTGGGCCCGAAGACCTTCTTTTTACCATTTTATAATTTAAAAAAATACAAATGTTTTGTACATACTGAAAGTATTACCTTATAATTCGAAAATCACTTGTTTGACACACATATCAGTATTTGAGTTTTGTTGTGTATCGAGTGATCTAAGTGAAAATTTTCCGTGGATTACTTTTCAGAGTTTTACAGTATTTTATCAAGTATCTAATAATTTACTCACATGAAAAATGTGTTTCTGTATCTGTTGACTGTTGCATAAAAGTAATAAACTTTTAAGAATGTTTTCTCAAATACCAGTATTCGTTCGAATCTATTAATTCCAAAATACATTAACTGAAAATTGTTCGAATCATATCCTTTTAATTCCAAAATAAATGAACTGAACTATAATGAAACCATTTTTGATAATAGTTCATTGTTTGACTTGTATTAGTAGAAACATATTTCTGAATGAATTGGGCAAAATCTAACAATCTGATGCTTCTACATATTTCCATCCCCAAAAAATGTAAAATCACAATACTTCGACAGTAAGGTTCAAATTCGACGCTGAAACTTCCTTATTACTCAAACGGCGCGGTTGCCAAATCTTGGGTTTGTATTAGTCGGTAAAATGCAATGCATTATATACCATATACACGATCCACAGAAGCGCCCCCTACACGGTCGATGATGGAATTAAATCTGTATAAAAATGGTGATTTTACCGCCTTTTTGGACCCTTCCTGTGTCTGCCTAATGTTGATTGTTTTGGATTGGGATAATTAATTGTTGTGGTTTGGTGATTACGGTAGGAAGAAGTGGTTTCCAAATGGGGTTCAATTTACGGCTATCATCTTTAATATTCAGGCAATCAGGACGTTTTTCGATTTCGATGGCTTCTCTGATGAATCTGGAGGTTCTGGAACGTACTGAGGCGATGGTTCTGGTTTTCTCAAAATCTATGGGGTGACCTGTTTGGATGAAATGAAGGGCTAATGCGGAGCTAGTGTCTCGGTTTCTAACGGAAAGGGAGTGTTGATAAGATCGGAAGTGGATCTGTTTTGAAGTTTCTCCTATATATGAATGGGGGCAAGTAGAACAGGGAATTTCGTAAATACCGTGGTCTTAGTTGGGAATTTTGTCCTTCGTTGATCTGATGAGGTGTGACAGTTTTTGCTCTGTGGTGAAAATGGTTTTGATATTGGCTGTTCTGAAAACTCGGCTGATTTTGTCTGTTACTCCTTTGATGTAAGGGAAGAAAACTTTGGATGGACGGTCTTCAACTTGTGGTTCGATTTTGTTTTCTGGTGACTTCTGGAGCTGTTTTTGGATGTTTCTTTCTATATGGTCTGGTCTGTAGCCATTTTGTAGGAGAGCTTGTTTCACGTTGTGGAGTTCGGATTGTCTGCTATAGATAGATATATAGATGTATAGATGTATAGATATATAGATATATAGATATATAGATATATAGATATATAGATATATAGATATATAGATATATAGATATATAGATATATAGATAGATATATAGATATATAGATAGATATATAGATATATAGATAGATAAACAGACAGGCAGACAGACAGACAGAAAGACAGATAGACAGATAGACAGATAGACAGATAGGCAGATAGGCAGATAGGCAGATAGGCAGATAGACAGATAGATAGATAGATAGATTCTTTATTGCCTGATTTTCTATTAGACAATAGATGAGACATTGTCGAAATAAATAAATATATAAATGGGAGTGGTTACTTACATAAAATATACAGACGTATAAATACATAATACATACCTAATAATAAAAACAATACACAGTAAATAATAAAAATAGCATTTACATATTGCTAGAGGAGTGCATCTCCTAATTGTTACCAACGTAACTTTCAAACTGTTTCAAATTGTAAAAACATTCGTCATGAAGGATCTTCTTCAATCGTCTCTTGAATATACTATAGGATTCACTATCTTTAATGATAGCCGGACGTTTTATTATAATATCGAATGCCACAATTAATGGGAGCTTTTTGACTAAACGAATGATTTCTTCTTTCTAAAATAAAATTGTTTTTGTGTCTTGTATCGTAATTGTGGATGTCACTAGTTTATCTTTATTGATGTAGATGTAACTGTGCAATTTTAGTAAATATATTGAAAAGACTGTTGAGATTTTATGGCGTTTGAAAGTTTCGCGACATGAAGATCTATAGGGTAGATTGAAAATTAACATCAGAATTCGTTTCTGTAAAACAAAAACTCTTTGTACATCACGTTCTTGACCCCAGATTATGACACTGTAGGTGATAGCAGAGTAAGCATAAGCATAGTATACGTTCAAGAGGGTGTTTCTGTCTAGCAGACGACACAGTACTTTTATATGAAAACAAAAACTATCAAATTCTAGAAGGCATTATTGAAGAAGACTTGAAAAATTTTGAAAAATGAACATGTGATAATTCTAGAGATTGTTTCAGAAACATTTGGATATATTCAAGTCCATGTCATTCATAACACACCAGTCATAAAACTGTAACAAGTCTTCTTGAAAGAGGGATACATTATTTTAAGATGAAATTGATTTGAATATTTTCATATCCATCATTAGCAAAAATTAGTTTTATAATTGAAACATGGTCATTAATAATTAAGTTCAATAGCAAAAGTTCACGGTGGGATCCTTGAGGAACAAACAGAAATTGTGAATGATACACAGCATACTTTTTTCACTATATGGCTTCTACCAGATAAGAAACTCTAGATCCACTGAAAAATTGGTTTATAAAAACCCAACGAGGGCAGTTTGATAATAAGCAAATCTTGGTTAACACTATCAAAGGTTTTAAAAAAATTTGTGTAGATAGAGTCAGCCTGTAATCTCTTCCATAGTACTTGAAATATGATTTTCATGAATGAGTAGGTTCGAAATAGTTGATTTATTAGCAAAAAATCCACGTTGCTCTGGAGCTATTTCAAGTCATATGCCTGTTTACTTGAAAGTCAAAAAGTTGAGTGAGAGAAGTTGCTAATTTAAATACAATTCTTTAAGAAAATGGATTAGTAACTGGACCAGAGGAAAATTTAGAGGCTATAAAGTTGACTCTGTTAATGACTCCTACAACGCTGACGTTACCAAAGTTGATACATTCATCAAATTTATAATTAGGCATATGTACATTTTCATGAGAAGTGAACACAGAGGAAAAATGGTTTGCAAAAAGATTAGCACCTCTATCTAGAGAGTTTTCATACTGGTTCTGTAAGCGCATTGTGCTAGACAGATTATAATTTTTTCACTTATCATTGACAAATCTCCTGAATGATTTTTGACTAAAATATATATTGTTTTCATTATTAGTAATTAATATTTGTAGCAATGATCACTTACTTGTTTACATAGATTCAACACTAGAACTTATCATCGAATAATATTTAATAGATAGAATAGATAGATAGTCAGAAAGTATGATGCAACAACTCGGTTTAAAATAAAATTGTAATTCGCCCCGGCATACATCAATGTTTGGTTATGCGACCAGTTACAAATTCTGATGCCCGTGAAGCTATTTTCACTCACTCACGATCTCAACTTCAAATAGTAGAAGCAGTTAGTGGAGTAATTATGCGCTGTTTTGTTACTACGCTAATTTGTTACGCGCTGTTTTGTACGCCCTGTTTTATTACGCGCTGTTTTGTAATGCGCTATTACATTGCAGAGCCATTTTATTGATGTGCTATTGATCAATTGTATATATTTTTTTATATACTTCTGTTGATATTGACTAGATTAATGTAATAATTTCAATTTTATGTATACACTTTGTAATCTATGAGGTCATGAATTCAGTATGTATACATATCATTTCGTTTGTATTTCTTGTTCAATAAATAAATAAATAAATATCATAACCAATACCAATACACATATTTTATCTTATCTTATAGGCCGTTTATTTTTCTCAATTAATACTGCCGAATTATTAAATCACTCTAGGTGACAATCACACCTACCCCCTACGCCCTTCGGCCCACTAATAATAGTATGGGTAAATTAGTGACTGACTTTTATTTCTGTTATTTTGTTCATTATTTTTTCAATATTCCCAGTTTTTTCTATAGTTCTTTCTTCAGTTCCCCATATTCTCATTAGTTCTCCTGTCTTACTACACGACGAGTGTCTCTGGAAATGGTTTTTGTGTTTGTTCAGTTTGATTTTAAAATTTTAAAAACATTTGCGGCAATCTGATTATGTTTTCTTTATAGGAATCAATTTAATGTTGGGTTTCCTTTCACATTTTCACTCTAAATGTTGTGTAGTAAAAATACTTGCAACTTCCCGAATTTTTTTCAAACGGCGTCCCTTCTGACACCGTCCAGACTCTTTGAAAAAATATTGCTAAGTGCAAAATTACCTACTTCACAATCTCATTGAATACAAATTAATTAGATCACCTTAGAACTGCTCAAACTTATATGACAATTTTCTCTTTTAGTATCCCCCTGGATACCTCGAAGCACAAGAAGCTCAAGAACAGAAAAAGGACAAAGAGAACAAATCAAAGTCTCCCGACAAATCTAAACGGGGTTCCAAAAGGAAGATGCAAGAAAGTAGTAGCACCAAACCCTTAACAGACTTTTTCAGTTGTACACCTAAGAAGTCAAAGATTCAAGAATATAAACTACCAAAGGAAATTGCCGATTTGGTGCAGAATGATGCGGAAAATGAGAAGTTATGGACGGAGTGTAAAGAAGTTCTGAAAGAAGGGAAGCAGAAGTTTTTGGCGAAAGTTGAAAATATTTTCATGTGCATTTGTTGTCAAGAAGTACTAATGGATCCCATTACGACAGATTGCAAGCATAATATTTGCAAGGTAAGATGAACTAAATTTACTCCAGATGCAAAATAAACGTTTACGATTTCATCATCTTAGCTGGTCCTTTAAAAGCCTAATAAAAAAAGATGTAAAGAAAAGATAGATCAAAAAAATTAAATAAAAATCAAAGTGCCATTGACTGATGTGTTTCAACCAGTGTTTTTTTTATATAGTTGGTTATAAGCAAATTATATTTTCTGTATATCTGAATTTTGACTGTCTTTCTGTTCAGTACTGACTTAATGGTTGGAGGATGTTATGATTTATTTTCTTGGTTGCAAATTTGTAGGTGAAATGAGCCAGCCTGTTACGAATGGGTTTGACTTCAGTAATTTCAAACACATGATTTGTTTTCGGGGTTATAGGGAGGGTATTAAAGAAAGCTACATTTTTGCATTAAACGAATTCAAATTGTCCAAGATTATTTCAAGAAGAAAAGAGTGATCTGCAAATCAACAATGTGTTGCGAATATATAATTTTATTAAGTAATAAATATGGAAATTTTATATCGAAACAGACTTTCAATGACAATAACTTTCTACCCTTTATACCCTGTGACACATACTCATGGTTCACCCCCCTTTTCTCCTTTGGATTCACAAGCTATATTTCTGAAATTTGGAACATTGAATATGCTTACTAGATGGCACTTGTTGGCATATTCGAAAAAGAAATCCATATTCTGGTTTTTCCGGAAATTGCATCAACTTTCGATTTTCAAATTGGACTCCCTGTATATTATTACATTTTTGAAATATTTGTAATTATCTGAATTCAATGATACCTTATAGTTGATATTTCGTTTGTCAGAACACCCAATTTTATTTTCGATCTAGAGAGTCATGAACTCAATTCCAATCAATTGAAATAATGCTACATTATCTTTTAGATATTTCAATGGAAGGTAATTTCAAATTTCAAGTAAATTACCGATTATAGGAGTTTTTTTTTTTCGAGGATTTCCAATATTGCTTTTCTAAGGAAGTTGTTTATTAATGTATAATTCGAAAAAATTTATTGTTTCGGAATATTTTATATTTTTTCACATAGAATTAAAAAATTCATTTTAATAATAGTTATATTTCGTGTTTCTTACAATTTTATTCACTAGTTTATTATAATGATTACATTCGGTTTGAAATAATTCCACACCAGGAAAATGATTTCTTTCTGCCATAAACCAAGGTTTGTTTTGTTGAATTTTTATGAATTTTTCAGAACCATTGTGAAAGCTTTATTTACTTTATTTATTTATTTACTTTATTGAAAATACATCTTCCAGACAGAACAAGTTCTGGTGTAAGAAAGATAATACATTAAACATAAAGATAAGTTTTAACAATTTCAAAATGAATAAAAAGTAACAAATATATCAAGTTTGCATATTTATATATTGATGAACATCAGTATGACAGCAAATTTCGTTTGAGTTTTTTTTTTTAAATATTTATTGACTGATTTTTTTATTTCATAAGAAAGTTTGTTGAATAATAATAATAATAATAATACTCCCTCATAAACACTCGTTGAGTGTACCCAAAGGCATATCCTGTGCGGGTAGAGGTCGGCTATTATTATTATTTGCCGTGGCGCTCCGGGGCGACTTACTGATGTATTAGGTGATGTATTCACTTTTCAGCTGTAGGAAAACCCGGAAATCCTACAGCACCACCTCGGGTGGTCGGTGTGCACCCCAAGCTAGCACTAGACGAGATTGGCATCTAGACTCCCTTGTAGACCCTTGTAGACTCCTCTTGTACCTACATCGGACTCGAACCGACTATCGCTATGCTGGAGTTTCGAACGGCCTGTGCCATTAGACCGCTAAGCCACCGGCTATAGAACGAGAAATAGGATTATATAAGTTCTCGAGACTCCTTATTTAAGCAAATATGTTATAATGTAAGTGTTTTATTGTGACTGAACACTTATCTATCGAATACATTGATTGATTAATGGATTGAGTCATTTATAGTTTTAGGAACTTGGCAACAATGTCGTTTAACGTTAATTTTTACTTTATAAATTATAATGATTGATGTATATGTTCTTAGTTGTATCACAGAATAATACTTAATTTCTAAATTATTATTTTGTGGTTGTTTATTATTTTGTTTTTTTTATAATTTGTAATCCCAGAAAATTATTAATGAAAAGAAAAGTTGCTTTTCTTCATAACCAAGCTAAATTATGTTTATTTTATTTACAGGCCTGCCTTAAAAGGTCATTTTCCTCAGAAATCTACACTTGTCCACATTGCAGGCACGATTTGGGCAAGAATTACTCCATGAAAGTGAATGCAGGCTTGAGCAGCGCTCTGAAACTTCTGTTTCCCGGTTATGAGTCATCCAGATAGAGGTGCAAAGTGTTGATCAGTTAGAGCGTTTATTTTTATTTTATTTTTTATCAAAAAATTATACTGAGTTTTTTATCTAACATAAATAGTTTCTCTTGACATGATAATATAGAAGTCCTCAAAAACTGTATTTGGTGATATCAGTATTTTTTTCGAAGCAGACATAATTCCATCTGCATACAAGTACCTCAAAACCTTTGTAACACTGGACACATGGTACTGATGTTTTTTCAATATTTTTCCCCCTGATATAATAATAATTTGTTCCACAATTATTAATACAAACATTTTTCATTAGTCAAAGTATAATTGTAAAGAACAAATAATTAATATTGGCCTAGAGTGCAAAAAAATGACTTAGAATCACACCTTTTTAAGACCAAATCAGATGAATTGGAGAAACCCAAAAGTTCTGAAGTATGAATGATTTATTCATGTTCTAGGCCATAGAAAAATCAATTTTAACCAAAACCAATAATAATTCCGGGATTGACAAATTTCACTTGTTTATTAAAGTTGAAAATTCAAAATGAGGAAAACCCTTTCTGTGATGAAACACTGTCAATAATTTCTTTGGTGTATTTGTTTTTTATAAGAAAGGTGATTAGAATGAAAAATGTATTTTCTTCAGTCAAACTATTGTAAAGATCATCAATTCATAATAATAAATTTTGGTTCAAAGAGTTCAAAAGCTACCAATTCCTGAATGTGCCTTATCCAATAGTCTTTTGTCACAATGTTTAAAATAATCGAAAATTATCAGTTTAATGAATTTGAGTATTTGCTCTTGTCAGACTTATCACCAATAATAGCTTTCCCTAGCTTTTTTACCCAAACTGTCATGAGAAATATTAATTTAGGAGACAATGCTTTACACTGCCCTATTTATGTTCGTTTGTGAGGTTAGTTGACCATTTCTTTTAGAAAACTTGAATTTAAACGTTTAATTTTGCTGATGTCAGCCTTGTTGAAACTGGCATGGTTTATCATTCAACTCTTATTTATTTTCACTATTTTATAGCAATAATTCTTCAATTATTGGCAATGTTCATTTGTTTTCATTAATTATAAGTGGCAAAATGCTATATTGTTTATTATGTTTCAGATTTATGTCATATTTATAGAATTGATCTTAAGATTTTGACGCAATAAACTGATAAATTGTTATTGAATATGTATTTATTTTTTAATAAATAAAGGCAAGACATTTAATGTGTTTATGTTCACTACCAGGAGAGGGTGTTGAGTTTTTCAAATATTGAATTTAATAAAAAGGCACTATAGAAACCAAAATGTGTGTCAACCATAATAGGCGACATACGGAGTAGTTATTGTAGTTTGTTCATGTTTATGTTTGCTTTCAAATTTATTTCAGTCAGCTACCCATGAAGAAAGTTGTATTGGATGACGCTTAAATAATTGAACGCATGTGTTTTTATGTTACCAAGGAATGTGTCAATCCAAATGAGCAAATACAAATTTTTAAAACGACTAGAACTAGCCATAGGGATGTTCAAACATACAAAAATTATCTAATCTAATCCCACATAACATGGTCGAAAAATATTCGGAGTCTTCCGTTTGAAAAACACAAGATAATTCGAATTGAAAGTTTCGAATTGAAAAATATAGCCACACTGTATAATTTCAAGAGCATGGGATACGTCTGAAGGACTTGTGTAATCTCTTTTTTCCGTTTTGGGGATGAAGACTACTCTCGCTGACTTCTAGTAGCTAACTTTGGAACGTTTCCCAGCACTAAACTGGTCCGGAATATCCTCCCCATTATTGGGGTGAGAAATTCTAGGCTCCCATGTAGCATCGTCGGGTACTGCTGCCTTATATGGGTTGAATTCGTTCACTGCCTAGGCTATGGTGTCGTGGGTAACTCCTCTCCTCTGCCTTTGCCTCGCTACCCAGGCGAATAATCGGGGAGATTTAGTTGGAGAGTTGACTTTCTCCGTAAGACCGCCGGTAAGCTGCTCTACTTTTTTTCAGCTCTTTTTTGATATTCCTTCTAACGCTATATTGTTTCCCTCCTAGAAAGCTTTGTTATTGTCCTTCATCGTCAGTTTTCTGGGACCCTTCTAGACCGGTTCCAGTAGTGCCTTGGTAATTGTGTTTCCTTATTTTTTTACTTCCTTCTCGAGTTGATAATCTCTCCGTGAGCCCTAAGAAACCTTCTCTAAGAAGGTGTCCCAGTTGGTCGATCTAGGGTTTTAGCGTAGGGAACCATCCCCTGCTTCAGCGTGGAAATTTAACATTATCTGATATCGAAATATTTCCTGATACCCTCCCGCTTCTTATATCATAATAATAATAATCTTTATTGACCCAAGAAACAAATGTTTATAATAGTTCTAATAATGTTCTAATTGTCTAATCAAAATAATGAATAACAAAATTCAAAGAAATGATTGCAAAAGAAAAAAGAAGGGTTGTCAGAAGCATCAGTGTATTAAATGTTTCTTCAAATGTTTTTTATAAAGATTTTTTTCTATGCCACTGGTTTACGAAAATTAAGAATTATAACTTCAAATTATTACGTTGATAAACGTTGAATAGTGTACCAAGTTTGATATTTTTTGCTTCGGAAATTTTTGTACTTTATCTCAGAGTGGATGCGTTTTAGGACATACCTTGGTAGAAACTTTTCATCTCGAAATGAGGTGAGGAATCTGTAGTCGGAGTTTGTCGGTCTTATTCTGACTCACCCTGTATACCTTGCCGCTAGTAGCTGGTATAGCCACTTCTCAATTCCCTCACTTTCCTCCTGTAATCGTATAGTTCTTGTATGAAAAATATCTCAGACTTTCCAGTTAGGATCCTTTCCAGTTTGGATCCTTTCCAGTTTCTCAGCTGTATCCATGCTTTGCTGCATATTGACTTGGCTTTCCTTCAACATTGCTATTGCGTTCTTTCATTTAAATGGGGTTGTTCCCTTTCCGGTTCTATGGTACCTTAGATTTGGCTGGAGAAGCCATAGGCTTAGACCTCGGTAGCACTTTAAGTGCCGTCAGAATAACTAGCTCTCAGTAGAGCGTCATGCTCTGCTCTTCTGAGGCCCGAGCGGTCTTCCGGCCAACCACAAATGATAGGAACCATCCACTTGCCTCTCCTGTCATTTCCAGGTGCTTCCATCTCCATATGTTGAAAGAACGAATCTGGAGTCTCGGAACCCGCGTCATCCTTGTTCCATGAACCAGAAGCCGATCCTCACCAGCCACGGAGCATAGGTACGCAAACGCTTCGATCTACAAGGTGTTGGAATTCAAAAACTTTTTTCAGTATTTTTCTTTTGACTCCTGGAGTTTTTAGTATATTCAGCTCAAATTTGTCATACAGGTTACGCTGTAGGGCTTACAAGTGGGTGAACTCTGCCATTTGATAAGATTGAGAAAAAATATATACCTATAACTATGAAGAATGTCTTATCAAAAAAATCCTTTATTTTTTCCCCAGTAAACACTCCCCACGTCCGTGGGGGAAGTGATTACTGGGTCCGAGAATTATGATTATGTGCTCTGAGTAGGCGGAGTGAACCAAGAATTACGGCCTCCTGCATTATTCCGGCTAAGATTTCTGTCATTACGACAAGCCGGTAGGATTTTGAAGTTTGGAAGATCATTCCATCAAGGACTGCTATTATCAAATAACCATCATTTTAACAGAATGGTTTGGGTAAAGCCTGCGGAGTTCAGAGAGTAGATCTCGATATTTAATCCGTTTTTTCTTTTCTGACGATGTTCGTTTTGCCAGGAGCCGAAAACTATGACAAAAATCTTCCTACTTTGATTGTCGAGAAGGACTATATCAGGTTTATTGAATTCAATTCGCCTGATTACGGAGAATGAGTAGTTCCAATAGATTCAGCACTTCTCATTCTCCACAACGGACTCTATATCTCCCGGAGCATAAGGCAACATCGCGGTGTCTCGTCTATACCGTACGAATATATTAGGTGCGGTAGTACAACACGCGTAGCACCACGGTATATCTGTGGATGAGACCGCATAGGCTAACAGCAAATGCATTAATCATTGTCTTAGGGACCCCAAGACACGCTCTGCATCCAGTGTCGGGGACTAATACACATCACGCGAGTACGGTAGACGAGAAAAGCAAACGACAGGTTTCTGGATAAGCCAAAAGGTCTTCAGTGTTCTTGAAGATTACTCTATGCATTGAAAGCCTTCATTATCTTTATTATTATTATTGGACATGTCGAATGGTTGATAGAAACTGCAGTAAGGTATTTTTCAGGAGTCATTTTACCTTTTCTCTCCCTGTGGTGCGCCGCTGGTTTCCGTTTTGTTCGTAATATTCTTGTTTCTCGTGTTTTTCCGTATCAGCGACCGTTATCACAAAAACAATTTACTTGCTTGCTTCATCGGGATAATTTTTTGTTTTTACTTATTGTTTCGGTTAGTTGGCACTTTCTGTTGAAAACTAAGGATGAGATGACCTGTTGTAATAATTTATTACAATACAATATAATAACATCTACGGGATATATTGAGCCCGTTGTGGAAAATGGAAAGTGCGAATCTACTCGAACTTCTCATTCCCCACTTCGAGGCAAATACAAGCCGATAAGCCTGATGTAGTCCATCTCGACCAACAGACTCTAAGACGATTTTCGTCATTAAGTATTCGGTTTCTAGCGAAATGAACATCGTCCGAAAAGAGAAGAAAAAATGGACTAAATATATCGAGATTTACTCTTTGAACTCTGCAGACTTTACACAAACCATTATATTGAAATGGTAGTTCTGAAAATAGGGGTCCTTGGTGGAATGATGGACACACTGCAGGCTTTCGAGCCTAAAAATCATACCGGTTTGCCGTAACATGGCAGAAATCTTATCCGGATGAATGCAGAAGGCCGTCGTCCATAGTTCACTCCGCCTGCTCGGAGTACATGATTCTCGGACCCAATAGTCACTTACCCCATGGCGTGGGGAGTAGTTATTGGGGCAAATGATACAGCGCGCTTTCCGAAAGTGTCGGAGCCCCAGAGACGGGACCTAACCGGGAAATTCCTAACGGAAAATAAAAAATAAAGGATAGTAAGCAAGGGGGCCAACTATCATCCAAAGCCACTTTCCTAAACAACAGGCGCAAATCCGGACCAGAAGCCAAAGTGCACCTTGGAGGGTAAGATCATTCCTTTTGATGTCGGGCGTGGGTATACTAGGCTAACCCCACAACCGACCCACTCGGATTATGGATCAAAGGCAAGGTGGTGGAGCCGACAATGATGTTCTGCCGAATGATGTCAACCGCGACAACAACTTCTACATTACTATGAGAATAGTAAGCCCGCCCGGAGAGGATACATTGCAAGAATGCATGCTCTGTGGTGTGTGATACATCTTGTACCATGCCGCCTTCGCACAAGATCTCGGGGACTATGTCAGAGCTCTTCCTCAGCCGGTTCACAAAGTGGCAGATATGCCACGTGTCGGCCTGACTATAGAAAAGGCTCCAACCACCGATGGAGGGCATCATAACTCGCACAGGTGAAATATTCAAGATAATCTCCCAGAAGACTTATTTGGAGTGATGAAATTGACTTCAAGAAGAGCTGCAACGGTAAACGAAAAAGAAACGGAAAAGAAACGAAAAAAACACCGTTGGAAAAAAAAAACGGAAAAAAAACATGAAAAATACTCCCGGAAAAAATAATATGCGGTAACAATGGTCAGTCTACAAAAAGTAATGAAATTTCAACTGTGTGTCATTTTACAATACAGAGTGGTGAAACAACAGATTTTTCCAGCCTTGCAAAAAGGCGAATCTGTCACCAGGATAGTTCGTTCGAATCATAAAAATATAAAAAATCGTCTTTTTTGGTCGTCGACGATGAACATTCCACAGGATAGGTTAAAACTTTTATTGGTATTGTAAAATGAATCAAATATGGTCTAGTTTCTTTAACATGACACACAGTTGAAATTTCATTACTTTTTGTGTACTGGCCATTGTTTTTTTTCCGGGGTGTATTTTTTCCGGGTTTCTTTTCCAAGTTTTTTTTTTTCGTTTTTTTTCCCGGGATTTTTTCCGTTTTTTTTTCCTAGATTCGCTGCGACAACTCGACATGAAAACTCGCAAAATGATGAATATTCATAGGAGCTCTAATCCTAAATCGTCGGTTCCATGGTTATGCTCTGCCTCAGACAACGGGGAGGCCGTGAACTTTTGAGTTTGGAGTGTCTAGATAAGAGAGTGGTGATTCTGGATGGAGCATGTATAAAGTCATCAGGAGTTAATATTATTCACTTCTCTGCGACCATGTAAAATCAGAGGGATCGGAGCATTTTTTTTTTCGAGGCAACCACCCGTGTAGCCGATGAACTCAGTCTTGTACTCGACATTGAACGAGGTAAGCCAGACTCTATTACCGAGTTGGAACCTTTTCAGCAAAAAGATCATTGAAGCTGCGGAGACTGAGGTACACCTGCACTACACCGGGATGAGCCAATGCATGAGTTCTTCTTCAAGACCATTGAAGATCTTGGCTTATCCAAAAACTTGACCTTCTCATTCCTCAGGTCAAGAGGGCTGAAGTCGGAGATCGAGGGTTATTTATAAAACCCGCCTGCCAGGAAGTTGTCTTCAAGATCCTCGTATTAGAGGTCTCAGACACTAGATGCAAAGCGTGTCGTGGGGTTCCTGAGACAATGATTAATGCATTCGCCGTCAGTCTATGAAGCTTATGCGGTCTCAGCCTATATCCACGGATATACCGCGGTTCGACAACGAGTGTTGTACTACCACCCACGATACTCGTACGGTATAGACCAGACACCGAGATGTTGCCTCATGCTTCGGGGAATATTGAGTCCATTGTGGAGAATAAGAAGTGCCGAATCTATTGGAAATACTCATTCCGCACCTTCAGCCAAATACAAGCCAATAATCCTGCTCGACTATCAGGCTAAGGACGAGAGAGAAGGAAAATGGACTAAATATCGAGGCGTACTCTATGAACTCCGCAAGCTTTGCCGAAACGATCTGTCAAAATAGTGGCTCTGATCATAGGGGTATTTGGTTCTTGAATATGAAAAAATTATACCGACTTGCCGTGATGCGGCAAAAATGCAGCCGGAAGAATGCAGAAGGCCGTAACTCTTGGTTCACTTTGCCTACTCAGGGTATATATTATGATACTCCAATCCAGTAATTACTCATCCACGAATGTGGGGAGTGTTCACTGAGGTTTTTATGACACATCAACCTGCTCTCCGGATGAATCGTGGCACCGGAGACAGGGCCCGACTAGGAAATTGCCAAGGAAAAAATTAAGGAAAGTACGTCGTTACTACAATGCATTCTTGCCCGTTTACACCACGAAGCGTAGCTGACAGCTGAATTATACCTACTACAGACCAAATCGATACCCCCAGCGAACAAAGCCGTAACTAAAATTACAGCTATTTTCAGTTATAGGTGTAGGCGTATTCAACTTAAAAAACTGATGCTGACGATAAAAAAGCCGTATCTCTAGACCAAGTAGTTACGAAGAAATCTGCTTGAAAAAAGTTGTGTTGCGACTTAAATATTGAAAAGACAATTTCAGTATTCCGGCTCTCCTGAAATATGATAACAAATGAGTTACGTCTTTGTTCGTTGTGAGTGTCGAAATGACTATGTCAATCAATTGTGATATGATCATACGGCAGTTTGCCAATATTTTGTCACAAGAAAAATATATTTTTTTTGTTATTTCAGAGGACGGATTTTTTCAATATAGTTTAATTTTTTCAACCATTCTCTTTTATTTTGATGAATTCTATCAATAAACATTAAACATTAAAATTTTATTTTATTTGTTAAAAGAATCACCAAAAGAAAATCCACCTAGGGCAAATACAGTAGCCCTCCCTATTAGATCCGCCGGCCAGTGCTAAGGGGCCTGTAAATATTCGACGTCTTGGAACTGATATTAGCGAGTTCGACCTCTCGTCAGAACAAAGATCTCTTCAGTTCAATAGACTGAAATATCAAAGATAACATACTTCGACTGGGGCGGACCTGTTGCGAACAATTTGACATTTTCTCTTGTCGTTTTCTTATTCGACAAACATGCAGTTTTATCGTACTTGGCAATTAATGAAACAAACATGCCAACATGCCCATGCCATCCTTAGTTTTTACAAACATTGTTGTCAGGTACTTTTATTGATTCAGAAAAAAAAGGTGATATTTTTCAACAGAATATATCAGGAAGCACAATTGACGAAAGACTTCAGATGTTGCATAATTTTTCCATATTTACCAGTTATTGAAATTTTTTTCGGTATACGTTTAGTATTGCTTCAAAAATCAGTAAGGTATTAGTTTTTTAGGCGGAGCACTATATGAAGCTTCCCACTTCAGCGAATGAATGTTTCATATCGCCCAAGTCCTACCAGAAAAGAAATCACACTTGAGCATGCATACTAATCGGTCATAAATTTCTAACTGTATTATACTGGTTCTTGTGGTGTGATATCTGATTGTTTTAATTTGCTTTGGAATGTGGACATATAAAAAACGAATAATTTTAATTTAATTTAGAACTTCTGCATCGTTTTCATATTTTTTTCGCAAATCTCCTAACATTCCAGAGAAATCTTTCAGAAGTACTTCTGAGAGCGTGTGTGAGTAGGTTTTAAAAAAGTTAAAAAGTGAGTACGCCTACAGCAGTCTCTGATTTAATCTCAGATTTCTATCCTGTGGTCTTCTCAGTTATAGTTGAACGCAATCCCCAAAGAATTAAAAGAGTCTTGCATGACTACTCAACCACTGACTGAAAGGAGTGGTTAATGAGAGAGAACTATTTCGCCCCAAATAGAAGAATAAAACATCAATCGAGAGATTCTGAGTCTGATAGAAAACATACAAAGAGCCAGAGATGGAACGAAGGAAAGGAATGCTAGAACCTAATACGTAAGGAAAATATGCTGAACTCAGGCTGGGAATTAAACACAGTAATTTGAAGTACATAATAAGGAGTGAGATCTGGAGGAAGTTGTAAAACGTGAACGTTGCAGACAATTCCGCAATGTCTGGAATCCTTATACCGGAGAAACAAGAAGCAGGTATCGGAAGCTACAACCTGATCTTACTGCTTACCACTGTGAACAGAATTATCCACAAAAATTCAGTGAACTTGTAGAGAGGCTTAAAATAATACCACTGGAACAGTTCCAATTACGAAGAGATCATTCAACGACCTCCTAGGTAGCCACAATTGTCCTTGGGACGAGGGAGGGTTTCCTCAAAGAGCTCAACACAATGATGGTCCTGCTGGATATCCAGAAAGAATTTGATACCGTCTGGATAGAAGGCCTAATCAAGAAGATGTCAAGGGCAAGCATTCCTGAATATATGAAAGAATTAATAAACTTATACCTAGTCGAGGGGACTTCCAGGGGGACACATCCTCCGTAAAATGAAGAAGGCCGGAGCAGGAGTACCGCAGAGGTCAAGCCTATTCCCACGTTAGTACTCCATATACCGTGTGACCACGAGGTGAGGTACGCCACCCAATTCTTCTCTAGTTTTGAAGATTCAGGTTTCAAATTTGGCACGTCACTATATTACTCAAATACGCATATTTTGACTCCATTAACGAAAATTCCTTTTTTTTTTTTCAAATGACACCCTATACAATTTTTTTCATGATCCGGAAGAACACGCAATTTGTGATAACACTGTTCTTCAAAATTGAAAATCGGTTGAAAAATGGCGGAGATACAGTTGATTGTTCAATCGAACAAAGTTGGCCATGAACATCAATCACAAATCATCACAACTGACGAACGGCGTCAACATTCATGAAAGGAAGGTTCGAGGTAAGATACAGCTGAAAATTGAGATTCTCATGTAATTGCAGCAACCATATTTTCCAACAAATAACAAAAATTTCCTCAAAACGGAGTAGTACCCATAAAGAAATGCTCACAACTACCATTTCTCAAATGGCAACATACTCTTTTCATATTGTCGTATTGAAAAGTTATGAATCATCAAAATAATCGTGTTAAAAGTTTCGGAGAATTCTGAAAGGAATCGAAAGATACGGGATGTTTCATCATGAGTGTTCTCAAAATTAATTATTCTTGAACAGAGGCGGCTTGAACCTATACGAAAGATAAGCAAAAAATTTAATCTTTTCATTCGAGGCGGCTTGAACCTACGAAAGCTAAGCAAAAAATTCATTCGAGTAATATATCGACGTACCAAATTTGAAACCTGTATCTTTGAAACTATAGAAAAATTGGGGGGCGTACCTCACTTCGTGGTCACCCCGTATATACGTACGACTTTCCAATGTTCACAGAGACGAACAGGGCTATATATCCTGACGAGATGGCAATATATAGGTGAGCTTAGTCGTATTACAGCAATGTAGCCGCAGCACGTCTGAAAATACATCTACAATGGGGAGTCATACCGTATCCAGAGGAAAACAAAATAGAAACAAGTGCTGATAAAACAGAGCTCATAAGTATTAAAAGAAGCAGATACGCACACAGAAAAATTCTTGCGGTAACACTTGGTAAGCATATCGGCTTGGAAATTCAGCTAGATGCGGTAGCCATTAAAGTCGTACCGGTTGATAGCCAAGAATTCCAAGCTGGACATGGATACCAAAGTGTTAATCTACAAGCAAATCAACAGGGCCAGCAATGATATACGCTTGCCCATTGCTACAGCCTTACCAAGTTCCACATGAAGAGGATGCAGAACAAAGTAAACACTCCATATCGCCCGAAACAGTGACAAATACATCCGGCTGGACGCGTTGTGACCAAGTCAATATTCCAACCATCAAAGAATATGTGTCAAACATCAATCTGAAAAGTTCATAACAAGGCAACAAAGCATGGGGGGCTCATTTAGCAGGTACTAAATGGTTTTCATGAAACCCTAGAAGAGATTGTTTTTACGAATCATCCAGGTTATTCGAAGAAAACTCCTCAGAAGCAGGGCTTGTGCGAGCAAGGCAAATTCGCGTGAGACCTTACATCTTTTTACGGACAAGTGGATTCCGAACCATATTAGATTAGTGGCAGGCGGTGAGGAACGAACCAGTGCCGCTTGGGTGGGAAGAAAACACGAAAACACTCCAACACCACTACCATTTCGCTTTAAAAGTGACAACATTATCCTCTAATCTAAACTCGGGTTTTTGAGAAATCAGAAATCTGATATCTTACGCGTAAAAACGAACCTGTCCAAATTGAGCAGGTGGGGAAGAAAACCACCTTGCGATATGACGCTTACAACATTCAATTGCCCTAGGGCAGATGTACGCCAGTTTGGTCCGCCCTCTTAAAAGTAAAAAGTAGCGTATCGTTATTTACCAAAGTAGTTTTTCAGTGTAGTCGCCTGTGCGGCCTGTGCCCCTAACAAAGGAAGTGGTAGTAACAGCCTCATTCGAGGCCGGCATCGAAAACTAGCACGTTTATCTTCGAGAACCTCTGACGATAAGAAGAAAGAGAGTAGGTATATCGTGTAAGTCTGGAAGTTCTTCAAGAAGTTATCAAGTACTCAAAAAGCTATTCTTACAAAACTAGGTAGGCACTCCGGCACTCCCAGAGGAAATAGGTATTTTTTTTGCTCATATTTTAGAATTGTTATTGCTATGAAAAATCATATAAATTTAAATCAATTGAGAATGCCCAAGATCCCCTGCCACGAAACAAAAATATGAATAATTTCTCTAATATTGACATTTGCTTCATATGTACCTATACCTACCTCATTTGCGTACATTGGGTTTGGAATAAAATATTGACCAGATTTGCGAGCTAGATTGAATTTCTTTGCCAGTTATTGTTGTTTGTTATTTCCGTCAACCGACTGCACCCTTACGAAAAACCCTCAAAAGTATTCAAAAAACTTGTGCAAGCTAGGGGAGATGGAGATTCAAATCCGGCCATTCCCCTGCGATTGGTTGACTGGATTAAGAAGCGAATACTTCGTCGTGCGCAACCGCAATGTAAGTCGTAATAGTAATGTTAACGAGTCTGTTGCAATACCACCAACATCGAAGGCAATTCACAAAGAAAAAGCAATGTAAGACTAATGCTTCCTTAGCGAAAACTATCAACTGAGCGTCAAGAAGATTAATTCGACCACGCCACTGAAGATGACTGCCGCAGTTGCAATCGAAACGTTTCGAGATTTAAACCAAAGAACATTGACGCCAGCCGTGAAAGCCTACATCCCTACGATAATGATAGTAGCTTCGTAATGAAGTTCATTACGGCACTGTTACTCCATTACGACACAAACATGATCAGAGTTTATGATGAATTTATTAAAATTGACGTAATGTCAAAGTTGGTCTTTTTAAAATCAAATACAGAATTGAATATTTTCATTATCAACATCAGTTTTATATCAAGGCAACATTGAACTGAGTACCTACTTGCTATAGAGAAATAAAAACTTGACTTATTCATAATAAACATTCATCACAACATTTACACAGTTGGTAATATTTATTGCTGCAGTAGTGGAGGCAAATGAAGTATTGCAGTGTTCAATTTCTCCTGAATCCTTAGAAACACTTTCTTTTTTTCCCATTATTTTTGTGGCATATAGGTATTTGTGTACATTTTCTTTCGAAAATATAATGGATTTCCTCGTCTGTAACCTTCACTTTTTTGCCTTAAAAAGCTACCAGCTGTGAGTAATTACTTATCCCCACATTTCTCTTCATCGAAATAGTTGTTCTGAGCATACTGTGCGTCCATAGGGAAACGGCTTTTCTTTTTCAGCGTCACCCAGTGGCGTGCCCAATATTTTTTTCTGGGGGGGTTATCAGTACAATCAATACTTTCAAATAAATAAAAATATTTTGAAAACACCCGGACTACAGGCTAACAGGAAGTATTCTAACGGTCGGATCATGAACATCTTATCATAATGTTATCCCTCAAATCATGACATTATTGCCATGTCACAATTTTTTAAGGATACAATAAGCACGTCAGCTAAATTTTGATATCTGTTGGGTATATTCATGACAACGAACACTCAAAAATACTGTCTTGAATGAAATTTATAGCAAATAGAAGGAAATTGAAACGTTGCAGCTTGTTGAGAGTATTTTAAAACGATAGTATTTCCATCGCCGAACGGAGATTCTTCGTTGTCGATATAGTCTGGTCATTACGACAACACTGCATTTGGAATATCGAATGTCAAATATGACAGAACAACAACAAAATATCACTGTTTGTTTCGTCTTTGGCTTATTGGAGTATTTTTTCGTGAAATAAGGGCAAATTCTGAGTTAATTTGTGTTGAACTATCGTTAGTTTTCATTATTAAGCAATGGTAAAGCATTGTATAATGTGTAAAAGACCATTTGAAGCCGGAAATCAAAATATGTCATTTCATAGGTAAGCTACCAGTGTCGTAACTATCGAGAAAGGGAAACCGAATTCGAAAAGAGTAAAATTAATGATTTATGAAAAAACATGTAAATTAGAGCATCGGCTGTTCTCAAAATCCTGTGGAGATTATTCGATCATAATTTCAGGTTTCCATTCCATATTGGGTTTCCATTATTTCTATTTTATTGAACCTCAATATTTCTGTTAACAACGAACGACACTGCTGTTGGGGAAAGATGTTCCTTACACACAAATTTTAATGCGTGTGCGGCAAGTTACTCATCTTGGTTGTGTTATTTGATCGGAGCATTTTCATATCTCTGGCGGGACTTGGCAGGTATTAATGTTGGTATTGCAGCATTTGCTAATTGTTCTATATTTGAATAGATACTTTCAGGGTCTGAACTGATTTCGATAGCATTCATATGATGAAGTAATTATCTGATATCCATTAACGCGTTCTATTTTGAAAATTCGCATGATAACAACAATAAATATCAGTGCAACCATAGCTTTACAAGATTGATTGTTGCATGATTCTAATTGACGAAGATTGTTAACTATGTGCGGTTCATCTTTTGAACTGTCTAAAAGTCCTAATGCTGAACTTCACAGGCTTATGAACTTTCTTTTCTCTGGCTCCCACAATAATCTTTCATGCCAAAGGGAGATTTTTCACAGACCTTGAACTACAGCCAAACGACAGTGTGAGACCGTGAAGAGTAAGTACCATTTATTAATCCATATGATGTGTATCATCATTGATAGGTGGGTACTCTGTTTAAATTTCAACTTGATTTATTTCGTCTTTAGCCTAGTTAATCAAATAGTGGGCTGAAAAATGTCCACAAAACGTTTTCTATTGGAGAAATGTTAATAATAGTCTCTGCAGTGGATATTAAATCGTAATACGGTACTACGAAGAACGAGTCGCCAGTTTTAGTGTGCCAGTTGCCGAAAGCGGGTCGCAAGATGAGGTTATGGTGTTTGCTTTTGGCGTGTCTTGAGTGCCGCGCTAGATTCATTCTTCCTCACGTACCGGCCGTACTTCACCCTCCGGTACCAAATATCGGTCAGTACCATCAAAATAATAAGTTATATTACTTTCATACAGGGTGAGTCAGAATAAGAATGACGATCCAGGTGCAGATATTATTTTCGTATTTGGAACTGAAATTGATTATTAATTTCATCCAATATTTGCAGTGAGCAGTGTCCTCTTGACAAAATGTTCAATCACCTGACCTACCTACTCTTTGTTTCTTCTGGGGTGCACAATCAACAAAACTTATATCCTCCAAAATAAAAGCATTCTCATTGACAAAACGTATCAATATGTGGATAACTGGAATATTGTACGCAATATGTGGATAACTGGAATATTGTACGGAGTGCAGCCCCTAAACATACACTGAATCTTTTGGATTCTGACAAAAAAAAACATTAATCTCGTCGGTAAACTTTCACTTTCCAGCTCACTCACTTCTCTGAAACACCGCCGGAAAGTTGATGACTGTTTTATAGATATTTTCATACGAACCTACATAAATTCAAGAATTCTCGCATTGTTTTCTGGTACGATTCTAAACAAGAACATGTTTGAAAGATTCCTCAACAACATTTTTCTAAATATTCAAATGTCAGTCTCTATTCCAGATATCAAAAGATATATGAATACAATTTTGTTATTTTTATTGGCGCAAAAAAAAGAAACTTCATGAATATAGCAAGTTGCTAATTACGTTAATTTCTGAGAAAGTGGGCTGATTTTTATTAAATTTGTTATTGCTTTCGAATTTTAAGAATTTTCGGTGTTGTATGTCAATTCTGTTCTATATCCCAGTTTTGTGCTGAATTCATGAAAATCAAGTGTAGATTCAACTCTCTCTATAAATCATACTCCAAATATTTCAATACGTGTCTGAAAAAATTATATTTACGAAAATTAAATTGAATATATTTATCGGGGATAAGACCTCGTTTATCAGCGAATAAAATCAGTTCCAACGAAAACGATTTTGTTTGACAATTTATCGAGTTGTGTTCGGAGATTTATGCTTTTAAGCTCTATGGTTTTATTCTTTGAACTGAAATTTTTGAGTGGAAATTCCAAAATTTATTCGATTTGATAAACGACGGTCGAGTTATATTTGATCAGACTATTTCCCAAATATGTCAATTAACCAATTACATTTATTCCACAACGTACATAATTATTTTTAGTAAATTAATGAACATAATACGTCACACAACTTGTAAAATGTGTTGTATACATTCAGGCAACTTACGGTGTGACTTACTGATTTTTGGTGGTGTATTCACTTTTCAGCTATAGGAAAACCCGGAAAATCTACAGCACCACCTCGGGTGGTCGGCGCGAACTTCAAGCAAGCACTATCGACTCCTATGAAATTGAGAAATTTTTTCTCGTTTTCCAGGATTCGAACCTGGCTAAACGCAAGCGGAAGTTTAGAAGACCGGTATCTAACCGCCTTGCTTTTGAGTACCCTAACTGTCAAGAAGGACCATGTAGTTTATTCGCGAAAGGAACGAAGCAGGTTTACCAGCGAATAAATTTTGACAGATGAGGGAAATAATTGATGAAAAACTTAATGAATTATAAAAAGATAGAGATACTCCTCAATTACAATCTCATGCTAGAGAAGTTGTTTAAAATCTGTGATACGGGAAGTATCCTAATAGCACTATGAATTCCGATGAATATTCATATGTATGCATGTTTATGTCTGTAGGAAGTACCAATGCCCCGACTTCTTACCAAAATTGGACATTCTGTAAGGATATTCAGTGGAAATTTAACTGTGATACTTCGATTGGACGTCCCCAAATCACATCAAGTGGAAAGGCATCGGGTACAATCTGAGGATCTTTTATTACTGTCTTGGGTAGTACATATTCTCTCACTAAAATAGAATATTACTGAGACTCGACAGATATCAACAATAGGGTTTAAGGATTGACGAAATTCAAAACAATTTTGATAATAAATTAAATTAATAATAAATGAGAAAAACAAAATATGAAACTATATATGTACTCCATTTAAAAGTCGACTAGATTGAAATGAAAAGAAGCTCTCTGAATGTTAGAGAAATCACCTTGATGTCTATTTATCTATTTGTATGGTTTTTCATTTTCTTTCCCATGTTGTCTTTTAATTGCATCATCGATGTATTTGGCCGTTTCTGTTGAAGAGTTTGTATTTGTGCTGCACCTGCAATAATATTCTGGAATCAACAGAATTTACATTCGGAGTATGCTGCGGAGTATGCTGCGAAGTCGCAAGTGTAGCAGTATTGATGAGGAAAACCAATCTCTAGAGATTGTCTCTAATTTATTTTCTCAATATTGTACGTTGTTGCTAAATAATAATGCCGAGCACACTACTAAACTGTTTATTTTCTAACTTCACTAAAAAAACATACAACTACTTCACTGAATAATTAAACACTTAGATCTATACAACAATACAACTAACTAAATATTCCGAACACTTCTATACTTCATCAAAAACTGCTTATCACTTCTTCATAATCTTTCCAATGATATGTCACGCCTTTAAATACTGTTTCGCGAATCCATTCCAGATTACTCACGACAGAATTCTACTCAAATAATAATGTCTTCTTCGAAATAATGATCGTCGATACGCTTGCGAGTTGACCCAGCGGCGCAGCTAGGGCAATTTTATCAATCTCGGAACAATATTCTGACATAACACAAAACAGGATCTCACCAAATTGATTCGGATGATGAGACAATAACGTACTAGTAGGATGTACCAGGGAATATGAATAATCCGAATGGTCAATTGAATAACAATAAAATAGTTTTAATAACTTTTTTTTTTTAATATTCCAAATTTTGAGTCCTAAATACATCCAAAATATTCCCGACATCCGATGGATGTCCCTAAGAAACATTCCAAAATATATTGTATCGAGCTATAGGTATCTCCAAGGACATTCTATGAGGAAGTCCTGGACATTCGGTCGTTCAGGTATTTCGTTATTTCTTATGCACCTCTTGTATCCCAATTTGTATATTCAGCTAACAACATTTAACAAATGACTGTACAAAAAAATATTTACATGTGGACAAATTTCAGATTTTTACTGTGAATTTGGGGGTTGTTATGTAGTAAGTATTGATTGAACACTAATAATTTATTTTCTGAAGTTAGTAATGCAACACAAACCGATGAGGATTTCTTGGACCCAGAGGTGTCTCCCGGGCTCTTTCAAGGAGATATGGCTTTGACAAACGAGTTTTATAATTACTGGAGAGTAGGGATCAAATTTGACGTGTTTCCGGATAAAATGTGGAAGAATGGAATTGTGCCCTACACGATTAGCCCACTTTACGGTGAGTTATGATAGATATTTCAATAATGAATGAAAACTGCTGGAATCATTCAATTGTAAGTGAAACTGGGGTTAGAAATTTCAACTAGGATTGAATTTACGCAGAAATCGTATCAAACAGTGGGACAAAGTTGTCTACCTACTGAAACATTCGCAATTTCCAACTGTATCCTAATACGTTCCATGAGAATAACATTATATTTGTACACCATATGTCTAGAAAGCGTTATCTTTAAGTTAATTTTTTTTTATTTTTGGTAGAACAATCTTCCACATCAGAAAACGTAAGTTCTAAAAATCAATGTCAGTCAGGCTAAATATTTTCATGGTGTGTACAAATAATACTTGTAGGTTTCTTAATATTGGAAATCTTGCTGCAAAATTATTTTCAGGGTGCTCAGAAATATGTACAAAATTTTGCACTCTCAGAACTCTTAGATCAATTTTTTATCCTCATCACCAGTGAATTATGAATAGGTACACCGACAAATAAGTGAACTTTGTATTCATGTCACTCAACGTGAAATTAATGATTTTGTTTTTGTTGACTTCTGCATTTTGTTGGCTTATATTTATACCAAATGCAACTGATCATGTGAAACTCTCTATAATATGTAACGACAAACATGTCATTTTCATCTGTTGTCACAAAAATCGTTAACTTCGTATATATGGACGTAAACATGAGTTTTACTTTTCAGCGTAGAATAGTACTGGTGATAAAAGTAAAAGAAGTAGGAACAAATAGGTTTTTAAATTTACAACATGGCAAATTTCGACGAATATTTCTGACACCCTGTATAATTTTTTTAACATGGTTTAAACTGGTTTATCACCATGAATTCTACCAGCCGTTATGAGGAAGTCGACAACACCTAACGGTAATCAAAAAACATAAAAAATAAGTTTGTGAAAAAAGGACGACGATTCGTGTGGTTATTTAATTTTTTCCATAACACACTGGAATTCATTAAATCTTTAGATATTGAAGTAGTATATAAACCACAGACAAGCTCTAAATTATTTCACAATTTTCAGGTGAAGTCTGACTAATCAAAATAATATGTTTTGGAAGGTACATAGTTACACACATTTTGTCAAAATAGTATGTTCTCAGCTGGTGTTGGTGCCAAATATATTCTCAATATCAGGAAATAGAACATGGCAAACATAATTGACACAAATACAGTTCACTATGAGATTGATGAACTTTTCAATTATTATCAATTTTGTAGCAGGGTACTCAGTTAACAGCAGGACATAGTTTTGACCGATCTAATATCCGCTTAATGACTAGCTTGTACTACCCATTTGGCTATTGCTCAGACAGGTATTCATTTATTTTATTCAAATCATAATGTAACTTTCATACTTCTGCCCTGGCTATCGCTACGGCATGAACCCACTGTTTACTTGACATAGATCAAATAATGTAATTCTTACTTGATATTATCTCTTGGCTGAGGACTGGTTTCCCAAATAATCCCACATACCTCCGCAAAATTCCCATTGCACTGAAGTTAATTTTTTTTTACCTTGACTTTGCTTTTTCCAGAATTATTTCAACAGTAGTAATTTTGATTATTTTGATAAGATCAGGGGTTCTAGGATATTCATAATATTTTAAATTTCACCTTTTTTAAATTTCAACGGTCTGTATCTCAGAAACAAAGCAACTCCGGACATACGTTCAAAGACTTCTCTTCTTAAAATGACCTAACGAATTACCCCCTGCAGTTGAGACCGTAGTTAGGAAACACCCTGTAACACCATGGTCGCGTTGACAGTGTTGTCGAATTCCTTGTTGATGTCTTCTTGTTATTTTTTGTTCGCATTAACATTAGAATTAACATTTCAGATCCCTCTGAAGAGGTAACTATACTAAAAGCCATCAGATACCTGAACTTCATGACGTGCCTCCGCTTTGTACCTTGGGATGGCAAAAGCAAAGACTACCTCCTCATCTGGCCTATAAAATATCCCAAAGGATGTTGGTCATTCGTAGGTCGATTTGGGGGAGCCCAAATTGTTAGTTTGCAGGCTCCTGACAGTAGAGGACCCAACTGCCTTGGTAACGAAGGAAGAGCTATCCATGAGCTCATGCACGCCATTGGAATCTTTCACGAACAATCTAGATGGGACAGGGATAGATTTGTGAAGATTCATACGGATAACATTATACCACGTGAGTATTTCATGACTTTTGTATATGTAGTGGTGATAATTTAGGGCGCCCGCTGCCACACCCAAAATTTCAAATCTTAGCCTCCCGTACGCCTTGCACTCCTCGAGGAAGTTAGATGAAGTTTCTTCGCCTTCTTTGCACTTATGACAAGTCGGGTTGTCTTCTTTACCTATAAGTGATAGGTGTCTGTCTAACCACTTATGCCCTGTTAGTATTCCTACAAGGAGGCTTACTGCTTGGCGGTTTTCGCCTAGGAGCCATGCCGTCCATGACTTGCTGGAGCCGACCACAAAGTCTTCCGACTGCCGAACAGATGTAAATTTTCTGCTCGGGTCCTTCTTTCGCCTCTTGTCTCGTGGCTATGGTTGAGATGGCAAACACTTCAGCTTGGAAAACTATTGTGTATCTACCAGAAGCGTAGCTTTCTCTTACGTATCTTCCTCTCAGGTAGATGCCCGAGGTCTTGGTTAGTAGCGACACCACTTTTCTGAGTGCAAAATCAGACCGGCAGGTCATGCGGATCCAGGAGGGAAATGACAACTTTCTCTCTGGTGCCGGTTGTGGGTTTACTCCTCCGTAAATTATTCCACTCAGTTTCTACAATCACAGAATTAGACCCCCTCAATCAATCCCCTTCCGACTTGTCTTCTGCATAAGCTTTGAGAGCAGTGATCCCTCCCGGAGAGGATACACGGCAAGAATGTATGCTCTGTGTTGCGACATTTACCTGTATCATGCCGTCTTTTCCGGACGAAACCTTAAGGACTATGTATCTCATCTTCGGGGTCGAGGCTATAGCAGAGCTCTTCCTGAGCCGGTTGACGAAGTGGCAGATATACCACATGTATGCATGTCTGGCTGAAGAGAAGGCTCGCATCATACCACATGGTGGCTAATAGGCCCTTCACGCCCACATTGCGGCAAATTTCCACCAAACTAAGACAAATTATATCAAAGCGTGCCGTTTACCATCAAACAGTACCTTTTTGATAGTATTTACACCAATGCTGCTGACAGCAAAGAAGTCACTAGTGAGGCAGGTGAGAAGAATTGCAGACTACATGAAGTTCGCTTATTCTAAACCTTCTGCCTTAACGCAATCCCAAACTTTTCTGCAGGAGATGTCAGCCTGAGATCGATGAACTGCGCAGTCCGATAACTCCGGAACTTCACTGCTCCAGGCGCTGATGGATTGAATAATTATTGGTGGAACACATTTCCAAGCCCTCCTCACCATCTGGCCAGAGTTTTTAACTAGATGGGACAGATTCTGGATTTGTTTGTAGAGGTTTGAACCGTGTTCATCCCTTAAAACAGAAATTTGTCTGATCTGCAGACCGATAACTTACTTGAAAGAATGCTAAGTATAAGATGTTTAGTACGTTGGGGCGTGGCGTGGAATGGCGTCCGAGTTCGGGGCTGTCTCGGTTTCGAACCGCAGTCGGAGCTGAGATTTTTTCAGTTCAATTTCATTGATTAAATTGTCAAAATCCTGCACAATTAACTGTTGCGTTCAAACAGTGCTGTTCCTAAGGTGGCGTTAGTAACACAGCCTACCCAATATTTAGTGGCTAATGATCTTAGCAATCCATGACACTATAAACACCTGAAGCAAAAGATGTTTACCTGCATCTTATAGCGACAATGGGAACAACCTTGAAATGTTCCACATGAACAATAACACGAAATTTTGCATATTAATTTAATTATGGTACTAAGGCGTTTTGAACCTAACTATGGTCCTTGGACCATAACAAACTTTAGAATTGTGCCACTTAAATACAATGCCATAACGATGTCATTAAGACAAGCCAGCAGATGAAAAAATAAATATGCATTTCCGTTCTGATCACCATTTTATTTTCAGAATATAAATCAAACTTCGACAAGCAAAGCCTGGAAAACACCACGTACAGTTTCGAATATGATTACGACTCCATCATGCACTATGGAAAGTTCTTCTTCAGTAAGAAAAAGGGAAAACCAACCATCACTCCGAAACAACCTGGTGTGAAGACAATTGGGCAGAGAAAAGGCATGTCTAAAGGAGACTGTCACAAAGTTAACGATTTGTACGGATGTTTCAAGAATCCTAGAACACGGAGAAAGTATTATCATATATGCAATTTCTTGGGAATTTGATTAATGACCAATACAATTTTTATTTATTTTGATACATTAGGTATGACTGACAGGGCCAAAAAAATAGCACAATATAAATGTTTACATATACACGACTATTATGTTTACCCTTGTCCACGCTGAGGTAAAGGTGAATGGCTAATCAAAGTCACTGATAATTCATAGAGTATGTCCCAGTTTAAGAAGCAAAGCCTCATAGGTACTTAGGAATTGTGGAACTCATGAAGGTATCATAAACAATAATGAAACAACAAAATTTTTTGAAAAATAGTAAAACAATTTGATCTACAACAATATTTGTTTAACTGAAATCCAAATATTCTGAACTTGTCCCCTGTTTCATTGTTTCGTTATTTCCTATATGGTGAATATCAATTAATAATGATCAGATCGCAAAATTACAATTCTGAATCAAACTTTATCGAAAATGTATAAAATTAATATGCTCTTTATATAATTCCGATCGCTGTTAGAGCACACGAAATCATTTTCTGTCTGATCACTGATACGCTGATGGATGAAAGTTGTCACTGCTGTAATGGAATTATTATGGATATTAAAATTCGCTTCATCGGAACGAAGTACTTTGCAATGAAGATAAAAATGTTAATATAATCGAGCATGTACAGTTATTAAAGCAACCAGATTCAGTCTGGCGCTCGGGTACATACCGAGCAACTGGAGGAGAGCACGTGTAACCTTCATTCCAAAAGTCGGAAAGAAGGACTCTACACTGCCGAAGTCATTCAGACCAATCTGTCTCTCATCATTCATACTGAAGACACTGGAGAAGATGGTACATAACTACATTAGAACCGATATATTGGAGAGGGTGCCATTACACCCGGACAGCATGCATACAGGGCGGGCAAGTCAACGGAAACCGCTCTGTACGTTACGTGCTTACCGAAAGCATCCAGAGATCACTCGAGCATAAAGAAATGGCCCTATGCGCCTTCTTAGACATAGAGGGGGCATTCGACAACACTTCTCACGAAGCAATAAATAGGGCCCTAACGAACAAGGGAGTGGACAGAACCGAAAGTGGGCGATATCTGCTTTCGGATCAGCACAAACAAGGGATGCCCACAAGGAGGTGTACTATCACCTCTGATGTGGAGTCTCGTAGTAGACGAACTACTCGAAATCCTAACCGGAAACGGAGTCACTTGCCTTGGATATGCTGACGACATAGTCATCATGGCTAAAGGCAAATTCGAAGGAACCCTCTGTGATCTCATAGAAAGGGAGCTAGAGACTAACAGAAGAAAGGTGCCTTTCTGTGGGGTTGAGAATTAACATATCAAAAACCACGGTGGTACCATTCACTAGAAGAACAAAGTTTCAGCACCTAAGGGCTGTTCGCCTCGACGGAAAAGACTTAGAATGGAAGCAAGAGGTGAAGTATCTAGGGCTTACCCTAGACTCAAAACTACTCTGGAACAGACACGTAGAAAAGATAGGTAACCAGGCAAAATCATCACTGATGGTGTGCAGGAATATTGCACGAAAAACGTGGGGCTGTAACCCATCAATACTGCGATGGATGTACACCATGATAGTGAGGCCTATGATCACCTTCGGAGCCGTAGTGTGGCACGGCAGAACCGAACTCGCCATAACAAAGAAAAGCCTGGAGAAAGTGCAAAGACTAGCATGTCTCTGTATAACAGGAGCAATGAGGTCGACTCCAACAGCATCAATAGAGGTAATTGAAGACCTTACTCCTCTCCATATCATGGTGAGGAGAACTGCTTGGAGAGCAAACCTCAGGTTGGCTAAAGTCGGACTCAAAAGGACAGCACACATCGTAAGGGGCTCAACCTCCGCCGAACGTGCACACCTTACCGATCTCCCAACTGACGAAATTACAAGGAAATATAGTTTAGAGAAATTCTTTCGAACGGAATTAAATACCAAGAGTGGATGGAGCATAGAATCCATTCGAGCACTGGGAAAGAATACCATAACATGGTACACGGACGGGTCCAAAACTCCCGACGGAACTGGAGCAGGAGTCTTTGGGCCTCGCACCAAATACTCCGAACCCATGGGCCAGTTCCCCAGTATTTTTCGAGCGGAAATTCACGCCATAAAGTCAAAGTCAAAATATACTTTATTGTCGGAAGTTATAAAAACTTATAGACAAAGCTTTTTGGTTTTGGATTAATATTAAAATTGAATTTAATTAATTAATGATAAAGTATAATGGTGATACTCCCTACTATCTGCATTCAATTCAACCTCGACAGGAAATACCGGAACAAGGAAATCGCAATCCTCTCCGATAGTCAAGCAGCCATCAAAGCGTTGGGCTCATATAACATCAACTCAAAGATGGTTTGGGAATGCCTAAACAAACTTAATGATCTAGGCAGGAACAACAAGGTGATCCTCCTCTGGTTGCCGGGGTACATCGGAGTGGAGAGCAATGAACAAGCAGATACCCTGGCACGAAAAGGAGCATCAACGCCACTGATCGGGCCAGAACCATTTTGCGGACTTGGAAAATGTTACTTCCAAGACGAACTCAATAAAACTGAAGAAGCAATGAGAGCAACTTACTGGCAAAGATTTCCAGGCCTAAGGCAGGCAAAGGTCTCCTCGGTAACTTCAACCGAGCAAGATCGAAGACACTGATTAACCTCAGCAAAACTAGTCTAAAGACAATCACGGGATTTCTTGCGGGGCACTACAGACTCAAAGAACACCTAAGGAAGCAAGCCTTAGAGGAGAACAGCATCTGGAGAACATCCAGAAACACCACACCATATATTGATGGAGTGTTATGCTGTACATCACAAAAGATTGAATATACTGGGATCACACCAGCTGACTGTGGTAGAAATACCACGAATAGACCTCCTCAAAATCCTTTAATTCCTCAAGGAATTGGGGCTTGAAGGGCTGCTGTGAACGAGAACACCTTGAAATAGCAGAAGAAGATGAGGCATCAGTCACCATCCATTTTTACCATTACTATTACCATTACCATCATAGTGATGGTCCACATAATTACAATGAACATTGTGACTTTTCAGGAAAAGTACATATTGGGGATTCAAAGACAGATAGTTAAGATCGATCTCTTATGAAAATGGAAAAATCTGAAACACATTTCTCAAGCTAAAAATCATATTCTTAGTCTGAAGTATACCTGTAGTGTGTGTGACACTGAATGCATATATAATACACAATTTTAGAATAACAAATTAAATTCTTATTCTGAAGTGAACCTACAGGGTAGTAGTGAAAACATGGTAGGTACTATCTGAAATAAAATCTAAGTACTCTATTGTAGAAAACGCGGATCCAGACCCTAATTAACAGGGGGTACCCAAAACATTTAAATGAATATAAAACATCAAAATTACCAAAACACCTTTGGTGTAGTTTTGAATATACTGGAGTTTCATTCTGACACCAAACCACTGTTTTCATACCACACACGTTTCAGTCATCAAGTGACCATCTTCCTGTGGGAAAAATGTGAACTGAATCTGGGAAAGTTGTTCTGTTTATATCCATTAGACACATTTTATCGGTACTTGTATCTCAATTATCATCTATCTTAAATTATAAATACAGAGTAAACTGTTAGGTAATGGTCCACCATCATTATTCATGTATTTGTATTATGTTCACTTTTTTAAAAGCTTTCATAGGCATTCAGCTACCTGTTATTATTAACTTTCCTAACTAATCTTAATGAACTGAAGTCTACAAAATGCTTTTTTCCAAAATGTGTTTCCTAGCACATTTTATATATGCTAAATGTTCTTTATATCTTATTTATATAGATATCTAAGTCTGTCCTTAATATTTTGTATCACAGTCCTTATATTTAATTTTGTTAATTCCAGACATTTCTGAATTCTCGTTTCTGTCCTTTGGGTTGCCCCAAAATGCTCTATTTGTGTCACATGTTCTGCTACAAGCCTATTTTCTTGGAATTATTTCCAAAGTAGTTAGTGTATTGGTGAATGGAAATGTATTTATCTCGGTTTTTATCATTTTCAAAAGTCGAGATTTTGTTCATTATTAACCTATCTGAGTGCTAGTTTCTTTCCGAAATACATCGTATTCTATTTAGTCTTCCACATTGACCTCTTATCACCAAAACATCAAGGAATGTCAGGTATCCCTTATTTTTCAATTCATATGTGAAATGTATGGATAGAATACTCTAACGTTTCTCTGGATTCCATTTCAAATATGTTCATGAACAAAGCCAGATAGGAGGACAAGGGGTTACCCATAGCCGTTCCCTCCTGTTGTTCGTAGAAGCAACCTTCAACCTGGAAACGGTTTTGTTTCGTGCACAATTCAGTGAGGGGAAACAAATCCATCAATTTCATTGAAATTATTGTGTTTCTTTAGTAATTTCCCGATGCAATGTCTGTGGAATCGGAACGCTGGGAAATATGGAACTAAACATCTTTTTGTATATTGAATGAACTCTTAAGAAGTTTTTATACTAAAACTCTCAAATTCCATACTGAGCCATTTTGGTATTGACGCATTTGACGGATAAATTCTAGTGCTTCTTTTCGTTTGCAATTCTTTCAGTTATATTGGTTTTTTCATTCTCATCAGATACATCTCGGTGAATGTGCATCAAAGCCAATCCAACGGTGACTTGGCTATCAAGTGCTACACATCTTTACACTAAGCTAGAATCATTTTTCAGATGCTTAACTGATTTGTTCGTTATCTGCTTTCTAAATCACCTTGGATATAGGTAGGAGAATATTTATATGTCTCAGATCGCTTATTATGAGAGGTTTAGTTATTTCATTTATAAGAAATACAAGAGATTTTTTCCATGAATCGTTCTACTGTTTGCAGACACTTCTAGATTGACACTTTGCATTCAGTTTTTCCACTCTTTGTAATCAGCCTAGAGACTTGGCGAACTTTCTTTCACAGCGTTCGTTTCTTCGGCATGATTTGTGAACGCATTACGAGAGCAATCAATCAGCGAATATCAAAACCTCAATAAAATCGAAAATAACATCATTCTTACCCAATTTTCCAATGGTTGTCATTGATTACTGTCATTAGATTATTCTTCTGTTCATGTGACCCGAATATAACAGAAAACATATGTACTGAGAAGAATCAAACTTTATTGTTCCAGACACCCAGTACACTGATCGATCTAACGTCGTCATGACAGTGTTTACATGCTTAAATGGAGGTTAATCAGCTTCTCGAATAATAAATACATAAATCAATTCTGATGAGAAGAAGAATAATTTGTTGATATTTTCCAATCAAGATTAAATAAAAATGTTCAAGAATGTTAAAGTACATTATCCAAAGAAAAAAACCGCATTACTTGAATCTAAAGTGCAAGGTATTCAAGAACCTGTCAGAGAAACAATGTACGATATTGTGTTGGAAAATTTCCGTATATCAGGGAGGGTAAGTAACTATTAATTTTTTTACTATCTTTATTTTAAATTTTCATAGAAGTACAGGATTTCAAGCGCAGTAGGAAAGAAATCAATAAATGGGTCCATATTTATTTCACGTGGCATCCATTAGACTTGAAAATACACCAGGTATCGAAGTATGGTCGAGACCTCTGGCGACGGATATTACGCTACAATCGGGTAGAGGTCAGTTCAGCGGGGCGGTTGGCTTGGCTCCCCTTGAATGGGTTCCAGGAGTGCTTCGATCCCTCTTTTGAGTGTGGTCCTTTGAAAATACCTCTTACGATATACCTGAGATCTGTTCTTTCTAGCCCAGAGTCCCCAGGGCCCAGAATGATTATATTCTCTTGCTTTTTTAATAGAGGACTTCGGATAAGGATTCAGTCATGCCACCACACAACTTTTAGGTTTAAAACTACTGACACGTTTTTCGATACTCTTCATTTCGATGTTTGGGGCAACCTCTGGAACCCCGTACTAGTTTTGAAAAAGTGCATACCAGTGGAAATATTGAGAATTTCCATAAAATACAGAATACTAGAGACTTTTAGTATTTTTATAGTTTTTTTTATAATAATGGCGCTAATTTCAAAATATACCATTTTTTCTAAATTCAAAGAAAATCTCTTATGTGACATTTTATAGTTGATAAAGTATGAATTGATCTATAAAATATTCTGAGCTTGGCAAATTTCTCGGATTAACTAACCTTTATCACATTTTTGACAAAAATTCTCTCAGCCTTTCATTCAATAACATAACTTAGAGAGGTGGTTAAGTTGGTCCGTTAATCGTTAGTTATGAATAATTGAATATTGGTATAAAGGGAAACAATATAAACTTTTCCAAAGGATTCCATGTTAAATTCAGACGCCCACTAGAATTGGTACATGTATGTGGCCCCATTACATCTGAAACTTGGGATCGAAAGAAATTCTTCGTTACTTTCATCGATGACTACACCCATTTTTCTATAGGGTACCTATTCCGAAGTAAAGATGAAGTTTACACATATTTCGAACAGTATAGAGCAATGGCCACTGCTCATTTTGGAGCTAGAATTCCAAAATTGAGAAGTGATAATGGAAGCGAGTGCAAATCTTCAGAATTCCATAATTTTTGCAAGCAGAAAGTTTTACTACACCCCGCAGCAAAACAGAGTTAGTGAACAGAACTCTAACGGAAAAAGCAAAATTCATGATTCATTATGCTAAAGTTCATGCAGGGAAAAGCTGTTCTAGCAGCAACCTATATCACAAGTGGAAGTCCTTACAGAGAACAATTTCTTTGTCATCATTGGAAGCTAAATATATTTCACTTCGCTGTTTGCGAAGGAATATGGATTCAAAATATTTTAACCGATTTGAATATACCAACCACTTTATTTGAAGAAAATCAGCGATGTATGTATATAGCAATCTCAAAATGTCCTCAAGATCACAAGAATATCAAACATATCAAGATAAGTTATCATTTCATCGAAGATAAAATTGAAGATGGAAGTTTTGTCGTTCATGGCCCCACCCAAATCAAAAATCGAGTACTTCAAGAAACAGATGAAAATATTCTATTAAAGGGGGTATTAAACAAAAAAATATTACTCCCTTACGATGGTATGTCGGCCATTGGGAACCGTCGGAAACGTATGGCAAAGTGATTTCCGTGAATGGCTACTCGACGATGATTAGCTGCGCAGAAATTCAAATGGTTGAATGTTTTTTTTTTTATTAATATATACGTGTCGGTATGGCGGG
The DNA here is from genome assembly GCA_958502065.1 of Chrysolina americana. NCBI lineage: Eukaryota > Metazoa > Arthropoda > Insecta > Coleoptera > Chrysomelidae > Chrysolina > Chrysolina americana. The sequence continues at coordinate 50,682,678 of OY293416.1, forward strand.
CTGTAAGTCAGACCGGAGAAGTATGGCATTACTCTACCGCCTACTTCTTTTGTTATCGACTAGCGAAAACTACAAGCATTTTTGTGGAACAAATCGTTCAACACTCGTTATTTATCCGAAACGTTCGATTAACGCTAACGCGATTGGAACGCCGCTACCAGCGCTATGACCATCATTTTCTTTTTTGTCATTCCGTAGTTAAACCCCTGAAGAACCGCCATACAAATGACCTAATATTTTGTGTCACCATCTCCCTGTCTAATGGCTTGTGTGAGCGCGGGAGATCCGGGACCTACTGCTTACGTACAAGTGGATTTCGAACCACTTTTACTCAATGGCAGGCGGTGGGAATCGAACCTGGACGGCCTGGGACAGAGGCTCTAGCACCACTTCGACTCTAGTTTTAAATTTATCGCCATTTTTGAACAAAACACCCTTAAAAAAATTGAAGACCCTAGTGTTTTATATTTTATGGAAAATCTTAATATTTCCACCGTATAATGCACTTTTTCAATCCTGAAACGGGGTTCCGTAGGCTGCCCGGAACCTCGACATGAAGAAAAGTTGATGAAAAACGAGTCAGTAGTTTTAAAGCCTGAAGTTGTGTGGTGGCATGACTGAATCCTTATCCGAAGTCCTCTGTTGAAATGCAAAATTGATAGTGGTTACTATGCAGGATTGTCATACGCACAGAAGAAACCTAGTTAGGGAACGTCGCGTCGTTTCAAGAAACAGAAAGTATAAACTGCTGTTGATATTGTGAGTTATGAGTTTCGTCCTGTCTAAGTGCCGATTCAGATACATGCGTGCCCATGCAGGGTTTTTGAAGCACGTGCGATTTGAACGTTTATATGATAAGGACATATTTTATTTTGTTCTGTAATAATTTTGTCACTGCTGGAGTAATTCTAATTGAGTTTTTCAAATAATCCCGATGTATTTTTCACTATCTTTTATCTCATGCAGGTATCTGAATCGGCCTTAATGACAAATATGTAGGAAAATTGAGATAATTGGGCAGTGGCCATTTCCGCTATGGGATATAGGAGAAATGATGGATGATAGGCACCAGACATGAAAACATCTATAACATAATTACTGATCGCCCACTTTTCAGCGACATTCCCGAAACGTCAGCAAGTTCGTAAGCGAAATATCACTGACGAAACGAAATATAAAAAAGCTTTAGTCTATATTAACGTGTTGGAAAAGCAGAACCTAGAATTCCTCGGTACCTGAATTTTGTTCCTAAAATTTTTTACAGAAAAAATAAATAAAATTGTTTTCATAATAACTTCATGTCGGTACCTATGGAGTAACAAAACATTCATCATACCAACCATACTTTTCTGTTCCAAGAGTATGACATTCAAACTTGACTGGGACATCGATTTTAAGATTTAGACCATTTTCAAATATTCTGTACACCTCTATGACTTCCAGTTTCAGCGAATATGATCCAAATTAATCTCATAAAATTAACTTTTTTTATGACTATGAACATGTACTTACTCCAACCATAAACTGAATCATGTTCAAGTGATCTTGTGATCAAATTGATACTATATATGTATCCGGAATCAACAAAGACATGAGGCCGAAGACCTCCATGAGTGAAAATGAGGATGAAGCACAAAGGTCCAACGTGTAAACTTACCATGTATTCTTGGGCGACGGATTGAATTGGAGAAATCCTAGGAGAACACGAAGTCAAAACATTTTTCAAGCCAATAGGGCGGATCATTTATCAGCTATCCTTAATAATCTCTCTATAAAACCGCTTAGTATTTTTTTATTATTACATACGCCAAGTATGCATAAAAATATATTCGTTCTTAAACAAACATTTTTCAAATTTTGTCATCAAAGAATTATACAATACTGATTTTATCTTAAATGAATGTTATTTTCATAATCGTTCTCTATATACCTTCTTAAAAAAATGTCTATGTTCTGTTTTTAGTCCAGCAGATGGTTTTCGATTTAAAAAAATATTAATTGCATTGAATCGCCTCCCTATGCTATTTTTTCTCTTATTATCAATGAATCCATTTTATTTTTCAAATCGAAAACTGTCCGCTGGACGACAGAAGGTCAATAGACTATTTTAATAAAAAAAATTTGGCGTATCATTATTTTGATTAGGAACCCTATATCTCATAAATAAGACACATATATAGAATTTTTTTCAAATTACCAAAGAATTATCACCCTTGGGATCAGCATTCAATTATGAAACACCATGTATAAGGAATATAAACGTTGGAAGAGGCTGGACTTGTGATAAATACCAATGTTGTGGCCTTGACAAATATCAAGCCGAACTATGACAGTGCCTTTTTGTCCATGATGAGAGGCGCTCCTCTCCCGTGGACAATCCAATTTCCCTCAGAGGATGTAGTATCCCCCCTAAAGCCGACCCACCCCTCCAGGATAAAGTTCAGCCTTCCCAGGATAAGAAGCGTTTCAAGAGAATTATATATCCTCTACTTCAGCATCCGCACTAAGCAGTGGGATAGCTCGCCAGACAGTTGAAAGACTTGCACCGCTTTAGAGTAGGGATCATATTTTCTGCTGGCTTTGGGCAATCTTGATAGTGTTGCCTTGAAAGGATCGAGGTATATTGGTCTATTTATTCATAAGTATGTATCGAAAATGTCAATTAGGTGCCTGCTACGTGTTATTCAAAGTAAATATTATCAATACTCAGATTTTTTTATACCAATCCATCAACAGACTCTCATCATATAACAGATTTTGCTTGAAAATATTCAGTTTAGTCTGACAACTTCTCAATGCATTGACGACGGATTTACGGGTTTTCTACTACTGTGTCTGATGGCGCATAATTATGGTATGTACGTTTTGATGATTTCTCAGTCTACCAAATACATTCTGAAATAGTATGAATTAAATGAAATTCGAATCGGTTCAACAGCGCGTCTGCTGTGAAACGATTTATATGAACTAAAAATAGAAAGTTTTCGATTCTATTTATTTGATTTTGAAATTGAGTTCTCAATTTTGGGACAGATGAAGAATAAAGAAAAAAGTGAAGTCCTTCGGCCATTCTATATGTACTTATATAATCCCATCCATCTTTTTTTTTTCAGAACACCTTCATTCATAGAATCATATATGTAGGGGAACATAGTTTTCCAGGAGAAGATGATAAAATCGTTGATTGCATACAAAATACTGTCAATCTAGTCAATGAATCCTTCTGCTTGGAGAAATTAACTGGCTTTTTACTATGTTACAGAAGACATTTTGTGCATATGATTGAGGTGAGAGGAATTAATTGATATTAAGTTTGCTTCGAAAATCGATACTAGAATTCAAACTGTTTTGATATGCAACTCATAATTCACTGCGTAATGAAATAAGGTAACTGAAAAACTACTGATTTTCACCAAGCCATACTGCATATCAAAACCTGAAATTGAATCCTCATGTCAAAAATAAAGGGGTATGAATATTCAGGTGACAGAAAATATGGTAATATTATGGCACTTCTAATTCCCATATTAGACGTTCATATTCGAAACAAGAATAATTGATAAATTATCTATGAAAATTGAATAAACTTTTAAATTGACGTTGAAGATGAATGTGATTTTACGGGATAAAATTTTCTGACGTGGGGATTCTTGATAAATATTCACTTAACAATTCAAAATTCCGTGAAATACATAACGTATTTTCTGTGTTGGCGATTTTAATAACATTTATTCACCATTGCACACCACAAAATATCTATGTAATTATTTACATACTTTGGTAAAGATATAGTTTGAATAGTAATTGCATACCCAGAAAATAAAATTGAAAAACATATTGTACAATAACAACGAAATGTTGTAAATAAACTTAAGCTAATCGAATTTTTCAACTGGATTTTTATTCAATGTGAAATAATAAAAAAATTCGCTTATGGAGTTTGACATACTTGTCAAGAAACATACTTTCATGAAATGAAAATAGATTATAAATTATACAGCCTTTCGCATATTTCCTATACAATAGCAGTTTTGTTGGCAAACATCGAACAGACTCTAGAATGGTCCGCTAACGCTTCTTTACCGATCTGCAGGGTGTTGAAATTTCTTAATAACTCCTGCAGTTTTTGAGATATTCAACTCGAATCTGGATTACAGTTAACCCTTATTACACTGAAATCTGATCCGAATTTTTTTCGATACCTGCCACTAAATTGTGAGATTGTTGAACTGAGTATGTTCACATTTACTGCAATGTTATTCTCATGCAGTATATATGGATGTGATTTTTTAATTTGATTATCAATTTCAGATCATTACAGGACTAGACTAGATCAAACCAAAATATCCATTGATAACAACTCTATCAAATTGTGCTAGTATTTCTACTCATAAGTGAGTGAGAAATTCACTTTATTGATGTAACAAAATTACAAAAACATTTTCAGTCTCTTCAAAAAATAATTACTATGCAGCCTGGCAACAGCGCCACACACAAGGTGCCTTTTATGTATTGCCTACCGTTTTGTCTGACGGCACATGATTTTGGATTGTACAATCAGATGGATTCCCGGTCTAAAGAATCCACTCTGATGGAATCCGGATTTGATCAAATCCGAATCTGAGTAAGTACGCTTCTCCTATATTCCGTTTCTGTTAATAGACCATTTGGATGGAATAACTTTTTGATAATTTCGAAATACTTTGCATAACTAGTTTACATTTTTACTAATTTACATTTTCTCTGTAATTTAAGAATACAGTCTGCATTTTAATGTTATAGAAGTGTATTTTCTGACAGAATCGAATCGTTATATTTACAGTTTACAATTGTATTGTCGCCAAAATCCTGATAATCATATTCTATTAATTTATGTTTCTGCGTCTGTTTATTTTAAAGAAATATTAATAATATAATAATAATAATAATAATACTATCCAGGTCGGGGATTAGCGCAGTGGTTGAGCGCCAGCCTGGTAACCGAGAGGTTCCAGGTTCGTTTCCCGGCCGGGACGGGCTTTTTTCATTTCCAGATGTGAAAGTCTGAATGATTGAAACTCGTGTAATCCTCCACGATTCACTGTTGCGTTAATAATTAATAGTGCTGCTCCTAAGGTGGCGTATGGAGTAAGTAACAAGGCCTATTCAGAACACACAGCTAATGACCATAGCAGTCGATGCCAAAACACCAAGGAAAGAAACAAATAATACTATTCTATATAAACCATAAGGAATGTACCCGTCAGGCCCTATCTCCGGAGCTCCGATACAACCGGAGGGCGCGCTGGTGTGTCATTAACCTAGTAAACGTGGGGAGAGAGATTACTGGATCCGAGAGTCATGTGCCCTGAGAAGGCCGAGTGAACCACGAGTTACGGCCTTCTGCATTCTTCCGGCTAATTTTTCTGCTACATCGTGGCAAGCCGGTATGATTTTCAAGTTTGAGAGCAGTGTGTCTATCATTCCACCATGGACCCCTATTATCAGAACCACCATCTTGACAGAATCATCTGGGTAAAGCCTGGAGTTCAAATAGTAGATCTCGATATTCAGTCCGCTTTTCGTCCTCTTTTCTGACGATGTTCGTTTCGCCAGGAGCTGAAAACTCGGCCATTATGAATCCCTCAGTTTCCGATTTCAGCCCACTTGACCTGAGAAAAGCTAATATCAGGTTTCTGGATAAGCCAAGGTCTTCAAAGTTCTTGAAGAAGGCCCCATGAATTGGCTTATCCTTATGTAGCTGTAGGAGCCTCTGACACTCCGCAGCTTTCACGTGGGCCTTTTGGCTGAACGGGTTTCAACTCGGTGTTTGGGTTCATCCGTTCAGTCTCGAAATACGAGACCAACTTCATCGGCTGCACTGGTTGCTGCTTTGAAAAGAAATGCTCCAATCCCTGTTTTTTCATGATCGCATACGAAGCAGAGAAGGAGATCTGAACTTCTGATGACTTTACAGGCTTCATCCAGTACCATTCTGTTATGTAGACACTCCAAACTCAAAAGTTCAAGGCCTTTCCATTGTTTGGGAAAGTGTAACCGTGAAACAGATGATTTAGGATGCAAGCTCCTATGAAAATGCATTATTTTGCAAGTTATTACGTCGAGTTTTCGCAGCTCTTCCTGAGTCCATTTCATTACTCCAAAGGAGTAAAGTAGAATCGGAACGGCAAACATATTAGTTGCAACAACTTTGTTCTTTCCCGACAGTTCTGATGATCAGATCTGTCGCAGTTTTTACTGGTACTTGCCGCGGAGAGAGTTTTTAATAGTAGCTACCTCTTGGGTGTGGCGTTGTTTCCCCCTAGGTAGGTATACGTCTCTCCGGCATCCAGATGATGCAGGATGCTTCCGTCTGAACGTCCTCTCCGTATTTCTCACATCGCATCGTCCTCTTTTGAGATGAACCGTGGCTCATTTCTCAATCCCAAACTCCATTCCGATAGCATGCGTTTAGTCTTGCACCACCCTGAAGAACTAATAAAGGTCCTTTTCTCAGGAGGCATAAAGTTTAAGGTCATCCATGTAAAACAGATGGAGTGCGGCAGTTGTGCGGGTTTTCCGTAGTGCAAAGGACAATGGCAGTAGTGAGATGCAGAAGAGAAGAGGGCTGAGGGAGTCTCCCTGAAACACGCCCCTTCTAAAGATAACCTGCTCTGTTTGGACTCTTGACCAGCTGTTATGGTAAATCGAGTCCTCCATAGCGGCATCAGCTGTTCAATGCATCTCACTATTGGATCGGGTACCGCAAGGTATCTGAGCAAAAGCATGATAAGTTCATGCGATGTTGTATCAAATGCCTTGCGATAGTCGATCCAGGCCATTGAAAGGTTACGCTTATACTGCACGGAGTCCTGCGTGATGCATCTGTCGATCAGCAGGTTCTCCTTGTAGCCAGCGACCCCCTTCAATTGTCATAAAGATGGAAAGGACGGTATCGGGTTGGTTACAGATGGCGTGCCCCAAAGAGAAATAAACCTGGCCAACTCCATTGTTGTGGGAATGTGGATATATTGGATACCCATTGGCACAATTGGTGTCAATCCTATTCCATCGAACTTTTCAGACTTTCATACACTTTGGAGATGTTCTTAATCAATTAAAAATTCCCAGATAGTTTCTCAACTTATGGTTATCTTTTCAGAATCTGGTAGTTTAAACTTGCCTATTCTCAGATGAAATTATTGGGAACATAATCCTTAGTTTGACGCTCAAAATTGGTTGTTGATATATTTCAAGAAGTTGTAATACAAACATTATAACTATCTTCATTTCATTTCACTTCAGTTGTGCAGATTTTGTACCGTACAAGGACAAACAAAAAACACAACGTTGTAAAACAGGGTATTGAATCACAAAGGGGCTGAAAGTTTCTTTCTGATACCGTACCAGAACAGCAGCAGGGCTAAACGATCAACAAGGCAGTATTTCAGACGATCAGATAAGGCTGTGTTACGTTCGGTCACAATTTGATTGTTGTTCAAGGGAGCATTGCGAAGTGTTTTCTTGCAGAAAAACTCTGGCAGGTATTTTAAATTTGCGAAAGGCTGGATTATCAATAGTATTATGATGAAATAAGTAATTACTTTTGTGCTGATCTGATATGGGCATTATCCACTAAGTGTACTGCTCGTTTGAGAACCCAAAAACATAACACTTTTTTTATTGTGGATCATAGCTTGATTCATCAACACGTACATTCATTTATTAGATACTGCAGAAATCACGAGACATTTCCACCTGAACAAAACATTACTATCTTTATCATAATTTTGTAAAAAATTGAGATTCAACCTGTCATTCAATTTAGTTCATTCAGACGAACTTAGTAAGTTTCTACCATTACGACTCTGTAGAACGTTTTAGGGTGACGAAGATTCAATCAACTCCCATTTGAGGCTACTGTTGAATGATAGAGAAAACAAACGGTTCCTAGGTATGATGAAGTTGTTAATACACGTCTCTCATATTAATCGGGTAAGATATTATTGAATGAATTTTTACATATATTGTACATGAATGAATTGATAATTAGTTAACCTCAGCCATTGAGAAATATCGTATTCTACTGAATTCACTGAAGAGCATTTTTCGCTTCATCACATAGTTATTCCTTTGCATTCAGATGTTGTTGTGTATTTTTGTTCTTTCTACTATTTTACTTGGAATTTTCTAATTATAAATTTCTGTTAATCGCCGTTCAATATCTATTCATTTTTATGTCTCCTATCATCTGGTCTTCCTAGCGAATTCTTAGTCTTCCTCTTGACCGCTTTCCTTCTGATCCCCACGTATTCTTTTGAAAAATCATTCACATTGTTCCATTCAGTTCAATTTTCATTTCATTATTTGTCCGTCTTTTATTTTTCTGTCCAGTTATTTCACATCAAACTATTCAAAAGTTATCGTGGTCAGGTAAGAAAAGAGATTCCGCCATATCTGCACTTATTTTGACATTTCAAATGCATATTGTGTGAAAGCGTAAAAACACAAATCTTAAAAATGTAGATGGTTGAAAAGAGAATTGAATTATGTTGTCAACGATGCTATTTAACATTTTTCAGTTGACGTATCCCCCGCGCCATCTATCGAGTAATCACAATGTTTTATTTCAAAAAGTAGTAACGGTGACACCCTCCAAACGTTTTTTTTTCATGTTTGTACGTCAAACCTTTTAAAAATTAACAGGAAGGACTATCAAAAGCCGCACTGTATAAAAATGTCATTGTAATATTGTCAGTTCTTCCTTCAGCCAAAGTAAGCGATGCCGAAACTGTAGGACATTTTGAAACTAGAGTATCGCTATTATTTTTTCGATTATTTTATTTTTAGGTTTTCCAGTTCTAAAATGCATAAAATAGTAAATAACCTAAGTCCTAGGTTCTTTTCAATCCCTCAGCGAAATCATCCTCGTGAATTCATTTGACTACATTGAAATTTGATCAAGAATATATACCAATTTGAGATATATACTTATAATATTCCAGAGATATATCAGAGATTGGGCCTTCTACAAAGGAATCCCTCCCAAACTTCTTGGACAGATCGATCCAAACAGTTCCTTGGAAGATTCTGGCAGACAAATTTACAACTGTATCAAAAAAGTTTATAATCTAGTGGCTACGTATGTGGACGACAACTATTCTATTTCGTCAAATAAAGAAAAACTGTCTCTTTCATTGAACGAAGAATGCATTGTGAGTATGAAAACTTAGTTCGAGCAAAAATTATGAAACTTCTCTAAATTAATTTTCGTTCAACTTTCCATCATGTCGTAGATTGAGACATGGTAATGTGTAGTGGTGTAGTGGTGTAGTGGAATCTTTTCGTGTTTGAAATCAGGGCCTGACTGAAAAGAAAATTATTCAAAATCGTAATAATAATAATAGCAGGGAGGCCAACCAACATCTCAGGCACTAGTGAGTTGCGACACCACTAACCCGAGCAACATATTTAAAACTAGACCGAAAGAAAGGTTAATTATATTTTAATTTGATTTAAAGGTCTGCACTGACATCCAAAGACCTGATTACTTTGGTTTCGGACGTCCATCTTCTTGATGTGGTGGAAGATGTTTGACTTCTTTCACTTTTTCACAACGTTTCGATTGCTTGTATCCACAATCGTCTTCAGGTGAATACTGACAAGTTCAGATGCTATAAAGTCACCCGGTTTTTTTTGACGTATTTCCCACTGAAAACTCAATAATACAGTATTCCAATAGCTCGATGTCTCACATAATTATGATCTAATAATACCCCCCGCATAACCTGGAGGAGGCGGGGAAGCCTAACAACTTTGAGACTTACAGCATTTAACCGCCTACATAACACGGTAGGGCCTGCCCTAGGACTGGTGAGAGCTGGTTTTGTCCGCTCGGCGCTGACAGCTCAGCAGGGCAGGAGTAAACCCCTCGCTGCTAAATGCAGTACAGCTCCCTCCTACCCCCTCTGTGGCTAGTGATAGTTTAAGCATTTTATATATTTGAGTGTTGTTACGTGCTATAACATTTTTACTGCTATTCAACTAAAATATATTTTTTTGGTTTTTGAATTTTCTGGAGTTCAGATGCTACAGTCTTTATAAGTCTGTTGATGTGGTGTAATTACAGCGGTGTTGTGACGCGTGTAGTTTCCCGCTTTTTCTTCCCCCCAAAGCGGTCTCCATACGTTTACTTTCCACGCTCGGCTGTCTAAAAGTGCCATTGGCTTCGATATACGCGGTTTCTATGAATTTTCGTTTGAACCAATGCTCCTCTCTATGAAGAACACTAGCCTTCCCCAAAAAATTCGATAGTGCTCAGTCCAGGTATAACAAATGCTTTCTTTATAATCGAATAGCATTTTGTCACATTAGATATGACCGAGCGGAATCGTTAATGTTATTAAATATATGGGACCTTGGGCTCTATTGCCAAGAATATTAGAATTATACCTCACAGAATTCAGGATTATTTTTATCTCACCTTATTTTCTTAATCGTTCTACCTCCCTCGGATGCTATTCTGATCTTTTTTCTCTTCACAGGATGGAATTGGAACTCATCGAAAAATTTACTACATCCGCAAAGTTACTCGGTACTTTCTTGGTTTCCAACTCATTGAAATTTATCATCAATTTGGCAAGGCTGGAAGAGCCCGTTTAAGAAATTTTATAAATTAAAAACAGGATTCAACAACACTTAACTCTTTATATTGAATTAATTAACAAAGTTAAAAAATATCAATGAAAGATTGATAAAGAACATTCAGAATTAATAGTTAGTGGAACTAATATTAAAATATAACAAGATCTGACCATAAATGAAATATAAACGAGGCAAGAAGTTACTAACTTCTTAAGGATATCTAAAACAATAATTCAGTTAGATCTAAATTTGAATGCACTAAAAGTTGAATTAGCAAAATCATAATGATTGATATGAAATTTGATTGGAATAATCAACTTTCCAGAGGAATCAGAAAGATTGATTAGAAAACTAATATATTTATACTGAAAATTAAGTTATTCCTCATTCCGAAATTAAAGTAGAAACCAAAAGACTCAATGAAAAAATCACCCGAATTTACACAAACAATAAGTACATAACTAACTAAGAGATCACATCTCGGGTGCTACGAGTTAAAATTACAGCTGCCCGTTATTTTAAGGAACCCTTCGAATTTCGACGGTGGGCTATTGAAATATCTTGCCTCTCATAGAATTATAAACACATGCAAGTCATAAAAATGTATGTCTGTATATCACATTTTCGTTTCACACTTTAATACTTAGTATAATCTCACCACTATTCATTTATCAGAGAAACTTTTGTAAAATTTATTTAGAGGGTTGGAGCTTAAAGATCGAGTTGAAAACTGAAACTGTAATTTGATACATTCTCGAGTGGCAGACTTTTATGACCAAAGCCCGGGATACTTTTAAATAATATTTCTGATGTTACTGATTTAATCTATGCGTTTGGTTTCACAGGCATGGTCAGCAATTCCCAATTTAGATGTCTTTCCCCGTTGAGTTCACTTTTTGTGTTCGGTTCTTCTCACGGATAACGGTCTCTCCGATTTTAGAATCTCCTCATTCATATGGGACTTCATAAATGCAGGTTTTGCTGAATTCTGCTTTAGAGGTCTCTTCTTCTTCTATTATCTTTGAAAGATGTTATAATAATAACAACAATATTGATGTTGGTAATAATGATAATTTGTTATTAATGTCACAGTAGTATACCTATCAATAATTGTTACCTACCTACCTAACCTAACAATTGTTGATTATGCTGTGTTAGTGTTCTCATACACAGTATAAACGTAGATCCCTTGTCGATGAAATCAGCTGATCATTGTTTTTCGTTATCAGGAAAGATAGGTTCTCACGAGTTACGATTATTAGATTCTCCTTGAAGTGTAACGATGAGTGACGAACAGAATAAAGCACCGCATAGGGGTGGCGGTAGACACTATTGTGTATACAGAAACTGCAGGAATAGTTCTAGCAAATCTGACAACATAAAATTACATAGATTTCCAAAGGAAGAAATGGAGTAAGTATATTTATTTATTCAATTACATCAACTCCTCGCATTCTACCTCGGAATGCAAAGAGTTAGATTCTGATTTAATTTCTTTTTTGATTCCGCATTATTTTTATCCTCCTTGTATGAAAGAATGGAATATTTATAACAGGGACAATTTCAGTGTATTGAAATTAACGATATTGAGATAGAACAAATTTGATTGCTTGTTATGGATCTTGAAAAAGCTATATCGTTCCCTTCTGTAGTATGATGATTTATGCAGCAGTTACTTAAATGAGTCTATGGTCATAAGAGAGGATATTCATCCATAAATCCACAATTATTGATCGTTTCATTGAATAACAGGTGCAGAATTTATATAGAAGCTTGTGGACGAGAGGATCTTCTAGAAAAGGAGGAGGATATTACTGTTTTTTCCACAAAAAACAAATTTTGCTGTGAGCATTTTGAGAGTCACATGTTCAATAATATAAAAGAGAGATCACGGTTGATGAGCAGCGCTTTTCCAGTTAATTATAAAACACTTATGTAAGTACATGCAAATTTTCAAATACTATTAAAATCTAATTGATTTTTTTTGATTAGAGCAATAAATATATATTAGACTATTTTGTACAATAAATCAAATCCATCCTAATTCAGTGAAGAGTGAATAAGATTGAAGCAGAATCTTTAAAAATTTTCAGTTTCCATCGACCTTCTGATAACACTCATTGATATTTTGCTACAATGTTGCATTCGTTCAGTTGATCAAATGTTCAATCTTCGAGCTTCAAGATAATTGTAATTGTACATCATTTTTCACAGCTCTTTCTACGTGCCTCATTCCAGTCACCTTGCTTCTTCAGAGTTGGAATCATTACACTCGAATTTTTGTCAAACTACTTTATTAATTCACAAAAAAAAAAGTTTTTGGTGGATTATTGACAAATAAATTCATTCACAATTTTTTCACAGGTAACGATCCCAGTACATCAAGAGAGGATGATTATGATTGCAGTATTGTCTGTACTTCTAGAACTACAATTGAAGTATCAGAAGATTTAACAATTTTGATACCAACAGCATCTTCGGAATGCTCATCAGTACAACTATATGATGTGGCTACTCAAACAGAAAGCTTCCTTTCAAATAATACTCCACGTAAAGAAAAATTGCGGAGGAAAATTATGAGTTTAGAAAATGAAATCACCAATTTGAGAAAAGAACTTGAGAATACTGTGAGCAGAGATAACTGAACAACTAAAGAAAATTTATGCAAAGCTAATTGAAAAATCCTGAATTAGCAAAATTTGTTGTTAATCAGGTGAATTTGTAACTATAACAAATTTAGTAGAAGACATACTGACGAATTCAAAGTAGTTTCATCAACAGTGTTAAAGAGACATGCATAAAACTTTCGCTCTATCCAGTCCGAGGAAATCAAGTATCATCGTACAGAAGTCGATGAATTATTACCTTTGGATAAATTCTGCCCAGTGATCATATATGAAATATCTATTAAGACTAATTGGTCTTACAGTTTTGCCTCTGATGAGGTCATTGATTCAAAAGGCAATGGATAAAAAAAATCAGTTGAACCGATTACGTCTGCAACAGTTGTTATGGTTCGCAGATCAAATTGTTATTGGAAACAATCCATTGCATTTTTTTCATCGACTACATGAAAAGCAGACAATATCAAAAGTTTGTTAGATGCCATTGTACAACAGTTACTTGTTATTGGATATGCGTTCAAACTGTTTAGGCCTAGCTGAAATTATTGGTTACTAATGACAATTAAAAAATAACAGTATGTCAAGAAATTGTTTTGATTTTTTATCCCTTCCATTAAATAAAAGCAGTTTGATGATAATTTAACTTCATGGAGGCATACAGAGTATGTTTATGAAAATGATGGAGCTTCAGTAACTATATTAGTCCCCAAGTTGAGTCATGCATATATAAAACCATCAAATTTTGAAAGAATGAATGAGAACCTAGCAATTCAAGTCCTGAGCAATACTGTAGCTCCTTCTTGGATAACTCATATAAATTTGAATAATTTGCCTGAAACTGTTACCTATGGTCACTGTTGAGGTATTCAAAGTTCAATAAACTATTTAATTTTTTCAATTGTTCCACACTATATGGTGCTACTGCATCGAAAACATGATTCGAAGGGGGAAAATTTTAGCTAGATTTTTTAATAGCGAAAAAATATTTTCTTGATAACTTCAAAGTGTTCAAGGGGGCAAAGAATATTCACGTTGAATTCAATGATTGTTGGATTGTTTCCACGCATTCTTTCAAGAGGTTATGGAATGTGTTGAATCCAGTAGGTTTGATATTTTTTTTACCAGAAAGCTGAGCCAAGATCCAATAGAAAATTTCTTCAATTGTATCAGACAGCGGAATGGCAATGTTGTGAACCCTACTCCAATTCAGATCACTGGGGCATTCAGAAAATTATTCATTTTGAAATCAATCCATGGTGATTTAGGAAGCCGAACTTGCTGTCATACTGATGTTCATCAGTACATAAATATGTAAAGTTGTTAAATCTGTTATTTTTTATTTATTTTGGAATTCTCCAAACTGATGTTTATATTCAACGTATTATCTTCCTTACACCAGATCTTGTTCTGTTTGGGAGGTGTATTTTCAATAAAGATAAAGAAAAACACGTGAAAACTCGAATTCATGTATTTTTAGTGAAAATACCAGTTTTCTATTATGTGTGTTGATTCATTTCCAAAAATGTTCATGATCTACATAAGTACTGTTCAGTTGCACATTTTATGGAAAGTGAATATTTATCGAGGTTCGAAAGTCCTATTGGGATGTTGATGTTAATAATTTGATTGGAGATCATTGAATATAGAACTACAATATAATAGCATCACTACTGGAAGATCATTGATAGGTATGAGCGTTTGCTAGTAGTTATCGATAACTTTAATACTATGATTTTCTCCAAGTATATAAGGCTTCCATAACAGTAATATGTTCGTCTTATAATTGGATTGAGTTACAATATTATACCACTGTAAATGAATTCAACTTCCAGAAGTCGATATTATGACATCTGTATTCTCATATTTTTAGGCACTATATTTCGATGTGAAAGACGCCTTTGACAAGGCGAAGACAGCGACTATACAGGCAGCATTAATGTTCAGAGGAACGCCTCACTCGATGGTCAGCTGGATTATATCGTCGCTAACAAGAAGGAAGGTAGAGGTATCACGGGGTGACCTTAGACTGGAGGCCAGGGCGGGAGGGGGCTGCACTCAGGAAAGCTGCCTGTCTCCCCATCTATAATGCTTAGTCATGGACGAACTCCTGAGTAAACTCACAGATGAAGATTTCGAGGCACAAGCATATGCGGACGACGGTGTTGTCCTAGTTAGCGGACGATTCATCGAAGTCGCAGACAGTCGAAAGACTTTGTGGCTGGCTCCAGCAAGTTAAAGACGGCATGGCTTCTAGGCAGAAATCGCCAAGCACTACGCTTACTTGTAGGAATACTAATGGGGCATAACAAGTTAGGCAGACACCTATCACTGATAGGAATATAAGACAACCACACTTGCCGTAAATGCGAAGAAGACGAGGAAAACTCATCGCACTTCCTTGGCGAGTGCGAGGCGTACGGGAGGCTGAGATTTTAAAAACTCCAACAAAAGGAACTAACCAACCTGGAATGGACGGACATACTGAGGAGGTACAGAAGGTTCGAAAAGGATGACTAGGAGGAGGAATTGTGGACATGTGGATATGTGGAATTCAGGGGACGGCAAAAAGGGTCCATGTGGGCCTACTTGCGTGGCTGCGGCAGCGGCCTCCCCGTATAACTACTACTAGGCACTATTCCTTGAGATCATTCAAATCATTTTGTGTATTCGAAAGGTCTTGTATAACATTTTTTTCAACCTTCCATATAAATGAATATCTGAGTATCTGATGAAGTTGGTCTAATTTTCGACATCGAACGGTGTCTTAAAAGTTCGAATAAAGGTCGCAAAAAAACAATGCAACTTCAGCTGCAGACGGATAAGCCTATGTATTGAGTACTCTTCAAAAATTTTGAAGGCCACGGCTTATCCACAAACAGACTTCTCGAGTATTAACTGCTTGGGAGCAGTATTGCTCCACAACTAGTTTTACGTCTTTCCAACATCCAGATTACCTTAATATGAATTATTCTATTATCTTTGCTATAGCAAAAATGCGTCAGGAGTTTTTGTGATACATTAATTCTTGAGTCCTATTGGATGAAATCAAATAACTTTGTGACGCCTTCTTCTTATATGAGATCAGTTAGGTAAACGTTATTGCTTTTTTAAGCATATAAACAGAGCATAGGCAAAACATTTTTGCAATTGGTCTTCTAAAGAAGGAAGAAAGAAAGTGTAGCTTGAAAAAGGCTTTCATGATTTATGGCCAAGAGGGTAAACTTTGTTTAATTTAGAATTGCTTCGTGTTATAGGTACCAGTATCTTATGAAAATAGCACAACATCAAAATGCCGAATGAGTCAGATGTCGTTTCGTCCTACTACGTCTATGATAGGGGGAGTCGATCCTTATAGAGCATTTTTGCCAGAAGTTGAAGTTCTGAATTTCGTCATCATCTCCGCTTTCACACAAACTTTATCAGACTACAACGCAAAATACGGAGTTGTGCCACAAAGAGATATATACAAAGGTGAGACTGTTGATTTATTGAGATTGTTAAAATCGTTAAAATTGTTATACCTGTCAATCAGCTGCATTTTTTGGCCAAAACTCCTGATTTCATAATGGCTCAAAATTATTTATTTATTTATTTTATTCATGACTTTCCAAATACACAATTTCATAATTTCCTATTTAATAGGCAGTGCCGTAGAATAATAACTGAACGAAATAATGTTCACAATTTGTTAATACGGTTTTTAGTGGAAAAATTCACTACTTATTCAAATTTTCAATCACAAACTGTGGAAAAATCAAAATTATTTCAAACTACAAAAAGTATGAAAATTTTACACATTTTCTGAATCAGAAGATTTATTGGCATCGTTATTCACAACAGGGTCCATGAATAAATCTAGTGATTTCGGAAAAAACACATGCATATTTGTCGTTTTGGCAAGCTTCTAAGACTTGAAATGAGATAGTCAGATGATACAAGGAATCTCTTCAGAAGATACTGAATTGTGTCGAAGGTTTTTCTCGAAATAAGCTCCTAGTAGGATTTCAAGTTTCTATTCCATAATTATTGGGCTTCCGAAAGCATCCCTATTATTGAAAAAACAGGTGCTGCAATTATACTGGCACTAAGTATCAGAACTATATGTACATGTACATTGAAAAAAAACATTAAAAAAAGGTTGCGGTGTCGCAAAATAAATTTTGTATAATTTATTGTGATATAAAGTACAGCCGCTTCCAGAAAAAAGTAGAACAGTGCCCATTATCAGCGCTATCATACCATTGCATAGCAACACTGACTATTCTCAACATTAACGTGCATACAAGCCGACAGAAGTCACAGCTTGGCCAAAGTAAGATCTTCCTTTTAATTCTTCTGTTTGTTTGGAATCATCAGTACTTGAGATTTCTATGAATATTCTAACATTTACTACGTATACGTATTTCAAGTCAAAACTGAGTCCTGTTACTCAAACCCTTATTTTTGTAGCATTGAGTAAAATTTCAGCACAAAGTCCATTCGGCAAAATTTGAGGTCGTTTATAACGAGAACGAATCGAGATCGTATCAAATCACGTGTAGAACGTACCCGGCCATTATTGAGGTAAGAAAATCTCTATCGTTGTTAGAAATGAAACGTAACTTATGAAAAATTTCCCACAATTATTTCTTTGTTTTTTTTTTTCGACATTTTGCCGGTGATAAAGAATAACAAAATTGAGCGAAATCGAAACGAACGAGCTGTCAAATGTAAAAATCTCAGATCGGTTTCGAATCGATCCTAATTCTGTCAAGAAAACCTTGTAAATTTGAATCCAAAAAAGGTATCCAAAACGAACTCAGTTTTGTGTATACATAGCAATTGATAGCACTGCTGTGGAATGTATTCGTTTCCATGATGGCATGAATACGAATAAATAACAAAATATTATATAAACGCAACCAGACCTACTAGATTATTAACTTCATGCATGTTAACCCTCAATGTACTTGCAATAGAAGCAAAAATCTGAGAAGAGAGCCGTCTGTGGACTTGCGCGATCTATAGAGAAGATAGAAAATTGCTAGCATATTTTGTTTTCTCAAATGAAAGTGACAGCAAAGTAACTGCTATTTCCTGCCGCGAGAAGTTGAGTCCTCAATTGGAGTTTTGATTTTGACCCGGAATAATGTATCTGCACAGTTAATCTTATTGATAAAGACCTTTTGACGTCCGTCGTATCACACGTTAAAAGGTAAGAGCATCGTCTTCCCTTCCTCACACAAGTTTCTCAACTACTTCTGAAATTATATGTTGATGATACTTCTTCCACTCTTCACATGGAATCAATTACTGATGTTAAGATAGTTATGCAGACATTGCCGCATATGCAAAACAATCGTTTGACCACAATGAGTTAATTTTAAACGGAACAAAACCGAAACATAAACAAGCCGTATTTTTTATGTCGTACCACTATCAGCATCTCGAAAAGGGTAAATGATAGGAAGTTGGTTAAATAAGACAAAAGTTAATGAGCAATGAAATGATGTTTCCGAATCGGAAATATCACGAACCGTTTTCAAAATATACGATAAAAACCGAAATGCTTGTACTTTTTTTTAAATTCAAGTAGATCTTATCTCACCAAGTTGATAGATGTATCTTACCAGGTATTTGTTTCTACATTTCTGCCCATAAATTCCATCATCAATGTCCGAACAATGAAAATCCTCCCCTCCGGAATACGGTCCTGATTTTAATTTTGTTCGTATTTGAAAGGATATTTGACTCAAGTTGCGAGAATAAACTTTAAAATTAATCTACCTTGAATGAATACGCTTCAAAATCCGATCCCAAAACTTCAAATCAAATCGAGATCAAATCCAATATGATGAACATGAAAAAGCAGAGGAATAACTAGGAACGATTGATACGTTCATTTTATAATTTTTTTTTTATGTCAAATCCGAAAATCATTTTTCTTATGCGTCAATTCTTAGGCAATAGGCAATATGCATACCCCAACCAACCTATTTCAAATAAAAACGGAAAGTTTCAAACTTCATGAAGTATGTAGTGAGTCATGGAATAAGGGAAAGTGGATGTCAAAATACAAATTAATTAATTTAAATCTGAAGAGTGAGTGGATATGTTGTTCGTATATTCGAGGTGTTTGAGAAATTGCACCAGATCTCTTGATATGTATCTCAGGCCAATTTGAGAAGTTTTCAACGTATTGAAACCAAAAAATAAAAGTGAAGGAAATGGTAATAATGAAATCGACGTATTAGGTAAATTTTTTAAAAGTATCATGTTACACATAGTAAAATAATAATTTAATTTTGAATCAGGATTCGTGGAATATAAGAAAAATCAGAATGAGGAAGTATCTCTTAAGAGAGATAGCAATAGGTAAATAGTGGTATATCGCATTCATCAACAAGAAAAATTTTGAAGAAACATAAATTGAAGCTGTTTGCGCCAGAATTATTCAAAGTTCTCCAACGCCGTAGCAGTCAGGAGAGTTGGCCGCGCAGATTTGAGTTTTTTTTTGAATAAATGAAAATGTCATGTCTTGTCAGATTGTTGTTGTCAATAAAGCAATATTCTTTCTAGTAATCATTCCAATTAAATCAATTAACAGAAGCTCTACAAAGTGGGAAAAGTACATCATTTGCGTTTAACAGACTGAAATAAAAGAGCAGTATTTTGCACATGGCTACTGAGACATTTTCGCCAAGATGATGAAATTTTTAGTAAAATTTTATAGTGCGACGGAAGGCGATTTACAAATAATGACTGGGTCAACAGGAATATTCATTACTACTGGCGCCAGGAGAATGCTTATTTACATAGAACCACTAATTTTCAAGATAGGTTCGGAATTAATGTCTGGGTTTGGGGTTTCGGGTAACAAAATCATTGGTACCTACTTCTTTGATACTTCATTGACGGGGGAGCTGTATAATGATTTTCTATCGGAGATTCTGGGCGATTTTTGAAAGATTTGCCTCTGAATGTTCTAAGGAAATATGAATATTTCCAACATAATGGAGCGCCACCACATCGCACACAAATTTGTAAAACATTTCTTGATAGGACCAGGCCAGGAAGATGGATAGGAAACAACGGTCCTATTAAATGGTCACCGCGTTCACCCGACCTCACCCTTCTTGATTATTCGATATGGGGTTTCATCAATGATAAAATGTTCATTTCAACTTTTGAAAATTTGAAAGAGTTGAAAGCTTCAATCAGTCAAGCTTACATGGCTATAACTCCCCGAATACTTCAAAACTGCTACCATCATACCATTTTTAGAGCGAAAATGTGTTTGAGGAATGGTGGGCGTCAATTTGAGAACCTTATTAGATGCCGGTAGAGATGAATAAAAAAATATGTACTCGAGATATGAATTGTTGTCCTTTCTTATTTATATAGTTTTTTTTTATGTCAATTTTGAATAGTTTCAAGTTCAATGTTTATTTTGAAGATGAATATCGACTTTTTTCTGCTAATGCTAGAGCAAAATCAGTACAAAAAAAATTTGGAATTTTCATTGTTCGTACCTTGATGATGGAATTCATGGACAGAAATGTAGAAACAAATACCAGGTAAGATACATATTTGAACTCGGTGAGATAAGACCTACTTAAATTCAAGAAAAAAAGTACCGGCCGTATTTGAAAACATAGAATTGAGGGTGGCCCCCGAAGATACGTTGTATCGAAAATCAAAGCACTGCTCATCGAAATCAATTTTAAAGAGCGAAGAAAGTTTCCTGAACATATTTCCATATTCCTGAAAATAGAGGGGCCAGCGCAAAGGCAAGACAATGAGCCATTTTGGTTTTTCTCGTATAATTTGAAAACGGTTCGTGATATTTCCGATTCGGAAACATCATTGTTAACTAAAATAGACAACTTTTGTCTAATTTAACCAACTTCCCATCATTTACCGTTTTCGAGATGCTAATAGTGGTACGACATAAAAAATACGGACTGTATATCTATTTTCAAATATTCATAATATCCATCGCTATGTTTCCCAGGGAGTAAAATTTTTGGAAATGAATATTGTCCCATCTCTTATCTGAGCTACACATATCAGTTCACTCTATGATATATTGAGTAAGTCAGTTTTTGCCACTAGCTGTAACTGTAAACCAAGAAGCAGCTTATACCACACAATATTCTAGTCAGTGATGAGCTATGGGATACTGTCTTGGGAAACATGAATTCTACTGACAATGAGAGTTAACATCACAAAATGCATCTCTTTCACAGCTCATTCATATATTCATGCATAAAATACCCGAAGTGGACATAACCTTATGCCTCTAATTAAGAGATCAGATAAATGCAATTCAATAGGTATTCCACGATTCAATTCTCTCCCTAAAGAAATTAGAGGCCTGCCATTGAACCGTTGATGACTTGAGAATCAACAGGCAACTAGTGTTTCTGTTAGTTGATTTCATTTCTTGGTGTGTTAGAACTTTTATTGTATTTTATATTATATTACTTCTATGACTTGTTCAATAATAGTGGATATTATATGCAGTACTTTGTATTCTATGCGATTTGCTTGTGCAAGAATTAATACTACGTTTTCTGATATTAGTGCCGGCCTCCACTAGCGATTTTAGGCCGCGCGATTTTTCAGTAGCGAAAAAATAACTCACTGTGTCAAATACAAGTGCACAAACTTGCGACTATCATAGCGATCAAGAAGATGCAACATATCCTATTTTTGAAAGATCACTGGATGCAAATGTTCATCTAAAAAATAAAATTGTTCACAGATAGAGTTTGGCCTGTTCCATCTGACTTCATTCCTTATGACGTTTTCACCAAGCCCTACGATACCATCACAGAGCTGCCCAAACCAATTATTCAAACCAAGCCGGAGATTATCCAAGACAATGAAGCAAAAACTGAAGACCAAGATCAGGAAGATGGTAATGCAAATACCAGAAACAATATCGAAGACAATATTGCTGATAATGGAGATCAGAAACAATATGACGGAAATGCCGATGGTATCGGTGAAGAAAATTAAGTTAGATTCGAGAGGAATACGTTACAAGATAAAATGAATCTCACAATAGGAGAAACGGGGTGGTTAAAACCAATTTTAAAATGAATTGCATTCGTTAAAATGTTTCAGTATGAATTGCTACCATTAAAGTGTTTTCACAAGATTTTTTTCCTGTTCAATGCTTCTGTCTCTCTGTCTTTCTGTCTCTATGTCTTTCTGACTTTCTGTGTCTCTGTCTTTCTATCTCTCTGTCTTTCAATCTTTCACTGCTTTTGTCTTTACGGGTCAAAATTTTAAATGGATTGATCTGAATTTTTATTTAATTTGCTTGTCTGTTTGTCTTTCTGACTTTCTGTTCTGTCTTTCTGTCATGTTGTTTTTCGGTCTTTCTGTCTTTTAGTCTTTCTTCCTTTCTGTCTCTCTGTCTTTCAATCTTTCACTATTTCTGTCTTTTCGGGACAAAATTTCAAATTGATTGATTATCGAAAAAATCAGTTTAGAAACGGAAATAAGTATATAAAGAATTTTTGAGAACTTAAAAGTCTGACTACTGAAATAGATAATTCGCCCGATTGCCATGTAGGCAAGCCTAAATAAATAAATTTCAATAATGGATTTAAGAAATAGACCACGAAAAGCTTACGAGCCTGCTTACAATCCAGAAACAAAGCTCGCTTTGCTCCCTATCTTCTATCTAATGGTTGCAGAAATAGGAGAAAATTACCTAATCTAACCTATCTTGCTATCCAAGCTGATTGCAATCCTTTCACACTAGAATCGGTCATCTCACCTGACTGATAATATGAATTAAAAAATGCTCGCTTCTCTCGCTACTGTTGGCTTAGGGAACAACACATAAATCCTTTGAGCCATTTGTTTCTTCCTGAGGGTCAGATAATTATTGTTCGTTAGTCGCAGCTATAATTTCTTCCAAATTGTCCTACTACTGGTCAATTAATTATTTGAATAATTGAATAATTGGTCATTATTAAAATTAATAAAGAATATTTTATGTCTACCAATAGTGATTTCATTAAAATTATGTTTCATTTGAACTAGTTATAATTTCTTTAAATTAACTTTTCAAGTTGTGACTGCTGTTAGATCTTAACTTTCAAATTGTAGTTTCAAATTAGAATCTTAATCTACCGTCATCTATTCAAGAACTCAAAAGTTATTTTAATTCAATACTTACGTGAATGAAGTATACTTTGCATTCACGTAATCACAATAATTTACGTAACCACAACTAATAATTATAAATTTTATTCGATTTATTTTATTCAACGTTGAGAAAAACAAAACAAGAATAATAGGTATCTATTTCCTCCTAACTCAATTTTCCCGTAAAATAGCAGGTACCATCCCTCTTGCGGATTTGTGGTGTTTCTAACCAAACGGATCTCGTTCGTTAATAACGATAAGTGAATTATTCGTATCTTATCCCCAAAACTGGCAATTCATTCGACCATACCTCATTTAGGAAATCCGCATGGACTAATAATTAGAACAGTTGCGAAATGGGTTTGTCTAATATGAAAGATTTATCTAATTTTTGATGGTTATTTTGTCTACTGTAGTTCAGATTGGCTAATAATTTAAGCATATTTAACTAATAATAATAATTTTCTGGCCGAAATTCACTGAGGAAGCTAAATGATACCATTAATAAATCAGCTGATTTATAGAAAATAAACGGTGATAATTCGATTCAATTTATTTATCATCACATGACATTAACCGGAAAAACATGTTATGGTGAAAACTTATTCGCATATTCTGGTCAACGCTTCAATATACTAAAATTAAAGATAACTCATAATTCACTACGTTTCGTTATCAAAAACGAAATGTATCATTTGATTCGAAATATTTATAAGTGTTTTTCATCGTTTACCCAACGACAGACGTTTGAGTTTTACTTAAAATATACGTGGTGTCGCCTAATAATAATTTAATATTTTGTGATTCTATGTAGAAAAATGTATTACCTTCGAACGTATGTTCGCAACGGCCCATATAATTTGCAACACGTTGTTTATTTTTGTGTATGAAACAAAGAAGAAGAAAACAAGATCAAACGGAACAGAGTTATGAATACTGTTCGAAATGACTACCTCCAACCATTGAACAGGAATTCCATCTTCATAGATTGGTGCAAACGTGGAAATATTCCATGTTAGGATTGTTTCGCAGCTTACAATAATGCGATTCCCCAAATCACTTTCACATTCAATCGAGGCCGTATAATTAAACCGACGACTACAGTTGACTCCAGATGCATAAGTCCAGGGGGTTTGGGTCTGAAGATCTGGGAGGCCAAGGTAGAGGTACTGCTCGGCCTATCCAACGATTTGACGAGCAGTTATGATAAAATGGATTTGGTTAATGGAACATTTTCAACTGAACTTTTCATTTCATTCAAAAATGTTCCATTCAAATACCAGGTAAATAACTATAAACATCAAAGAATAAAGGAAATTCATTGCCTGAATAAGGGTTCAAGTTACAGAAGATTCATTTTCAAGTATATTTGACAACTGAAATGACAGCCCTCGACAATCAAAGCATGGTTTTTTCGATCGGATGTATTTAATTTGACGTTGCCAACTTTGATAGAAAAAAGGTTAATGAATGTTTTCCGTGCGTCTACCTTCTAGAGAATCTCATAACCAATTTTACTAATCATTCTTAATTTTTTTGGTATAACTTTTATTAGAAAAGAAATTTCACGAATTTTTGGCCATTACCAATTTTTGGTAAATCTTCGCCATTACCTACACACGTTAGGCTTCTCACCGGTAGATGGTCATGCAAGTCACATCAACTACCAAAGAGATTTTCCTAAGCTGAAACCAATGTATAAAGAGTCATAACAATAAAAAGACAATGGTCATAAGATAGTAAGATAATCATATGGAATAACGATTGGATCCGATGTGAGACGAGTTGGTCTCCCAGTCAGGTCGTAGATCATTGTTTCAGTAACAATATCTGTTGGTTGCAACTTGATATGTTGAAACTACTAACTATCAGGTGGAGATTAAATTTTAGGTACCTACGCCTGTAGGTAACACTGAAAAAAGGAAAGAAAATATCTATTCGGAATCTGTATTTTTGACTGTAGCAAAAAACAGGATACTTAATACAATATAAATTAATTTGCTAATGGGATTCGAGAATCGGGATTATTCAGTTCGTGAAATATGTTGGAATTGCAAATGAAATTTCATGAAATATTTTGTATAAAGTAGACTTTCTACAGTTTTTTGTAGTTCCTCTTGATTTTCAACTAAAAACGCTAGATGGCACTCGCGTTTTGCTCCAATACTGATTCCACAGGCAGTGACTATCTTGCTTCTCTTTAACAATGCTGGAACAGTAAGTAGACTATAATGCACCAACATTACTAAATTTGAGTTTTTCAGAAATGAAAATGTGACAAGTGGTATGTTCCTCATTTGACCCATTCGGCAGAAAGAGGTCGATATGACTTTGTAGGAAATCTATGATATGTGACGCGTTCATAAACTCCTCTCTAGACAGTCGTGCTTGAAATACTTGTTACTAAAAAGACGTTCATACTCAATACTTTTGTTACTTAATATACTATTTCAGTCGAATAAGTATCTTTCATGCCTAGTATTTCATCTTGTTTAGCTTATATTTTACTGAATAATGAAGAAATTTCTAACTGAATAGTAATAATTATCATAATTGATTTGTTGACGGTATCCAGATACAAACTACTTATACAGAGAAGAACTATCAAAACTAGGATTCAACAATATATTACAACAACTTACAGTTGATGTCCTGACTGCCAAAAGCAGTTTGCCACAGGGACACAGGATCAACAATAAATGCATAAAAAAAATTTAAATTGAATTAAAATGACCTCATGGAAGATATTGCTTTCCCAAAATAATGCAGGTGGTGAAGTGTTTTGAACTATCTCTACATGGTGAAGTTCAAAATCATTTTGAAAATATAGAAATATAGTCCGGCGGAATTTATTCGATATCAACAGATGAGACCAGAAGGATAAATAGTTCTGTGTTGGATAAAAAATATCCCAACATCCGCATTGTCTTGTCAGTGCCATAGTATAGTAAAATTAATTCAATAACTTACATAAACGTTTCGTTAAAGAAAATGTTTTTTTCATCTTTTGATCTGAAATATTTATGGGTGCTTTTTCTCGTTTGATCGTCGTGTATTCCTGAAAATAGACGAACATGTGTAAATTTAGGTGTTGGTATATGGTGAATGACGCTTATTTTATATCAGAATAGTCACGTGTACGCACATGATTAGATATTGTTGGTTACTCGTCAAAAAGAAATGCTACAAGTTCAGTATTCATTTATTTATTTATTTATTAGGTAAATACATCCAGCAGGTTCGAAAACCCAATTACAGGTGTACATAATGTCTATTGCGAATATGATTTAATAAGTAGGTATTGTAAAAGATTTATTTAAAGTTTGTACTCCTTATACAATGGTAAAAGAATGAAAAGACAATAATTCGAATATAGCAAATATAAAACATAAAATTGTATCTGTACTATTAATTAGGTAATAGGTGATGTATTGCGTGTTTGAATTGCGACAGGCTAGAAAAAAAATATCTACGTTGCTCAAGTTATTATATCTTTGACACATTGTATTGAAAATCATTTATCCTCATTACCTCTGCTTTTTACGAACCACCACCAGTGATTCGTCGTAGAGGGTGGAACTCTCTGGAAATTTCTATAGGATATAAAAGAAAGGTTAGAATGTTCTAGAAAGACACCCAGGTGCAGTTTTCCAAGACCATACATTCTGACCCGGGTCATGATGGTTATTGCACCTTTTTATATTTATTTAGATTTCAAGTGTTTACCTTGTAACTTCTTTATATATGGTTCGTCTGCTTTGAATTTGTTTCATCTTCATCTGCTGTGTGGTTTGTTCTTCATTTTTATTTTCAGATGAGTTTCTATTTCGTCCGAACGTCCGCTGTTTTTGTTAGTATCACGTTCGAGTTCATTCGGCGTGGAGGTTTTTCCTTTTTGGTAGATGAGGACGGGGCGATGCCTCTTGTTTATTGGGCTTGTGCTTTTTTTTCATACATTGTTCCTTCCATTTGTGTGAGATGAAACGGTAGGGGCTAGTTTCATTTAAATCATTGCTGTCTGTATCTTTTCGAGTTTGTTCATATATTCCAGTTTCAAGTTTTGCAGTGCCTTGGGGATTTTGGTGGATCCCCTTTCTTCTGGTTCTAGTCAATTGGTTTGTAGCATCATTCAGATTTGCAGCACATCCGATTTTTGTAGGTGGAGATCTCGGGGACCTCGATATTTGTATTCAGCCCAGTCTTGCAAAACCACAAGTTTTTTGTTTGGTGGAGACCACAAGGACTACATTATTCGAGATCAGTTGCGTGTCTGTGAATATGGTGGAACTGGCAGTGTCTTCAATTTTTGTAAGGTGAAGACCACGGAGACCACATTATTGAAGATTAGTGCTGAGTACTGTCTGTGAATTTGGTAGAATTTGCAGTGCCTCCTCGTTTTCCTTTAATGGAGACAACAACCTGTAGTTTGGATGAAAATTCAACGCTATTATGAAACGTGACTAAAGTGCTTGAGATCATAAACAAATCCTCTGGCATCAATAAGTGGTGCGTCATTTATCATTCATGCACAGACAGATTCACGTTGAAGAGGCGTTGGTCTTCTGAATATTTGGTCATACTTACGTATTAATGGCAAATAATAACTATAAAGCTGTTCATTTCTCCGATCAAGCAACACAACCTAGATGAGTAATACTCAAATAGAACTGAAGGTAACTTCTCATAATGTTATTCCTCAAACCATGACATTATTGTCATGTCGCAATTTTTTAGCTAGATTTTGATATTTGTCGGGTAGATTCATGCAACGAAAACCTAAAAATACTGTCTTGGATGAAATATATAACAATAAGAAGGCAATTGAATCGTTCATTGCAGCTTGTTGGGAGCATCTAAAATCGATAGTATTTCCATCGCCGAATGGAGATTCTTCGTACGACAACGCTGCATTTGATATTTGACAGAACAATAATTTGAAGCTACCAGTGTCGTAACTATCGAGAAAGGGAAATCAAATTGGAAAAGAGAAAAATGAATGAATTATGAAAAAACAAGTCAATTAGAGCATCGGCTGTTCACAAAATCCTGAGGAGATTATTTCATCATAATTTCAGGTTTCCATTCCATACAGGGTTTCCATTATTTCTATTTTATTGAACCTCAATTTTCTGTTAACAACGCACGACACTGCCGTTGAGGGAAGATGTCCCTTACATACAAATCTTAATGCGTGTGCGGCGAGTTACTCATCTAGTTTATGTTATTTGATCGGAGATTCATTTCGATATGGATTGTTATTAATTTATGTCTACCTGATCCTTAGTTGACCCAAGTTTTTGCAGCCAAATTGAAATAATATTAATATGTTTTAAATTTTTTTAATGTTTGCAAAGTTTTGGGGTGAATTTTAAAAATTTTCGGCTAGACTCTAATTTCTTAGGGCAGGTTCCATAGAAACGGCCCAGTTGTGTATTATTTTCTGCTAATTTCCTTCAAAAATAAAATTCCAGATATAAAATTAACACCAAACATAAAATTAAATATCCCAGTCAATTTTCTTGTTTATTATTCTATTTATAAATTACAAGCTATTTTATGAGTTATCAACACTCAACATGTGTTCTATCAATAAGATATTTTATTAATTTTGATATTTCATTATCAAGATTTATTTAATTATTATTTATTGAGATGTTTGTTTTGTACGAAAGCGTAGAAGGGCCACGCAGAATAAAAATTTATAATCATCCTGATTTCGACTATACAAGTCGAAATTAGTTTAATTCCGACTTCACAACTCGAAATTATTATAATTCTGACTTCACAACTCGGAATTAGCCTAATTCCGACTTCACAACTCGGAATTTGTATAAATCCGACTTTACAACTCGAAATTAGTAGGTAGCTAACAAATAAGTCGAGTAGAAAAATAAGAAAATGCAGTGCACGTAAATCTAGTATATAATCTCGATCATTTGGCACAAAAATACATGAAGTATGTAAAGGCACACTCAAATAGTTTCATGAGATTGCTTCACAGTGACGTCATTTCCATTGGTTTGCTTCTCACGATTTGTATTTACCAAAAAAGATGACGTCACTTCAAGGCAGTTTGTTGAAACAATTCGATCGTGTACCATGGGTTTGATATATAGCAGTACTTCAGCCACATACTTACATTAGCAGAGGTAAAGTTTCCAGAGTTGGTGTCAGCTGAATGCTCGTAAACAAATTTTAATTATCAATCAAATTCAAATATCATTTGACTACTTAGGATATTTAAATAAGGCTTTGATTAAGAAATGATGAGAACTAACGAAACAATTTGTATTGTGGTGGTCGGTAGCGAAGCGGTAAGATGTCAGCCGTTGAAACTTGTGCTAGCACTTGGCCAGGTTCGAGTCATGGGAATGAGATTTTTTTTTCAATTCTAATGGAGTCGATAGACCTCATGCCTTGTTTGATAAAGCAAGTGTAATGTGAGTTGTCTAGATAACAATCCTGTCGTCCGGGGTGGTGCAGTGGGCAAATCTACCCGCACGGGCTGTGCCTTTGGGTACACTCCATGAGTGTTTATGAGGGAGTATTATTATTAGTATTATAGTGTTTTCGTTTCACGTCTACAAATTTGAGGAAATGATGATTGCAGAAATACATTCCGTTAGAGCATGCACTATTATCTCAGATGCGCCTGTCTAGAGGCAGCTCAATTGAAAATATGAACTGAGTATATTTTTCGATGTGTAATAAAAAAAGTGGTTTGGTGTTTGGATAAAAGTCCTGTACATTCAAGTTGGTATATTGTAGAACAGTGAATTTCCTTCATCTAAAAAGATTTCTTTTTCTCAGCCTTCTTTTCACTTCCAGTAGAATTTCAATGCCAACACGTAGAATCGCAATACTAATACAAATTTCGAGTTGTAAAGTCAGATTTATACTAATTCCGAGTTGTGAAGTCGGAATTATACTAATTCTGAGTTGCGAAGTCAGAATTAGCCTATTTCCGAGTTTCGAAGTCAGAATTAGGCTAATTCTGAGTTGCAAAGTCAGAATTAGCCTAATTCCGAGTTGCGAAGTCAGAATTAGGCTAATTCCGAGTTGCGAAGTCAGAATTAGGCTAATTCCGAGTTGTAAAGTCGGAATTATACTAATTCCGAGTAGCGAAGCCAGAATTAGGCTGATTCTGAGTTGCAAAGTCGGAAATATATTTTTTAATTATTTGTGGCCCTTCTACGCCTTCGCAGTTTTGGTTTTTCTTCTGATGAAAGTTTTTGAATTAGTTTTACTAGAACCCTTGAAAATCACTACACAATATATAGTTTTATATGCAATGCCCCGATTTGGGACACAAATCATTTTAATACATTTCACAACCCATCAGATGCTTAACAAGCACTTAAATTCCCTCAATACTGTACAAAAAAAAATCATTAAAATAATGTTAGGTAAAGGGAGGACTTACCCGAGCGACAGTGTATACAAAGAAAGTGACATTATCGATACCAGGCAACTCTATTGCCAGAAAATGCTGCAAAGGATATATAAAAATGAAATAAAAATAACAACACCAAATCACCCATATAATACTAGAAGAAGAAAACATAGTATTGTGACTCCGAAATGTATTAAAACAGTAGGACAGAGGCATTGTAGCTATCTGGATCCAAAAACTTATTGCCCGAAACCATAAAAAATAGCAAAAATTACCTAATATTCAAAAAACAAATTAAAAATTGGCTCAAAAGCAGTGACAGAAACATATTCCAAAGAATTATTTAACCCTAAAAACTACATCAATTCATCATAACTACCTAGTATGGTGTATTAGTTAAACAAAAAATGATATGTTAGTGAAAAATGCATATCTTTTATGATACTTACTGATTTTGACTTAAAACCGATTGTGATACCTACCGATAGGAATATTCCCGACTGTGATATTTTACACCTTATGTGATACTTACCTGGATAAGACATTTAGTCAATTGTTACATTTTAAATATGTGATGTATGAATGTTATGTTAACTCAGAATTGCGAGAATGAAACCTTTACCTTTAGACTTACTTTTACTATATAATTTTTGTAATTAATAATTTTCAGAGGCTATATCACGCACAAGAAGCAATCTTCTACGATTGTTTCTTCATTGATGCCATTGTTTATTTATCCATCTCCTAATACGACTCACATAGGAATTTGTAATCATGATTGTGAATTTTGATGAATAAACATTATTATTATTATCAGATGCTTATGTGACAGCATTTGCAAACTAGCCCTATGATCTATATCTGCCAATTCATGTCATTTTTAATTTCTGTTCCTTAGGTTTTAAGTATGTCTATTTATGATGATTTATGACAAAAAAGCACCGCAAATATAGTGCAACATAAATATATTCTTTATTCTGTTCTGTTACGAATCTTCCAGGTTTCCAGAAAGAGGAAACCCCTCAGAAGCTCCTAGGAGCTTGTGCGAATAAGGAAAAGATCCGGGACCGATGTCCGTGCTGGTCTTTGAACCCAAAACCTTGTGAGGCGAGCGCTATACCATCACGGCCCATATGAATATCACTGCGAAAAACATTGTTATCCACCCTTCATACGCTATGAAGTGCTAGACGATATATCAACAGAAATACACCAACTTGTACTCTCTAAGATGTTTGTCGAATATTGAACATGCCTTGGTTAATGGAAATGTTTGCACAAATCGAACCCACACTCAAAGACATTTCAATTTCCATCGTCACTATTCTAGCTCCTTCGTCACGAATCCGTTAATAACCCTAAAAATAGTATTTCAGTTTATTTTACACACCATTCTAGATTGATTTATTGGATGTGAAATGAAAACATCAATAATTGATTGCTACAGTAATGGTTGCACACTGAATTACGAGAGTTAACTCATTGTTTGTTATTCGTTATTTTCAAGTTGTGAATTCTATTGCTGGATAAGTATGTGTTGAAAAAACATTTTAGAATCTGTGCTGCTCTCATAACAAAGACCCACATTTATGGCATATTGTCAAAATCGAGGAAATCGGATTTTACCTATTTTTTTATCAGGATAGTTTTTGGTGTCAGTTGCTTCAACAGGTGTGGGAAATTGTTCAAACTGTGTTTCTATTATTTTATACTGTTTTATATATCGTTTCAAATCTTTCTGAGGAACAATTGTAGTTGATATTAAATAAATAGTTACAAAAAAAATCTAATATCAATATAACGTATTGAACTCTCACAATAATCATAATGAGTGGTATCACTTTCACGCGAATTGCTTGTCTCAGCAAAGATAATTTTGATACTTGGAAGCTTCAAGTTGAAGTATTATTGATAAGGAATGATACGTGGGGCTATGTGAATGGTGATACAGAGAAACCTACTGTAGCAAATGAAAATCGTAGCCTGGAAGACATGGAGAAAGTATGGAAACTTGCAGATCTTATGTTAGTCATTAAGTGGACCAAATTAGACACTTTTAAAGAAAAAGTCCTGTTTTCAAACTAGATATATAAATGAAAACTGATGGCTGTGTCTGAGGGTGAACTTTAATGACAAACCTAACGGTGGAAACCGCATGTCGATATATATCATCGTTTCTGAGTAACAGCATGTTTTTCGAACTTCAACTTTTTTCTTGTCAAAAATTTCTTGTTTCTATAAAAACATTTTCAGTGAACTTTTTTACGTCAGTGTAACAAATTTTTTCAAATAAGATATCTATAGTTATTGATGGAAAAATATTCTAAACAAGACACGTATATTCCTGCATATTTCACTAGAGCTTGAAATTAACTTTCCAAAAATTTTGCACACTTGATGTTTTGCAAGAGGTTTTTTCATGCAGACTTTGAAACACACACTTTGAAGAACTAGGCTTTGCTAGGAATTGTTCAGTAGTTGCTAGCAAATGTTGAGAAAATTTTTCACAGCAGTAGGTAATTAAAACTCATAGTTTCAATAAAACTTATAACAATTTATACAAGTTCGACTAGGAAGCAAAAATGAAACTCCAACAATGATAATAACAATGATGAAGAACAAACAATGAAATATAGTTCTTCAGAGAAGGTATTTAAAATGTCTACCAGCTTCTCCTACACACAAGCGACACCTTTTCTGAACGTTTTTTGCCGAATTAATTAGTTCAATAGAAGCGAGAGAGCAAAACTTTGCATCACTGCCACTTCCAATTGGTATATAAATCTGGTCGTCAATTTAAAAATTAGATCTTTCAACATTCCCCAGAATTAAAAGTCCGTAGCCCTTAGGTCCGGTGACCTGACCGGCCAACGGTGAGGTCCTTGGTTGGCTCTCCAATTATTACCAAAATTTGCAGCCAAAGAGTTGGTGACAATTGCAGTGTTGTGAGGCGAAGCCCCGTCTTGTTGAAAATATAGTTTTCTGAGCTACATTAGTGGCATTAACAAGGGGTTCAATATTTTGCGTAAACATTTTGCCTAAACATTTTGACATACGTCTGAGATGTGAGAGTGCCATTATAATTGAACGGTCCCCTGAAAACACCTGCCCACACACTAAATCCAAATCTTCATTGACTTGTCTACTCCACAATAGGATGAGGATTTTGTTGTACCCAAGTATAAGAATTGTAGCGATTGAAAATGCCGGCACTACTCACATAAGCTTCGTCTGTCCAAATACCAGGAACCACTGAGAAAAAGTCCATACGACGTTCGAAATCTCTTGTTCTGAGTTTATGAACTGTCCTGGTCTGAGTTTATGAACTCTTCTGGTCCTGTATGGCTTGTATTTTGATTTTTCAAAATCCGCCTAACGTTAAGGTCACAGTATAGTGGACGCGTCCAGCTAGAAGCGACGCGATACGATCATTTCAATGGGTTTTGCATTGGACGCGACTACCATGTGCCTGCATTTCTTCTGTCGTCCTAGTCGCGTCGCTAGCCGCTTAGCGCGTCGCTTTTCTATGTTTGTACCATAAGTTCTTGGTAGGCCAGTTGATCCAACTCCTTATCCCTATTTTATTCATATAATTTTGGCCTTAATATCTTTTTAAAGTGACCACCAGCAATCAGGTTTTCGAAAAACATGCTGTAACTCAGAAACGATGATAGATATAGATATGCGGTTTTCCGTTTTCACCATTGAGTTTGTCATAAAATTTGACCCTCAGACACATCCATCAGTTTTCATCTATCTAGTTTGAAAACAGGACTTTCCCTTTAGAATGTCCAATTTGGCCCACCCTGTACGTACTCATATCGCAATTTTTTTTTTTACAAACTTCAAGAAATTGAAGTAATTGTTAACGAAGATCTACTACCATCATGTTGTTGTATAGTTCACCACCAAGTTCTGAAAATTTTCGATGTCTTACTTAGAGGAGAGATGAATTGCCGAAGCCAGAGTGCCTGATATAGATATAGATCAAGATTGTCGAAGAGTTCGATGCAAGAAAAACCATCTCGTGAACCAGTACCGTTATTGTAAATTTCCTGGTAATTTTGTCTTTAGTATCAGTTATTGTTATTAGGGCAGTAGATCAAATATCTTTTACGTCAGTTATTTTCATTTTATATAATTCTTGACGGCGACAATGCTCCCCATAATACATACAACCTAAGGAAGGAATTGAAGATTCAAGTATTGAAAATTATTGTAAAAATCGAACACTAATCGTTTTGATGAAGGAAAAATTAATTGGATATTTGGATTTGAACCCTTGCCTCCCATCGACAAACTCGATCGACCAGAATTTTTCTTAATATCTACTACCAAGGGTTACTGTCGTTAAGGTTCAGCATTCAATTATCAAACACCCTGTATAATTTTATTTCATAGATTTACAACCGCCGTGGCTTTGTCATATTTATGGAACTATCGCTCATACATCATATCAATTTTCAAACTGATAAAGTTATGCAAACTGATAAATCGCTTTCAAGGAATTGTTATTGGCAAATGTACGAACCCAACCATCTATCGATATTTGAGGCGACATTAATCATCAACCTAAATAATAAACACAATAACATCACTGGGATTAGTCTTATTTACGGTATTCAATTATATCACTAATATAGGTGTGAATCACGTTCAATCAGGCGAGGCGTTTTTGCGTAGGTTTGTCAGAGTATACTTATTCTATACTGAGTGTTAGACGGGTCTCTAGAGTCAAGGCCTATCATTACAGTAATGAGAGATAATCAATCTAGAGCGCTCTGGAAACTGCGAGTACATGATGTTACTGAGAGATGGTAGAGTAATGGCGAAGTTTCAGGTCGCGAGTAATCAGGCGAGAAAGTAATAGACAAAAGTCAACGAAAAAAATAACCACTGATGCACAATTCTGAAGACTTTATCGTAGTCGGAATTTTTTGAAATATAACTCATATATCACAACAAATATAGGTGACAGTAATTTGACAAGTAACACTAAACAACACAAAATATTATTTTTCTTGATTGATATGACAACTCTCAAAACATGGGTATTAAAAATTAGTCGTTAAAAGATGAATGTTCGCCAACTTTCCTCACAACTAGGAAACTTAGGACTCGCGTATTAACGCCAATGATTGAACTTTTTATGATTCATCTCGTTAAAGGGCATCACAGATTTACTACGTGAAATGACTTTCGGCAAATTTTGCTCACATTTTGATATGTGATGACATCATTATTACGTAGTCTAAATTACAGATCAATCCTATCTCCAGTTTTCGAGCTGCAAGATGTCAAAAATACAATTTATGCTATTTTAGGTATTATGTATCGATTTGATTTTTGTGCTCTAATTAGATTTGAACTTTCATAGAAATGAAATCATTGCATCTAAGTTGTAGCTCATGAGTCTATCCTCTCGAATAAAGGATAATATCTCACAAAGTTGTTGCATTACAGAATGGCACGACAATGTTCATAGAGATAGAGAAATATGAATACCAAATTCGTTTCGACGTTCACTCAATCTGTTTGAACTAGAAAACAATGTTATAGAATTTGAAATATATTTGAAATATATTTGAAAAAGTATAGGTCATTATCAAGTACATGAGGATTCTTATGATTGCCTGCCCAAAAGTATATATAGTTTTTCATGTACAGGGTGACAATTTAAATGATTACAAATGCTATATCTATTTATTTATTTTTACAAGAAAGCCCAATCAAGAATTTTACAAACTAAAGAATCGAATAATACAACAAACATTAAATGAATGATATTGATGAAAACATTATCAAAAAAAGATTGAAGTAAAAGTAAAATCAGTTTTGAAAAAGGAAAAAGAATGACAAAGAAGGTTACTTTCAAAGTTGTTTTTGGAACTCAGAAAGAGGTGTTGAGAAAAGATCAATTTCAGGACGATTGGCCGTTCTGAGGGATCTTGGAATAAAGCTGAAATAAGCAGTGTTGATACGATAGTAGGGAATCTATAAAGTAAATTTCTGTCTGCTAGTAAAACGAGTGGGGACTACAAAACTGATTTGAGACAGAAGGTTAGGACAGTTATACCCACCACCATTTATGATCTTGTAGAGAGTCAACATATCTCGATATTTACGTCCAATAACGCTCAGTTGTAGCATAGTCACTAAAGATGTTAGATTTAAAGGCAACATATCTAAGAAAACTCTTCTGAACGATATGAGGTGCATAGTGAGGAGACAAACAGAGGAGCAGTAATGGAAGTGATTTGATTTGATTGAAAATATGAACAGGATGTTCATGAAGTCAGATGTGGAATCATCTGCGACTGGAAGATAAACTTTAGGTGAGTTCTTACAAGTATGCAGTCTAAGATTTTAATGGCCCTCAGACTAGTGAAGTCCCTTTTACACAGCCTAACATTTTGGTAGACCTATTCTGCCGTCCTTAGCAAAAATGCCGTATCTACAAAAAATATAAATTTTGAGATATTAGATTCTGTAGGTTTGAAAACCTATAAATTTTGCGTTTTACCAAGCAGCAATGATGTATACCCCCAGTTTATAGCCAAAGTTAACAAATTATTTTGACGTTTGTACAAAAGTTCGAGAATTTCCTTCGTTAATAAGGTCGGATCTACAGAATTCCAGGCAAAATAGCAGATAGCAGATACGGCATCTTCGCAAAGGGCGGCAGAATTATTGACAATGGAAGAACCAAATAAAATATGTTCTTGTAATAGAAACGTGAGTAACAGGCATTTAAACCGCCCGTGTTTCAAAAACCCTGCATGGGCATGCATATATCTGAATCGGCCTTAACAGAACAATAACACAACTATAATGCTAAACAACACTTACCATAAACATTTTCATTTGGGAATTTATGGATTTTTTAATTTTCTCTGGCAAATACATGGGAGGGGTGCATATAAAAAAATCACAGAGTTTTCATCGAAATAATTTTTCACGCCACTTGAAAATTAGTATTTGATATTGTTCATTGATGTTAATGTAGTTGGCAGGCCAGCTAAAAATCGGACAGTATCATTTTCAGTTTGTGACTCTCTGCCAAATAACCTGACACGGACAAGTTACGCCTACCGCCTAGTTTTCATTGCAGTATTGGAATAGAAATTTGGCAACGAACCCAAAAAAAACGCAAATTTTCCTTCGAATTTTTCTCCCCTTTCAAAGAATGCAAGGACATTTTGTTTTGTTTTTTTTCGACAGATTGACAATATTTCATATATTTTTTCAAAGATGGGATTGTCAGATATTCCTTTTCTGCGATGATTACCTACTCATGAAGACACGTTTTGGATTTGAAAAATTCTCTATCTCAACCGCATCCCTATCTTTCAGTGGTTCTTTGTCTTATACATCTATCGAGTAGACACTTATCAGATTAACCCAAGATTAAAGAAATAGACGAGTAGGAATGACTTTGAAAAATGCTTTTATTACTGTAATAATCAAAAAAATGTGTTATTCCGTCAACCGGCTACGAACCACTATCAAAGGTTTTCGAGAGCTTAGGAAGACAGGGCTCTTACATATCAACGTGTGATGAGATGCCATGAAATAATAACAATTCATAATATTCTGAAGCATTAGTTGTGAGTATACTATCCAACTGCATGCCCGTGTGGGGACTAAGATAACCTGATATCCTAGAGTATGTTCAGCTTAATTTCTTTAAACGCCTTCTGCACCTTCCCAAAAATACGGCCGACTACATTGTTCGTTTAGAAACCGGACGAGTAAATAAATATATCTTAAAATATATTTAAATTTGCTCTGAACTGGCTTAGTAGACATTTCCTCATCATTGAATTCATCTTTTATCTCATTCTACCAGTACTTTTCGATTTCAAAATCAGCACAAAACTATCTTTATTTGAAAATACCACTAAATATAATAAGAACGATCGCTCAAATTAGGACTTCTAATAGTTTCAGGATAAAATTTACTTACAACGGGTCTTCTTATTATATAAATCCTAATGAAACAATCCAACACCTTATGTTCGAATGCCCAATTTTTTGTTCCATGAGACAGTTCTGATACTTTGTTACATGCTCTCGGGAATATTACGCCTACGATAGCTAAAACTATAGCCTGCTCAGACATGTGGAATGTATTGACACTTCGTTCATTCATATTGAATGAATAAATGATGAATTTTGTTTTTCCTGGGATGGGGTTGGTTATTTGTGGCCACTGAGGTGATTATATTTACATATAGCATTTCTTTAACTTGCGCCAGTATGATTTATAATTATTACTATGTCATTCAATACATATATTTTATAATTATTATATTTTTCCGTTATTTTTATTTTTTATAATGTATACTGAGTACTACCTGAACTCACATTGTTATGACACTGTAAAGTTTAAAGGACAATAAATGATTAATTGATTGATTGAATTCATAATGTTCAATGATAAAAATAATAGTAATATTCTTCATTGCTATATAATCTTGAGAAGACATGACCACCGTCACAATACAAACAAAATACACTTGTAGCAATCTACACTAAAAGAAATCTTTGGAGTACAAGGTGAATTCACTTCAATATTCATTGGTCACTTCACAGCAATTCAACTGTAATTCCATCTTCGCCAACATTAACAGGGTATTTTCACGTAGGTATTGAAAAAAGTATTTTGTTAATGCCGAAATGATATGAAATCTTAAAATATTCAAGTGAAATTACTAGTCATATTTGTGAAACAACAAATTTATATTGTGAAATTCTATGCACATAGTTATTTTTCAATGAAAAATTACGGGCAATTTGTGAAGTTTCGAATATTATGGCAATTTCACACATTTTATGAGTTTTTTATGTTCACTATGGGAATTCACAAGAAAAAATTACAAATAATTTACCCACTATCCTATAAAATCACCATACTTTTGTAAAAGAAACAAATTTTCTGTGAATTCACTAACAAATATCATTATTATCCGTATTTAGGTCAATGAATTGTGAATGTACATTCTAATAATAATATCACATTGTTAAATTACAAGAGCTTCGTCAGTTGCTTCATTCTTTTCACAAGTTTTCGATAAATAATATGGAAGAAGAACAGTTTTTCCTATGATTCCGTAAGTTCTCTGTGTTTTCGGTGAAGTTTCAGCAACTTTGTGAAAACACACCTGAAAATTACAATAAAAATCTCATACAAAGTGAAAAACACCGGTGTTGATCAGACTCATATATTCATAATGATATTCAAAGCATTCTATATCTACTAAGGGACACCTTCATCCCTTCATCAAAAGTATACAATAGCAATATATGTAAATATATCTCTGGAATGGACGAACATCTGCACGAAAAAGTAAAGTCAAAATGCATACTGCTAGATTTTGCTATCATATCTGCGATATATAGATATTTCATCGAAGGCGACAAAATATTACATCAGATGAAACGATTTCGGCTAGTGATAAAATTACAATAGTATTTCATTTGGCAAATATCGTGAATAATAATTGTTCGACTTCCCAGTCGTACTTGAAAGTTTTATTATTTTGATATGAAACGCTTCTTTGAAAAATCACAGTAAAATTGTATTATAATGAAAATATTGTGAATCATTCGCATTCTTGCGGTGATTTTCCCAGATTTTCGTATTTTCTAACCAATCAAATCATGTTTGCAGATGTGGAATTGCGCTTCCAGTGCGTATTTCTATATTTCATTAGGCCGTCTGCTGTCTCGCCCTTAGTTGGTTCATAGATTTGGTCAAGACAACGTGTTAATTTCGTGCAGTATTTTAGTGAGTGCAACTTAAGGTAGGTGAATTTTATGACACATCCAATCTTTTCTGTTCAGTTAGACAATTTCCACAATGTTTGCATGGGTGTATGAACGTCATGTTTACTATCCCAGAAATAATCCTTGTACGATTTTTCACTGTCAAAAAGAGAGTGTCTACTCAGAACAAAAAGCTATTAAGTTTTTAAGTCACATTTGTTATAGTTTCATACCCTGAAAAGAAATCACCTACCAAAGCCACATTGAAGTGTTTAGTGAAAGATTGTTCTATTTTTAATAATGATCAGAAAATTATTGGCAAACATTCATACAATCATATAAAAAAGGGATATTTTATGAAATGCTCCTGAAGGAATTGTGCTTCCGAAGTCATTTTTAATAAGGTTACAAACTTAACTAATCATACATTGAGGAAAATCTTCGAATTAGTTATGTCGAATTAATTCTCTCGTGATTCAGAAGAAGAGTTTGAGACAGAATCGCAATAACATTAATTCGATGGTATATAAAGTGAAAGTTCAGAAGAAAATTGTACAAAACTTAATATGAAATTTTTGAGTTTCTCATATTCAACTCTCGAACCTAAGTATCTTATATTACCGATAAGGCTCTACAGTTTTTCACAAATGGAAAGGTGGACGTGCATTCCATTTATAAAAATGCGTAGAGCCTTATCGGTAACAAGATTCGAAAAGAGAGTTGAATATGTATAAGGAACTCAACAATTTCAAATTGAGTTTTGTTAAATTTTCTTCTGGAAATTACCATCACTTAAATGGAATTTCAGGTCTAAGCTTGGATTCAGATGTACAAGATATAATGAATCGTACCCTATTAGAAGTGAATATATTAGGCATAAATATTACGACACTGATGCCTTCAAATATGTTCTGCCGGTCAAAGTTACCCTGAATAATGACGAATTATTTGATTACAACCAACTTTAGAAACTCTTCATATTATGTTCCACACTTCGAGAAAAAAATTGATTCTTCCTTATCAGATTTCAGTGACGGTATGTGCTTCAGAAAATTGATTTTTTACAATGGTAAGAATACCATATGACATATTTTGTATCAACATTCATTTTTGAATCGAATAGAGAGTTCCCTTCGAATATTTCCGATGTAAATACTAAATAACTAGTTGTTTTTATTTCGACAAAATGGAATACTTTGGCAATTCAATTAGTTTACGGGATTTCAAAAATACTCCCATACAAGTATATAACAAATTGAACAATTATCAGAAGTCTACTACAAATATTTGCGATAGGACTTAGATTTGATTCTCATCAGAACAGGTACATTGTGATTATTAATTCGTATTTTCAGGAGTTGGACACATCACCGACAATCTTTTGGGAATGGTGAGGAATACCATCATTTTTAGTGTCAGAGTAATTTTTTATAGTTTTTCAGTTGATGGCCATCGTTATGATTGTAAAATAACATCCAAATTCCGTAAGTCAATACACTGCAACAAATAAAAGTATTTGGACTTATGAATACATCAAAAATGATATTCTAATGATTCAAGAGTTTAGTTTTGGATTCCCCAAGAAAACATTTTGTTTTTGTTGTTTGTGTTGTTTCAATGAATAATAACTTGAGTTGAATGAGAAATATCGATTGATTTATTCCAGCATTTCCTTTGGAAACACCGTGTTTGTGTGAATTTCACTCTATGGAAGTTAAGTTCTCATGAATTGGGTTTAAGAATATTTTAGCTCAAAATCAAAATACCAAAATGGATGTAAAAAAAAGTGATATAGGAAATAGAGGAATCACACAAGCTTGACGTGAACTCACAAGAAAATCATCACCTACTTCACAAGCGTGATTTTTCACTTCAAATTAACAAGTTAAATCAACAACAACATGGGTAATTCACGCCATCAATTATTATTTCAAATTTTAATGTCACAATAGAGAATTCAATGAATAATGTGAATCTACCAAGAAAAAAACACCACCTCAATGTTGTGAAATTATTATTTGATTTCACAATCGAATCAAGAATTCATAAGGTTCATTCACAAACATGTTGTAAATTCCGTTTGTGAATTCGCAATAGATATATGAGGTCCAAGTGTAAATTTACATTCATATTTAAAAAATCACAACGTAGAAATAATAACAAACATGTGAAATTCGCGCTGCAAGTGTGATTTCACAACTTCTTGAAGTTGGAACATTCCGAATTGTTCATATCAATATCACAATAGAATTGTGAAATTCTTGTTCATATGTGAAATGTTACAACTT
The DNA here is from genome assembly GCA_958502065.1 of Chrysolina americana. Lineage (NCBI taxonomy): Eukaryota > Metazoa > Arthropoda > Insecta > Coleoptera > Chrysomelidae > Chrysolina > Chrysolina americana. The sequence goes on from OY293416.1 coordinate 50,725,520, forward strand.
CATTGGTAATCATTCACAATTACACAAATATCCTATGATTTTCACTGTAATTTCATAAAAAACTTTTTTCAGTGTACAGAGATCAGCATCACACACAATTTTTTTTTTTTTTTTTTTATTTTATTTTTTTTATTTTTTTTTTTTTGATTGAATTGGTCGTTACTTGATGGAAATCCATAGTATAAAGCACTAAGGTAAACGATTAAATTTCCACAACACTGTAGTGAAACATGTCGCGAATTTAATAAAGTTTTGTGGAAATTTAATCTTTACCTTAGTGCTTTATACAAATTATATACCGGGTGTCCCACTTTTAATGTGACAGGCAATATCTGGTTTGTCGGAGGAGATATACAAAAATGTTTCATACAAAAGTTTTATGAGTTCATGAGAGCTATATTTTGATATTTGATTTGATATTTTGATTTTCAAATATACAGGGTGTTTGGTGTAGGTGCTACAGACCAAAATGCCATTTTTTAAAATAGAACGCACTGTATATCAGTACATATTTAGATTCTACGCTTAATTCTGATATCATTGCATGTTTAGTTTATTCGGTTACGGCGTTGTTGAGATATTGCACTTTAAATACGGTTTAATATAAGGTTTCAAAAAACTTTTACGCGTACACGAATCCTGTCTATATCTTTTATTAAATTGAACTAGAATCCTACTGAATAATAGCTATTAATGTAACGAGATTATTATGCGATTTATGAAAATCGAGGATGTGCAACTTCCGAGATTTATTCAAATTGCATAATAATCAAGTTACATTCACAGCTTTATCATATCATTGACAACGATGATGTGAAAATAAAATCAACAACTTTGGTTATTGTCACATTATTGTCATTTTAGCGCTCCATTTCGTATCTAGGGTATTATAAAGTAACTAACGTATTATATTGTAACTATTGTATAATGTGTTGTTATGATGTTATGATGTTAATAATTTTTGTAATGAAGATTCAACTTAAAGGATGCTTATTAATATTCAATGATACGATAAAAACCATTATTCTCACCTCTACGATATTAATCGATTTTTCAATCGATATCAGTTGAATATGTTATTGAATATGGTTCTTGGGAATGTGACTAACTTGAGGGTGAATTGCTTTATATTGCACAAACAATTTCGTCAAGTACCTTATGCTTGTTGATGCCATAGTAACAAATGTTGTTGAATTGTATTTTCTGTCCAGTTCGATTGAGTGATTTTTTGCAAAACAGTAACTGTGTTCGTTGTGCGAAAACTTCAGTATGCCTTTCGCGTTTAGTCCAAGTGATTGCATTGATATGTTATTGATTTTGGGGGAATGTCAGAAAAGCTGCCGTGAAGCACAACGTCTATACCAAGAACGTTTTCCAGACAGGCCCATTCCGTCACGAATGACTTTTTCTAGAGTTGAAGAAAAATTGCGAACTGGGTCATTTCCTTCTAATACAAAGCATGGTCATCATTCGAGATCTGTTAGAACTGAAGACAATGTGTTGGCTTATATCATTAATATCATTATTCATACACATGTTTCTATCCGTACTCTTGCAGAAGAAGTCGGTATAAGTAAATCTAATGTACAGAGAATTCTAAAAGAAAATAAATACCACCCATTCAAAATTCAGTTGGTAGAAGGTTTAAAACCCACGGACTTTGAACGACGACTTGAATTCATTGCTAGTATTCAGGTAATATTACATGAGAATCCTAACATATTCAGTCAAATTTTGTGGAGCGATGAATCGCGATTCCACAATAATGGAGTTGTGAATCGACATAACAGTCACTATTGGTCTCAAGAAAATCCCCACTGGGTCCGCGTAAGTAATTTTCAAACTACTTGGGGTATTAATGTATGGTGTGGATTGTTCAATGACCGCATCATAGGACCTTACTTTTTCAATGAAAACCTCAATGGATTGCGATATGTACATTTTCTAGAAAATTATTTAATCCAGTTGATCAAGATATTCCCATAGCAGAACGACAAGGAATTTGGGGGTAACAAGATGGTGCTCCTCCTCACAATTCAAAGGTTGTTACTGAATATCTGGATAGAACGTACCCGAATAGATGGATTGGTAATAAGGGTCCAATTCGGTGGCCGGCTCGTTCTCCAGATTTATCACCGCTTGATTTTTTTCTTATGGGGTTATTTAAAATATATTATTTTCACCACTCACCCTTTGAATGTGGATGATCTGAAAATGAAAATTCGAATAGCGTGCAGTGATATTACGCCTGATATTATACGAGAGAAGTGATTCGACGTTTCGAAGCTTGTATAATATCTAATGGAACAATGTTTATGACATATCTAGGTACTATTCTTATAAAATGATTCATCAAGTTATATTACATTGTTATTAACGATTTGTTCCTGAATACACCTCTTTCAATTTCGCAATTGTTTCATATTCAAAATGATTCCTGACTGAATTCCACAACTCAAACTTGAAATCATTACTTCGAACACCCATAATTATGACTAATTTTCATATGATCTGATGCAGAGAGAATAGTTATTGTATGAGATATTTAAAAAAATAATAGTCGTTCTCAAGACTTTACATTTTAAGCAATAACTCAACAACGCCGTAACCGAATTTCAAAAACTAAACATGAAATATCAGAATTAAGCTTAGAATTTGAATATGTAATGATATACAGTACGTTCTATTTTAAAAAATGGCATTTTGGTCTGTAGCACCTACACCAAACACCCTGTATAATTGAAAATTATATCAAAATATAGCTCTCATGAACTCATAAAACTTTTGTATGAAACATTTTTGTATATCTCCTCCGACAAACCAGATATTGCCTGTCACATAAAATGTGGGACACCCGGTATAATATATATATACCTATTGAACTATTCAATTATTAGATGACAAGAGATTCACATTTTTTTAATAATCAATAACCAACTTTGTACAATCGAAGGAACTATGAAATAGTTTACTAACCAAATTCCAACGCACAACCTTGAGTTTTTATGGAATTCACGTTTGTTTACTCTATAGTTATAATAAAACCTCACTACTCTGCTGTACATCGGAGTTTTAATTTGTCTAAATTACAGAATCCCCTTTTGCACGCCTCTGAATTTGTCAGCATCATGCTAATTAAAGATATGGCCTTCTTAACTGTAACGATCAATAAAACTGTTGAATTTTTTGAACAAAAACAAATTGTCTTTTCTAAATATCATAAACCCTTTTTTACGCGCTACTGGTGTTAAGTATCTTCAGTAGAAATATCCCTTGTTGCAGTTTAGATGGTGGCTGTTTTTGTTGAACTAAAAAAGGCCACATTTAAAAAAAACGGAATTTCATTAAATGGCGATATTTCCATAGCAACGCAATTTATCAAAATTTATTTAAAGACGTCTCGAGGTATCAGCCCAACAATTCACCCAACATCTAAAAAACAATTCTAGGATTCCTCACATTTCCCAGATTATTGGTAAAAAATTGGAAATGTTTCCAGTTCTAAATTCTCACCCTGTACAAAGAGAATGAATTGCAAAAAAAGAAACCCGGCGCCAATGACGCATAGACCAAGGATGACGCTTTCCACCTTTGGTTGAAAATCCAACATCGGCCAAGAAATTTCCAAGTTATAGCTAGTCAAAATTAGGCAAATTTTGGCTGTCCCACTTCATCTGGCAAGAAGTTCATTCGCGGTACGCCTGGTACAAAATTTTTTTGTATGCCAGACTCGGTCAATTTGGTGTTTTTACCGTGAAGAGGTGGTTGGTTGGTAGTCGTAGTATTATTGCCTATCCTCGATAACAAGTGCGCGGTGTGGTAGTTTATTCTAATCCCAAAATTCGCTTGATCGTAAGTGTATTTGGAAAAACTTTATTTTCATCGCACATTTAGCCACACATTCACATCCTATAATGACAAGGTGGTGCCAACCCCAGTAAAAAATTTCAAGAAAACCGGAATCCACGTAAGCACAAAGCTATTGCTTTTTTTAGACAGATTAAGGGCAGAAATCATAGAATGATAATATTTTTGATCATTTCGAACTGCTATTCGGAGAATGTTAAAATTTCCGAATTTAAATTGCATTTATTTTATTTTTTATTTTGAAACGACCTTGAATTTATTCCTTCAATATTTCGCATCTTGCCACTTGGAATCATCTTTTTTACGTGCCTTTTTTTCGTTTTGTTCTCTTCGAACAAGTACGACTCTCACGATTCTTTCTGCATTTCGTATTCATAAATATAACGCAAATTTTTGATAAATTAACTTTATTGAAACACATTTCACTCTATATACTCTTAGGAGATTTTGTAACATTTTCAGGATGACTTTTCCTACCTACTTGTTCACAAGCATTCGAATAATGTTGCTATTTATTAAAAATAATAGTGATGTCGGCAAAACAGTTGAAGCAAACTCGTGCCTCTTGCGCTATTGATGCAATCGATAGATTGTTTTTAATTCAAAACATATCGCTATTATTCAGAAATCAACACAGCAAGAAGATAGAGACTTAGCTCCTTAAAAGGATGTGAGGTCGACACTTATTTCACAGTATTTTGAAATTTAATCCATTTATCACGGTTTCTTCGAAAATGTTTCTCCTCAACTGCATAGATGCCTCAAATTTTGAACTAGAATATGAAGCTTCCCGAATTAAATCGTAGTTCAAAGTATGTTGGGCCACACTCGATTTTTCTGGTGTCGAGAAACGGATATGAGCAATGAGCTCCTTGAACCGTACATTAAAGGCCCTTCTAGTTTGACCCACACACTTCTTCTCGCAGTCATTGCAGCTTATTTCATAAATCCCCGACTTTTCTCTTTCTTCTATCTTATCCTTCGGAGTACCCAGGATCTTTTGTAGCTTTTACGAGGTTTCATATATCCCCTTCATATTGAGAGACTTGAAAATACTGTCGAAAACTTGAGTAACTCGAGTTTCATACGGGATAACGATATATTTCGGAGGATTTTATTTTTTATTGAAAAGTCGAAGATTCACGAATGGTTTTCTTGAATCTCAGTTCAGCTACCTCTCTAATAATCATTTTCTCAGCGTTGAATCTCTCATTGTTGAGTGGAAATGACAAGAGTCGATCCACCAAGAAATGTTATCCCGTAATATTTTGTTGTGTGAAATGGTGGGAGCTCTTATCTGAGTGTACCCGAGCCCTTCTTGTAGACATCGAACTCAAGCTGATTTTGGTCGTTTATAATTGAAGGGGCAAGTGGATGAATTAGTTATGTTACAAATATGTGTCTGTGAGAAAAATAGGTTTTAGTAAAGTTAGCGTCCATATTGTTTAATGTAACATAGCCCCATCTACCACTATGTATCTGCTCAGATATGAAGAATAGATGCAAATCCTGACGGGACAAGGTACATAAACGAATATTTTCAGAAAATGTTACTTGACCCCTTCATCCACTTGCCCCTTCAATTACTAATACATCTAAAAATGGTAGCTGTTCTTTGTTTTCAGTTTCTTATGTGAACGAAAACGTTTGAAACTGTCTACATCAACCTGTTTTGTATCAAAGATAGCGAAGACGTTGTCCACATACCTTATCCAAACCGTAGGAAAATAGTCGAAGCTCTCTCTTGCTTCCACCTCAAACCGACTCATGAATTAATTTGCTGAGAAGGGAGACAGAGGGTTGCCCATGGCTGTACATTCGTGAAAGCAGATGTTGAACTGAAAGCAATTCTGCCTCAGGCAAAGTCTGGCGAGGCTTGTATACTCTCTGACTGTTGTTACTGACCGTTTGTTGATCAGCAGTAACTCTCTCAACTATTCCAAGGTTTTCGGAGGTTTGTTTCAGTAATAACAAATGACCAAAACCAACTTGAGTTCGATGCCTACAGGAAGGACACGAGTACACTCAGATAATGATAATAAAACTCCCTCATAAACACTCAGAGAGTGTACCCAAAGGCATAGCTTGTGCTAGTAGAGGACGGCTATCATTACTATTTTCCGTGGCGCTCCGGGACGATTTACGGACGTTTTTGGTGGTGTATTCACTTTTCAGCTGTAGAAAAACCGGAAAAGCTAGCACAGATACATCTCTGAGAGCACCCACCATTTCACACAACAAAAAATGGCGCGATTAAATTTCTTAGTGAATCGACTCTGGTCGATTCCACCCAACAAAGAGAGGTTCAACGCTGAGAAAATGATCATCAGCTGAACTGAACGGTTATTCTGTAGATTTAGTAGATAAACTGATTAGGAAGCACAGATTCAAGAAAACCATTCGTGACTCTCCGACTTTTCAAAAAAAGGAAAATTCTCCGAAATATATCGTTAATATAAAAGTGATATATGAAACCTCGTAAAAGCTAAAAAAGATCCTGAAGGATAAGACAGAAGAGAAAGAAAAGTCGGAGATTTATGAAATTAGCTGTAATGACTGCGAGAAGAAGTATGTGGGTCAAACTAGAAGTGCCTTAAAAGTATGGTTCAAGGAGCACATTGTTCATATCCGTTTTTCGAGACCAGTAAAATAAAGTATGGCCCAACATGCTTCGGATTTTGATGACACAAGCTTGAAATTATTCAGAAAGGTTCATATGACAATAGACTTCTCGATGCATTCGAGAGTCTAGACATGCCAAAATATAAAAGTAGTATGAATGCGCATAAGGGTCCAATACCATACAGCCCCTTGTTCATGTTCATAGTACTGTAAATAAATAATTATTCATTTAAAAATTTTCCAAGAATGTTTTCATTCCTCAGTCATTAATTCCAAGATTGTTGTTATTGAATACAAAACAAAAGGTAGAAATAGATTATAACAAGTAAACTACGAAGAAAATATTCATTAAATAATTGTAGCAGGTACAAAATTTAGCCCTTAGATGGTATAAATAAGATTAGTTCATAAGCTTTTTTGAGCTTCTGAGGATGCCAACCTTGTTGGCGAAACGCGCGTAGATTGGTATAGACGTTGTTTTGGTGTTTTGGGTAGTTTCCATTTCTTGAAACTAAAATATGAATATTATGATATGAATTTAATATTATTTTCACATTACTATTCTGGATTCTACAACATTAATTGGAAGAGCTTCCTCTGTACAGAATACAGTTGAAAAGGCACTTTGACTACCCATATCAACCAGTTCTGGTAACCCGTCATAAGCATAAACAGCATTTTCTCCACAGCTTAAATTGAATTGCGAAGCATTTATCATAAAAAAAATAATGAATTGTAATAATTCTTCAATTATATTCACAATACCAATTTGTTAACATACATTCAAGAATATTTTCAAAAACTGAAAACAAAACAAATACTTAAGAACCATGCATTCAAACATATGAGGAGAGCCCTTCAAAATAGAAATCTTTACTTCCAGAAACTGAACTTTCAGACTTTTCACTGAGAAACGCTTACCTGAAGTTGAATGATAGCTGATCCAATATCAACATATGGCTTGATTATCCATAAACATTCTCTAGCTGGAGTTCCTCTCCATGGTGGAATATAGCTTCACACGTATGAAGTCGTCTTCTGGTTTGTCTTTGAGTGATATCTTATTAACAGAAAACAAACTTCAGCAAGATTTAGTCATTCAAAATCATAGAATGTTTACAGTTTATACACTGTATTTAAGATATTTATGTGTTCGTAAAGGTGCGCCTGAGAGTCTTTTGGAACCATCTGTAATAGTCCAGTAAGTGGGTATCGAAAAGGGGTGTTTGAATGCAAAAGGTAGGGTAGTAGCGGTTTTTTAGTATGTTTTTAAGCTTGGGGCCCTCATGAAAAATCCAAGTTTTCGACCTCGAGGCGCATGCGCTCGAGCCGCCATCTTGGATTTTAGGTACAAAAATTAGTTTTTTTGATAATAACTCAAAAACGGTGGCTTTTACTACAAAATATGTTCCATACAAAGTTGAAGAAAACAAAATTTCCTAAATTTTTTTTTGTGTCTACATTTTTTTCATAGCACTCATATGTTAAGAGTTACAGCTTCGTGAAGTTGCACTATTTGAAAAAAAAGAATTATATTTTGTTATTTGGTTGTTGATAACTAAAACAAACATTTTAAACAGATTCAAATCATAAAAAAATAAAGTTCGTCTCATATCGATGCTGAAGAAAAAATTTGAGCTGGCTGGCTTTACAGTTAAGCAAGCTGAAGATGATGCCAATGTGCTAATTGTCAACACTGCAATTTCATTATGCAGTGAATAGATATTTGATGCTGTTTTTGTGGTCGGGGAAGAGTTGACCTTTTAGTACTCCTGACAGCCTTAGCACCAGCCGAAAGTTCTATCTACTTCTGTAAATCTGGAAGAGGAAAAACAGCAAGTAGCCTCAAATACGAAGAAGCAACCCAGCACATTCTGTTCTTGCACGCCTTCAGTGGTTGTGACACTACGTCATCCCTTTTCAATCAAGGAAAAACTAAATTTTGTACGCTGATAAAAAGGAACAGAGCGGTTCATGAAATAGTTGAAATTTTCAACAAACAAGATGCCACGCCAGAGGAGATTGCCGAGGCCGGAGTACGCTTTCTTGTAGCATTATATGGTGGCAACATAGATAAAGGTAGTTTGGATCTTGCCTCTTTGCCACCTAAAAAAGAAGCGGCGCAATTCCACGCCTTTAGGACGTACCACCAAGTACAGAAATGGATAGGCATAGAGAAAAATCCTGAAGACTGGGGTTGGAAGCATGGCGTTCACGGGCTCACACCCATAACAATGGCGGAAAAACCAGCTCCCGATTCCTTATTAAAAGAGTTATCTTGTAACTGCAAAAAAGGGTGTGGTGGGGCATGCAGCTGCCGAAAGGCTGGGCTTAAATGTTCGGTTGTATGTTGCTTCTGCTACGGACAATCTTGTGGAAATATGCCGGAAATCCGCATTGAAAGCGAGTACGAGGATGACGACATTTTTCAGGCTACGGACCCAATCTACGACCAAGCCACAGACAACTACGACCAGAACACCGACAATATCCAACCCGGACCGAAATGTACCAAAATGTATAATATAAATAAAACTCAACCAAAATGAATTTTCCGCATTTTTTTTTTCAAATAGTGCAACTTCACGGAGCTGTAACTCCTAACATATGTGTGCTACCAAAATTTTCCTGCAAAATATGTAAAACATTTTGTCATCTTCAACTTTGTATAGAACGTCTTTTGTCGTGAAAGCCACCGTACGTACTGGACTATAAACCAACAGTCTGCACTTAGAAGTTCCTTCATTCGTCTCTATCTGGAATAAGAACGGTATAAGGCACGTCTTGGATGACTTTTGGAGGCATCGTATGGAATGTAATTCCCAAAAAGATGTAACAATAGCAGTAACGACGTTAATGAAGTTTAATTGAACCTCATTTATATCATATTTTTATGTAGGTATTTTGAACCCTCAAAGCTTTTTTATTTCAATATATAAATAATTTTGTTCAATGTTCATGTGAAAACATGTTGAAAGGTTGATTCCTAGACTCGTTACCTTATTGAAGACTTCTCAGGGTTGCTCGTAGGAGTGCTGCCGAAAACACAAAAAATAAAAGTATATGGGGACGTATATGAAATGTTTATAACGTCGGACATCTTATTATTTCTCAGTCCTTAAGCAGGCAGAATAATATCATATTGCTCTTGGGCATTAGCATTATCAAAACCCATGATACATGAATAACTGTCACTATCAACTATTCAGCTTGTTTATTCTCATTGCCAAATAACCCATACAGGCAATTGTGACTGAAATTTAATAATTAAAGTATATTGGTTAAGTTGAAAAACAGCTATAGCTGAACTTCATCTTTTTATAAACAATTTTTTTATGAATTGTTTGTTTTTGTTACATGATAAATAAAGACGATTATCAATATTATTATTATTATTTTTGATAAGAATTTGTTGCCACCTGTAATTCGAAAGAAATTGGGTACGTATATGTTACATTCCATAAATCAAAATGATAGAAAGTGTCCACTCTAAAAACAAAATTCGATTTTAACAGGAGCTTAAATAAATATTCAGTATTTAACTCGAAACCTTGATAATCTGATTATTCCAAGTATGCCACCCTGTATAGACAGCTGATCGTCGCTCACTAGGTGATATGCATTTCAGAGTACTACAAGTTTTGATTGAATCTACGTCATTTAGACACATGTGTTATATCAGTCTATTTGATGTCTTAATGGAATTTATTTTCTTGCTCAACGATGTGCTAATTCAGAAATGTTTATATTTCGCGATTCTCGAAATTTAAACATCAACTTTTTATTTATTTCATCTATTCTCTTAGCTTTCAGCATCACTCAGCACTTAAGTAGTTTGATTGAGTTGTATAGAAAAATATCATTACCAGTGCGGGTAATCGGTAATTTTAAAAATTTGGAATACATTCAGTATAAACGTGTTGATGAAAACTAGTGAGCGGTAAAACTGTTTCAGAAGCAGGGGCGGTCTGGACCCAAGATACAACGATATTTTTCTCGGTAGGCCGGACTACGGCCATGTCAGCAATTATCAATTAAAATAAAAATCGGTTTTCTACATTACCTTATTTTCTGAATCCGAAATGGAGTGCACCTATAGTCGGATACGCATTGAGAAGTCAGTTAACGTGGCATATGCCAATACATTTCAAATGGGACATTTCAAGCCAAAGTTACCTACGTCGCTTACAGGTCCGGCCGAGCAATAAAGTGTGTCTCTGTGGTAATTGGTTCAACAAAATATTTCGTTGAAATGGTCCGGAATAAAAATTACAGGAATGAAGGAATGTTTGAAATGTACTGTAACGAATCTAGAGCCGGACCTGACCGTGTTTGTTGGGATAATCACGCTCAGCTTTCTCGCATAACCTCATATCTGTTCGTAAACGATAAATGCGTGACTCATCACATCCTAGAAGGAACAAGAATCATGTTAGAAATGTCTAGGCGAGTCGCCGGGCTAGGGTGACATCTATTGTCGGCTCTTGTTTGTTCCAACAGAATTAAAGTTATCTCGAGCGTGTTAGTTAGTTAGTGGAAGATATAGTTAGCTCGAGAGTTCGCAATCAGAGTTAGTGACAGTTATACGTCAAATGTATAGTGGACAGTCTCCGTGTTATACGTAAAAAAAGAACTGATGAACCTTCATCGCGTCTAATAGACCAATGATCCTTTGAGCAAATAAGTGTTCGCGAAGTGGACAGTTTTGCGCATTACGGGTCAATAAACTGAATATTTTTTGTGTTAAATAACTTATATCTCGGTCAAAGACACTTAAAGACAAAATGTTTTCGATGAGCGTTCGCCTAGTTGATTTGAAGGTCAGTGAACTGAAGTAATAGCTAGAGGAATGATAGTTTGAAACAACCAAAAACAATGCCGAACTTAGGAAGAGACTTGCAGAAGGACTGATTGAAGACAGAGAGTTCTATGGTGAATAAACTCGACGAATCTACTAAATCCTTGGAAGATAAACTACCAGAAAGTTTGAATAGATTGAAACTTTTGGAAAATTCGCTAAATTCACTAAATTCACTAAAATTTGGTGAGTCTGAAATAACTTCAACAAAATTCGGTGAGTCTGTAAGAAAAAATTCTATGAAAATTGAAGAATCTAGAAGATTAACTTCTAGAAAACTCGTACCTATAGTCTGAAAGGAAAATGACATGAAAAACTGCATTAGAATTCAAAAAATCTAGAAGAAAAGCTTCAAGAGAATTCAAAAAATTTTGAAAAAAGCTTCTAGAATACTCGAACAGCTTGGAGGAAGAACTTTGTAGTGTGGCGAACCGGTTAGAAGAAAGAATTAACGAGGTATTACCTTTCAACGTGCGATTCCTAGCATTTGAAAGATAACATTATGAAAAGATGTTACCTTCAGTACTAATCAATTCATACAGGATGTGCTCCATTCTTATGTGGGGGTAACTTGAATGTATTTTTCGACTTGCCCAGATGTTTCATTGACATGTTATTCGTTAGTTAACATCAAACACGGCGTAAAACGAAAGACGAGTGGACATAAATATAAAATAGAACATCGAAAAGTAATCCACGTAGGAAGCGGAAAACATGAATTTCACATCCGTAGTGAGTGAGGAGAAGTGAGAAACTACCGAATTAGCACAAGGTTGAATAATTTATTTGGGTTTACTTTATTTTGGGTTCGGTTCAGATCTCTCGAGATAAGTTAAAGTTGTGTTTATTTGTATCGAAAATATACTCTATCAATCGACACCCCAAAAATTTGGGGGTGAATGAGGTGATTTAATTTTTCGTTTCAATTCTTGTTTCAACCGAGTCATTGGAGGATGTTGAACAGCTGTCGAGAATTCTTTCATTCTTTGGGTGATTGGTTCATAAGTTTTTTGTAAAGGTAACTGAGATTCTGCTATATCAGATTTCAGAGTCTTATATTTTCTTTTCAAAGCCTTTCTTACTTTTGATAGTTGTTCATGTTTATGACTATTTCATAGGTGCTAGGAGAATCCTGAAATAATTATACTCAGGTTGGTAAAATGATTTTGGCAATTCCAAAGATGAAGATGAAGACTGAAAAAAAAAATTCTTAAACTTTATATTTTATTTTTCTATTTTTTCCAGAATATATTATCATTGGAAGGAATACATTTTTTGTGTTTTTCATTTGTCACATTCAGTGATTTAATGTTTTTTTCATTGGAATATTTCTTTGTCTATTCGGCGTCAAATTAAGAAAATCCCTCCAAATAATCGTCAGACTAAGAGTCAGCACCACAAGTTTGCGTCATATCCGAATCGTCAGTATTTTGAATGGGAGCTTCTTTCGGACTCACTCAACATCCCTTATGAATATCTGACGCGCTCGAGTGAATGTTTTTTTCTCCCATTTTCAACCTTTCTGTACAGTCACCCCCACCATGCAAAACGGCAGATCAACATACCTCCAATATCAGAGAGACGTGGGCCATATACACTATCAATATCTGACGCGCTCGAGTGTTTTCATGTGACCATTTTCTTTACATATTTTAAAACATGTAGACGCTCCTCCTACCGATGAAATGGTGTATATCAAATAACCTTTTTTTCTTTCTACCATCTTGTCTTCAAAATTCAATAGGTTTCTACGACGCTCGAGTAAATCCCCATTTACCATCGTGGGCTCCCAACTATATATTTGCCTATAAAATTATAAGTAAATGGCATCACACAAAAGAATTAACGAAAAACTGCAATACAAAAATGTATAAATTTTTCAAGATTCACGTAGTGTATTTTTTATATCAAATTCCTTTTTACTTCTACAACGTCCTAAATTGGATTGTTCTATTTGATGGTAGGTGATATATTATGATTCATGCCTTTTTCTTTTATTGCTTCACAAAGCAGCAATTCACCACTCGGTATCTAGTCTTGATTTGAATCTTCCTTTTAGGAGCAACTTCGTTTAAGATACTACTGAATACGGTAAAAAAATAGTTTATTTTCCGTCTAATCTTTGACTAAGTATTTCTCAGTACAGTTGCTGACCGCAAGTCTACCCCTCAGAGTAGGTATCTCTCAAAATGTCAAAATTTGGTTGATTCAATCAAAAGACTACGAAAACTGATGACTGATTTCGTGACATTTTCAAGTAGATTTTTCATTCTTCGTCAAACGACATTGCATTCATAATAGAGAGTAAACTATTGAGAACTATAGAAAGATTGAAGAAATAGAAAAAATATTCAAAATTCTTTTCAATCTTTTTTATTCGGTTTTCTTATATCGTCGGCTTAGTGTGTAAACCTGCTAACTCCAATTTATGAAAAATCATTAATTGTTATATATAACATGAAAAAGAAAGAGAAAATCTTCATTGGCTGTAAAATCAGCTAAGATATTTTTAAACGGATATTCACTGATTCTTATTGAGGCCTGAAAACATTCTATTCTATTCAGTATTGAATTTTATTCGCAGTTTTTTCTTTCTCAAATGGAATAAACAGGTTAACACACTAAGCCGACGATATGTAAGACACACAATTACAATAATGGTCTTCGAATTACACCATTTTTCGTTTTCACGTCCACAAATCGAATTTGGCCATCTTGTCCAGTAACTAGTCCTTTGAGCCAAAAATTCCTGGATACCTGTTTTTTTCACCTTCAGTGGTTTTTTTCATATCACCACTTATTTGAAGTCTGCAAATATTCTCTAATCCACTGTGTCCAACATTTGTTGGAGAACTCTTGTGCAATTCTCCATTGCTTTCTTAAATTATCAGCATTATTCTCAAAATTTTGCAAGAATGTCGGCACATTGTTTGTAGGTTCAATAGAAAATAATTCGGAGTTAGGCCTTCATGGTCTACAAATTCCAAAGACACATACGTGAGTGGTCGACAATTAATTATATATTCCGCCTCCAAAAATAAAGTATGGAGGGCGTCTTCTGTCGGTACATGGTCTTTCAGAACCCCAGACTTGTCTAGACATATCTGATCAATCTCTCTCTAATAAGTTTAATACGACCCATGTGCGATCTTCCCGGTGGATTCTATTTCCTGATGAAGTCAACTTGATGGAATTGTAAGAGAGCACTCCTTTACTCTTTGGGTGCCCCTTTCTGGGTGGATCCATTGTCGCTGTAAATCTCACTTGGACAGCCTCTTCTAGAACACTTTCTTAGGATTGCCTGGCAACTTTTAAATGTATGGCTTGTATTATCATACAAGTAAATATGACCCCAAAGCACTTTTCTCTTCTCCGTCCTATCTTAACTTGATACGAACCAAAATAGTCCATACCACAGAAGGATTGAAATATGGCATGCTTCTGGCAAATTTCCCATGATTGGAATTTCCAGGCGAGATCTTTCATTCTTGCATTATTGACATTCATGCCAGACACTTTTTTCACCAGGTTTCTCAATCTAACAATCTAATATCCTCAGCTCATTAATAACCGTAGAAATATCTTGATGATTGAATTCCAAATTTGAAAAACACATATTTTGGGCATCTTTCCACCATAGTTTTATAGCTTCCTTCATTTTTTTCGAAGTAATTCCATACGAAACATCCCTTCTCTGACATCGCTTCATGAATTTCATTACTGTAGTTCTTACAAGTCTTATCCATGACGAAAACCTGATACTCTCAGGCAATGGTAACTTAGTAGAAGCTGATACTACCCCAACAAATTCTTTCTTTATTCCACTGTTCTGTGCCAATCTTCTAGGGATTATTTCAAAAATGCTGATCCCTCAAACCACTATTCCGTCTCATATTTGGATATGTTCTTCCTGGTAGCAGCATCTGCTCAATCACATTTTGAGAGTACCCAGCTCCAGTCGATATCATTCGAATTCCCTAGAACTTTCTATATTCTATTGGGAACTAACTTTTTGAATTTTCGTTAGTCAGGTTTTACCCATGCAACAACTATTTTAGAATATATGGTTTTCTGAATGTCTATTTCTAAATCATTCTTGATCGACTTTGCTCATTTGCTTCCAATTACAGCAGCTTCTAATTCAAGTTTTAGAATAGTCATGATGGGTTTCACAGGGTAATGTAACCATACCTTCAGAAGAAACAAAAGAAACGTGAATATCGTTTTCATTTTCTATTCTCAAATAGGCAACTGAGGTATACGCTTTTGTGCTCGCATCGACAAATACATCTAACTGGAGCGATTATGGCATTCGGTAATTCTGGAGAATAACAGCGTGGAATCTTTAGTTCTGGTATGCTTTTCACTTCTAACAAATTTTTCCATATTTTGAAAATTGTTCAAGGAATTTTCTGGTCCCATACAATAAATAGTCTGTCTCCAAATTACTTTGTTGTAAGTCGCAGCTCTATATGTAGACGGATACTATGAGGCTTTTGAATGTTATTATCCATGCAATGATGAGAGGAAAAGAATCTCGAAACATGCATGTATGCAGGTGGTCATTTTCAACAAAATGAAGGATAATGTTCAATGGCTTTTCAACACTTTTAAGTATGTGTCCATGAGGAACGTTGCACACATGGACGACATCTCCTTAGGGGAAAGTAGTTGTTTTTTGTCGATATTTGCCTTAATAATTGTGTGGAGACACAGATATTTTTTGGTTTCACGAAATATTTGTTTCATATCTCCATTCATCCTTTGATGATAAGATGATTTATGAATCCTAGTGGATCAAATATGCTCATAACCACTCAAAGCACCTGCCTTCTAGTGGGAACCTCTTTAAATTGCAGAATTCTATTCTGAACATTATGAAGGTTCAGAATAAAATGTTGTGGCTTAGGAACAACTTGCGGTTCTTAATTCTAAGAACCACTACGTGGCGTGTAGCTATGTTTTCCTCAAGACAAGAGAGGAACGTCTGTACTCAAGCGAATCTAAGAAGGAAGAGAGAGAAGAATCAAGAACTGACTCAGTGTAGCCGGTAGGCAGTGTTGCCTACAAGGTGACCAAGAATGTTCTACGTCGAGGCGCTGCATTCGTCGACATCCAAATAGTCGAACGCGGAAAGTATCGAATAAGATCAAATCTCAATATATCTCGTTCCGAATCCCACTGAACTCCCAATATTCGTTATACAGGTAGTTGTGAATCATTATTGTATTTATTTTTGGATGTCGTACTTTTTGTGGTAATGATTTGACAGCCAGTTACAATCTTGATTCCTCCTTTTCGGTGAACATTTATCACCTACTCGATGAGTCGCATGTCTTCCTCCTCATTATCACAATTATCCAAAAAGTAATGGTAATGGTAAGTGTGGATGGTGACGGATGCACTGCGGCCTAATTAGATCTATTGTGCCCCATCTTCTTCGGCTATTTTAAGGTGTTATCATTTACAGCAGCTCCTCAAGCCCCAATTCCTTGAGGAATTTAAGGATTTTGAGGGGGTCTATTCGTGGTATTTCTCCCACAGTCAGCTGGTGTGATCCCAGTATATTCATTCTTTTGTGATGTATAGCATAACACTCCATCAATATATGGTGTGGTGTTTCTGGATGTTCCTTACATAATCTGCAGGTGCTCTCCTCTAAGCCCAGCTTCGTTAGGTGTTCTTTGAGTCTGCAGTGCCCTGTCAGAAATCCCGTGATTGTCTTTAGACTAGTTTTGCTGAGGTTAATCAGTGTCTTCGATCTTGTTCGGTTGAAGTTGCCGATGAGATCTTAGGCCTGCCTTAGCCCTGGAAGTCTTTGCCAGTATGATGCTCTCATTGTTTCTTCAGTTTTATTGAGTTCTTCTTGGAAGTAAGATTTTCCAAGTCCGCAGAATGGTTCTGGCCCGATCAGTGGCGTTGATGCTCCTTTTCGTGCCAGGTTATCTGCTTGTTCATTGCCCTCCACTCCGACGTGCCCCAGCACCCAGAGGAGGCTTACCTTGTTGTTCCTGCCTAGATCATTGAGTTTGTTTAGGCATTTCCAGACCATTTTTGAGTTGATGTTATATGAGCTCAACGCTTTGATGGCTGCTTGACTATCGAAGAGGATTGCGATTACCTTGTTTCGGTATTTCCTGTAGAGGTTGAATTGAATGCACCTTTCTATGGCGTGAATTACCGCTTGAAAAATACTGGGGAACTGGCCTATGGGTTCGGAGTATTTGATGCGAGGTCCAAAGACTCCTGCTCCAGTTCCGTCGGGAGTTTTGGACCCGTCCGTGTACCATGTTATGGTATTATTTCCCAGTGCTCGAATGGATTCTATGGTCCATCCATTCTTGGTATTTAATTCCCCTCGAAAAAATTTATCGAAACTAATTGTTCTGGTAATTTCGTCAGTTGGAAGATTGGCAAGGTGTGCACTTTTGGTGGGGGTTGAGCCCCTTACGTTGTGTGCTGTCCCTTTGAGTCCGACTATAGCTAACCTGAGGTTTGCTCCCCATGCAGTTCTCCTTATCACGATATGGAGAGAAGTGAGGTCCAGAATTACCTTTATCGCTGCTGTTGGAGTCGACCTGTTATACAAAGACATGCTAGTATTTGCACTTTCTCCATGATTTTCTTTGTTATGTCGAGTTCGGTTCTGCAGTGCCACACTACTGCTCCGTAGATCATAGGTCTCACTATCGTGGTGTACATCCATCGCAGTATTGATGGGTTACAGCCCCACGATTTTTCTGCAATGTTCCTGCACACAATCAGTGATGATTTTGCCTTGTTAACGATCTTTTTTTCCAGGGTAGTTTTGAGTCTGCTCCGTCGAGGCGAACAGCCCTTAGATGCTGAAACTTTGTTCTTCTAGTGAATGGTACCACTGTGGTTTTTAATGAGTTATTTCTCAACCCCCACAGAAAGGCACCATCTTCTGGTAGTCTCTAGTTTCCTTTCTATGAGATCGCAGAGGGTTCCTTCGAATTCGCCTTTGGCCATAATGACTATGTCGTCAGCATATCCAAGTGACTCCGTTCCCGGTTAGGCCCCTCGTCCACAGAGCAACTGGATTCTGACTGTTTTAATACTTTTGTCACTTGCCAGTTTCTTGTGCGTCCCTGCGTGTTGATTCAAATTGAATCTCGTACATGGACGTACTAGTCACGGATCGGTAGCGTACTTGCAAGTGATAAGTCGCCAAGAGACTAGCACTGTCGGTCGCCGAGGGATATTTTGTTTGGATATTTTACACAAAAATATAAATAAACAATGTTTGAACGTAAAATTTGTCCAGGAAGTGGAAAAATTTCCTCGTTTGTACAATTATAAACTATCGCAATACTCCAGAAAAGACATAACAGAAGCGGCATGGAATAAAATAGGATTTTAATAATTGTCCGATTGTAATAGTACAAAAAGCCATCTCATCCAAATCATCCATAAGTCATCACAACACCAGTCAACAAGTAAAGTACTTCGCCTTTCAATAAACTATAGGATACTGATATTTTTCTAATAACGTTTGCGTCGCGAGAAATGAGTACGCAACTGGTTTCTTACTACGGTATTGAAACAGTTTCATCAGAAACCAGTTGCTCCGTTGACGAGGGGCCTAGTGTTCCGAGTAGTTTGTCTACTACGAAACTCCACATCAGAGGTGGTACCCCACTTTCGTTTCGGCAGTTCTTGTAGCCAGCCAAAAAGAAGTCGACATAATGCTAAAAATAAGTTGGACTTTGGAATATTACTTTTAAAAATCAATTTATTTTTGAAGATGAACTTCACAACATATTATTTGTATGAAGACTAAAAAGAAAAAGCTAAAGAATACAAACAACATGAACCTTCGTTTATTAACTCGGGAATAAGTTCGCCCATTATGTAATTCATAAACAGAAAAAAAAATTTGAATCTAGTATTTTTTCGATTTATTTGATATAAAAATTACTTGAAGTTGACTATAATAGTCAATTCACTCAAACGTTATTGTTTTGAGTGAATGAAATAGGTACATTTCAGTCAAGTAATAGGTTTGATTGAATTTTTTCATGAAGATCAATCAACATACGTAAATGAGTTGGCATTTTCGGACACGCTCTCTAGGTCTACCAGAGTTATCACATGCATAAATGTTAGGAGACGATGTACTGCGATTCAAAAAACTGTTCATTACATCAGTCATAGAATAATAAAACTATTGTGCCATCCACTCACGTTTATGGCGTGGGTTGCGTTAACCTCGGCGCCTACTACGACTCCAACAGGAATTTTAATAATGTATGAAAAACTCTAAAGGAATAATTTTAAATCATCTCAAATTCAACCCAATATATCACCTGCTCGTTGCAACGTGAAACAGAACGAAACAGGCGTCATCTCGTCATTTGGCTTATCTATCAGACGATATACGTGACATCCTGCCAAAATGAATATATACAAATTTTATCTACACAAAACGTTTTGTTTTCGCCTGGGGAGAATAATATTTCATTCAATGTCTTTCAGGCGCGTGCCTAGGGTAGTTTCATGGGGCGGTGGTAATCACCCATTTCAGGACCAATATTTCCTACGTTTTAAAAAGTCAAACTTCAGTAACACTAAGGCACTCATATTTAATTCTTAAAAAAAATAACAAAATGTTCTTTAAAACAAGAGCTCGAATATGAGAGAGTTTAAAAAAAATAAACAGAATATCTTTCAAAATGAAAACAATAACTCAAAAATAAAAGAATGTATAACTAAACATAAATAACAGAATAAATATTCTTCGAAACGAAAACACTAACTCGAATATAAAATAATGTAAAAATAAATAAAGAGAATATCATTAAAGATGAAAATAATAACTGAAAAATAAGTAAATGTGTAACTGAAAATAAATTAGCAGAATATTCTTCAAAACGAAAACCATAACTCAAAAATGAGAGAATGTACAACTAAAAATATATAAACATAACAAAACAGACAAAATAATAAAAACAGGTTACCTATAAATGATAAATGAATGGTATCAAATTGTAAATTCCATAATTCTTTGTTTTTTAGCACTAAAACATTATTTATATTAATTTTCATATCCCGATGTATATTCAGCAAGGTAAGTCCTGTTAAACGAGTGTCCGACATGGTTGATCTAATATAGGTTTTCAGTCTTCCTAAAGTCGAGAAACTGCGTTCTGCCGAAGCGACAGATACCGGTAATGTCACTTGAATTTGTAAAATAGTGTAAATTAAAGGGTAAATCTTTTTATCACATTTCAATAATGAATCGATTCCAGTATGAGGTTTTCCATGACAATTCTTCCATTAAAATTTTTTCATCATCATCGTGGCCATAGGGGGGTAATTACCCCATTACTTCCCCATCAGGCACGCGCCTGATGTCTTTGTTAACAAAGCACTGATGGTTCCACAGATCGACATATTTTCAATATCGGATAGAGATAGACTCTGTATCGCACCTAAAACAGGGATTTTGATTTGTAGCCGCGCAGTTTTTTAGCGCGCAGACTGCGAATTTTTCACCTATAATATTTAATTTCAAATGGAATCTACTGTCCAATTTCATGTCGTTGTGACTTGTTCCTAATAGTATTTCTGTTGCGTGTACTTACTGACATAAAAAAACAAAACCCTGCTAGGAAGTCTACTTTATTTTAAAAAAATATAAAATAATTTCTCTCTAGACAGGTTCAGAAATTTGGATAGTAATTATTTAGCTATATTTCTGACTACATATCTTTTTTAAACGTTGTTCAATATTGAAATATTTTTTTTTGTTCCAAAGGACTCGATTTTTGTAAATTAATACAGAGTTAACGATATTTCTACACTACAAGTGATATACTCAAAACTCCACCACACAACTAAATTATTTGCCCAAGAGGGCTCAGGAGAGGGCAGGATCGGGAGGACGCACGGAGAGCCGCCTCCCACTCCCTCTAACCATTGCTGGCCAGAGGGACGGGAAGCACTTGTGGGAATGGATACACAGGGTCCTGGCAAGGGAGCGCTGGTATCCGCCTCCACTGGTGTTAGCGGAAGGTCGAAAATTCCACCTGAAAGCGGTTGTAGTTCGAATAATCCATGCCTCCTGCAAAACTTATGCATGTCGTTCGTTTGCATTCAACGTAGATACTGCTTTGTCCAGGTTTGGTCAGAGAAAGGTTGTTTCGAGCTAACCCCGAAAAAGGCTGATGCGAAAACCAGGATCCAGTTCTTCCCATCTTTCCTGGAAGGTGGCCAAAGATTGATATATCAGCCGCCGTATTTGCGAGGCTGATCATCATGAATTCTGAGCCTGGTAAGGTATTTGCTTCTTGGGGAGGTGAAACATGTAGAATTTTTACGACAGGTTTTTTAACATGTGTCCGGAATGAAGTCGACGCCAGCAAGGGCTCACAGCGCATCCAGACTCTTGGTGATGATACGAAATACTTTGTTCTGCATCCTGTCCAACCTCATAAAAGGAGTCTTGGGCAGCCAGAACGCTGGATAACCATACAACATCGCTGGCCGAATGATTTGTTTATAGATGGTCATTTTGGCCTGTAGCTTCATGTGGGAACCCCTGGTTATTATTCGTGGGTACGTGCGTTTTTACTTGAATACTCTGAATAGCCAGATTGATATTCTTTTGCCATGTTGTACGCTTGTCCAGCTGTACTCCCAGGTATCGCACATTGGTCGTGACATTCAAGGCTTTGTCCTTAATCTTCAGTTTCTGAAGAACCTTCTAGAATTTGAATTTCATCGATGAATTGATGGCTTCGGACTTGGCCGGATTTACCACAACTCTGTTCTCCTCCAGATACGGTATGATTTCCCTGTCCAACCGAGATTGGACCTGCATAGCAGCTGCAACGCTGGAGAACGAATGACCATATATCGCGGTATCATCCGCGTATATTGCCAACTTCGTTAATAAAATAATGATGATGCGTTTTCTCATTCCATTTCCATACGCAGAGCTGTTCACAAAAATTATATTCAATTTACTTGTTTGATGTGGAGTGGGGAAGAGGAGGAAGCATTCATTACCAGCTTTTCAATGAGTTATCACTGGTGGACATTTCAGGGGAGGTGATGGGGTGGCTGGAAATAAGGGGACGTGAAGGGAAGCATTATACCATGAGTCATTTCAGTTCAACTTTAATATCCTGATAACAGTTATGGACAATGATATAATTTTGTTTATGAGATATAGCATTTGTAATAATTCAAATTGTCAACCTGTACATGAAAAATTATATACTGTTGAACAGGCAATCATACGATTCCTCATGTAGTTGATGAAAAACCATACTTTTTTAAAAAATTGTCAAATTTTAGCAGTTAGTTTTCTAGTTTTAACGGATCGAGTAAAAATCAAAACGATTATGGTATTGATATTTATCTATTTATATGAACATTATCTTGCCAAGCTGTATTGCAGCACACTTAGTGATCCATTATTTTTTATTCTAATGAAGGGACTCGTGGGCTACAACTTAGATGTCATGAGTTCATTTTTAAGAAAGTTCAATTTCGAATAAAGCACAACAATTCGATGCATATGATACCCAAAACAGCAGGTTTCCTTTGTTAAAATTTACTAAAATATGCCATTTTCTCTTCTGAAGTGGTGAAACTAGATCATGACATCACGAAGAAAAAGTTATTTATGATAAATAGGTTAACCAAATGTATTCGAGTTTACGTGTGTTTTTCTTTGCTTTCATCTTTCATGTGAATATATTCATCACTATAATTGGGTGCTGTACATAAAAGTTAGTTGCATCCGACAAATCATAAAACTTTATAGCCGTGGACGGTGGACACATACTAAACATTTGTTAGATCGTCGTTAAACTATTTTCGAAATAGTTCACCGAGCATTACGAAAGTATTTGCTTGCAGATATAAATTACGCGTGGGTTATATTTGATTCCGAAAATTTTCACGTCCAATTATATTCGGGAAGAGTACATACGCATAGTTGATTCTTGCATTCTCACTCATCGCCAAATGGAATGACTACAGAGATATTTGGAACTCAGTGACACTCTTTAGATATCATTATTACTACATACCATATGCAGTCTCACACATGACGTCGTGAAAGATCGTTTGCAAATCAGACTGCTTCACTGAAAGCCGTTGATCGATAAATGCCGATTCAGATACATGCGTGCCCAGCAGGGTTTTTGAAGCACGGGCGGTTTAAACGCCTTTTACTCACATTTCTATCGCAAGAACATATTTTTTTGCTTCTGTAATAACTTTGTCAATGCTGAGGAAATGTTATTTGAGTTTTTCAAATAATTCCGATCTATTTTTCACTGCCGTTAAGGCCGATTAGATACATGTGTGCCATTCTGCATGAGATTAAAGATGAGTGAAGATGAAAGTGAAAAATACATCGGAATAATTAACGGTTCAGCTAAAGGGCTTTTTGGAAACCTACTTGGGTTGATAATATCACTAACCTGAGTTACCAACCCGCATTCGGATACTTCAGTGTTCCTTACTCGATCACTAATACAGGTTCATAAATCGTAACCCAATACCAAGGGCACGTATCTGACCCGTTCGTAAACTTTAGAACCCGGGTTGGTGATCTGTGTCATCCGTCACGTGATCTCTTCGAATCAAGTTAATAACCCAGAGTTAATTTCCGAAAAGCCCTAAGATGCCCTAAGATGTGTTGACCGATTAGACTTGGTTTAGAATTTTTTGAAGACAAAACAAATGAAATCGCGTTCTGTTTGTGTAATCGGTTCCACAGATGGCGCTTTATCCTCGTATTGAATATTACGGAATGTTAATAAACTTTTTAAATAGCATACGAAGTGAGAGACCAAGTTCTTTTGGAAAAATAACAGCACGCAAATTGTGTCACTTTTCCAAAATAATTGAAAATCAAATCAATTTTCTTGTATTACTTACTATTTACTGGTGTGCATTTCTTCATTTGCCCATATTTTATATTATTTTTTATAAACATATCACAATGTTCCATTTTTTGTATAGACAATCCATAAAACATCAACAAAATAGTTCTGAAGTCAGAGATGCCTCAGGGCTCGATTAATGGTCCGTTTTCTTTGTTGCAGCTTTTTCAGTTTTCCCTGTATAAGTTGGGAAGGGCAAGAATCCCCGTAAATTTTCTATGACTAATTTACTGCTCACCATAATAGTTACCTTTTTTCCCATTTAATCGTCTTTGTATCTATTACGGTTTAGAATATAGCAATGTTACCACATGATAAAAGAAACAGCCTGTATAGCGGTAGCGAGGCGGTTAGATGTCGGCCTTCTAAACTTTCGCTTGCATTTGGCTAGGTTCGAGTCCTGGAAAACGAGAAAAGTTTTCTCAATTTCATAGGAGTCGATAGGCAATGTAATTTATCGAGATGCCAATACCGACGTCTGGTGCTTGCTTGGAGTTCGCGCCGACCACCCGGGATTGTGCTGTAGGTTTTCTGGGTTTTCCTACAGCTGAAAAGTGAATACGCCACCAAAAATCAGTAGTCTCCCCGGAGCGCCACGGCAAATAATAATAATATCCGTTCTTTACCCGCACACTCTATGAGTGTTTATGAGGGAGTATTATAATTATAGTAAGTATTATCGCACGAAAACTATGGTAATGCTGTGTATGGCCCGTGCTCATTGAAATTAGACCAGTTGAGGCTACAGAGACTCCAAAATGCCTGTGTTAGTTTGATATGTGGTCTCAGAAAAAGAAACCATGTGACTGATTCATTGACACCTTTACGATAGCTAAACAAGGCAGAAAAAAGAGTTTTTCATTCTTCCACTCTGTTTGATAAACTTTTACTTACCAAATGCTTAGCCTCTCTCTATAACAAAATTACCTTTCGTACAGACGTTCATATTAACGTCCGACACAAGTCAATGCTCATACCCCCTATCCATAAAACTAGTCTTCTTTTTTTTTGTGGTTCTTTGAATAATTACGTACCTTGGCTAATGATTCCCTGTGCTTATGGAGAATTGAATACAACAAGTGGTGCTCCTGGGCGACTTACTGATTTTTGGTGGCGTATTCACTGTTTCAGCTGTAGGAAAACCTGGAAAACCTACAGCAGCACCTCGACGTCGGGATTGGCATTTAGACAAATTACATTGCCTATCGACTCCTATGAAATTGAGAAAACATTTCTCGTTTTCCAGGATTCGAACCGCCTCGCTACCGAGCACCCTTGAATTCATTTTTTAATTCATAAGTAGGTCTGTTTATTTTGTTTATTATGACGTTTCTTTTTTTCCCTTCAGGTAGCCCATTGTCCTATTTGTAATAATGATTATAATGTTATTCATAAATTAGTAATCTTCACTGATATTGTTTTGATTTGAATAAGTTCTACATGGTTGAGTGGAAGAACAATTTTGAACTCTGCCTTTTGACACCACCTTTATGCTTGTTTCATATAAAAAATATGTATGGTTATTGTCAATAAAGTCGATAGTAATATTATTACTATTATTTATATCCAGTACCGAACGTACCACTTAAAACCTGTAACATAGCTTGGAACCAATTTGAAACTAAAATTTCATTCCAAAACTTGCCATGCTCTAGTTGACAATACTTTATTGCAAACAAATTTTTCAAATCGATTCATCAACGATTAAATTTGATATGAGTATAAAAGATGTAAAATTCCGTGGAAATAAAAAAAATCCTCAATCTTACTAAAATCTATCAATTTCGCAAAGATGGTTTAAGTTTTGAATATTTTACCATTCGATATTGAGTCCGTTGTGAGGAATGGGAAGTGCCGAACTTCTTGGAACTACTCATTTCCCACCCTCAGGCAAATACAAGCCAATAAGCCTGATGTAGTTCTCCTCGACCATCAAAGTAGGACGATTCTTGTCATAGAGTTTTCGGCTCCTGGCGAAATGAACGTCGTCTGAAAAGAGGACGAAAAACGGTCTAAATATCGAGATCTACTCTTTGAACTCCGCTGGAATTACCCAAACCTTTCTGTTAAAATGGTGGATCTGATAATAGGGGTTCTTGGTGGAATGATAGATACACTGCTGTCAAGTTTGAAAATCATACTGGCTTGGCATAATATGGCAGAAATCTCAGTCGGACGAATGCAGAAGGCCGTAATTCTTGGTTCACTCCACCTACTCAGGGCAGTAATCACTTATCCCACGGACGTGGGGAGTGGTTACTGGGGATGATGAGACAACAGCTCGCCATCCAGTTGCATCGAGGCTCCAGAGATAGAGCTTGACTGGGATATTCCTGATGGGAAAAAATATATGGCTTTTATTGCTGCAAACACTTTTTTACATTATATGTTTATATTAAGATATATAGATATATGTAATATGTTATATATTTCGAAATCAGATAGCTTCATTGTAAAGACAAAGTTTGCAATTAGATATATAAATATACAATTTTACTTAACCTACTAAGTACTATTATTTGGTATTATGAAGTTTTCGAGCAATTGTCAGTACGACCACAAAAAAACAGGAGGCTGAAATGTGAAGAACTAATAAGATGCTGTTCGATTTCTTGAAAAAATTTGTTTGAAAGAAGGTCATGAAAAATATCACCATATGATGATGGCAGTGAAAAGATTCATACAATAGAACAGGCTGCTGCAGGAAAACTAGATTGTAAGAATCGAATGCTTGAGGAACCTAGGACAAGAAAGATGAACTGAATCAACTTCAGAAAAAATTCCCGGAATTGTTTGCAGCAGGTTACAGTAACAGGAAGATAAGAAACTAGACGAAATAAAAAAACACTGAATAATTTTTCGTTTTTGATCGGAGTGCACCCTGTAATTATAAGCTAATTTAGAATCTTGTCAGATTGAGTTTTAGTGCACCAGCTTTTCTCGGCGTCACGAGGCATTTTATCAAATATTTTACTGGTCCAGTCATCAATAACAACGTTTTCCGTTAAGTATGATATGAAGTCGCCATGTTGTTTCATGGCATATTACTAGGTATACTGGTAGCCACCTACATGTCACGTCATTCTCATTGTTTCTCCATATCATTTCAATCTCAACGTACTTGGGAAATTCCCTTATGTAATAATAATCATTCGGCTAGCGCGTTATACAACATATTGATTCTCAATAAATGTTGAATATGAAATGTACAATATATTGTATTCCAATTTGGTATATCTGTTGTAACTGAATATTATTGATTTGCTCGATGTTTAATTTACATTCTTTAAGGTTGGCCTCCTTTGCCTGGTGATTTGCTTGGTAACGTCGAATGTTCATCCTATTAGATACACTTTTTAATTACAATTCAAATGCTCAAAAGATAGCGCGCCTAACACAGCAACGTGACTTCAATTGTTTTTACAAATACCTAATATATCTTTCGTGTATGTAGTCAGAAACAAGGAAAAAGGGTAAATAAATGAATAATTTTGAGTTAAGAAATTGTATAATCATTTATAGGGTATCTCATCCTAGCTATTAATTTAACGATTGAAAGACTTCCCTAAGGAACGTATCCTCTTCTGTGGACCATTCTGATAGACGAATTGCTAAAGAGGCTAACATCTGAATTTATGAATAGCTTAGGATATGCTGATGATCTTGAGATAATTGCCACGAGAGAGTATTATTATTATATTATTATTAGTATCCAAATGCAATGTTGTTTAGCGATCACTGGAGCCATAAGGACTGCCCCAACGGCCGCTTCAGAAGCCTTGCTTAACATACCACTGCTTCACATATACATATACACAGTGCGGGGCTAGGTCAGCCATTAATAGACTCCGCGGAGGAAAAGTGCCCACCAAAAGAATATATATGATCTGAATTATACCACACAATTTTTTTAGATATATCAATATTGACCTCAAAACATCCATCAATAAAGATACAATTCTATATATTATGCAGTTTTAATTACAGTGTCAAAATACAGAACCCACAAGGACTTTCACCAATAAAAACAATGTGAAATCCAGTGAAATCGATTACTGAAATATATTATTTTTTAACAAGCATGGCCCATAATGAATATATTGAATGAGTTAAACTTCAACATTGGAGATCATCTGGGTCTGATTATGAGTTTTGATTCTGAAAATGAAACAGTAAAAACAAACCTTCCCCAAAACATTAGATAAAGAAACATAAATTGCACTGTTCCTTATCAACTGAAATATTATTTTTCCTATGGAATTTTACTAGTGTCTATGACAATTTTCAATTCTGGGGATTATGAGCATCAGTATCGGAGGGCAAAGAAATTATATGACATGTTCTGGAAAAAAACAATTTTCAATTGTGGGGAGTATGAGCATCAGTATAGAAGGGCAAAGAAATTATATTCACGAGAAATATCAAAATAAAAAAAAATATTTTCAGCAAATCATAGATAGCGGGACAATGACAGAGACCAAAAGAAATATGGAATTTAGTAAAAAAAAAACACAGAAAAATCAAAATTGCAAAAGATATAGAGTTAAAAATTGGAGATAAATTGATAAAAGACAAAAAAATTAAAAGACAAAAAAATTATATCAAATACTTTTCCTAAATATTTTTCTTCTAATCAAAGGATAGTCATCCAAACGCTTTTTGATGATGGATGTGTTGAAAAATTTACCCATTCTCTACTCTCTTGTAACACTTTCTACTGGTCCGCTGTCGACTACAATGATGTATAAGAAGTAATAAATAGTCTGGAACATATACGAACTCCGTAGGAATCAATTGCTTTACAACGAATATTATCAATTGAAAGAATAAAATTACAAATCACCAAAATGGCTTTCGACAAGGTACACCGACAGAGAGTGCCTCCTGTGATTCATTCGAATATGTTTATACCAACTTCGAAAAACATAAATACCTTGGAGAGCTCTTCTTCGATTTATCAAAAGCGTTTGATACTCTGAATCACACTGTTATAGAAAAGAAATTTTATAGTCTGGGATTAGGGATAACTTTCTATAATGTCCTATCTTGGAAAAAGACAGATATTCGGTATGTGAAACTCAACAATGAGTCCTCTGACTATTATGATATTAACCTAGGAGGTCCCCAGGGTTGTATATTTTGACCTGGGATCTTTCTGTTATTTATCAATAATATGCCAGCATACATAAGCACAAAAAGCACTGTTATATTTGACGATGATTGATGTTTTGCCGTGATTGCGAAAAACTATGACAAATTGGAAGAAAAACTGAATTCAATATCGCAAGAATTCACAAATTGGTGTTCCAAAAATTTATTAATTTTCAATTCCAATGAAATTATTTTCATGCAGTTCTAGTCAAGGCTGAAAAATACTCCTCCAATGCATAACATTGTTGAAGGTAAGTTATTGAAATGTCTGATTCTACAAAGTTTTAGGGTACACAATTAATTAAATAATTCATGCCATTTCAACTCTGTAATCATGCAGCTGCCTCTATGCTAATTGATTCCAACACTCTGGTGCCACTGGAGCCGCGTATATTTTCGGATATCATGATGACGTGTGACTGTGGGCGAGGTTTGTGCTGGCGTAAAGTATATTTTGTAAGATTGCATCCAGGTCGGCCTTAGGCATTAGGGAGGAAATCATCTGGATTTTCAGTGTGCAGGATGATGTTTCTAGCTGTGAAGCTGAATATAAATGTCTTTTATCCCTCTCTTGAATCTTTCCCCCTCTTTCTGAACAGTAGTAGCGTTTTTTTCAGGACCATAGGGGGTGGTTCTTTCTTTTTTCTTGATAGTTATCGACTGTCTTGGCTTACGGTTTTGTGTTAGCCTGTAGTTCATTGTGAGTCTTATCAGTATTTGTTTTTTGGATTTCCACTCTCTCTCTATGCTTTCTGTCACCCTAAAACCCTTCTAACCTGTTTCTTAATGGAAGTGGGGGTATTCTTTCTTGTTAGCGTTGGAAGCAGGTTTCTTCCGCTCATTTTCTTGTAACCAGCTCATCTTCATGATCGACCATGTAATTTATTAGACGAAACTCCTCCGTCATAGCGTCAAGCTCGAGTTTTTCTAAGGCTGCTGTCAGGTAGGTATTCACATATCCAGGAGTACACACCTGCCCACTTTGAACTATTCCTAATTATTAACCTTTCCATTGGCTAGAGATTTTTGTTTCTGCCCATGTTCATTCCCAGACGAGCTGTTGTCATATTCACTTTTCATAGAAGTCAAAATTTTGACAAATAATTTCGAGTTCGAAAATAGGCTGAATTATTTTTGGAGAATAAAATTCTAGGAAAACATTTGAATACATTGTCTCATTTTTATCAAGATATTTGTTGATTATAATTCTAGAGAAAGTAGGTCAAATAGTTGATTAAGATTGAACCAGGCGGCAAATTGACATAATTTAATATTTTCTGGTGCCAAAAACATTATATTACGGAATATGATGCAGAAGTAGACGAAAGATAGAGATGAATACAAATAAGTATTATACAAAAAATAGAGACTATTTCAATACGCCCATCGTGATCGCAAAAATATACAGTTTGGAATTATCATGTAGACTCATTTGTTTCCACTTACCTTCGTTCGATAGATTTTTGTTGATGAATTCAACTCGTGCACCAGCCTCTTTCTCTTTGCTGGCGACTCAAATACAGCGGCAGCAAAGCGGAAAAAGACACGTTCACAAGAATCAAACTGCTGCTTATATGAGTAATAAGATAACAAGATATAATAACACACAAATGATGATGGAAATTAATTCAGTGACCGAGGTAGGCGTACAGCTCGAGGGGCGCAAAAATGTGTTTTCCATGGAGAGAAATATATGCCATAAACAGCAATGCAATGTATGCATTATTTTAAATTTTCGATAATTCAATAATATAATACTGTGATATGAGTTTTACAAATTCTGTATTTATGAATAAGTGCATGAGTATCCAATCAGAACGACAAAGCATCTTATTTCTTCAAGGGATTTTGCGCTCGGTCATTGAATTATATTGATCCTGTAATCGAATGCATGCAATTCAAACATTTTCAGGAACCAAAATGGGCTATTTTCGAACAATTCTTCTTGTTGAAAAATATTTTAAATAGTTTTGTACGGTACCTATTCCAAAAATGCAATACTTTATATACATGGTGAATGGTCTTTCATTTCCAAAGAAACCAGAGTAAATTGAAAGGTATCACAAGTAATAACTTTTCCAAGGTTGGGACTAATTCTCCATTGCTTGAATGCTATCAGATGGAGAAATATGTTACATGATTTCTGTGAAAGATGGGGTTTCTACAAAATAAGGTATATCTTCCAAACAAGCCAACGAAATTATCACGAAATGAATGATGAAGGTATTATATATCCAAAATTCTACAAGAAAGTTCGCGATAGTGAATATCTATAATTTGTTGGCATTTATTCATGGGTCGTGATGGTCATGATGGTAGAGCGCTTGTCTCTTAACCTAAGGGTCATGGGTTCGATTCCCAGCATGGTCATTGGTCTCGTGCATGGCATCACACGTTAAAAGGTAAGGACTGCGCCTTCCCTAGCTCGGACAAGTCTTTCGAAGACTTTTAAGGGTTGTACTCTTAAGGGTGTGCAGCTGGTTGACGGAAATAACAATTTTAACAAACTTATTTTGAATATACTTCACAAAAAAAACTTTTATTGAAATTGTACTGAAAAGGAAAAAAAAAATTTTCAGGGGCGTCGTGCTATTCTGCGAGTAACAGATTCAAACGCTTCCCGCGCATTGTTTTCAGTTTGAATAGAAATATGAATTCTTGAGACATAAGTATTGGAAGCCGTTATTCAAAAAATAACGTTACACCTCTAGATAAATACATTTTCAATTCAAGTGCCATTCAATGAATGCTTGTCTTCAAAAAGTTTTTTATTTACATTCATTAATATTTTTTGTGGATATTTACCATCACGGACTTTCTTGTAGAATTTTGGGAAAAATAATACCTTCAGCATGCATTTGTTGATTTTATACCAAATATTCTATTCCTAGGTTTTCGTTGGCGTGATTGGAAAATATTCCCTATTTTGTAGAAACCCCACATTTCACAGAGATAAAATATTTTCCATCTGAACTCAAACAATGGAGAATTAGTCCCAACCTTGAAAGGGTTATTGGTTCTTATACATTTCAATTGTCCATAGTTTTTTTAGAAACAGGTTATTCTAATGTACAAACGAGTCCGGAGACCTATGCTGATATTTATGACAATATATCAGACTGTTTCTCTTAACTCACCTTGTATACATGGAATAACTATGCGATGTTCTCAACATTGAAGAATGTTCGATATATATTTGACATATACTCTCCCCAATCCGAATT
The DNA here is from genome assembly GCA_958502065.1 of Chrysolina americana. Taxonomy (NCBI): domain Eukaryota; kingdom Metazoa; phylum Arthropoda; class Insecta; order Coleoptera; family Chrysomelidae; genus Chrysolina; species Chrysolina americana. The sequence goes on from OY293416.1 coordinate 50,758,168, forward strand.
AAAGAACTATGAGTTGACAAACCCCTATTTTCGAATCACCCTGTATTCAAAAATATAATGTCACTTAATTTCGATCAAGATTGAGGGAGCGCATCCAGGCTGAAGTGAATCTTCAATAATCATCCTTTGCTCACCCTGTTGTAGAGCATAAAACGAAAAAGAATAATGAATACGAGATCAAGGTGACATTGTACCATCATTGAGGTACGGTATTCCTAGAATAAATAGGCGTTTTGTCAATTCTCGGAATTATTGAAAATTCTGAGCGGGAAGCTTCACTTTTGAACTTTGGCACCCTATACCTCGAAAACTAGTCTGGCAATTTTTGGTAACCTTAGACACTTTTGACGAGGAAGTCAAAATCTTCAACAAATAAAAATTTCAGGGAATTTAACCGAAACCCACTTCCAATAAGGATGGTTGAAAGATGGGTCGGAAACCGAAAAATAAACAACTTTTTCATATAATATTTTTTGAAATAATGAGAATTATCAAACAATTTGTATTTCTTTCGGAAATTTGACAGGTGTAATAGATCGATCAAAAAAATCTTACACGGCGTCATTTTGTATTATTTGCAAGGCACATACTGTTTATGGGGCTGACTTCAACGGTTATTATGTTTCAATAAAGTTGATGGTTGTTCATTTATTTCATTTCAAATCTAGATCAACTGTAGATGTCACAAGATACTTTTGATCAATCCATAGATAAAGTACGCGTTACTTTACTAGGGCAGCGATGTATGTTGCTATGGATTGTTTACAAACTAATATAATTTGTGGTAATTTGAGTCTTGTAAAAGAAACGAGATATATAATAATAATAATACTCCCTCATAGACACTTGTAGAGTGAACACAAAGGCATAGCCTGTGCGGGTAGAGGACGGCTATTATTATTATTTGTGGTTAGATGGTAGAACAGACATTCTGGTCCTCTCTGGAATCCAGAATGTATTGAACCTCGCCCTACGCTTCAACTTAGCATCTAATTCAAAGTTCACCATGATAAAAAAGTCCTTCTTTACAATTTTCTGTCATAAATGATCAATATTTTTTCAGCAGAAGACAAGTTCAGCAGGAGAAAAATAAAAGATTCCAGATGAGGGGTGCAATGACACTCTCGGCACGAAATAATGCTCATGAAATTTGAATGACCATTCCCAGATTATGTCAATTATCAACAATAACAGTAGACAAACTGTATCAACTGGATCAAATTCCGAAAACAAAAATCCCTTTTGGAGGCGAAAAACTAGTATATCTTCAGGCCCTAACCATTTTACCATCACTATGCAACTGAAATATCCAATATTGATCGTGTTCAGAAAAGTTTTCTTAGATATGTCGCCTTTAAATCTAACATCTTCAGTGACTATACGCTATAACTGAATGTCATGTCAACATTAGATTAGACGTTAACATCGAGATCTGTCGACTCTCTACAAGATTATGACTGGTGGGTACGACTGTCCTAACCAGCCTATCCTCCTCTCTCAAATCAGTTTTGTAGTCCCCACTCGTTTTACTCGACAGAAAATTACTTTTCATATTCCCTACTATCGTACCAACATTGTGTATTTCAGCTTTATTCCAAGAACCCTCAGTATTGTCTTGAAATTGATCATTTCTCAACACCTCTAAGTTCAAATCAAAAACCAACTATGTCAGTGACCATCTTTGTCATTCTAGCCCCTATTATAAAACTGACTTTACTTATACTTCAATCATTTTTTGTTATTGTTTTCATCAATATCATTCATTCGGTGTTTGTTGTACTATTCTGTTATACTTTTGTAAAATCTTCAAATGTACTTGCCCGTATAAATAAATAAATGAATAAATTCACTCACCTTTTAAACTGCCGGTTTCCAAGTTTCCTTGCATGAAATCAGTTGTTGAATAAGGCGGTACACTACAATTTTTCTGACCCGCTAATGTGAAGAATACGTCCCGTTGTTATGATGTACTTGCAACTAACCTGCAGCAAGGAACAATGGGCTTTTAATGAATATGTGTTTGCACTGTCAGCGTCTGATTAGATTGCAACTCTCTGAGATGATATATGCTACAATTTGCGAGTTTTGCGACGGTCGTGGATGGTGACGTAGTCAATAAATATGATGCATCGAGTAAACAATATACTATAGTGATTCAACAGAGCAAGGTGCGTTGTGTGATGTAGAGATCATGGCAACAGTGAACGTTACACCAATTCATAATTTTTGCAGAACGAAGTTGGAGCTGGGTATTTTTCAACTCAATTTTCGTTCGCTTCGCGATACGACGAGATGTGCTGGAAATATAGTATGTCCCAGCCCAGCCAACACTTTTGTCACCACTATTATCTTCAAAGTTGTTGAAAATCGTTCAGAACCGTCGATTATTCTTGCGGGGAGGAACTTTCCACCAAATACGTCATCATTGTGCTTCCCTCATCTCCAGCACCGCCTAACTCAGAATTTCAACTATGACTATTATACTTGTGATACACCATTTTGAAGTGAATTCAATCACAAATATATTGCTGTAATATAATTGAGAATCGATTAACAGGAGTTGGATTTTAATTAATTTTTTCATCACTTGAAATTATATTATCATTTGAAAGGTGAAACCGTTTAGTACCACTTAAATAGCTGAACAATTGCTTTATGAAACTGAAATGTTTCATTAGTATCTTATAATGCCGAATTAAGCAGTATTTTATCACTTGGTGAGTTTGAATATGACATTTTTGTGTATTTATAACATTCAGCCCTATGCTGTATCACTTCCGTTAAAAATAACGTCACCGTTAATCACCATTTCCGTTATTTTGCTATTTCTTGGTAATAGCAAAATAACGGAAATGGCGAATAATGGTGACGTTATTTTTAACGGAAGTGATACAGCATAGGGCTAATTGTCGTATAATTGTTTATATAACTCGCAGCTTGATTTTGACTTAAATGAAGATTTAAAACGCTTCAAAACCGTTTCAATTGAGTGTTTCAAATGCTTTATAATGTATTATAGTGTTCCTGTATTACACCTTCAATTTCTGCATTGAAAAACTTTTCTGTAAAAGTTTTATACAAGCTGTATAAAAGCTTCATAAGGTGAAAAATGGAACAGATTTGTTGGTGCAAAGACATAAACTAAGTATAAAATTGTTCTTTGGTCCAAAAACAAGTCGTTGCTTCGGTTATAAACAGTTCAGAGGACAAAATAGTAGAATTTTGGACAAAATCGTTAGAGTGTCTACATGTTCTGGATGCCAGAGAGACATATACTTACTGAGGGGTGGAACAACGCTACACTCAAGACGTAACTACTATTAAAAACTCTCTCCGCGGCAAGACTCAGTATAAACTCCTACCGATCTGGTCATCAGAACTATCGGGGAAGAACAACATTGCTGCAACTAATATGCTTGCCTTTCCGATTCTCCTTTACTTATTTGGAGTGATGAAATGGACTCGGGAAGAGCTGCGTTAACTCGACGTAAAAACTCGCAAAATTATGCATCTTCAGAGGAGTTTGCATCCTAATTCTTCTGCTCCACAGTTTTCCTTCCCCAGACAACGGGAAGGCCATGGACTTTTGAACTTGGCGTGTCTACATAACAGGATGAAGTCATTAGGAGTTCATATCCCCTTCTCTGCTTGATATGTGATGAACTCTCGTATTCGACACTGAACGGACGAACCCAAACTGTCACCGAGTTGAAACCCATTTAACAGAAAATTCACTTCAAAGCTGCGGAAACTTAGAGTTTCCTACAGCTACATAAGGATAAGATAATGCATGGGATCTTCTTCAAGAATATTGAAGATCTTGGCTAATCCAGAAACCTGAACTTCGCTTTTCTCAGGTCAAACGGACTGAAATCGGAAACCGAGGGATTCATAATGACTTGCCAAGATGGTGTATTCAACAACCTCGTCTACCGTAGTGAAGTAGTAGTAGTGAAGAAGATGAGTTGTTCATAATCCTTCTTGTAACATCAGTTGTCCTTTTTACCAAATAAAACAATGACTCAGTCTGAAAGACTTTCTGGTAGAATCAATGATTCATTCGAACCATACGTTTCATCAAGTGGTTCATTCATTTGGTCAGTTGGTCTACGTATGAACTTCTTCTGTATCTATCAAAAATTTCATCAGAAAGATGTACTGGATATTGAAATAAACTGGACTCAGAGGTAGAAGTTGAAGGGGAATCTGAATAATACACGATGTAGGAAAATGGAATTGGCAGGTATAATTCCGAATTCTTGTACTTGTATTAACACAACAGACTGCACATAAATTGGATCTCCTCAGTTGAAACTTCATAAATATATTGGTGGTTATAATCTCAAAACTGAACAAAGATTCTGACCAGAATTGAAAATATCCAGTTGAAAAAAACTTAAAAATAATATACAGGGTGACCCAACGTTAAACCACCACACATTTAGGATTTGTTTTCTAGATTGAAATAAGATTTTTCTCTACAAGTGTTCTAACTTGCTTCGTTTTCGAAATCCATTGTGTCAAAGTTTTTCTACTCAAAAACCTCACGGCTCATTTTCATATAACTCGGCATAATTATAAGAGATCATAAGGGGCTTCTTCTAGTGTACTGAAAATAAAATCATTATTTCTAGTAGCGTCCTAGGGGGTAATCTAATAATATTTCAAGTTACGGACCAATCTTTTGTAAACAAAATATTTTTATCCAAAAAAACAATCCTTTAGGTTTGGCGATTTAACCCTGGGTCACCCTGTATAGTGTTCTTCAAAAAGTTGGCGTCAAATATTTAAGGAAACAGCAAAGTGAATCGATCGAGACTATACTTTCATTTTTACCTGGTATATAAGATTGGAAGAAAACTATTCAGTAATGAACACGATCCATAACAAACTCTCCAGAAATACCAATAATCCCAGAGCGGTCATATCGCATCTCAAAAGTACGTTGACACATATATCACTACTACCAGCGCCAACTTTTCAGTGCGAAGCCATAGGCGCCCTTCTGTGACGTTCATATACATAAAATTAATGAACTTTCATTTGAGCTGGTTTCGAAAATAATTCCAACGTCATTACGTTCTGAAACATCAAACACCTATTCGTGAAATATGACAGTTTCTATGATTTACTACATCGAATATCATCTCATTCAAACTTTGAACCAAGTGCATCCCAGCTCTCGCTAATTGCATTTATTAACCTATCTTCCCGCACATCTCCTTCAGAGCGACGTAAATCATCTCACATCTGTCAGCGATAAATTTCAGAACCGGCTTTTTCCAGTATTCGCTATTTGTCGGATGTCATAATATTTATTACGATGATGACGCCAACATCAAACGCCTTTGAAATCAAAGTTAATCCATCGGAAATGATTCACACCATGGTGGAAAATATGTGAGACTGAATGTTCGGGTGGAAGACGAATGCCTTCAGTCGACTTTCGAAGCTGCTACTTTACCTTCCATCTCGCGCCACCCACCGTATAAGTTGTGGCTTCTTTGGAGAATTATAAGTGCAACTTCTTGAGAACACTAAGTCTTCAAAATTTTATTCATGTTTGGTTACACAATATCATTAATAAAAAATTATCCAGGAGTCGGTGGCGTGGAGCATTAAAAAGGCTGAATGTCTTCCAAAGTTCGAATCGCCAATCGAAACATTTTTATTCTTGGCTTCGATTTCATCAGGTTTGATCAGCACATTCTATATTCAAATAAAAGTAATACGAGTTGCCCTCAAAAATAATTTTTTCTACAACCGCTTAACAAAGTAGCTTTTGACGCTTTCAGATTTTAACGCAAAGTTGACGTTTTCCGTGAAACGTCATTTTGTGACAGCATTTGCGCTCTAGAGCGAAAACATTTCGAGAACGCATGCTTCTTTCTCCAACGTATTTCTGCATGATGACTGATGATAGTGGCAGTGAATTATCAAACACTTCTCCTGATGTAGCAGAAAGTGCAAAAATTGTTACTTTGAATCTCCTTCCAGACAAATCAAGGAAGAAATATGAATTACAATACGGTAAATTCATGACGTGATTTCCAATATTCGGGGGAATTAATGCTAGATGGATATGCTGATCGTCCATCAGGTTCAGGAATAATAATTAAAGAGTGTCACAATTGTACATTCAATTTTAGTATAGTCAAGTAGGTTATAATGTGATGTACTTTTGTTGAATAAAGCATCTGGTGTTTCTTTTTCTGAAAACTGCGTTTGTAGAAAAAATCTTGTGTGTATTTCGGGCGAGATTACCGCGCTCTGCTTCGCGTCGCGCGGTAACTCTCTTTGTCAAGCGACAATATATCACTTTGCGCTCTTAATACACAAATAGATATTTCCGACCACATGGATCCTTTGAATTTCAAAAAAATTGACTAGGAGAAACTTACCCGACTACTGTAAAACTGAAGAAGCAATGAGAGCAACATACTGGTAAATACTTCTAGGGCTAAGGCAGGCCAAAAAACTCCTCGGTAAGTTCAACCGAGCAAGATCGAAGACACTGATTAACCTCAGCAAACCTAGTCTAAAAACAATCACGGGATTTCTGTCGGGGCACTGCACACTCAGAGAACACCTAAGAAAGCTGGGCTTAGAGGAGGACAACACCTGCAGATTCTGTGGGGAACATCCAGAAACACCACACCATATATTGATGGAGTGTTATGCTGTACATCACAAGAGATTGAATATACTGGGATCACACCAGCTGACTGTATCAAAAATACCACGAATAGTGCCCCTCAAAATCCTTAAATTCCTCAAAGAATTGGGGCTTGAGGGGCTGCTGTAATCGAGAACACCTTGAAATAGCAGAAGAAGATGGGGCACAATAGATCTAATTAGGTCGCAGCGCATCAGTCACCATCCACACCTACCATTACCATTACTCGACTACTGACCAATTTCAACTGGACTATAATTTAGCTAAGGTGTCAACATTGCTAGTGAAGTTTTCAGCAACTCATTGAAAAATATTTTCAAAATTGTGTACCACTATCGAAACAAACAATAATAAATATCCTGTTTGGGTTACTCAAAATATAATATATAAAATAAAATCAAGATATCACTATTTGAAAATGTATGACCAACGTAGACTTGACTTCTACCTAGCCCGAATAAAAAATATAAAAAAATCTATAAAATCCGAGATTGCAGAGGCTTTATCGATCCGTTATAGAAATATCGGAAACGACTAAAATCTAATTATAATGTAGTCCCCAAAACTTTTAGAATTACATCGATTCTAAGCAGCAAAAATTTCGAATACCCAGCAAATTAAATTATAGAGGGATAGAGATCGCTGATCCACAACGAATTATCAATTCCTTTGCATACCATTTCAAAAATGTCTATATTAAAGCAAGCCTTCAGTTTGCAATACCTTAACAAATAGTGAAAATGTCACAAGTACCTAATGACAGTTATCTGTATGTACCAATAATAACACGAGATCAAATTATAAATGCATGCAAAAAACTGAAGAGCAAATGGACATCTGGACATATGGGCATGACAATATTCCACCTGAAGTAACAATATGTAACCACTTCATTATAATAATCTGATTATCAAAACTGGAATTTTCCATGATATTTAGAAATTTTATTCTTTGAATCGAAAATCTCCAGAACCAAAAAAGCTAGATCAGACTTTTTTGTTTCACGTAAATGACCTCTGAAATACGTGACTTTGCCCCCATTAAACCACCCCTTACGAAAATTGCAATTCAAAGACTCAAATTTGTATAGCTCTGTATATATAACTTTTTGTTAGAAAAAGTTCAGCGTTTACCTCAAGAATATTCGAATATTGGGACAGAATAGCCATGCATTTCGCACATTTCAAATGCTTGGCGCCCTTGAGCATAAAACTCAAATTCTTTCATACCTAGTAATCCTTTTTAACTGTGCGATTACGCAAAGCTTTAGCATATTCTGAAACACTTTTCGACACAAACTTGAATGTTTGCGCCAAGTTCAGATCGGAAAATGTACGTGTCATTGCATTTCACGTGCCGATACCGATAATGCATATTTTCCATAAATAATATCACTTTATGACGTGGTAAGAACCGACTTCACTCAATGTCGACTTGAAAGTGTCTATTTTTAACTCAATTAACCTTATCAGTAGTCATTTACAGTGGGTCATTAATTTTTGTAATGGAGTTAATTGTCGAGGAAAAATGACAATTACCGTATACCGTTCCATTGTTAACGAAAACAATATCCCGGATTTCGATGGAATACAAAGTGGGCAGTATTTGGAAGTAACGGTTGTTTTTATCTGTATTTAGTCTATTTCTGCGGTGTAGGTAATATATTCGTAGAAATCAACATGAAATTAAGTCCCAATCGGTACATAGCTTATTGCAAAAAGACCAGGATACTACTTCACTTATATTGAGAACATTACCCATGCATGTCATAATAATATAAGTATGTAAAAATCGTCAAATTTTTCTGTTTTCAATTAATGATATTTTAGAAGAATACAGGCCATAAAAATATCTATAAATAGATAGAAATAAGCAAGCTTGTGAGCAAGGTATGACCGACGAGATGAATTCATCTTCAATATTTCTAAATATGGTAACAGTATTCTAAGACAGGTCGGATCTTCATATAAGAAGGTGGCGTAGGGGTGAAACAACACCGTTCCCAAGAGGAAACCATAGTTAAAAACTCTCCGCAGGTATCGGCATGAACTCGAGACAGATCTGGTCATCAGAACTGCCAGGGAAGAACAAAGTTGATGTAACGATTATGCTCACTGTTTCGATCCTACATCACTCCTTTGACTTGGTGATCTATCTTCATTGGAACTTGCATTCTGATCGTCCGTTTCACGGTCATACTTCCTCAGACAACAGGAATGTCATGGAACTTTGAGTTTGGAGTGTACACAATAGAATGGAACTAGATGGAGCCTGCAAAGTCATCAGGAGTTTAGACCCCCTTCTTCGCATTGTCTGCGATCATAAAAAGCAGGGATCGAAGCAATCATCTTTAAGATAACAGCCAGTGAAGCCGATGAACTTAGTTTCGTGTTCTTTATGAACAAGGTGACCCAAATTTTGTCAACGAGTTGGAACTCGTTTAGCAAAATACTTCGTATCAAAGCTGTAGAGACTAAGGTACTTCTGCAGCTACATTAGAATATACCAAAGCATATGATCTTTTTCAAGAACATCGAAAACTTCAACTTATCCAAAACGTTTACTTTTACAATTGACAATGATGATGAAGTAGAAGAGAATGAAACCGAAGGAAATAACTGAAGTTATTTTTATCATGAACTTTTTTAAGTGGATTTTATTTTAATTCAATCCACCATCTAGATTTTTTCCAGCATCAAATTAATTATATTGATTTTAAAATACTCGTTGATGGAATACATACATCACTATTGTTAATGTTTTTCAGTGGATAAAAACCAACCTGATACAGTAGGTCTTGGTCTAACGATCACCTTATTGAAATACAATATTGTTGTTTCTGTACAAGTTCGTAGAAAAAGTACGGTACGTTAAGCGTTTATAAAATCCCCCAGAAACTCGTTTATTGAACAGTCGTTTCGCTCGGGCTTAAAATAATCGCCACAAAAGTATTGAAGGAATCGTTTCACTGTGTAGGTACTTTGTAGATAATTTCACTCGCTATATGAAACTCACATCTCCTTGGATGTGAGAACCAAAAAAAAACGGTGCTTCAGTGATAGTACACAGTTCCTTCCTTTTGAGCCGGTAATACCACGTCGTCATGGGCAACCACGCATGCAAACAACAAGGAAGGATATATCTTGCTAGCAAGGATGACATTATAAATGTCAGTCTGACAGCTTTCATTCATTGAACTAAAATGAAAGAATATACGTTTTCCTAACTTCGTTGGCTCTTGAAATTATCTCTATAAATACAACTTGTGCTCACAATACTATCGGTAATTCTATCAGAAATCTTAAACACGATCAAACGGACTCGTGGTGTTACCAAGCAATTTGATCTTGTTGATTTCCGACAGAATTACTATCGATAGTATTGCGAGAACTCGTGGTATCACCCCCGAGAATAGAAAAACCTACAAAATTGTTTTTTGTGCGACCGGATAGGAGAAAATCCGGAAAACCATTTTTCAAAAATTTCGTGTATTGCTGAACAAGTAATCTGAAATTAAAAATAAGAATATGAAGTATAACTGAGCATGAGACATGAGCTATAAAACAATTTAACGGATCATCTTGCAAAATTCCACCAATTAAGGGAAATCCTCATATTCCAATTCTCTTTACGACATCTGGAAGAAGAGATCAAAATCTATAATAAATAATATATTTTTCAACAAGAGATGAAAATATTGTTTTTTTCATGAGGTGAGAGTTTGTCCAGGAGCGAAGCGAGTGTGGCAATCTCAAGAAGGAAAATAACGTATTCTATCTAGAGTATGAAATGCTATTTTTTCTACGATCGATGTTATAGTTGAAGAGAGAAGTTCAAATATAATCGTGAAAATGTTCAAAAACTGCCAAACGAAGTGACCTTCGTTTGCTGATTTGATCAAGTAGTGAGATTAACTGTCATTAGTGTCAAAAACCCATGAAATTATTTTTAATAAATACCCATCGGGTCGCATGATAATATTCATTTGTTTCATTTTCATTTCTAGAGTAGAAAACTATCACTTTCATGTAGGGTATCCAGCTGAAAAATTATCATTTTCATATAAATGAGTAGATAAATATATTTTTAGAGATTTTTCCGGATTTTTTCAGTGGACAAAAGACTCTGAACCGATTACCTCAATACCTTTAGGATATTTGTAAAAAAAGGAAGAAATTCATTGCTAAAAAAAATCCATAAAGCGATTTTGTTGGGGCGGACACCGGGATTTTCATCTATGGAATATCTTTCAAAAGTTGTCACTGGTCACTTGCATCTTTATTCAATTGAGGAAATAGCCTCTATTTTTCTCTATTGGGCCTATTTTCATTGCAGTCCAAATCAAAATATCAGCAATGATATATACGTCAACTGTACTGAGATGGTCGAGTAGAAGAGCACAGTACAAGTAGTTTGAACTTCTTTTGATGATACTCGTAAAAGTATGTGAGAATGTTTTTGAAGCAATCAAGCAATATTATCATATCCCAAAAATTTCTTCCCATTGAGTAATTTATTATTGATTTCTGAATTAGCTAATGGTATATGACAGATTGCGCTTATTTTACTTGGCAATAACAAATCCACCCCCGATTCTGAATTTAATCGATGAATTGCTAAACGAGGCGAGGCGCTCATATTTTAACTAGTTTGTTTATAAACATCCGATTGATTTATCTTGTGTTATCACACTCTTTCACGGCAAAGTCACGTACAAACCATCGCAAGAAAATATCAGAAACTAGCACCTAATTAAACAGAATGTAAACAGTCTGCTTGTGTTTTCATATTATTTATTAGGAGAGAACGGGGCTTGTCGTCACAGTATTATACTTCTGTATTGTTCGGGAACGTTCTGTACACAGTACACTATCATTGAATTGAGTATTTCAGGAATGCTATTAGAAATTGACAGTGTAAATATCTTAATTCCGTTATTTCAGGATTGCCGGGCATGTAACTTCATTTGGAGTTGCACGAGGGTTCCTTGAGTTTTGCTACTGGACGTTAGAAATCTCCAGAAAAAGGTTAGAAAAGTGGACCCCAGATTCGTTATCAGCGACCCCGCAAAAACCTCATGGATCAATTTCACATGAAGTTTCGGGACCATCAAGTCGCTGGAACAATCGATATGTTCGTGACATATGTTACCACTGATTGATGAAAACCTCAATTTGATCTTGGTTCTCTCAAAAACCGTCCATTTTTGAACTTTGCACCCATTGAGATTAAAAACGACGGCCTTCAAACCCGAATAAAAATAGTGACACTATAAACTTTGGCCACGTAAGCCAAAACAATTTTATAAAAAAATCTGTTCTAGTTTTGTTAGTTCTGGAGTTATGAAGAAATATGAAAAAAAAATAAAATTCTCATTTTGGCTACATCTATTTATTTTGTGAATATTTTTTTTTGCTTTTGGCATTTTGCCATACAAATTATAAATTGAGTGATTTGGTAATATTGAACTATAACTAGTAAAATTTCAAATAAAAATTAATTCCATAGCTGATTTTTGAAGCAGGTAATTTTGAAATGGTCAAATTTTTGTTTATTACACATCAGTAAAAATTCATTAACGAAAGTCAGTATGTTTCCAGTACCAAAGTAAATTATGGTATCATTTGCAAATAAACAGTTGACAGTTGTTGATACAATCGACATTTATATATAGAAATCAACAGTGGCCCCAGTGTGCATTCCTGTGATACACCGTTCTGATTTGGAATTACTGAAGATGTTATTTGGTCGACATATATGTAACCTGTTTTCTATTCTGGGGATAACTCTTGAACCATTCTAATGCTATCCCTGAAATACCGTACTTTTGTAATTTGCATATTAGTTTTTGTCTATTTATTGTCTGAAACTGAAATGTGCGTTGTAAATCTGAAAATACTGCTCCAATTATTATATTATTACTGCAGCTTAAACCTAAGAAAATATATCAAATGCTCGGATAGACTGTTCATAACTATTCAAGAGAATCTACGTAGTGAGTATGATATAGTATGGTCATTGGTGACATCTCGTTTAAAGATGTAATTGTGGAAGTTTCAAGTAATTCCAAAGTTTTTTAGAAGCAAAATATTTATTTTCAATATTCTACTATAAACCCAAATAATATTGTAACAATATCGCTCAGTGTTGTGGAATCAATATTTCTCCGAGAAAATTTATTCAATAATAGATACTTTAATATCCCAAATAATATTGGACCAAATGTTCACATTTTTCGATATTTTGCCCATTATTTTCATACTATTGGACAAATATTACACCAACATAACTACCTGGCTGCTATTTTTGTGCCAATCGATGCTTCACCCTTTTTACTCCCATCCACCTGATATTGCAGACAGCACTATTGAGTGCTCCCTGTAATCAACCAGCAGAAAAATGAAAAAATAAATAAATACGGTACCTATTTTACTGGAACGAAATCCTCCATTCACTACATCATTATCACACTAATGCAGAAAATAACGAATGAATTCGTCTGAACAACATTTCAAGCACGAGGAGAAACACTCTCGTCGACATGAATTTATATATTTCTCAATACTTCAATAAAAGGATTGAAGTAGGAACACGTGTACTGCAAAAGGCCAAACAATTCGAATGACACTGTGCTTCTGCTGAGTATAAATGTTGTTATGTGCCAGCATGGAGTCGGCGCTTTCAGAGTACCACTTAGAAGCCACCCATTGGGACATACTATTTCAGATAAAAGCATTCTTTCCTCGATAATGTTCATTTGGCACTTTTTGTCGAGGGCGAGGACAAACACAGAAACACGCGACAATTTCCTCTTTCGTGAAAGAATCAGAGCTCGGTATTTTAGTTGATTTTTCAACAGCAACTGGAGTTGAACGAAATGGTATTGTGCTTGTCAGAAAATCAACCTGCACTTCGAATAGTAAACATTTATTCCGGAAGCCGAAATCAAATTGTGGTCGATGATTGAGATATTGTGAACATCGAAAATAATACCAAATGACTACAGGGTAGGCAGTCGTTTATATGGACCCCAAATGATTCTCGGAAAATATAGATGAATGAAGCTACGCTAAAATGTTGGGTGTTTCAAATATAGTTGAAGGGGAAGAGCATTGCTTGACGGGAAATCATAAACGCAATCCAATAACTCCGGAAGAAGTTCGACGTGTCCTCAATGACTCGAGATACTTTGCTGAAAAACTATTGGTGGAAAAAGCGTTCCAGCTCCCAACCACCATCTTTCAAGAGATTCCAGCTCCCAACCACCATCTTCCAAGAGATTCCAAGTTGGGGAGCCACATATTCCGGATTGTGTTTTTGACAGGCGGTAACCGTGCATATCCTCAAGAAAAGATGTGTCAAATCGAAAGAATTACAGACCGATACAATGCTCGAAAAGGTGTTAACTTTCATTTCATTTATTAACATACTTTCCAATGACAGTGTATACCTTTATAGGAATAGTAAAACATTTGAAACTTAACCTAAACTTGAAACCTTCAAAATGCAGAAAATCAAAGTGCTCTGTTAAAAAACTCCTGTAGAGTAGAGAGAGTTTATTCAATTCAATTAGATATTTACAAGTTCATAAATAAGAGAAGCCACCTAAACATAGTTAGTTTTGTGGGACATTCTCTTATTATACATTTTATGAGTTTCTACTATAATTTCTACAATGAATAATCGAAATTCCAAACTATCATTATCAACTAAGTGCATGTTCGCATAATGATTGAATAATTTCCAATATGATATAACACTCTATTCGATAATTGATATAAGGACATCTTTATAATGTATTTTTGCAGAAGATTTAGCTTTATTTTTTAATTTATTTTTATTTTCAGTATTTCTTATATCAGTGGGTAATAGGTTGTAAAATTTTGGACTATAATAGGTCACATATTTCTGTGTTATCGAAGTTCTACATAAAGGAATTGAAATTAGCTGTTTTGTTGCTCTTCGAGTATGGTGTTCATATATTTTTGGAGGAAATGTGCGATATTTTGTCCAGATAAGACATTGGTAGCTCTATAACTGCCTGAAATTCAAGACTCCTATTTCATCGTAAAGTTGTTCTGTTTTGTACCTCCTGATTTTATTCAACAATATTTTCAACAGAGTGTTTTGTATAACTTCTAGGCAATGGAGGGACGTTCTGAGTGTTCCACCCCAAACATTAATACAGTAGCGTATAATGGACTCCGCCAAGGCATCATACACCATTACTTTTTTTTTGTTATTCAAAATATGTTTCAATTGATAGAATTTATGTATTAACTTCCGAAGTCTTGCTGTGGTTAATGTGTACATTCCAACGGATGTGTTGATCAATTGTCACACCCAGATACTTTATGTAATTGATTTTTTTGATGCTTGAACAAGCACAGTTGGAGTGATCTGTACAGGCAGATTCATGGAGTTGAATATTATCCTTTTCAAGTTGATCTCTCATAGTGAGTGAAAAAGTTATAAATTTAGTTTTTTTAATATTAACACTGAGCATACTTTCACTTAACCAACTGTAAATTGTTCCTAGTCCAGCCTCCGCTTTCTTATATGTTTCTTCCCAGTTTTCACCTATGATTACAAGAGCGGTATCATCAGCATAGGAGACGAGTTTTCCATTTATGTCTTTCAAATTAAACATGCTATTAATATAAAGTAAGAAAAAAACTGGACCCAATACCGTCCCTTGTGGCACACCCATTGATATCGGTAGAGGGTCACTTAATGTGTCATTAATTTTCGTGATTTGTGTACGGTCGGTTAAATAATTCTTAATTAAGTCGAGAGGAAGGCCTCTTATGCCTGAGTTTTCCAATCGTTGAAATAGAATACTATTCACAGTATCGATTGCCTTGGCCAAGTCCAAGAATTCTGTCAAACAGTTTTGTTGGTTATCGAAGCAGTTGAGGACTGTTTTCGTTAATTCGAATACTGCTTTCTCAGTCGAACAGTTCTCTCTGAATCCAAATTGTGATACTGATAAAATATAATTTTTTTCGCAATAATTCATGATTCTGTTTTTTATACATTTCTCGAAGATTTTTGTGAAATTGTTCATAACTGTTATTGGTCTATAATTATTCGATAGTTTTTTATCCCCAGATTTGAATATAGGAGTTGTTAAAGATTATTTGAATGCAGATGAAACTGTTCCCTTTCTCAATATTAAATTAAGAATATGACACAAGGAGTCAACTGGATATGGATGGTACTTTATGATTTCTTCAGAAATTTTGTCTGGTCCTGGAGAAGTATTATTTTTTAATTCTGAGATGATTTTGATTAATTCATTTTTTGTTATAGGTTCCAGGAACAGATAATCTCGTGAATCATTGCTCTGTACGATACAGTGATCAAGTAAAGTTGTAGTTTTTTTTATTTTAGCTGACATTTTTGTTCCTATACTCGTGAAATGTTCATTAAAATGATTGGCAATTCCTTTTTCGGAGATTATTTTTCTCATCTAGGATAGTAAAGTTTGATTCGTTGATGTTTTTCCAAAGTTTTTTTATATCATTATAAGAATTTACAATTTTTGTTTTATATTGAAATTGAGGTATTGAAATTTTGTGATATTTTTTAACAAAAATGTTGAATTGCCATATTAACAAAAATTAGGGGAATTGAAATTTGATATTATAGGGTCATAGTAATTGGAATACGACAAATCGAATGCGCTAAAAATAAACATAGCATAATGTTTAAAAAAATAAAGTTGAGGGCTCCATAGGAAAAACTGTAAATCTGGCAACGCCGCAAATATTATTACTGATAATCCCCGTATACCAAATTTCATAACTTTATGTCAAGCCGTTGCTGAAATATTTGGCCGTTCCAGTTCTTTTGGGAAACCCTGTAGGTAGATACTGGGCAATGTCAATATTGAAAAATGTTTAAACAAATCTCTACAAGAATAGGAATTCGGTTTTCCCGCAGTTCTTCGAATTATGCGCTTTTCTGAAAGGAACACATCAGCGGATGATGTGGAACTTCCCCAAAAACAAACACCATAACGTATAGACGAGAGTCAACATATGAATCATATAAACCCAATAGTTCCTTAAAAGTCAAGACTGATCTGGGATTATGAAATAGAAACGAAAGAGAAGACAACTTTGATACAAGAAATTCAGTGTTTTCTCCAGGTCAAGTGTTGGTCTACAGTAATACCTAGAACTTTACCTGATTCTGCAGTACTGAAAATTTCATCATTTACAATAATATCGAGATCCTCGCACTCACCCTGACGGGTACTGAATCTCATGACATTGGTTTTTTCAGTATTGAAATATAATGAATTGGCTAAACCAACTGAACAAATTACCCAAAGCTATATTAAAATTATTTTGTAAAAAACTATCACATTCACTTGATATAAACAATGTGTTGTCAGCATATTAACAAAATGACCTTCAAATTAGGTTCCATTATTGATTCTTATGAAACACCCGTAGAAATATCAGAACCCTCAGATGTAGCTTCTTTTACTTGTTACCTGTGAAGTCGACAGTAACATACTGTTTCCTATTGCTAAGTAAACTGTCAATCCAGTTTAAATGATTACCTCATAGATAAACAAAAAATAAAGAGAGTTGTCAAACCTGCAGTAAAAGTTTGCACCACGTTCAGCAGTGGCGACCTACCTTGCAGCTGGGTAAACTAACTTAGTAGGTACGGTGGATAAAATAGATTTCTTTTTTTTGGTTACCGATTGAAAAAGGGCGTTTTTTTTAACCGTATTGTTTTCATATGGTTGATAAGGAATGTATTTTATCATTGATCAATTTGCCATTCCTGTATTTCATACGAAAATGGTTGTTTCATTTGAAATAGAGGAATGAAAAATCAATCACTACTAAAATATATATACAGTAAACGATTCGTGGACCTTGTGAAATCATTCGTGAATGAAGTAAAAGGGTTTAAAAAAATATTTATTTCATGAAAACAAGAACTCAATTCAAGTATATATAGAACAAGAATAATAAGTTGAACGCTGTAATAACATTGTTTTGGGACTTGTAGGTAACAACTACACAGTAATAGAACTCTGAAGAACAAAAATGAGTATATTGTTTTCTTATATCATCAAATCCAAACCAGAGATAACCATCAAAATCAACCAAAATAAAAACAAAAGAAATGGTTGTTTCAACAGTTATGGCAAACCGAAGCATAGCGCAGTGAAAAGAACATCCGACCCTGGAACTGAAGGTCTCGGGTTCGAGTCCCACTTTCTCCGAAAAAACATCTATCCATCTCCATTTGGACAAGAACGTAAAATTCCATCTAGGGTATCCGACAATGGGGCTCTGAAGATGACACCCCCCACTCCTTACAATCCAGGGGATTCCTGTGAACCCACAGAGGTGAGATGAACAAATGCCCTAGATTGTTTGACAAAATTCTAGTACCAATAATTATTTCACAATTCAACGATGAATAGATCGGTTTTTTATTTGATTTGGTTCGAGACCCAGTCGGAGCTGGGATTATTTGATTTGACCGATTAAATTATGAAAATGTCGAAATTTGAATGGGGTGAGTCCTGCACGAATCACTGTTTCGTTGAAATCAACAGCTGCTCCTGAGGTGCATGAAGTTAGTAACACATCCTTCCTAGAACACATAAGTATTGGCAATCGCATAAAAATCCCGCTGACTAGTGAAATGAACAACTTGAACTAAGATATCGCAAAATGAAGAATCTTCATAGGAGCTTCCATCCCAATTCATCTGTTTTACGGTTATACTCGAACTGGGTGGGGCCTGCAAATTCATCATGAGAAAGCAAGGATTAGATCAGGACAAAATATCGAGATTTACTCTTTGAACTATGTAAGTTTTTTAAAAACTAATATGTTAGCATTGTGGTTCTGATCATGGGGGTACATGTTTGAATGATAGACAAGCTGCCTACTCTCGAATCTAAAAATTATAACGGCTTGCCTTTTGATCGAAGAAATTTCTACTGGACAAATGCAAAAAGCATGGATGAGTTTCCTTGGGGTACTTCATATTTTCAGGACACATGATTCTCGGACCACAATAACCACTTACCTTGGGCATGTACGGAGTGGCCGTTTGTATAAAAGATACCAGCGCCCTCCGAGTGTTTTGAAGCTTTCAAGAAAGGACCTGACTGGTACATTCCTGAAAAAAAGAAATAATATTTTATTCAGTACTGTAGAAATAGAACAGTGAAAGACCAAAGTTCATCCCTCGCTTGACGCAAGGCAATAAAAAAATGCTCAAGAAAACTATGCAACTTTGGATAACAGAACGGATTATCTATATATCTAGATAGATATCGCTGACTGACGTTCTCTAATAGTGGAGTAGAACTCAAGTTCAGATTTAAAAATATAACTTTGAAATATGAATTTTTGTTTACGATGATTATAAGTGGACTGTTTAAACTTTTGAATTGATTGTACAGGGTGGGGCAATAGTGCGTCAGAGTCCGATTGCTTGAGTTCCAAGATAGTTAGGACGATAATTCAAAAACCAAATATAACTAGAGAACTGTGTCTATATCTAAACATTATTGTCGGATATACAGGGTGAACCAAGGAAAATCTACAGGGTCAATTGCATTTTTTTCAAATGAAATGCCATGTACTTCAATCCATTTTTTCAAGCATTCATTCATTCATCGACACCTCCAATATCCTTTACTATCTCCCAACCACTTGGAAGTTATAATTTTTTTTGTCAAAATAATGCTATCTGCAGATGCATACCGAAAAAACCACCGTTCTCAAGATTATGGAATGCAGGAGGTCATGATTATAATACTGTTCGTCAGACATATGAGTGATATTTCTGAATCATTATCATTCCCAAAAATTATACAGGATGACTGAAAATGATTTTTCAATTATTTTAACGAATACCAACTTCTTTTATCCTCCAACTTTATTTGGTGTGTTTGATTCCTGATTTGGAATTATTTTCGTTTGCTATTATGTGCTATTAATTGAACAACATTTATCGTGGGTACATACATTCTGACAGATGAGGGAAATAACTTTCGGCAATTAATTCAAGCACGCGGGGGTTCGGTAAGAAAATTTCACACCAAGAAATGAACATCATTCAACAATTAATTAGAAATAACTGACGATGGTTTCACCTGAACTATTTATATACTGCCACTGAAATATTGATATGTAAAACACTTAACAAAATTTTCATCAATAAATGTGTTTAAAGTATAACACCTGCAGTGTTGAGAGCGGTGGAAAACCCATTCCGTAGGCGGGTAGAAATGTGTGTTAACCAAAATGGACAACATGTGGAGCACTTATTATAATTTGTTCATTTCGTTCTTTTATGTTTTTGTTTCAATGTTTCAATCAAGTGTAAATAAAAGAAGTTGGAATTCGTTAAAATAATTGAACTAATGTGTTTCCATAACCTTTATAAGAGGTGTCAATAAAAATGAGATACTGAAAGTTGTAAAAGTGAATAACTAGAAAACGGCTAGAAATAGCCTCAGGGGTGTACATACAAAAAACACTCGCATATCAATCCTACATCACATGGTCGAAAAATATACGGAGTGTTCCATTTGAAAAACTCGAGAAAATTAAAATAAAAACTTCCAAATTGAAAAATTATTTTCAGCCACCCTGTATGATTTTTGGAAATGATAATGATCCAAAAATATCACTCATCTGTCTGACGAATAGCATTATAATTATATCCTCCTGCATTCTATTATCTTGAGAACAGTGATTTTTTTGGTAAGCTTCTGCAGGTATCATTATTTTAACAAAAAAAAGTATAACTCCCAAGTGGTTGGGAGATAGTAAATGATATTGGATGGATGTATGGAGACCACTGAAATCCTTGAAAAAATGGATTGAAATACGTGGCATTCCATTTAAAAAAATGCACTTGACCCTTTATATTTTCCTTGTTTCACCCTGTATATAAGACAATAATTTCTGGATGTAGACAATGATGTATAGTTTACACTGGTTTTTGTATTATCTG
Organism: Chrysolina americana; assembly: GCA_958502065.1. Classification (NCBI taxonomy): domain Eukaryota; kingdom Metazoa; phylum Arthropoda; class Insecta; order Coleoptera; family Chrysomelidae; genus Chrysolina; species Chrysolina americana. The sequence continues at coordinate 50,778,854 of OY293416.1, forward strand.
CCTGGCTACAATAGAACTCGAGCAATCAGACTCTGACGCACTATTGCCCCACCCTGTAAGATTTTATTCTCTTCAACTCGACAATTCTTGACTTTGTATTAATCTTTTTCCATGGTTACAATAATGATGAAAATAGAACAAAATGCATATACAGATACAATTTTATGTATCATATCGACAACCTTTCTTTAGATGGGTTAATTGTATCTTTGACACCAAAGGTTACGTTATGCAAAATATAAATAGTAATAAAAGGGCAACACAGAAAAATTTAATCAATATTGAAAATGTCATCAACATGCTTGGGATCGTACGTTAATAGGTGAGATCGTCATTTTTTCCAGCTCGCACAAGTCTTTTGAAGACTTATGAAGGTTGCTCGCAGGGGTGCAGCCGGATGACAGTAAGAATAAATTCTAGAACGGAACAAACAAATAATCAGCCCTACGGCTCTGGTTTTGATGTTTTTAATTCGTTTCTATAGTCTAGTTCCTAAATTGTAGATAGTGACTCATCGGTTGTACGGTTCCTAATTCATATAAAGCAGGTCAAAAAATACAACAGAAATAAGCTAGGTACTTTGGCTTCAAATCAAGTTTTACTTTGCTACTTTCGTACATCCCCTCCGCACTTTCAAATCCCGTAAAAACCAGAAAATGTATGATGAGTCACTATCAACAATTTAGGAACTAGACTATAGATCAAGTTTTGTATAGTTCAAATTTTCAGAAATTTCTGCTCTCTTCTTGAAAGATATTTTCTCTAGATTTGACTGACGATATAAATAAAATAGGAAGGTTTCGAGAACTGCTGGAAGCCTGTTTTTATCAAGTACAGAGTTCTTCTGTAGTATTTCTGATTGATTTAGCCGTTACTTGATGAAATCCAATGTAAATGTACAAAATACACTGGAACGATTCGATATTCACAAACTTTATTTTGAATATCACAACATATTTCGCTAACAAAAAGTAACTTTTTCAGCTTTTTCAGTGAATATACAAGTGCCTAGTCTAAATATTTATATTATCAATTATACTTCACAAACACATCCTCCTAAAATACGTTTCAAGTTCTTCAAGAATTTAGAAGGTTTTTTGACATAAATTCTTCATATTTCATCTAAACAAAACAAATGCCTAGACAAGTAAGTGATTTTTTGTTTTTCTGTTTATAAAGATATTATTAGAAATTCAAGTCAGATTTGTTTATGCAGGAACAATGATAATTCTACTTATGCAGATTTTTCTGTTCACTTCTTTTTTTTTATAAGAATTCTGTTTATGCAGGTATCATATTATAACCACATCGTTTTTTTTTCTTGTATACCCAGCACAGGATCATACTTTTTCTGGTGAATCTGGGGAGTTTGTATCATACGTAAAGACTTGTAGAACATTTTCAATTCTGTTTACGCAGAAATTCGAGGGAGGAGTTCAGTACAATTCCCCAAATGAAGCAATCTGTCTATGCAGTTGATTTCCAATGTTAGTTAGGTATGAGAATTATGTTGATGCAGATAGCATGTTATATCGTTTTTCTTTCTTATTTACCAACTACGAGCAACCACGAGAAAAGAGTTCATGCAGTGTCGTGCAATGTCCACCATGAAACTATCTGTTTATGCGGTTGATTTCTGGTATTATAAGAACTATGTTTTTGTAGATTTCATGAAAAATCTCTTAATTCAGAATATACAATTAAGATTTTATGACAATTAAAAAGAAATCACATAAATATTGCGAATGCTGATTATCATTCATTCTTTTTCTGGTGACTCTGAGGAGTATGTATCATGCGTGAACTCGGACTTGTAGAACATTGTCAATTCTGTCTACGCAGAAATTCGAGCAGCTGATTCTGGCTCAGAATTATAATCTACCTACCGAAATGACAGTGACGGTCGATTTCTTTTGCTGAGTCTTCCATTTTCTTACTGATTGTATTTTAAACGAATGTAGGCTTCTTCTCTATCTTTTGCAGCTGTTTCATTTCATATTCATTCCACTGTGGCCTGGGTATATATTGAACCTTATTAGAAATTGAGTTTGATACAGCCGTACTGATATTTTCTGTGAATTGTTGATAATTTTCAGCTAGTTCCACAGTGTTCAGTATTGCCTGATTTTGTGACTAATTGGCTGTACTTAAATTCCATATTATGTGTAATGAATAATAAATTCAGATTGTTTAATGCTTCGCGAAGTGTTCCTAACAGTTACAGCAGCAGTAAGCACAAACCATTAGTATCGATGCAGACTTCAAAGTTCCGTACTTTACAACAATTTTATAAATAGTCAGTTATATAAACACCTCGAAAAATTGGCATTAATCTTGTCGGCCAAAGGCTCAACAACCGGGCAAAACGTCAAGACCGCAAATTGCGAGGGAGTATAAACGAATTAATAAGCTTGGCAGGGTCTACATGAATTATTTCGAAGCCAACAATTTCATAAAACATTGCATTACACGTCGCGTAAAATTATGGTTCGAAGTAACGGAATGGGTTGATGAATTATAATCACACGTTTCTTGTTTTAGAATATAATATATAGGACTCCATTTTGAAACGTTGAAATATAAAGAGGCCTACTTCATATGACATTTATGAACATCGGTCCCTATGAAGTAATATCTCAAGTTCCTTCTTTCTTCCAGCCTTTCAATGAGCTGAATTCATAATCATTTGTATTTATAGGATGTATCCAACCTCTTGCACTTTCATGAAAGCTGGTTGTATAATGCCATTCTATAACAAATTACGGTGGTTGAGAATTTGAAACATTTTCTGGAAGAACTAGTTTTTTTCTAATTCGCAATCTTCTGGAACCGCTGTCCGCCGACCTCAGCTGACTGGATCAAAGCCGTAAGAAGCCAGTACTGTTTTAAACGGTTCTGATTCAGGCAGTTGAGGTTTGGCGTACATCGGTACTTTTGTTATTAGATCATCCTCCTCCTTTGGGTCTTCTTCATCTTGGCGTGCATCCTCTCATCCATCAGTTTCCGAGCATTCGCGGACATTGGCTTCGATTTATCCCTTTCCTTCCTCTTCTTTGCACTCCCTCAAAATTCTACCAGAGTTTGCGCTGTCTTGTCCGTTGCAGCTCATGCAAATGATGAACATCCAAGCCCTACCTTCCTGCAACAACAAGAAGAGCCGCGTCCGTTTTTGCATTTGCAGAAGAGGAATTAGAAAAAGCCCCAGGACTAGACATTGATATTGTTGTAAGTTGAGTAAGGTCAGACTTTCTTGTCTTCCATCCCTATTTTGCAGGATTCTCTTGAACACCACACCAAGTTTGAGTCTGATGATGAGTTCGGATTGAAGCTTGTCGTGCTGCTGCTATAAAGAAGCAAGACTGAACTTGCTCTAGTTGGGAAACTGCATACAGTGCTGTTAAGAATTGTTCCTTTGCTTCAGCAATCACTCATTAGCAATTGTTCATTATTATAAAAAACATTTATAACATTAAAGGTACCAAAAATTAGTAATAATTCGAAAGAATAGCCGTTGGCATTATGGGCATCATCCTACTAACAACAGGACAAGAGGCGGAAGATATATCCTCCATGACCAAGACGATGATGGACTGGATCAGATACCAACAGACCATTCATAACCATACCAACATCACCAGCAGCTCAAAACCCCGGTTATCGAGCTGAATCAGTCTATCTGCAACGCCATATAGCGAAGCTGGAAAGAGATTCGAATCACCAAATTCGACTTCCAAGGGGGAATCCACCCGAAACCAATTAGGCAGATATGCATACTGAAATAACGATACCAAAGGACACTTACTAACATGGTTTTTGGATAAATGATCAAAGCTTCTTAGAAAATGGCCGAATATTCCACCGAATACTAATGAAAATGATGATAATCTATCTCATTAACACTTATATGAGTATACACAAAGCTACAATCTATGAGGGTGTAGGGTGGTTATTATTTGCCATGGTGCTTCAAAGTGATTTACTGATTTAAGGTAACACATTCGCTTCTCAGCTCCAAAGAAACCTAGATGAAACCTGTAGCATAAAATCGCAAAATCTAGTATATTGACAGCATTCCGATTTGAATTAATTTTTGCTGTGAAAATCTCGTATCCCACAAGGTTATTGAGTGTAAGTGACAAATGAATGTTTCCTGGAATTACCTGATGTCGTGTGTCTGCTTACCAGGCAGAACAAAAAAATCTGCGACGGATTCAACGGCTTTTACCAAGACTACCGAGTCAGCAGTATAGTTTCTTGGAACATGATGACTCCAATCGGCGTTAAGTATGCTGAGTATATTCCCTATTCTCCCTCATGGAAACCCGTTTATGGGTTGCCGATATGTAGAGAATGAAATATTGGTACGATATTGGTAAAGTATCATTAAGAAGAATTGTTAGTGATCATAGTGTTAAAAAGTTTAAAAAAAAAATGAATCAAAAAGAAAAGTGAGATGATTATTTTCCAACATTTATACCCAACCTCAACAGGGATCATCAATTAATCATTCAAACAGAGTGAGAGAGCTCGTTATAGCCAAATTGATGCCCGGAGGATTCGGCAGGTGCAGTTCAATACATTCAGTACAGATGAGAACTAGTATAACGATTTTTTCCAATATCTGTCCCTAACCTAAACAGGGACATGGTTAGATCCACATATGCTGAGAAGATCCAATAGGGATAGCTCAATGCTGCAATCGGGACACGTTTTGCATCAGGAGCAAAAAAAAGAGTTGGCGTTGGGTTGTGGATGTCCAACTGTCGGTAGGAAATGTCTAGATGTGAACAGTCAATTGGCAGGATCAGGATGATGAGAGGAGTGAAGAAGAGAAAAGGTGGTAACGGTAACAGAGGTTTTGAGGATTGACCTGTATTCAAGATTTGATATATATATATATATATATATATATATATATATATATATATATATATATATAAAATAAATGATTTCTGGATTTTTATGTTTTTCTTTCTACTGTCCCAATTGTTCATATATAAGTATTTATAAGAAATGGCTTCTCAACTTCAGTTTGGATGAATCGTTCAACATATGTATGTATCAACTTTTAGGAAGTCTGCCGCTTAGAGACTCAACTGTTAGAAAAACCTAAGGGCAATCAGCCCGGCAAACAAAGCCCTCAGCCAGTTTAGGAGGGGCACCATGAACAGTATTCATTGCTATAGAAATAAAGTCGTGTCAGATATAAGGGTGCTTCAGGTACGTAATAGCTGAGAACTGCATATCACGGTTGGATTTCAAATTGCTGGCCGCCAAACAGTAAGATGAGGATCCGCTCCCTGATCGGGAGTGATGGAATGGGGGGAGGGTAGGGAGGGAGCTTCCAAGCCTTTTCAATGTTTGGTAGTTCCTCCTTCTGGGCCTCAACCTTCGGGGGTGCATGGTGCAAGACATTCTGGGACCGATCTCTGTTACTGGGCAAGGAAATAAATGGTGGCAGCAGAGGACTATTTCTTCAAGTAGCATGAAATTGTCTCCATTCCAAACTTTTGAGAGAGTTCTTGACGTTTGCCGGCATCGGCTTCAAATCTCTAGTAACAAAATGAGAAGAGATTCAACGGGAACACTCCAAGGAATAAGTGGGAGCCAGGTGATGCCGAATGACTCTACCAACCGCAGAGAAAGAAAGGGATATGCTCCAAGCTGCATATAAATTGGACAGAATCATATGTCGTCATGAAAAAGATCAACGAATTGGTCTACCACATTCGACTCAAGCACAAGGTTCTTCAAGTTGAGAAAGAAACAGAATATCGAGGCTACGATTCTCCGTACTAGTTCAAGAAGGACAACCAAAATAGTTATTGTTCTATCCAGGATGGAATAACCTAGAGAAGGAGGCGGTAATCAATGGAAACGTTGTTGAACAACTCCGAAACTTCGGAATTCAAATAACGCTACATAAGGAATATGATCGCCAGATTCAGTAGAAAATAGTTGAAGTAAAAGTTTGCTGATGCTTCGGGTATACTTTTCCAATAAAAGCATTGGTATCATACGTTCATTTTTAAGATATGCCAAATTTTTTGGAGTATTTTGCACTTTAATTGGTCGGTTACTGGCATTTTCAATCTTCGATTGGGATGGTTCTATAATCATAGAAAATAAGCGACCTGCAATATTGGTCACAGAAGTGTCTTTGAGGATTTTAGAAGGTAATGGGCCATGGTGATGGACATAAGGGTCATGGGTTCGATTCTCAGCATGGTCATTGGTCTCGTGCATGGCATCACACGTTAAAAGGTAAGGGCTGCGTCTTCCCTAGCTCGGACAAGTCTTCCGAAGACTTTTGAGGGTTGTACTCTTCAGGGTGTGCAGCTGGTTGACGGAAATAACAATTTTAACAATTTTTTAACAATTTAAACTTGTTTAATACGTATGAAGTTATATCTGAGTTTCATCGAAGGATTTCACCTATATTTAGAATTTTATGAAATAACAAAATTTTTTACAAAAGTTGTTGAATAATTAATTATAAAATATTACTAGATCTCTATCATCCTTGATGACAGAGGAAACACTTGTTTACCCAGCATTTTCATAAAAATATTTTACAAGTTTTTAAGTTTAATAGTCTTAGTCTCAGTACTACAGTACTCAGTACAGACGGTGATTTTCGACAGATTTTTATGTTCTATTTCCACAATTTTCAAATGCATGTCAGTTATTGGCTATGTGCCTAACCTTTTCCGAATAATTAACTCTGCTAATTTTGAGTAATTGTCCTGTTATGCAGGAAGTATTTTGTTGTTTTTGAATAATTTAGGATATTTCTTTCGGAATGAACTCTCTTCCATTATCTAGTTATCACCATTCACAAAATAATAAAATTCGCCATGCTCTGTCTATAATAATACATCGACATAGTCATGGTTTCATATTGATTTGAATAAATAGGCTAAATAATTCAACATCATGTCATAAAAAAGTATATACCTAGATATAATAAGTACAATAGAAACAATTAAGAACAACCTAAGGTGACGCAAAGGTACTCGTCAGCAGAAAGAAGCAATGTTCAAGTAGATTTCCTTAACTTCATATTCGAGATAATTTATCCTTTTCACTGATTTAAGATTGCCAGGTGAGAAATTGATAATTTTTATTCCTCCGTATTCAGCCCACCTTTCGAATAAGGCTGTTCTGTGTAACGGAATTCTCAAATTATTGGAAGAGCGTAATATCCTAACACTGGTCATATATCAATCTACATTCCTAATGAATAAATTTGGGTTACGTAATTTAGAAGCCTGTGTATGTATAGAGAGGGAAGTGGTAGTATTCCAAATTTTTTAAATAGTGGTCTACACGGTTCCAAAAAGTTAGTAAGTTTTCATTAAACGCCTTATAACACGCTCCTGTGTCAAGAAAGCTCTTTCAGCAACATGAGGGCCTTCCCAAAAAATCATGCTATATGTCAGGATTGACTGAGTATCAGTAATGTAGTAGGTTTTCAATACATCAATCAGCCCTATGCTGTATCACTTCCGTTAAAAATAACGTCACCGTTATTCGCCATTTCCGTTATTTTGCTATTACCAATCCATAGCAAAATAACGGAAATAGCGAATAACGGTGACGTTATTTTTAACGGAAGTGATACAGCATAGGGCTGAATGTCATCAGAATTATTAATTTTACGCATGGCATTACAAATTTTATTCACGTTCTTCACAGTATGTGAGATAAGGTTTCCAAAAGATTAGTTACTATCAATTTTCACACCTAGGAATTTTCTATCACAATTTATGGAACTGATTTTGTACCGAATCTTATTAAATATTTACTGGAACTTTCTATTTGGATTTGAGTATGGGTCATTATTGTTACTAGGTTAACATTTCATTTGACACGTTTGCTGCCTTTTATAGAGGTTTGGATTACAGCTGATAGACAATCTGGCAGGTCATTTACATACATTATGAACAACAGTAAGGGTATGAAGAGAGACACCAATTGTGATATTTCTAATAGATCAGTTGAACACTTGGATTCTATCTACCATAAATTTCGAACCTCAAACTTGATGAGTTCGTCCTGTGAAGAAGGACTTAAAATGCTGTAGATATATACCTGTATAGTGCCAAAAAGTTTTCCCAGGAGAATATCATGGTCCAAGAGATCGAAAACCTTGGATAGATCGAAGAATATGCCTATGAATGATTTTCAAATAACTATTTTAGTGAATAGTATCTGGCCTTTTCTATTGATTCTCTGGGTAAAAAGATATTGATAGTAGTTTCAGATAATCAAACCATCTTGCATATAGAATTAGAATATTATTTCCTAGGTTGGTAATGTGACATATCTTCTCCACATTATCTCTCTGGGGAGTTTATATAATTTATGACAGTGATAAAAAAATTTGAACTTGCTCAAATGAGTGTCAGCGTCAACAGTTTCTTGATTTTTCTCTTTCGATTTCTTGTTCAATCACCATTACTAATTTTCAAAGTTGTATTCAAAAATTTCAGGATGTTATTTTCTGTCAACATACTTTTCAAAATACGAATTCCACAAACTACTTATTATTACACATCACTTTTACCAATTTTTTAATTTATCGATATTTGTACTTTGGCAAAAATCCTGCATTTCTGTCCCTTGTATAATCCACCGTTTCTGTGCCTACTTCTGCGAAAATTAATCTATCCAGAAATGCAGAAAAAAATTTGCGGATACACTTATCTATATTGAGAACGGTTTCTTGAAATGCAGTTAACAGTCACATATGGTGTTTGTTAACCCAGAGGATAGTTTATATTAGTCGTAAATATTATTACTGATCAATTCGAGCATCGTATGCGATTCTAGTATATGAAAAAGCACCCAGAAACGAATTAGACGAATATAAATAGTCCATTATCATTGACATCAGCGTATTCAAATATTGAATGGTAGAAAATCCCAATTGCTTTATTGAAAGGTTTAATCCAAACCATATTCATCGCTCAAAAAAATTAGCAATGTTATGTAATGCTCAATCTGAACCTAGCTTTTTTTCTTCGAGAGGATACAAATTCTGTATTTAACTTGACTTGCATATTAGAATTTGCTTGTTGAAATATTTTTCTTAAATACATTACCATAACACTCGCAAGAATCAGAACCTTTAACCCAAAATGGGTCAAACGTTGCCAAAATATTGGAATGATACTTTGCTCTATCGTACCTATTTGTATATGTACATTTTCCTGAAACTCCCCTCAGAAACTCATCTGAGAGTTGGTGTGAGCAAAGAATATGTGGGAGTAGATTCCAGGTGCTGCGAATAAACCTGGGTCATCTGGCTCTAGCGCCACGCAGTATGGATGTTGTGAGCATTGGTAGAAAATCTGGTTGGGTGATAAGATCTAGAGATTCTACGTTTGTTCAAAGAATCAGTTTCGACAAAGGAGGTTAGGTAAGTCTCAAGGCAAACGATAAAGGGATGTAGACTTTCAAATACGCTACATGAACTCCTGGATAATGTAGCTAACTCACCACATGAGTCAGAAACCCCCTTATTGATAATTCACATAACATCCCCCCCCCGGTATTGATTGGTAAAAGTATTCCGATCATTGATCCTAGTCTACCAATACTCAGACTAGAGGCGAGAGCCCAAATATGTGCCTGAGACACAATTTGTCAATTTGAGCGACCTGAAAAATGAGAATTGTTTGACATATCATAGCATCACACCAGTATAGTAGTGGGATCTACTAAAGCTTTGACGTCCATTTAAAGAAACAGTACTGACAATAGAGGTTAAGCCTCAAGGTGAACGATTAAATGATAGGAAGGATGGAAAGATGTAACTCAACTTCTGACAATGTTCTTCTGGCAAAATATTAGTTCACATGATGACATTTTTCCCCAGATATTGATTGGTAATATTGTTCTGAATATTTATCTTCCCAAAACTCCACGCTATAAGACAAAAGGAAAGAGCAAAATATTTTGTTTGAAACACGGTTAACGAATTTGAACTACCTGAAATATGGGATTTTTTTGGCAAGTCACCAGTATGAAACTAGCACCATTAACACCATCTTTATTACTCATAGTTTTCGCAATGAATAACTGGAATTTGATTGAATTCTGCGATATTCATTCGGTTGTTTAGCAATTCAGATTTGTAGGTATCTTGTTCACTATTTATATGAATATTCATAAAACAGACAACCTTTTGTAAGTACGAGTATGGTAGCCCCTCGCACTCAAGATTTTAACATCAATACAAAGGAAAATCAGATTGTGCGCAATTTTCTGAAGAGAACGTGTTTCATAAGAAACTATTGTTTCAAAACACACATCATTAAAATGTAGTGTCCAGCTCAATATTGATATGCCTTGGAGGGGTAAGTTTCAGCACTGAGTAGAATTTCTTGAGAATAGTTTAATTTATTATTATTGGATACAATTGCATGTTAACTTTTGAAAACTGGGGTAAGGGATATTATGTTTTATTCCTTTGGGAATTTAACAAGTTAAATGGACAAATAAACTATGTGACCGTGGGTTCCGCTATAAATATACCAATTGTTTTGATAACATTCATTGTTAAGCAATCTATTCCTACAGAGTTCGTATATTTGAAACTATTAATCACCTCGATGATATTATTGTAGTTTACAGTGGCCCAATAGGAAGTCAATATACTTATCACCAGAAAGTGTTACTTGATAAAACTGAAGTTTTGTTTAATGCAGAACAAGTTTGTCAGTTGTTTCCACATATTTACAATTTCATCAGACTTCATGATTGAATTTGATTCTACCATGTAGTTTTCATCAAAATAGAACAGAATAATTATAACTTACAATAAATAAAAAAATACTGTTATTTCATTGTCAGCATTGCACATTGGCAACAAGTGCAGTATGAATCATAACGTACCAGGTGAAATGATATTTTATGCAAAATGCAGGTATTTATGATTGAATTCATATATTTTGTTCTGGAATGGAGTGACGATGTCCATTTCAGTAAAATGAACCAAAAAGAGTAATTTGGAAAAAGTGAGTTGAACATAGCTTATACACATTGTTTTGCTGTATGACTGATCTATGTAAGATCTCTTTCTGAATTTGTGATCTTGGTACAGTGAAATATTTTTGATTCAATATCAGGCTTATATGATTTACTGTATTCACGGCAAACGATAGAGATTCTATAATTTCTGTCTGTTTATCAGGATATTCCCTATTTAATAAAGCTTCTTCTTCTATAATGCTTCAGTCCCCCAAAAACTTTATCCTGGGTGCACTCTTGAAATGTATGTGATGTATATATAGCCTTTCTGAAAGAGAAGCAGTCGCATATACTTTTAGTTTAATTCAGTACCAGTCTATGTCTTGCTGTTGACTTTCAGTTTGGTTTAGTAGCAGTCTAGTCTTGCTGTTGATGATCTTACACCAGACTATGATCCAATGGAGAAATAGAACAGAAAAAATTGTGAGAGGTTGAAACTTTTGAATGAAATGTCTCAGTTTCATCAACATATTTAGTTCTAGTCCTTCTAGTCACTCTCATCTAAAAAACTGATCTAAAAAAAACTAAGAATGATCACACTCAATTCTCTATATGTGTAAAAGTCCCTGATACAAATTTATGACTATAGTATTCATCAAAACACCTTCATCTGATGTACAAGAAATAATAATCATCTCATAACTTTATCTCATATCTCATAACATGTTTAAATTCACCAAATCGTGGAAAAATTTACTTGATGTGATTCCATTCAGTAACTTTTTCATCGAATTGAAGAATGCCAAGCACAAAATAAAAAGTAGAGGTCCTAAAACGCTACCTTATGGAGCACCATGTTTATACCAGATTCTTGTGAGATGTTATCTTGGACTCTTACGTTTTGCTTTCTATAAGACGAATAAACAGCTAACTATTGATAATCATCTGCCATATCCTCCTAACTTGACCAAAAGAATATTACGATCAATAGTTTCAAAAGCCCTTTTCAGATCAAGAAAAACCACGACAACGTATTTATTGTTATCTATTTCTCTTTTGAATTCAGACAGAGCTAGTTGTAATTCCAGATTGATTGTTTACTAGAATTTCTTTATTTTCAACGTGTTCTAAAATCTCCTTGTAAACAGCAAATTCCAGAATCTCTTCTATGGAGGTAATGTATTTATAGGTCGGAATTCACAGGTCTTGATTGTATTATTTACTTTTGGTATAGAAACTACAGGTAGTTTGGTAGTTTAAAAGTTTGAAGAGATGTATTTAAAAGATCCAAAATTATATGACCAGTTCAAAAATTTTGATTGATCATTGTTGGGTTCAAGATCTCGTGAGCACTGTTTGTTTGTTATCCAAGGAGTTAATTAATAGACGTATTCTACCGTGCTAAGCATAAAGGGCGTATCTGACAAATTAGCTAGTATTACAAGTTTATGAAAACTGTCATATCAGCAAAAGTTGCCCAGGATCTAATAGTAAAACATGAATTTTTCGGAAACATGAAAACTGCAGATACGCCCTTTATGCTTAGCACAACTGTATTTCATTCATTGATAATAACTGAAAGTCAGCAAATTAGGATAAGAATTATAATTATAGAATTTCCATTCTTGAACATAATCGGTACTATCAACAATCTGCTAAATACTAATAAAGAAGTAATAGTTAAATTCATTCGCTATTTCAGTTTTATTCCATAATATTAGTATTGTATTGTTATTTTTTTTTGTAAAAACTATTATTTGAAAAATCTAAATTGAAATCTCCTACCAAGATACAACACATATTACTAGCGAAAATATAATAGCAAATGTTTTAGAAATTATCTAAAAATAACGCATTGAAGCTAGACGGAGAATGATACAGGCACCCAACTAACCACTGACATAGTTTACCTTTATGACCTCACACCAGTAGTTAATCCGTAATAATAATAGGAATCGCACGTTTAAAGGTAAGACCTCGTTAATCCTTAGCTCGCACAAGTTTCGACTGCTGAGGGCTGTCGTTCGTAGGGGAATGACAGCTGGTTAACGGAAAAAAACAATTTTTGAAAAACAATAAAAAATACACAAGTCTCCTTTGTTGAAAACTGCAGACCATCTTTCACATAATTCACAACACCGCCAATACGTCGATTACAGGAATCACATCGAATATTACTGTAATCATCCAGTTTGATTTCAGAATCTTCAATTTCACTTGTTATTCTTGCCTCACTAACTAGCATTACTTTTGGATAGTATTTTACGAAGGCGTAGAACGGCCACGCCAATTTTATTTTTCAAATTCCGACTTGGTAACTCGGAATTTTATAATTCCGACTTCGTATCTCGGAACTCCGAATTGGTAACTCGCAATTTTATAATTCCGACTTCGTATCTCGGAACTCCGAATTGGTAACTCGGAATTTTATAATTCCGACTTAGAATCTCGGAATTCCGAATTGGTAACCCGGAATTTTATAATTCCGACTCATTATCTCGGAATTCCGAATTGGTAACTCGGAATTTTATAATTCCGACTCAGTATCTCGGAATTCCGAATTGGTAACTCGGAATTTATAATTCCGACTTAGTATCTCGGAATTCTGACTTGGTAACTCAGAATTTCATAACTTCGACTTACTACCTTATTTCATTCCATCCCTACAGCACATGTACGCCCATTGCATGTCCATTGAATGTGTAGAATGGATATTATGGACGTCCATTGAACGTCCGATTACATACAATAATATGTCCAGATAATGTCCGAACCTAACTGGATTCAACATCCTGTGGATGTACATTTCGGATGTACAATGGATGTACATATTGGATGTACGTATTAGATGTACATTCTCAGAAAACATTCAAGTATTCAAAATTCTTGAATGACATTTTTTGGAATAAAATTTCGATAACCTTTGAGAGCAGTTTGTTAATTGATTTCTACATTCTGCAAAAACGCCTGGTTTAATTTTTGAAGGCCCAAATAGATATTATATATACTACCCACAAATTTGTATTTGAAATTAAATAATGATGCCTTTGATGCATTCTCCATGAATGCAAAATCATATAGTAAATAACATAATATGTACATTACAAAAACACAGCAAACATATAATATAGTGCAAGTGTTAACGGTTTCCACTCAGAGCAATGGACTGTATTGTATATTATATAAACAAAAATAGCACAGCTTGCAATAAAATATACAGTGTCTTTCAAAAGTATCGGAACAGTCTCATATATTTCAGAAACGGCCTAGAGAAAATTTATCAAAATTTTGACAGGGTGGTTTTTGATGATGCCCAATTCAATGGTGATATCAACAATGTTGCCAAATCAATAGTTTTTCAGATATTGGGGGTAACTCAATTTTTTCGATTATCGATATTACCGTTGAATCGGACATCATCAATAACTACCCTATCGAAATTTTCGTGGACATAGAAAAACTCAAAATCTTGAAAAAAAAAAACAATAATTTTCTTTCCTTTCATTGGCTCTTTGAAGCCATTTCGAAATGACTTCTTCGATCTCCATTTGATCTATTTTATTGGAATGTAGAACATTTTCTGAAAATTCTCGTCAGTAAAATTGTGCAACATAATTACCATACTGAAATTTACAGCCATATATCATATGCAGATATCTAAAAAAATAATTGAATTGTAGTACTGTTACTCAAATCTCTGACATTCAGATAAAGTACATAATCCGTACAATTTGTTGTAAATATACGGATGTACAGCTGTCATTTAAAGATTTAAAGATTTAGTGGAAGCTCATAATTGTATAATTTGTTTATGTACAGTTCTGTACATCCTATGGACGTTCTTACGGCATGAAGAAATTTGATTCAATATAGTTCATCCATTGGATGATGTACCAGGTCTTAATATCCTACGGACGTACAGGAAAATGTATAATTATGAATAAATAATTCAGATTAATCCAATATTTTTCATTCAGTTGCGATATAGAAAGGTACACTTTCTGAATCTACAAATTGGATTCAGGCCTGTACACCATATGGATTTTCAGAAATGTACAATTATAGATATTTCAAGTTGTCCAGTATTGTACATCCAGTGGACATACATAAACGAACAATTTCTGAAAGCGCAAATAATATCCAGTTCTGTACATCCCAAAGACGTTCAATAACGTACATATATGGATGTTTGATAAACGTCCGATATTAAAAGTCCAATGGATATCCATAAGACGTTCAATTATGGAACGTACAGGACATATCCAGAATTGCTTATCCATTATTAGGTCCTTGGACGTTTGGACTTCATATGGACCTGAAATGAACATTCATTGGACGTCGTGTGCTGTATGAGATATTCAGTTTATTGTTGTATTTTCGTTCATAATTGTGGGGTGAACATTCGGTTACCAACTTATTTCTTAAACATAACTATTTTGAAGCTATGGCTGATTCGACGGTAGTGAGTTCAATGGAATTCCGAGTTTCCAATTCGGAATTTAGAGATACTAAGTCGGAATTATAAAATTGCGAGTTACCAATTCGGAATTCCGAGATACCAATTCGGAATTCCGAGATACGAAGTCGGAATTTTAAAATTCCTAGTTACCAATTCGGAATTCCGAGATACGAAGTCAGAATTATAAAATTCCGAGTTACCAAGTCGGAATTTGAAAAATAAAATTGGTGTGGCCCTTCTGCGCCTTCGTAATATTTTGTTTGAATTTGATCGATTTTATTCAGCAAAGTCTAGGCATTCAAATAGATTATATCAGTGTAGATGTAAATAATAGGATCAGTTACAGGTTTTTTTTTTGTGATGTTAAATTTTTATTGACTATTGTTGCCTTATTGTTGATAAATTTTATTGTTTTTGTGTTGACACCATTTTTTATATTCATCAAGTTTGGTTTTAATGAGTTCAAAGTATTCTTGCTGTGCCTTAGTTTGAACCTACAGTGACTGGAATGTTTTCTTGGAGAGAGTTTTATCTCATTTAAAATTCTTAAATGTTAGTTTTACTTTTAAATTATGTAAGATATATTAAAATGTTACTTATGTTTTTATTTTAGTATTCAACATGATCTAAATCTTCTTTACACAATATGGTACACAGTGGATCTATTTAATATTTTTGTCTTTTTTCAGACCTATCAAAGGTTTAATGAACATTATTCTGTTACATTGTTCGATTCGAATGAAACAAAGAGTGAAAAAGGGGAACATTATATTTCTTTAATCTTGCACAAAAATCAACTTGAAAAGGATTGAAAAAAAAATTACAAACGCTAAAGTCAAGTGAGTACAAGACAATTGGAATTAGTGCTTTACATTTGAGGTGTGATTTGACCAACTATTCATTCATCAAAATCGGACAACAAGTTGTGGGATGTATGGTTTGGGTCGAATTTTGTCGGTCACTCTTGCCCTAGTAAATTTTCCAGTAGACCCTTTTGCCAACAATCAGACGCTGTCTAGAATCATCACAGTTGTTGCTTTCTTTCAAGAAAATGATATGAGAATTGCTCAGACGATTCCAACTGATAGATAAAATAACTCCTTTATATCCTCTAATAATGATAGATGGAAAAGCAGATTGCCTAATAATGGTAAATAACATTAACAACGAAACAAAAATGTACTAGTCTTCTCTTTTCGTACTAAGTAAAGCTCTTTTTTTTGATATTTCGGAGAACCAGGAATATTATACACATCACATGCTATTGGCCGAAAAAATTATTAAATTTATAGAAATGTTTTCATCTGATGTTACAAATGAAACGAACTATCGAAGTCGACTTCAACGCGTTCCTCTTAAGATCTTCAAATAAAATAAATATTTACCAGAATAAATCAAAGTCTTAATATAAACAGATCAATGCGACGAATAAAGCTTCTAGAATTCGATATTAATCAAACCGATGATGTATAAAGTACAGAGAAAATGCTGCACTCATGTACTGGTGATGATTTTCTAACGAACCAACAACCTGAGATATGTATAGACAGTGAAGGATGCGCTTAATTGGATCCACGAGTAAATATATATACACCACTGCACGATACTGTGATATTTTGGTGGACTTTATGGTGCGAGTGGAACTCGAAAATATGCATATTAACATACAGAGTGGGCAACTGAAAAAGAGTTCGTCCCGATTTGTAACTTTAAACTAAATTTCACTGAAGAAGCTTTAACACGATACATATTTTTTTTGCACTTACGAGACTAAAGTGTCAAATGTATCTTTCAGTCCCTAGGTAGATAAAGTTGCATTTCATAGTATACAGTGTGTTTCACTTCTCATGGAAACACCCTCCTATCTTCTGTAATTTTTGACGAAATATCATGAAATTCTCAGGATCGATAGATACACCAGAGATGAACTTTCTGCACGAAAGGGGCCATCCTACGTGATATACACTGCTCGCCAGCAGCGATGAAACCACCAATTTTTCCGGAAAGTAATATTAGGGAGTAAAATTGGCCCAAAATTCCTTCGGATTCGTGTTCAGGATCTCCAATTTACTACTAATTCACTTGTCTCCTGGAAAAATTTCATTTCTGAAAAATTCAATTTTTTTTTCAAATACTTCACGGATGATGACCCCTTTCGTGCAGAGAGGTCATCTTTAGTGTATCTATCGATCCTGGAAATTTCATGGTTCTACGTCAAAAATTACGGAAGATACGGGTGCGTTTCCATGAGAAGTGTAACAAGTTTGAAATTTCCAAGACTGAAAATTTTTCAAGAGACAGGTGTAGTAGCAGTAATTCGGGGATCCTAAACACGAATCCGAAGGAATTTTTGGCCAATTTTGCCCCCTATTATAAGTTTCTGGAAAAATGGGTGGTTCCATCGCTGTTTTCGTGCAGTGTATATCTCTTAGGATGACACATTTTTTGCAGCGAGTTCATTTCTAGTGAATCTATCGATCCTGAAAATTTCATAGCTCTACGTTAAAAATTACGGAAGATACGAGGGTGTTTCCATGAGAAGTGAAACACACTGTATGTATTATATAACAAAAGACTAAAGTGAATGTTTTAATTCTGCACGTGACGCATTTATTGCCTGAGGGCTCGTAGAGCCCAAGGGCCAATAATCACGTAAGGGATTAAATATCTCTTTAGTCCTGAGACATATACGATATTTTTTGCACTTCCCAGTATTATAAGTTTCAAAATTCATACAATTATTAATTTTAAAAACGGTACTTGGATTACTCAGTAGGTAACGTTATAGCAACAGTGCCAACAAAATTTGAAATGCAACTTCATCTCCCTAGGGACTGAAAGATGCATTTTAGTCCCTGTTATACGGCACTTTAGTCCCGGAGTTGACACTGTTGCTATAACGTTACCTGCTGAGTAATCCAAAAGTACCGTGTTTACATAACTTATCAAAATTATTAATTGTATCAATATTAAAAGTTATAATACTGGGAAGTGCAGAAAATAGCCTATATGCCTCAAGAGATATTTTATCCCTTACGTGATTATTGGCCCTCGGACTCTACGAGCCCTCAGGCAATAAACATCACGTGCGTGATTAAAACATTCACTTTAGTCCCTTGTTATATTATATACCTACTATTGAAGCGAATATCTGAATTAAGTATTTTGCAATCCCAGGACTGCAACCAACACAGATGCGGTTTTAAAAATATAAACAATTATAATGAGTTCAGCCTAGGTCTAAGATAAAAGCATTCGAACACCTCGTTTTATTATAATAACTGCCAGTGATAGGCAAGGACACGAAAAAATATGTTTGCTCCAATTGTGTTTTAAAATACATAATACATATATAAATG
This sequence comes from Chrysolina americana, assembly GCA_958502065.1. Taxonomy (NCBI): domain Eukaryota; kingdom Metazoa; phylum Arthropoda; class Insecta; order Coleoptera; family Chrysomelidae; genus Chrysolina; species Chrysolina americana. The sequence goes on from OY293416.1 coordinate 50,797,649, forward strand.
TACCTAAAAAATATTTTTTGAGAAAAATTTCAATTACAACTGGTCTAATTTATTTCTGAAAAATAGCAAATTTTGAAGGTTCTAATATTGGCGCTTTTAGTGACGTTCATGCCCGACCAGCCAATAGGCGTAATCGGGTTGATTCTTACGTTTGACGGCAACGTTACCAAGATCCTAAAACTATAAACCAGGGAACATAATACCGTAGAGGAGTGGAAAAAGACACTATTCCCAATGTCAAACGACGATGGCAAATTTGAAAGGTGTGCAAACCACCGTGAAAACATTGGATCTGTTATATAACAATATGTTTGAATATAAACAAAAAACTGGATAGTTGTAATATTGTGAATTATTGTGGTCCATAAAAATGATGTTCAACAGAGAAAGCTGGTAATTTATTTTTGTTTTGCCTCAAAGGTATTTCAGAGTTTGAATACTTTTTTCCGGTTTATAGGTACTAGTTGAGTGAAAGATTATAAACCATAAACCTGGTTATTTACGAAAGCGGTTCCTGAAAAGAAGTCACCATTATGTCATTAGAATGAGCCGTGATGATCATGATGGTAGAGCGCTTGTCTCTTAACCTAAGGGCCATGGGTTCGATTCCCAGCATGGTCATCGGTCTCGTAAGGTAAGGCCTGCGTCTTCCATAGCTCGGATAAGTCTTTCGAAGACTTTTGAGGGTTGTACTCTTAAGGGTGTGCAGCTGGTTGGCGGAAATAACAATTTTAACAAAAAAAAAATCATCACGACAATCATCGGCAGTTTGCTCACACGTTCGGTTCATCAACTTTGGTAACAGTGAATACTTTACTTCTAAATCGTGTCACATCGTTTTGTAGACATAACATAATTATGGCAACGTTGCTAAATTAATTGACGCTGTCAACTGTGGAATTGGTTGCTCGGGGCAGTACGTCACAATGGCGCTAAAAAGAAGCTATTTGAATTTATGAACTTCAACCTTTTTTTTCAAGTTTTAGACAACTCGCAAAAAACAAGAACATTGTCAATAGAGTGTTCTTACGCCGTAGAATCCATTACAAATATTTTGAAAATTTCGTGTCCTCGCCTTTTAGAGGAATTTAATGTAGTGGCGTGATGCTGTTGTTAAAGCATATGTGGACTGGAATTTTTTACACACGATTGATTGGCCGTTATTTTTACCACAACCCACTTACCTAGGAGGGTTATCGTACATTACTTCAGCGCAATTTGGAAAAGGCCTTAAATAACTTGCCACCTAGTAACTGTTGGTTCTAACAACAAGATGTTGCGCCTACACGCAATGCCATAATTGTGGGGAATACTTTTTAGAAGAAATGGATAGGTATATATTCAGGAGCTTCCTGGCCACCCCGCTCGCCGGACATCACCCCGCTAGACTTCTTCCTCTGGTGGTACATCAAAAATAATGTTTACCAATATATTTTAGAAACGGAAGAGGAACTAAGAAGACTAGTCCTTCAAGCTTTCGAAAGCATTACAGCCGATATGTTGAATAAACTTTTAAATTCAACAGTTGAAAGGTATAATTAGTTTTGACGAATTCCTGATAAAAGCAGGTATTTTTCATTTAAGTAATTGTTTAAGTGTTTGACTTATTGTTATTCCATGTTTTGGTTTTGTTTTAGCAATAACTTTTACAAGTCAACTTGAAATTTTCATGATTTTCTATGATACCAAATTTCAGTCAATTTTCGGCAGTTCAGGCCCGTATTTGAATTTTAAAAATAAAACCGTGATGGCGGAAAAGGATGTAAAATGTTATGAAATCGTCAAATATGCTACATCACTGAATTCAGATAAAAATTAATTCAAAATACGATATTCTCAGAAACGGGGTAATATTTGAAAAATATAAGCTGATGATTGTAGTTCAATAACGAAATATCGGACAGTGAAACTGATATCATCACATGAAAGCTTATAAAAAGTTTCTGTGAAGAACTAATTTTTATTTCGTTCCAACTTGGAAGATAATACCAGAAAAAATATTTTTGAAATTTCAACTGCGATAAGTATAGATGGACCTTCTGATGCGCAACTTTTTTCTGATTTAACCAAAACTGTGTTCAACACCGTTTCAGAAATTCCCATGTTGTATGATATATCTTAGACCTGCTGTGTTAGGTATTTATTGTCATTATTATTATGGCTTTCTATACAGAATTACAAAAAATATGTGTTTAAAACTGCACAAATTATAAAACATAAAAAATTGTAAATAACATCTTACAAATCTGAAACGTAAAAATATTTTTTTAATGCATACTTCATTAAAAATAAATAAATCAATAAATACATTCTACTACTTTGTCCGTGACTTCATTGCAGTATTCTCTTATTCAACTTTAAAATTTGAATTACCCGATAGCAAGACACCTACACAGAACCAGAAAGTGTATTATATAGCAAATTTTACCCTTTCGCAAAGCTTGAATCTCTAAATAATGTTACCTACTGTTATTGCTTACTACATTGGCTTTTAAAAATAGCATAAGCTTCACAAACTGATTCTGGTCTCAGCCGCTCAGACTCGAAATATTGTTCTCACCCAGTAATTTGTTCATATCGTTCTTGATACATCAGATAATATTCGTAATAATACTAATGCCTTATTAGTTAATAAAATATTGGCAAACGGTTAGAAGTCTAATGCCCTGCCATCAGAATCAGTAATTTATTGGTGCTTGTCAAACTACAGTTTCTACAAAGGTCAATTTCTTCCATTTAACACGACATAATTATGTATTTCAGCTAATATAAGATTCTAATGATTTGATGATAAACTAATAGCTTACCTGAGTTCAAATTGCTGATTAATTCAATTAACGAGCATCTGTTTGAGAAAACATTGACACGAAGGATGACTTATCTTCAACCTGAAACAAAAAAGATTTTCTTCAATATCTGATTTTGTATACTAAAAATTTCAAGAATTGATGCAGTTACATTTTTGAACAGCTTTTTTTTTCTATGGATGATAGAATTAATTTATCAAGGATTAGTTATTTTTGATAATATGGTTATAGTATAACGAGGTTGCTGGTTGGCATTACTTTCGACTAGTAGTAGTCACATAATTATTGTAAGTTATTGTGATAAAATCGGAAGTGCCACATTCTTAAAAGTATTTTTGCCGGATAGAATCTACCAACAATAGTACACTACCACATTTCTAAATGTATTTCCGTCTAATGATCGATGCAGTTTCCACTAGAAGAGTAAAGGAACACAATAGAAAAGTATGGACAGCATGTAAATCAAATCAATAAAAATTAATTTATTAAGAGATATACTGAATCAATCAATAAGACAATCAGGCCCTCACCTATACTTACTTACAGGGTAAACCACAATAAGCTGTATATGTTTCAGTCAAAATATTTTCAATTGTCTACGACTCACGGTTATATCGGAATGGAACACAACTTTATTTTTTAAATAGAGCACCCTGTTTTTTATTATATATTGTTACAATCTTCGATGAATTTCAATATATTTTTATTGAAAGATCTCTCTGAAGGGGTCCAGTTTTGAGTTAGTAAAATGTTTTCGAAAATTTTGACAGATGTAGCTCTTCACAAAAAAAATAATTTTTTGGAAACAAAGTAAGTTAGGTCAAAAATTGATAGAAATTGCCAGGATAAGACCTGACGCCTAATAAATCTTTGGAAACTTTTCGAAAAAAGTATACAGGGTGCTCAGAAATTAGCGCCGAACTTGGCTATCTCGAAAATTATGTAACTCGTTTTTTTCGAATTGCAACCCCATTTTTTCTCAACGCCAGTGGATTCTATGCTAATAAATAGGGGGAGTATATGCTTACAATCTCATAACTCATTTAATCAGTTTTTGTTGATACTTGGAAAAACTAAAATTTTCGTGTGGTTATGAGAGATACTTTTTTGGTAGAATCAACAAAGAACAAATGCTCAAATATCAACATATTTGCTGATAATTTAACCTTTCTATTAACGATCTCATTAGCTGTTTCGAAGAAAGTGAAGCTTTGCTGTTTGCTGATGATTTAAAATGTTTTAAAATCATCAAAAGTGAGGCTGATTCACTAGGTCTACAAAATGATATAGATTGCCTATCTAATTGGTGTACACAAAATGGTATGTGCTTGAATGCTTCAAAATGTCATATTCTTCGGTTTCACCGAACACACCACCCAATCACTTTCGAATATGGTACAAATAATCAGATCCTACATTCTGCTATTGAAACCAAAGATTTAGGCGTGATCCTAGACTCCACACTTAGCTATAAATCTCACATTTCCAACGTAACTCAGAAATCTATGAAGATGCTAGGCTTTATAAAGAGAACCACCTGCGATTTCACTAACATCACTACTATTAAAACCCTTTATTCTTCCCTGGTTAGATCTCATCTCGACTATTGTTCCTCAGTTTGGTCTCCTCATTACGTTACATACAAAGTGAAACTCGAGGCTGTCCAGCACAATTTTCTGATATATATAGCATTCAAGATGCATGTATATTGTGACTATGCTGCAGTAGAACGCATATCTTCTCTTGAGGTACGCAGAAAACAAAGAAACCTTATACTTTTATTCAAAATTATCAATGGACTATATGCACCAGACCACAGCTTCTCTCAAAAATATCTCTACTTGTCCCCAGCCGTGCAACTAGACAGGTACAAACTTTTTATATTTCTTTCCATAAATTCAATTACTCCTACTACAGCTTTATCCCCAGAACTCTTCGATTAGCCAACTCTTTGAACAACCTTCGAATCTTTGATATATCAGTCTCGCGCTTCAAAAACCATATTCTTGACCTTGCTATTTAATACTTTCTGCTTGAGCTCTTTTGTTGGATTTAGTGTTACTAGGCCTACACAAATCAGATTACATCACGTTGTATATTTTTCTTTTTTACTCGATTTATATGTTATCTTACAAATACTGAAACTGTACTATTCACATAAGTTACCTTTAAACCACTATATTGTATTGTATTAACTACTATTACTGTAATACATTTCCTGAATTGGGCTTGCCCGTGTAAATAAATAAATAAATAAATAAATAAAAATTTGAAGTCAAAGCATAATTATATCGAAAACATTTATCATGACCCGTTTAGGATGTAGTAACAGAAAATACTTCAATTTATTTATAATATATGGGGAATGTGACAAGGTTATCAAAATTGCCTGTGAAACCTTCCGTTCGCGATAACCGGATAGACAAACTCCCACTCATGATACCCTGACGCGGCTCATTCTCAATTGCAAAACACGGGCAGCTTATCAACCTATCGTAGATAATGAAGTTACTCACATCCAATCTTGGCATACATCAGAACAGAAAGAGATGTGGAAATATACCTGTGATGAGTATTCAGAGCATTTGAAAAAAACATGCATGAGTACCATCTGTATTCATTCTTATTAGTTCAGAATTCAAGAGTGGGTGACGATCAGAGAAGGAATGATTCTTGCAAATTCATAATATTGCACCTGTGAATAACTTTTTAGACAATCATTTTGAAGTTCGTTGGATGGAGAACAATGGAACTTATTGATGACCACCTTGTTTGCCTGATATCACTTCATCAGACTTTTTTGTTTGGGTTCATATGAAAATTATTGTGTCTTTGCTGCGCCTCTAACAACAAAAAATGATCGCCGGGAGGAAGTTAAGGATGCATTTTGATCTCTTTCCCCGCAAGAAATTCCGAGTGTGGCACTGGTCGGATTTTTGAGAAGAATTCATAAGTGTTTGGAAGGTGGGTGCAACCAGTTCAAACATTCACCATGGTTTATTCAATTGCTTATTTGTTCCTGTGTGTGTTTCACAATTGGATGATCCGCGTCCATTGTCTACAACGGATTGCTCTTCAACAAACTGACCGTGTGTTTTATTTAGATGTGTGAATGTTCTGCGTCATGGTATCTTGAGTGTGAACGTTTCACAGACTCTTTCCATAACCGTGGCAAATCCTCCATAAATGAAACACAAATTAAGGTAATGATCATTTTTGAATTCTATATGTATTTAATATATATTATCAAAATCCCATCTACCACCTTGTGGTCTAAGGTCTAAGGTTATTCCCTATTTACAATTCATTATATTGATTTTTTCAATCATAATATACAAACTTCGCCCATCCTTTCTTGTTTCATGCTAAGGTTCTGGCATCTGTGTTAAATTTTCTCTTCTCTAAAATGTCTGCAATTATCCCATCCCGTATTGTCTTGGTCTTCCTCTTTTCCTATTTTTATTTTGAATCTTCGTCTGCCATATTTGTTTCACCGGGAATTCGTTACTCACCCTCTTTGCATTTTTTCAATAAACTTCAGTGTTGCTTTCAGTTCTAAATCTTCCTTTATCTCCGTATATTTTAATTTGTCAATTTTTGTTACTCCTTTTACTCTTCTTAAATCATTTATTTCAGTGGGCTGGATTATGCTTTTTTGTCTTTAAGAGACTACCCAAGACTCGCAACCAATGTCAAAATCGGCCTATATATTGTTTTGAAAATATTCATTTCAGTTTTCTTAAAAATTTCTTTTTTATTTATGTGTTTTGTATTCTTTTGTTGATTTCTAATTCTTAGTTTATATTTCCATTTCAATTCTAAACAGGACATGCACTTTCAGCATCTGATTTTTGTCGATTCTTCCAAAGGAGCCTATTGTTAATAATTCAGATATCTCTAATAACCAAACAGAATTTTCAGTTTTTTTCGAATATCTATAAAAACCGTTTAATTTAGATATGGAGTTGTGAGCATACAGTCCCCCTAATTATTAGCGTGAAAACCAATTGCGTTGAGAAAAATTATTAGTTACACAATATCCGAGATAGCCATAATTGGCGCCGCTCCCCGTATAATTTTTTGAAAAGTTTCTAATGATTCAGGAAGCTTCAGGCAATCTTCAAACAGAATCTTTGTTTACAAAAAAATAATTTTATTGTGAAAGGCTGCATCTGTCAAAATTTTCAAAAATATTGAAATTACTATTTTCTAAGGAAGTTCATATGAGTTTAGGATGCCCCATATGGTATAATTCCAAAGCGCATATGACTTTCTACTAACTAAAGAGTACATCGTTTTAATTTAATTAAAAGGTAAGTTATCTATGAGCTGTTTGAACTTATACAATAAACATCACAATTTTTTCACTACGTACATTATTGTGTGAGAGATTCATTTCCTGTGACAATAATCGATAATGCAACAGTATATATAATAATATATAATATATCCTGCAACAAAACATAAAGAATCCTAATAAAATATTCTAAATGAAGAAAGAAAGTAGTCATTCTTTCAAAACATGCCCATTATTTCAGTTATATTTGTCTCATTATGCTCGGTTTGTTAATTTTTATTCGGTTAATATTATAATAAAAATAGCAAAAACATGAAAATCAATTGTTTATTGTTCTCGGTATTATTCGGTAGGAAGAGATCAATTCCTGGATGTTTTTTATATTCATCCTTGTTAAAAATTCACCCTGTACATTGAGTGTATTGTACTTTTGTGAAACTCTTTCTTCCCACTAACATATAGAATGTTCATTATAGATTATGTCGGTAGGTTATCAAAACTATTCACCCTGTATATTGAAAGGAACACTTGTTTTGCATTCAAGGCCCATATAGAATTATCTCTTCAATTCGAATTAATAAGGTCAAAAGGTGGGTGAGTTGTTAATAGCACACTATACACCTAATGAAACATTCAAGCATTACATACAAAGGCTTGATAATAATCATTTGAAAATTTCATCGTAGGTACAATAATGAAAAGTCAGTTGAAATATGAAATTGTTCTAGGGGGCAATACCTTTAATTAACAATTGACTAAAATGAACATAATACAAAAATGTCCATTGAAAATCGTTTCTGGGGAAAATCAAACGTTTAACATTAACAAACTTTTAAATGAAACTCAAGTTGTTGATATGACGAAATGGTGATGAGGAAACATATTACTGGTGGATGAAAATACTGAAAATAATAATGTTCTCATTAATAAGGGAATAAAATTCTTACCCTGTATGCTCCACGTGTTACAAAAAGTTTGTCATTTAAGATTCACATTCGTCCAGGAAAAATGTTTTTTAATATACATGGTTATTTTTATATTCTTGGGAGGTACAGACTTGGAATAAAAAAGTATGTCTAACCTGATATTTATTCTCAGTCTCAATTTTTTAAATAAAAATTTGTTTCTATCTTCAGTTAAAAAATTTCTGATTGAGAAACAAGAAAATGTTTACACCAACACAATATTACTCATTCAAATGCACATTTGTCCTCCCGGTATTGAAGTAATATACTGAAATGTCCGAAATAATAACTGTTTTTATTGGTAATAATAATTCTTAAAGAAGTCTGTCATATACAACTTGTCATAAGGCAAGCTAGCAAAGTAATATTATTGTAACATTAAAAATTCTAATCACCAGACTTTACCACTCTGTGTTTATTCTCTAAACACAATGTTATATCGTCGACTACAAAGAAAGCCATGACGAAACATTGAAATACCATATATTTCCGTTTGTGTAAACTATTATTGTTTAACTCACGATAACTGTAAACATAGCTCTGAAATTTGAACAAAATCCCAGCTGCTTGCAAAAGCTTCGTCGTTCCATAATTGTTTTTATCGCAAACTATAGCCGGAAACTCTATATTTACTAGATTACTTGATTGATTTACGCGACAGAAATTGGAGACAGAATAGGCACTTGAACAAAACAACATAAGACATGCTGATATATCCAACCTCTATTTGAATTCTTTCTGCAATAAAACAACTTTCCACTTGGAAAAGTTACCATCAGTTTGTTTTGGTTGCTTTCATGATCGCTTTTGAACTGGTTTTGCACAATCGCACATGCAAGTTCAGGATATGTAGGTAGATACATACCCAAAATTTGCCAAATCTCAACTGATCTATTACAAAGGACGGTTCTGGGGCTGTTCCAGCTTAGAACCAAAATATGCCTATCGCAAACTTGTTTCAAAAGTTCATACCAGTCATACCGTACCACAGAACACCTATCCTACACAGAAGTGTTATTCAAGCATCCCGCTGAAACAAAATCTATTTTCATGTTGGCTAGTCATTTCTGCGCGGTAAATTCAAACAAGAACGCCGAATTTTGAATTCGTATTTGTGTTCAGGAAGCTGCAATACGTAAATTAGGTAAGTAACTATGAAACTACGCAAGCTCGCTTCTTGGATATTTCCAAAGGAAGTTAACTTCAGATATATTTTAATCGACAGTTTGAATTTACCGTCTTGAAATGAGAGTATATAGCAAAATTTTAAACTTAGGTTACGAAAATTCAACTTCAAAATATCAACGCCATCGAGTGAAGCTTATGTGTAGTTCAGGGTCTCGATTCCTGAATCGTTCGCCTTAAATTTGGGAACAAATAAAAGAGACAAACATACTTATTTTATATATATTGGTGTGAAACAAAAACGATCGTTCTACTCTATCACCGTCAAGAATACGGGCCCAGGTGTTCTGTGCCATACTCTGTATCAAGAAATCTGTTCTCACAGATTATATGGTTTCGGAGAACGAAATCTGGAGTCTTAGATCTAGTTTCAGATTAGTGTCATTTCGTTAATATGATATGAAGCTAATCGTGACTGAGAACTCGCCAAATTTCAGTATTGAACAAGCTCTGCCACCTTACTTGATCTTCTGATCCTCCCACTCACGGAAAGAATTTACGTCTCTCCTTTGTTTCTATTAGTCTCTTCAAACTTCTCAAACTACAAATTTTCCTATATTCCACAGCTTTACAAACTGTCCAGTTCAACACCACACCATTCTGTTTTTACACTTTAAAAATATTTTCCCAAATCCAAAATTAGGAATGTGAAAATCCACTTTTCAAAATGGCCTCACGTTGCGGTTATAAATGTTATATATTTTTTCATGTGGATTGTTGTTTAGGGCCGGTTGTATAAAACAAGTTGACCAACAGTTTGAGTGAACTCCCGTCAGTTGCTAAAGATTGGCCAATGAAATTTCTAGATCCTTAGCAACTAAACCCAGTTTAGTTGGAATGTAGGTGCACTTGCTTTGTACAACCCGCCCTTAGTGAAAATGGATTGATTCAGATACCTATCCAAAATTTCACCTAATATTTTCACATTTCCTTTCAATATCTTTTGTTACAATGAATAAATACAAAATTCCAATAAATTTCTAATTATAATCATGAATCACCTACTCTAGGATATATCTATTTCCATACTTCAAACTCTCATCAATTAAATTCCTGTACCTAATCCAAACAATAGCAAGATAAATTGTTCACCTTTTTTTGTACTACTGAACCTTTTTAAATCCAGTCCACGATATGTTGTGCGTTGCACAGCTCACTGAACAAAAATTATTTGCAAAACAATAATGGAATGGTGCTCGCACCCTATCTCTTTGTTCCGTCCCGATCGTCCCGAGAATTGTTCCAAGAATTGAATATAACGTAGTAACTTGAATTCTTGAATATTTGTCTGATTTGTCTATTTCAGATTTCAGTGTGAAGTTATATAAAAATTGTTCGAAATGGCACTTTTAATAGTTTCGGAAGGTGAATGTAAACATTGTTGTTCTTTAATTGAATTTGACAATAGTATTGGACTTTCCTGTTGTAGTGATGTTTTCAGTGTTTTTTTGTGATATGTAGATAATGGAAATACTTTCGTTCAGTTGGAATTGCCTGCAAGTAGTTCTTTTCCTGAAAGCAAAATTTGGTAAGTTCCCTTGGTCAATTATTCACTTGTAACGGTACAAAACAATCTTATTGCTGATCAAAAAACAATGGATATTCAAATTGGCCTTTTTTCTGTGCTTAAGTGACCTTGCTGAATGTGTCATGCTGTTCATACCAATGAAGTATTTTCAAGTAGGTATTGCTAACAGTATCCACCAAGATTTTAATTACATTTGAAATTTTCTAAATTTTCTATTATTCATCTCACAACATAGCCATGTCATAACAATTTATACATATTAACTAGCTTCACACGGGTGCAATTTACAGGTGGTGTCATTTATGTCTTATGTTTGAAAAGCGGTGTTAGATCCATTTGGGGTGAATCTTAGGTTACAGTGAGCACACGAATTTCCTATTGCTACAATTATTAATAATTTTGAAAGTGGGTTTGAGAAATAGACTAGAAAGTGTTGCAACACTACAGATTAACCTATGGTTTTCTTGATGTCCACTGGATATTCTTGATTGGATCGTTGCAATGTGAAATATCAGCTGGTTAACTATTGAATTTCTGGTAATATTCCGATATCTAATAGCCACAAGCTAGTAATAATATTTTTGCAACATCCGTAGTTTGGCCTCCTGAACTAAAAATCCAAATAATATTTTTGGCGATCTCGAGTAATTTTGGAGGTATGGGGCCTTTTTTTGAGTGATGACTGGCATTTTCTAGCACACCTTTCGACCGCAAAAAAAAACATTAAAAACACTAAAAATTCTTCCTTCTTATCACTAGCAGAATGTAAAACTGTACTTCTCAGTGAATATTATTCATATGTTGGTATTGTTTGTAACTGGAAAAAAAATATGCTTGATAATTTTCTATTCCTGTTGAAACTAAATGGCTCGAAAAGTTTGCTGTGCAAATATGCATAAGTTCAAAGTTACTAACTTGACATGAATAAATTCACTAATTATTTTAAATAAATTTGTTGTTTTGATGTTTCTAAAATGAACTACGAAGGCGTAGAAAGGCCCCCTATTGATAAAAAAATTATTTTTGCTAATTCCGAGATGTTAAGTCAGAATTCTGACTTAGTATCTCGGAATCAGCTAATTCCGATCAGAATTAGCTAATTTCGACTTAGTATCTCAGAATTAGCTAATTCCGAGATACTAAGTCAGAATTCTGACGGAAATAAAAATTTAAATAACAGTGGCCCTTCTACGCCTTCGTACCAAACTACATAAGTTCCAAAAAAAAATTGTTGTTAGCTTGTGGCTATTAGTTAACGGAATTTTACCGAATTTCTTACCATCCGATTTCGAAAGATAAACTTTCAGGCCTCAGAACGATGAATACTTAACATGATAGGTGAAAATTTCACCATACTAGATGAATAATTCACAATAAGAATGTAAGAATCTATTGTGTTGTAATAATAAAAAACTTTTTATATCATACTAAGAACCAATTTATACATCTTTGTCATCATCATGAGTCACTGACTATTCATAAAATCAAATTGAAATTGTACATTTCAGTGAAAGAATTTATGCAATTTTGTTAAATAAATTCAAATCATAATCATAAGAATTCGACTTTCATCAAACTTGACAAATTTTCTTTTTATGCTTATGATTAGGACGACGTATACAACACGCATATGTGCATCAATGAAAATATTAGTTTTGGCTAATGCTATTTGTTACTGTACTAGGTATTTTCAAAAAAAATAGCCTGGATGATGGTACTCTTATTAAAATGATGGAAACATTTTCTAACCTTCAGATTAAAAGAGTTCATATTACAAAGACAAAATCACAATTGAATTCATTTGATTTTTAAACTAATTACTGTTACGCATAAAGACCAAATTGAGACCAGCGACTGAGACTAGGACTGTGATAATGATTGTGATTATGATAAATTGCATAATTTAGCCATTAATATATTCTGAAACCATATACTCCCATTACTTCTAATAAGTACACTTTTTAATAAAATATTCTACTTTTGGTACCTATGAACTAATTTGATTAAATAAAAGAAAACAAATTCAATTCACAATGGAGACATCCTCCGAAGAAAAACCACTTCTGAAAGATATTTGAACATAATTCATAAGTAGCGTTGTGACTGATTTCAAATATTTTTTTGGTAATGGCCAAGGTTTCACATATCACAAAACTGAAAAAATACTTTTTCAGTAAGAGGTACCTGGTGGGATAATATTCATTTGTATAATTCACAAATATATTCTTGCGCAACAAAAATGTCAATTGAACAAATAACAAAAATCCAACGAAAAAAAATACAGAAATCCTCTCGAACACTGAAACTCGACAAAAAGAACAACTCGAAACTCTCAAATCACATCATGCTTTCTTTTCTTTGACTTTAGTACTTATTGAATCACGTTTGTAACTTGAATCTGTATTCGGAGATAGATTCTTTGCGAAGTTTGTCGAAAAGTATAAGTATATGGAAAACAGGCGAAAACAGGGGATGGCAAATGGGTTCATAGATACATATTTGCCTGGCTACAGCCTCCCCACTATTGCTTTACTAGAAATATTGAATCTATTCTATGAGAATCACAATATTTCATATGAATATCTCACAGTTCGATGTGCCGGCAGCCTACATAGGGAATCAGCCAAAGATAAATAATTTTCATTTTGTGAGTTTTTTGCCTTTCGTCAAGTACACACAATTAAATCCACATGAGGAATATTCGAATATATTTCATGATGAAATTATGTTTCTTTGGCTTCAAACTTATTTGGAATGTGTTGTATTCTTTGATCTTCAAAAATTGCACTGGCTCAAATGCAATTAATGAAAACGCAACTAATCTTAAATAAAAAATTAAAACCAATGTTATATTCAATTTACGTGATTGATATCAAGACTGATGTTTATATGAGATTACGCAATTTGCTGATGATACATCCTTATCTCGCCATAATACAAACCACGAGGCTAATTAGTCAATGAAACAAAGGAAGCTGAATCGCAAGCTAATATTGCTAATTATTTACAAATAATAAATTAAAACTGTATACTGAATACTTTTTCACACATAGAGAATTGCTTGTGAATCAAAATCAGTTGAATTTCTTGGGTTCCATTTGGATCCAAATCTCTTGAAAAAAACATGCAGATTCCGTTTGAAAAAAATTGGCGAAAGCATTCACGTTATAAGTTATAAACAGTATTATGGATATTCCATCTATTGAAACTATAGTCACTGCTCATTATTTACTTATTATGTCCCATATCCTTTTTGGCCTAGCAAGTTGGGGGCACTTGCCTCATGCGAAATGAGTCTTTGGAAGAAAAGCAAAGTTTTAACAGTTATCTTCGAACTGAGTTATCATTTATGAATGATACCGTTGATGAACTGTTTCATTATCCTTTGTTTACCTTCATTCGTGTGTGAATTGTTTAAAAAAAACACTGGTGTCACAATCAAAATAATATTCGTAATACTAGACAATGAAAATCAACCAGAATTGTGTTTGCAAGACTCAACTGTCGTTTTACGAAATAATAATATACCTACGTAACAAGTTCCGAAAGTGATATATCACGGGATGAGTAGGACCTGCGAGATCATGTTACGTACAATATTTTTTCTGTAGCCGTTTTGTATGGTAAGAAGGATATCGATGGATGATAAAGTATATCGGAGTGAAGACAGCGGTCAAAGATAGCGGCCTATATTTTCGAAGTCACCCGAACGCAGGAAACAGTGGCGCACCAATCCATTTTTTTCACTTATACGAAATATCAATTGTCCCATTAGGAATCCCTTCCTTTCAATTATTGAGACGGGAAGGGGTGAGTTGCCCATTATCAAGATTTATGCTTAATGAAAATACAAGGAAATATAATACCTACTTCATTATTTGATCTCAATTATGTCGACAAGATATTCTGAACGGCATTTCGTCGTAAAAAAAATCGAGAGGAGCATTTTGCGTTTCGATAATAATTTGATTTTGTGCGAACACGTATTCGGGTGTATTTTGCAACCATTTCATTAAAAATTCGAATTCTGTGTGAATTCGTTATGGGAGCATTAACAAATTTGGCCGAAATGTTGCAAATCACTTCTCCTTCACTCCCCTATAAAAAAATCGACTCCCCGAGCGAGCCAGGGGGTGCATACTCTCCTGTAAAACAATTCAGATCGCCGTTCTACTTTATGTCCAAATGATGGTCCATATTCAACTCATGAAGGCATCTTCATAGAGAAGTCCACTGGCTCCGATAAAAAGAAATTAAATTTCTTAATTTTTCCATCCTTCTTGCCAAAAGATACTCTGAGAGTAGTCACTATAATAGCGGAGAGTTTAAATGACCAGACAGCTGCAAACTCAGCTGTCAATGTTATTTTAAGTCTCTGACTTCTGAGAGTTGCTCGTATGGATTCAGCTGGTTGACGGATATAACAATAATTTTTTTCAATTACTGTTTTCGATAAAGTACCAGAAAATGTAAAAAACGTGAAACAGTTTCGTTTAGAAATTACAAGAAGAATGTCTGCTTGGAAAACACATTTCATAATATTGTTGAGTTTTTGGCTTATGGCTTATATTGTAGTTGTTTACATTCCAAAACAACAACAAAAAAATCAATAAATTCTATTGTATTTTCATGGAGATTGAAGGCTATTCTCCTTTATTCATATTAAACTCCCTTAAACAAAAAAAATTTCTAAATAACAGTGAAAACCGTATCAAAACCCGTTGCGTGGTTTAGAAGTAAGCGAAAGAGCAAACAAACAGACGTGGATAGCGACTCTGTTTTATGCTATTAGACAAATCAAAATCCATCTCTCCTGTCAATATCAATTTGGTTAAAGTCTCTGCATCTATATAGAAGAAGGTTTGGTTTCTGATTCCCAAGCACATATTTTTAATTCATACTATGACTTGGTTTATCGAAGGAAAAGTTCGTTCAAAAGAGTTCCTAACACTGAATGAAATAATTATTCAAAATCAGAGCACAATTTTTCAAAATCATGTTACCACCTGGTTGCATAGTTGAAGCTCGTAAAATAGAATTCCAGCCAATGGATGAAATTATAATCAAACATTACATCATTCGCAGACTATACAAATTCCATGCTCCGTCCTTTTGTCAACAGAAAAAGCACATTATTTTTGTTTTTATGGTAGGATTTTATATGCCATAAAATGTTCATGATAAAGTTTATTAGGTATTGTGTTCGGTTATAAATAAATACACGTTATTTGATAACCGAATTTGATGACAGTAAATCATTATTGAATGCGAGTTAAATTTTGTGAAACCTTGGCGGTATGTACATCAATAGAAATGTGGCGTCATCACATGCTAGGGTCCGCTTACATTTTTCAAAGGAAAATTTAGATCAATTTTTTAAGGATGATAAACTGAAGATACTTGTACTTTGTACGATGGTTCGCATCCAAAAAAAGTTGTCTTCAGTTAATAATGGTGAACTAAAAAATAGTAACGCTCACATATTGAAATGTAATTTGGGAATAAAATAAATAATAGCGCTTTATTCAACCTAATCAAATTTCTAACTACCTGTTTGACCAATGGTAACTCTGACTTCGTTCTTCGAAACGGTATCTACTCTGTATATTTCTCTATCCTATCCTATTTAAATAAAACTTCTCTATTCTATACCATGTATCAAAGTCGCATTTGTTCCTTAATAGGCTATTGAATTGCATTCAATTGAAAACCATCAAGTTGGCTGGGACTCGAAATCGATGAAAATGATATTGAGAAAACTGTGATAGGAACATGGCTCAAAGTGACCAAAGGCAGCATTCATACAATAGTAGGTATAATTTGAAATGTTTGTGATGATGTTTCTACACTCCAGAGTTTTCCTAGGAATTTTTGGTAGACTTTTGAAATAGCATTCTTCAAATTGCTCCACATGAATAAATCCAAGGGAGTAAGGTCTGGAGGTCGAGCTGGCCTGTTTGTTGACCCTCTGCGGTCAATATTCTTACTGGATATGTTCGGTTCAATACCTGCGTATGTTTGGTTCAACAAGTATTTTAGGAATACGACTCACTGTCCTGTTGAAAATATGAATTACTTCAATGGATCAGCAAGTTACTGTTGATGCATTTGGTGTACTATGCTTTCAATAATTAAGGGTTTATATATACTGCCAGCCAAGTCTTTTACGCCAGCCAAATTCCCTTCAATAAATTCCTCTCTGTTTTCAAATGCGATTTTGATTTTGAATACTTTTTTCTCAAGTCCTCTTAATGTTAAAATCCTATTGGGTTCAGGTCAGGTGATATGGTTTGTCAACGATATTCTTTACCTCTTCGCGATAAACATTATTTGAGTATTATTGGTAAGGTAGAATGTAACAGGTAAGTGTTATGTATATAGCAACCCTATTGATGCTCCTGATACCAGAGAAATATATTTTAATGAAGTGTGACCAAAAAAATAGGGGATTGCACATATGATAATTATTACTGTGGAGTCGTTTGCACATAACTAAATAGCGTTCACTAAAAGTCACTAAAAGAGAACAGCTCTTCAAGGCTAGCTTGGCCTATATTATGCATAAATGACAAACAAAGTAATTGTGGGATAAAGGGCATCTGTTCTCTATAAGTTGTTCTATAATTTCTTTGCTGCCTCCTCAACATTTTTTTCGATAACCATCCGGATATTTAAATTTTGCCAATTATCGGGAACGCTGTCAAGTCCATTACAAAAGTTCACATCGGATGTAATATGAACGCTCTCGAAGTAGTTTGTAAACGCACCAACTATTTCTTGAGGTATGGTATAAACATCACGACTATTTTTATAACTCTTGGAATTTTTTGGTGAGTGTGTATTAGAGTTCCTAGCGAACCAGGTAACGGTCTGACTGAAAATTTGGTGGTGATCATCCTTAAACATGATCCACTCGCTTAAATTATTATTAACGGCATTGCTATTTTTACTGGAAAATAGTAGTTACTTGGATATTTAGAACGGACACTGCGTATGATATAATTTTCAGTATCTCTGCCTTTTTATCAACAACTGTTGGGATTGTCTACAAAACATTGAATAGGAATTTCTTCTAATATAATTATACAGTGCGGCTTTTAATAGTCCCCCCATGTCAACTTTTGAACGGTTTGACGTACAGACTTAAAAAACCCGTTTGGAGGGTTTCACCGATACTACTTTTTGAAATAAAACACATTGTGATCGCCCGACGGATGGCGCGGGGGAGCACATCAACTAAAAAATTTTAAATGGCATGGGGGATCATGTGTCACATGTTGAAAAGATAATTCAATTCTCTTTTCAACCATCTAAAAATTTTTAGAATTCCATTTCATCAAAAAAAAATGTTTGTCCCGTTATTTCACAGTGATCAGGTAAGAAAAGGGATTTGGACTGCCAGATCTGCATTCTGTCATTTCAAATGCATATTGTGGTCTATTGAAGTAGGGTCGACATGCCTGTTATGGCCACCCCACCAGTTATGGCCACCTTAATAGACAAAGTCATAAAATAAGATCCCTTCACAGTTTGGAAACATCACTAATGCGTTACAGTGAACTGTAATATATACTCAACTTCTACCCATCACCAGATGGCGATATGAAAACTACTTTAATTTATAAATGGCGTCAGAACAGTAAACGGTCAGTGTCGTGCATTTCCTTAACAAATTTGGTAAGAAACTTTTATTCATTTGAGTTACATTATATAAATATTCAGTGCGCCTATCAACAACAATGTTATATATATATGAAGTGAATCTTTTGGGTCATCTTCTTGAATTAACTAATTCGCATAATCATAACCTATTCATTATTTTACCGAAAGTGGCCATAACCGGAAAGATGATTTGAATTATATGCCAGTTTTGACCACTATGTGGTCATAACTAGACAAATGCATGACCGGTTATGGCCACTGCGTAAATAAGCTCTAAAGTGCATCTGTACTAGTGAAATCAGAAGGAATTGTTGGATTTTTGGCGATTTAATATATTTCTATTGCAGTATAAACCATGGTGCGTCAAAAGAAACAAAAAACAACCAACACAAAATTCCAGTATACCCAAGAGAACTTGGAACGAGCATATAATGCTGTGAAAATAGACAATGTAAAAGTCGCAGCAGCTAGTAAATTGTTCAAAGTTCCACGATCCACTCTCAGGAGGAGGTTGTCAGGAGAATATTCCCTAAACATGCCTCGAAAATGTGGGCCAACTTCGATATTAGGTAAGCACACAGAAAAATGTTTGGTTGATTGGTTGCTGCAATGTGCCAAAATGGGATTTCCGGTCCATAAAGAAGGATTGATATTTACGGTCAGGAAGATCATTGAAGAGCTTAATCTGAAGACTCCTTTTATAGATAATAAACCCGGCGATAAGTGGTTCTACTCTTTTATGAAACGCCATCCCGAAATTTCACGGAAACGTGCTGAATATGTGAACCGTGCTAGAGGCACAGTAACTGAAGCAAAAATCAGAGGCTGGTTTTCTGAGGTAAAAGAAACTCTTGGATCTGATGCTGATGTTCTCAACCATCCAGAAAGAGTGTTCAACATGGACGAAACGTGCTTCTGCCTTGCTCCAAAGGGTGAACTGATAATCGGACCTAAGGGTCAACATGTCTATAATGAATCCTCAAGATCTGATAAGGAAAATATTACTACCTTATTTTCGTGTAATGCTGGTGGACAATTTTCCACTCCAACTACCATTTTCAAATATGAACGTTTGAATAAAAAAGCTACAGAAGCGGCTCCTAATGATTGGGGTATTGGGAAAACGGATAATGGTTGGATGACATCACAAGCGTTTTTGAGTATTTTGCCAATATATTCGATAAGTTTTTAGATCAAAATGAAATTCAGCGACCAGTTGTTGTATTTTTGGATGGCCATAAGTCACATCTTACCCTACCTCTGAGCCGTTTTTGTCGTGAAAAACAAATTATTCTTATTGCCTTATACCCTAACAGCACACACATCATGCAACCCCTTGATGTGGCTGTATTTGGTCCACTCAAAAAGCACTGGAAAAAACTGTTCGTCAATGGCGTATTGATCATAATGGAGTAGAAATTTCCAAATTCGATGTCCCAACAGCACTTTCAAAACTAATCAAAGAACCCACGATGCCTGCCAATATACGATCTGGATTTAAGGTTAGTGGACTCTATCCATTTGAACCGAATAATGTTGATTACTCCAAAATTGTTTTACGTTCTGTGGATAATAACAGCAACGATAACGCCTGTGCTAAAGATAAAGATCATTTAGATTATATTGAATCCAGAATCGAGATTAGTTTGCTGCGGCAATTCAAATCTACCAGAAAAAAACAAATGCACTGGGAAGGCAACCCTGATGCGTTGATGCTTTATGAGTTCTGGTTATTAGTTGCAGATGAGTTGGAAGGCCCAAAGGAGCAGCATGCCATTACCCAACAAAATGAATTGAATAATCTAATAGAGTTATCACCGATAAAATCGAACAATCAAACCAATTTCCTGTTGACTGTGGCGACCGAAGTAACCCCTACGAAAGAGAATTCTCATATTAAAGTCACTACGCTTACAAATATAACTCCACTGAATGACAATCAGCCCAATCAAAGAGTAATATCTGAAAATAATAGTTCGGGAAATTCATCAGCATCCTGTTCTCTAATATTACCTAAAAAATCCTTAGCAACCGTTTTTGAGGACGTAGTTCGATGGCCCCATTCTGAACCATCTACATCGAAAGCAGGCAAAAGGAAAAAGGAGTATACCCCTAGCGTTGTTACATCAGATAAATGGATAGAATATTTCGAACTAAAAGACAAAGAGAAACAAGACAAAATAAAGCAGCAACAGAACAGAAAGGAAGAAAGGGAGCGAAAAAAAAAGAAAAAAGAGCAAGAAAAAACTACAAAAAAATCAAAAAAATTTAAGATATCCGAGGAAACCAGTTCGGAGGACAATGAAGAGGAATGGGAAGAAAGTGGCAGTAGTCTAGATGACATTGACTCAGAAATGGATGTGGACCCAGTTGATCTCTTGTCAAAAGATGACCTGAGACCAGGAAATTTCATTCTGGTGGCTTTCAAATATCTTGGCAAGAGATCATCGGTAACCTATAAATATGTAGCTTCAATAACAAAAGTCAATAATGAAAATGAGGTTGAAGTACATTGCTTGAAGAGTATGGATAGGGAAAAACGATCATTTACTTATATCGAAAATGATATATGGTCAGTTGACACCAAGGATATTTTGGGCAAGCTCCCTGAGCCAACATTAGTTCAGGATGGCCGTTCTCTAAAAACTGTTTTTTCTTCTCCGGTAGAAGTTTTTGAAAAGGAATAAAAGAATTTGAATTATAATAGTTGTATTATTTCATTCTCAATGCTATTCCACCCTCCGTTAGATATATACAAAATTAGGCATGATGAGAGAGAAATTACAGTGAAATATGAGGAGTGGCCATAACTGGCAAAAACATGTGACCATATCTGGCAAAAAGTGGCCATAAATGGCAAAAACTGACACTTTTTTTAAATAAATTTAAATCAATAGTCTCCTTTGAGAAAAACATTTTTCTTTTATAGGGAATATTTTGAGAATACTCCATAGAATATCATTGAATTTTTCCAGAATTTTTACAGTCAAAATTACTTAATAGAAAATAGCTAAAGTTGACTTTTTCCTAAAAGTGGCCATAACTGGCTTGCTGGCCCTAGTTGTGTTACTTTATTTTATGATATATACTAGGGAAAATTTCAATTCTTCCATAAACAAAACAACGAATTTGTCAGAATATAATATATGCATTCAAATAGAAGGTGTATAGTTTTCGAGAAGGAGACACAAAACATTTACCTCTCATCAGTGATGAGAGGCAGCACCTCGAAATATACATGTCTGGAGGTAGTCATTCCCAGCCAAATGAGGAATAATCTGCTGTTTAATTACATGATACGCACTTGCAATTGGGTCCTCTTGGAAAAACGTTCTTGTCCGTCGTGGTATTTTCCAAAATAAAAATCATTTCTGCAATGATAAACATTTTCTGTTGTGTAAAAGTTACTAAAATACGAGGGAATAAAACGAAACTTCTTTTCATGATTTTCGAATGCAGCTTTTTGGAGCAACTGTATGTAACATTATCTCTGATCATACGAGTGTAATTTTTTTAAACCTGAATATACCTTCTTTGGAACAACCAATTGCAACGTTTTTTCGGTACCATCGAAAAAAACATATTTAGAAACATATAATCAACATTTTGACTTTTGAAGAACATACTTTCGAATAAGCGTTCTTATCAATTCACTTTCCTCATATAGGCAATAAAAGAATCTGTAGATAATGTAGCAGATGTTATGAGCCATAACGTCCGCTTATTAAGCCTCAAATAATGTAACTTTTTACATTGTGGCGCAAATTTAAGAATACCCTGTTTAATTTATGCTTTGCATGATTTACGAGCATATAACTTCCTCAAATTGTTTCATGTAAACGATACTGTTAATTACAAATATGTTCAAAATCAGAAACACTACTACCGTCTAGCGTACCTGCGTACGGCCCTGCTATTTATATGTCATTAATGCCTCTTTCTGATGTCTGAACTCCGCCAATAGGGTTATCCTATCTTGCATTACTGACATCTCAGAGTATCATAGATGTTATTTTATATACTAGTCAGTTGCTTTAGAGCATTCATCAAGTGTGCGTGTATAACTGAATATAAAATATATACAGTGAGTCTACCTAAACTGGTCGTTTAAATTTGATGCCCTATTCTATCAACAGCGTCATTTAACATTTTCCTACACCTATATGTGACAGTTTTCAAAATACGAATTAAATTTTCGAAAAACCGTACCTCCAAAAATAGCTGATATTCTCGGACTTCCACATACCAACCAGCTGAAGTTTTTCATAGAGATAGATGAATTCATGAGGTCGTTCGCCTAAAAATCACAGATTCTGTGTTAACTGAATTAATGAGTAAATTTCTTCAAATGAGACCCCACTCTGTTTGAGATATCGAACCATTATAAAAATAATCGGTTTACAGAAATTTCCTGTTCTTGTATTGTGTATATTTTCCTGAAGGATAATCTTCTGTTCAACTACAAGACAAGCACTTGCAATTGGATCTTCTTGGAAGAACGTTGCACAAATATCTGGCAGATGTAGTTCAATGTCCGTCGTGACATTAGCCAGGGAAGTAGTTGATTTCTGACAGATGTTTGCCTTAATTTTTCGACTTGGTGGAAACGCTAAGAGAGAAGGGTACTCTGTATTCATTTCACCCATAATACAAAATAATTTAGTTAATCAAGGTCCGGTGTTCTGGGAGGCCAATAAAAAGGCTTTTTATTACCAATCCATCCGTCATCCAATATTTCTGTTGAAGCTTCACGTATTATATGAAAATTATGATTCAAAACGTTGAATGCAATAAAATCTATGAGGATGCCATTTATGCTTATTCAGGATACCGTTGATTATCATAGGAGGGGAAAGCAGTAAAAAATACTGAGACAGTTATTTCATTGTTATCATCTTTCACTTTTGTTTTGTTGCATACAAGTTTTGGATAAAAGGTTCCATTACTCCTACGGTTTTAGAGTAGTAATCTTTATTGCTGTATCCTATTTTAAACATATCTTATTTCTGTATTTACTTTCTGAACTGAAAGTTGAATTCGATTTATTTATTATTTTTATTTTGTATTGCAGAGATTCATAATATCTTGTAAAAAGCAGTTTGTGTATTTTCCTAAGGTATAATTTGCTGTGACATTGAGTTATTCATGACCGATGCAAGAATATTACTAATGACATTATAAAATACAATGAAGAAATGGTAAATATCGAATACGAAAATAATTTTTTTTAAACCGTTTATTCTAAAACAATTTGATATCCAAAGGGGTTCTTGATCAAAGTTGATCCATAATTGGTATTAGAATTGAAGCATTTCTTTATATATAGGGTGTCTCATATGAAAAAATTACTCATTCATTTTTATTCAAGGGAATATTAAATCTGTAATTCGGTTTCATCCTGTAGGAGGTAGGTGAACTCTGGCTGTAAAGCAGAAAGCCTTAAGGATTTACTTATCTCCATACCAAACTTTAGCTGGTTAATATCTGGCAGTCAAAAAATATTCTTAATGTTTTGCGAAAATTAAATTGAAATAAATTTTTGTCTATTAGAAAACTGTCACATATAGGTTCAGAACAATATTAGGTTCCGTTGTTGACAAAGTACCAGAGATACTCAAAATTATTTAAAATACAAGGTTGAAAGTTGTTATTACTTTCTAGTAGGAGCGGCAACGCTGCATTATCTTCAATATTCTAAGTGGGTAAATCGAATGTACTCTATTTGCCTGGTTTACCAGAAACGTCTAATGAAAATTTTTGTATGGGGGTGATATGAGAACACACAAAGAATAATACTTATACCTGTTTAATATACTAGAATTGTGTTCGTTCGCATTAGTTGAATTATGCCGATCTCTTAGTGATCAGCGTCAAAATGTTGACAATTTCATTGTTCGCATCGAAGTAGATATAGAATTCAGCAATGGCGTTCAATTGAAATAAGCCACATACTCCCACTCCTTCGGAAAATCTTTTGCTCATCATTCAGGTGTCTACCTCTTTAATCATTTGTTTTATTATCTATAGTTACTGTAGCAATATAGGTGAATAGACTAATGACATAGATAATCATGACATTAAGGTTTCCTCTACATTGTATAACTGAATATTTTCTCACTTCCTCTCACTAGGATCGCTCAGTAAATATTTGAGCTTGTATGTAATTGTATTTGTTTACTGATTCCAATGTTTCGCAGATTCTAGGTTAACTCTATT
The DNA here is from genome assembly GCA_958502065.1 of Chrysolina americana. Lineage (NCBI taxonomy): Eukaryota > Metazoa > Arthropoda > Insecta > Coleoptera > Chrysomelidae > Chrysolina > Chrysolina americana. The sequence goes on from OY293416.1 coordinate 50,822,309, forward strand.
TGAATTTTGCCGCAATATGACCGGAAATATAGAAATATATGTTTGCATACCATTTCAGTATGGACTCAACTCGTTGACTGAAATTCTGATATTGATCTGAATTTAAAAAAATATAGTCACAAATCGTAATTTATAATTTGGAGAATCGCATGCTTGTACTTAATCAGCCAGGTCAGTAAAAGGAAACATACGTTTTTAATTGTGTTTCATTTGTTATGTGTAAACAAAACGAAAAGGCCTGCCCTGAAGAATATAAGCTAAATATTTGCTTTTCTTTTATTTGGAACGACACACCAGAACCGTTTTCTAGATAATTGAAAACAGTTGGATTTTTTTCATCATGTGTAAAAACACATCTTGAATAAGATCACATATATAATAAAACTTAGTTTAACTTTAAGTGCCCGTTAAAAATATATTTTTTTGTTATTTTGGTAAAATACATTCCTAATAAAAACTATATATCCTATTTTAATGGGTTTATGCATAATTGAAATTCAATGAGCCATTATAGCTATTGAGCAAAGTTTTATGGGTATTCTGGTAGAAAACAGCACTTTCCAATCTACTTTTCTGTTATCATTAACAGGTTTTAGTGAACGTTGAAGGTTGATTTTATGGTATTCCCAATTCGAATTTCAAACAAATTATCGATTATACTAAACAGGATTCATTATTCATGGCTTTTTCCTAAACGGTTTTCATTTTTTCTGGATCCATTCGCCCTGCGTTTATAAGCAATTTATATGGATCAAAATGTTTGCCAAACAGGTGATTTTATAAGTACTATTAAGTGACGATCAACCTGCCAAAATATGCACGACGGTTAGGATGAAAAGTTATCCAAACAGTTGTAGTCTGTATCCGTTTCTGATAGCCTACATTACACAGGGCTACCAGACAGAAACGAAGCTGTAGACATATCTGTTTTGCGGCATACGGAATAAAACCGAGAATAATAACCGTAGAACTAACTCATCTGCTAGCTGTTACTTCAGGTGTACTCCCTTCGACCGTACAAAGAATAATACAACAATATAAAACTAGAACATGAGACGAATGAAAATATAATGACAGATGGTTGCGGTTTGATAAAGAAATGAGTAGAAGTTTTGTTTTACACAAATTCTACCGTCCAATATCTGTTTTTAGAAAAAATGCACATTTTACTTCGAATAACATTTAGCAATCAATAAGAATTTTAAGCATACCTTCCTCTAATATAATTAACCATAACGTCAATACTAATGCAAATGATAGTAAACGAAGAAAGCCTCCAAATAATTGAGAAGGCCTTATAAAACAAGAAGACACAGTTATTTGTCCTTCCTCTCGAAAAGTACTTAGTTCATAATAAGATTGAAATCTTTATTATATTTGGAAAAAGCTTCTGTTTCAGTCTCATGTCTTGAAAGTTTTTGAACAACCCCTGTTAAACTCAACAATCATATTGATTCGCTCTTCAGAATCAGGTACGTACTTGAGATGTGTGAAAAGTCAAGTTTATTATTATATTTACAAGTTGCGCCAATAAGATGTTTTCCTTAGACCTTAAAGTCTATTTCTTTCTCAATAAACAAGTCGAGTGAAGTCACACATCACATCATAGAGTCCAATCTCCTAACCGTCTGTCAGCTCTAAATTCTACGAAAAACTTCTCAAAAGACTGAAACTCATAATAGACTTCAGAGAAAAGCACTCAAACATTGCACATCGATGATATCAACTGGTGACAGTGAATTGAGTACTACAAAAATCTCTTTTGAAATCGCCAATCACTCGTGTTGATGAAACATCGAGTGTAACTCGTATTGGACCTCGGCCTGACAACTTGAGAAGTCAATATGTAAGTGGTGACCTGCTTGTTTAAAAAAATAGTGCAAAACTCTGGCCGTGCCAATAGATAATCTCCAAGGTGTTTGGTCGCGTTTGGCACCAGGGCGCCAAGCTTTCGTCTTACGACTTGCCTGCTATCTAGCTTCCTCTAGCTTCCTCTAGCTTCCCTTAGCTTCCTTTAGCTTGCTTTCAGACATATTTCCGCACGTGGTGATTGATGGAGTTTCATCCGATATTCTCATACTAACGATTTTGTATTTTTAATCATCCAGACACCTTTCACTATAACTTGCGTACTTTGACGTTTCACATAGATTTTCATTAAACGTTAGTGTAAATCAAAGTCTGGAATCAAGAGAACAAAACTGTAAAATATTAATGATTTGATTCGCAATAATTGTGATTGTGTGAATAATTAGTAAAAAGAAATATCCACGTAGTAATTCAGACAGTGTAAATTTGAAGATTTTTGTTTTATTACCTACCTATCCTTTTTTCGATTTTTGGAAGGCAAAGCACAGTTGACCAGTGCGGCATAGGGAAAAAATTAAATTGAAAATCATCAAAAATTCAACTGTATTGAATTTTCTGATTTATAACGACGAGTAGGTAATAGTGATAAATTGCATCTATGGGTTGGTAAACAAATATGGACGGTTTATCAAATTCAATACCTACTTATTCACTATTTAAAACATGACTTCAATTTAATTTTTGGTTTCGATATTTTTGGAAGACTCAAGAATAATATACCAAGAGGTAACTGATTTGGAGCCGTTTAGCAGGTTCATTTTAAACAAATCAAAATTTGAAATTATTCGCTTAACTCCCTTCAACGTATTTTGCCAACTTGAATTTTGGTACAGACACTTCCAAATAACTCGAAAAGGGCAAACCCAAAGATGAGGGTTCAGGCGGTAATTTATATAAATCGAAAATCAAGTTGGTCAAACGAATTCTTCCAAATTTCGACTGATACAAACCATCTCCTCTAAACGGCCTCTAAATCAGTGATCTCCTGGTATATCATTATTGTGTTATATTGAAATGTTGAAACCAAATATCAAGTTTGCTTAATGTTTCAGAGGGTGAATATTGAATTTTATGAATTGTCGACATTAGTAAACCATTCCATACATGCAATTTCTCACAATCACTCATAGTTATAAATCAGCCTGTGTATCATATAATGTCATATGTCTTTTTGTGAAATTTGTTGAATTTGTTTGAATCACCCATATTTTACCCGTCAAAAGCAGAGCTTGTGCGAGCAAGAGAGATCCGGGACCTATAGCTCACGTACAAGTGAATTCCGAACCACTTTAGCTCAGTGGCAAATACTCCAACACCACTACCACTTCGTTTTTCTTCTATCTATCTTCATCATAAAAACATTCAATTCAGTTGAATTTCTGATAATTGTTGAGTTCTTAGATTTCCCTATGCCAATAGTTGATTGGCCGCTAGATTGAAGAAACTGCTGGTGCTTTCCAAATTTCTGGCATCAGCCGGTAAAACTAGAAGAGAACTTAAAAAAACAAAAACGATTCAATTACAGACTTGTCAAAAATTCTAGGATTGGGATCCAACAACTTCAACAAATCAATGCAAACAATGTATTTTCTTTAGAAAGGCCGATCTCACATTGGCCTTTATAAGTAATTATGTTAGGATTATTCCATACCAATGAAATCCTCTATTTCGATTCTTGGTATTACCAACAATAGTACCCTTTCTTGGGAAAGCCATGTGAGATCCATTACCAAAAGTGCCTCTCAAAAATTTTGTTTCCCGTTTGGTGCTAACAGCTATTTCACTTCCCGTCATTTGTTCATGTTTTATTTCATCAAGAAAAATATTAAAATATTTTTCGTTTGGAATTGGGCGTCCTTTTGGCATCAATGGATTATGACCTAAAAGGCACAGATCCGACCTGTCTGGAATCCGTCATTCATGCAGCCTCTAACACATGCTTGAAATTTTAGATTCTGTCCGAAAAACAGCCAATCGTCTCGTCGGTCATGCTGCGCTCACAAACACCCTTACTCCTCTGAAATACCGCAGCAAAGTTGGCGACCTGTCTCTGTTTTATAGATATGGATGATTTTATTTTGAAGTATCGTCAGTCTCTTCACCGTAAGTTGTGGAACTCACTGCCTCAGGAAGTGTTCCCTAAGGCACCCAGCCTGCAGAAATTTACGAAGAACACTTTTCCTCGGATATCTGGTTGTTCTTTATGAACAGTACATGGTATAACTTTTCGTATAAAGCAGAACCGAAAAAATGTAGCGTAACTAGAACTAGTACTCTATCAACAGTTTACCACTAATCTTTCTAGTCTAGAGTATGATGAAACTGCGACAGTTACTTATACTATGCCGTCATTGTCATAGTACCAGCCCAGCCGGATCTGAAGCTGTTGAAAACAAATCTGTTCATCTCAGCTGCACCAACGAGCAATTAATTATTTCCCATGAGAATGAATATTACTCACTATCCCTATTCTAACTGAGCCAATTATCTGGGATAGACACTTGGAGCTAGGCTCCTATAAAGAGTTTATGTTGGAGAGAAACGTGAAGAGCTTAGTAATATGGAAAGATAAAATGCCCTCCACGACTGAAAATGAATTCATAGGCACCACTATTTCTTTGTCTGGTATACGTGTTGTTCTTTATATAACCATAATGAGCAATTTAAACATCATTACGTGTTGAATGATTCATTTGAAAATTCCTCGTAATCACCATTCCTAAGTTATAATTAGTTATTACCCATTTGTTTGAACCCATACTTTATCAGCGCATTATCACGTTGCTTTGTGCTCTTATCACTAAAACCGTATGGTATAATTACTAGCTTTACCAGGATATTACGTTTCTATTGTAAATGTGAGCAATTTATTAGTCATAAACCTACCTGTATGTAACTTGTCACCAAGTCTAGGATTGGTTGTAGTTGTTTCAATTTCACAATATTTAAATGAACTGAACTTTGAATTATACTTTGGGAACATTTCCGAATATATCTCATTCTTTCGCAAGAATAATAGCGTATCTGATATTCGAATTCAACGATAATTATTAACCCAAACAAAGTGTAGCAACTTATGAAATACCACTCTCATTTTTTGGAAACTGATTACAAATTTTACTTGGAATAAGTAAGTAGGTGATGAGAGAGCACCAACTTGCTTTTTTGCCAGTTCTCTTTATTCGTTGGTATTAAATGGAGCCCATTCTCAAACCTGGTTTTTCCGAAGTTATTCCGGGGCCCATTGAAAAGAATCCAACAGCTCAATGTTCTACAGAAGCAAATAATACCCCCGCATAACTTGGAGAAAGCGGGGAAGTCTAACAACTTCGAGACTTAACACCTGGAGCATTTAACCGCCTACATAACACCGTAGGGCCTGCCGTAGGGCAGGTGTGAGCTGGTTCCTAAGCTCACAGCAGGGCAGGAGTAAACCCCTCGCCGCTAAATGCAATATAACTTCCTCCTACCCCCTCTGTAGTGTGAGAGTTTAAGCATTTTATATTTTTATTATATTATATATAATTATATATGTGATGTATCGGTGGAAATGACCTTCAAAGGCCGTCGGTGACATGAATTTAGGAAGACTCCATATCGTGATAATAGTTATCTGTCTGGATGAATTCCCGTATGTTTGAGTATTAGATAATGTTAGGTAATGAAATTTTGCACGGAACATTTTAGAATCCTTTGTCGACATTTGGACACTTCGAGGAATGAAGTTACTTGGCAACTCCGCTAAGGTTCTTGATATCGGTCTTAATAAAGAAGAAGAAAAAGTCTCTTCTGTCTACTGTGGAAATTATATGTGGAAGTGATGGACATTTTCAGTTGAATAATGATTATTGATTTCTGCAATCATCCAGTTAATGGGATTATTCTTTCAACTGAATTAATGTTTTCCGTACCTATTCACGTTGGTGATTTGATGGGAAGCTGAATAATTTTTGGAAAACATAACCAATAGGGGACTATAACCTCACTTTCTAACCACATATTCTTCGGGTAAGCAGAACCCTCTAACTTTATTCTTTGGGCCTTTGGCAATTCGGTTTATTTTGTAGGCATAATTTTGGAAAATCGTGTAAATCAAGCCTGACGTCGTTAACACTTTTACTAGGACTATGATATGAAAATAACATCTGCAGGTGAGCCTTCTAACAGGATCTTTCCCGCAGTTAGCACCAGGCCTTCCTAGACAAAGGTATGAGGTCTAGTCAAGTTGGTATCAGACAGTTTAATTTCAGGGTATTTTGTCTCGGTGTACTTATCGTAATCCCAGAGCACTAGCCGTCTGAGGGGGAAACTCATCGTGGTGTCAGCGCACTTATACGTTAAACTGAGGAGCTTATCTTGGTGTTAACATACTTATCGTTAGACTGGAGAACTCATTTTTCATTCTTGTTTCACTGCCCTGAAGGTTGACCCGTACCTCGTACCTTCTTTACTGGTACCCTTCCACCTGGTAGATTCCACCGTAAATGCCTGGCTGAAACCAATCTGATGTGGCACGCAAGTTAACCAGTTCACTTGATATTATATACCTTTTTATTAATTACTCTGAAATTATGTTAACGCTACAGGTAAGGTGCACCTAACTCAAGCGGCTTTATTTAATATCCAACCCTAAAGAGTAAGATAACTGTGGGTAACTACCCCTAGATAGTTTGAGCCCTGGGCTATTCAACAGTTCATATATATATATATATATATATATATATATATATATATATATTATATATATATATATATATATATATATATATATATATATATATATATATATATATATATATATATATATATATATATGTTCAGATAGGTTTCCGCGGTCAGATATTTGAAAACTAAAAGAAACTAAAAGTTCGGGTTGAACCGCGTCTAGAATTTGTTGAAATTCGACGTTTCGGCTCCGATTTTGGAGCCATTTTCAAGAACTGAAAAAGAAAGACAATTAATAAATGGTTGAAACGTAATTCTACGCTGAGATCTCAATCTGCCCACTCCTCAGGTATAATTACGTTAGGTTTTTGTGACTTGACGTCGGGGTCTCAATCTGCCTACTCCCCATGTCTCGTCACTGGTTCTCTCTAAGGTCTCAATCTGCCTACTCCTTCGAGAGAACTGAGGAATTGTGGGTTGAGGAACTGTATTTATAGTGGACGTGGCTGTAATGGCCGTGTGCAATGTATTGGCGCGAGGTGAACTATGGGCGGGAACAGAGTTGGCGCTAGATGAGCTGTGTGCGGGAACTTGGTTGGCGCTAAGTGAGCTGTGTGCGGGAACTGGGTTGGTAGGAAATGAGTTGATGCGTGCAATGAGAGGCTTCCAGGTATTGGGAAGTCTACGTCCGTCGTCGCGAGTGTTGAGGCAATTGGGGCGCTTCTCTATCTCAAGGGCTTCTCGGATGATCCTGGTTTGCAGAGTTTTCTCGGTGGAAATTGTTTTTGTGTTTTTGAAGTCTATTTTGTGACCTGTGTCTTCTCGATGTTTATAAAGTGCGGAAGTGGAAGATGCCTGACGCACAGCAAGTTCGTGTTCGTAGACTCTGGAAGTTACTCGTCTGTTAGTCTGGCCAATATAACTTCTCGGGCAGTCTGAACATGGTATTTCATATATACCTTGAGAATCGTTTGGTATTGTGTCCTTGGAAGACCTGAGGAATTTGGATATTTGGTTGTTGGCCGTGAATATTGTTTTTATCTCGTGTTTTCTCAAGATATTACTGATATTACTGAAAATCAGTAATATCTTGAGAAAACACGAGATAAAAACAATATTCACGGCCAACAACCAAATATCCAAATTCCTCAGGTCTCCCAAGGACACAATACCAAACGATTCTCAAGGTATATATGAAATACCATGTTCAGACTGCCCGAGAAGTTATATTGGCCAGACTAACAGACGAGTAACTTCCAGAGTCTACGAACACGAACTTGCTGTGCGTCAGGCATCTTCCACTTCCGCACTTTATAAACATCGAGAAGACACAGGTCACAAAATAGACTTCAAAAACACAAAAACAATTTCCACCGAGAAAACTCTGCAAACCAGGATCATCCGAGAAGCCCTTGAGATAGAGAAGCGCCCCAATTGCCTCAACACTCGCGACGACGGACGTAGACTTCCCAATACCTGGAAGCCTCTCATTGCACGCATCAACTCATTTCCTACCAACCCAGTTCCCGCACACAGCTCACTTAGCGCCAACCAAGTTCCCGCACACAGCTCATCTAGCGCCAACTCTGTTCCCGCCCATAGTTCACCTCGCGCCAATACATTGCACACGGCCATTACAGCCACGTCCACTATAAATACAGTTCCTCAACCCACAATTCCTCAGTTCTCTCGAAGGAGTAGGCAGATTGAGACCTTAGAGAGAACCAGTGACGAGACATGGGGAGTAGGCAGATTGAGACCCCGACGTCAAGTCACAAAAACCTAACGTAATTATACCTGAGGAGTGGGCAGATTGAGATCTCAGCGTAGAATTACGTTTCAACCATTTATTAATTGTCTTTCTTTTTCAGTTCTTGAAAATGGCTCCAAAATCGGAGCCGAAACGTCGAATTTCAACAAATTCTAGATATATATATATATATATATATATATATATATATATATATATATATATATATATATATATATATATATATATATATATATATATATATATATATATATATATATATATATATATATATATATATATATATATATATATATATATATATATATATATATATATATATATATATATATATATATATGACGGTGTCTCTGATAATTTCTAATAAGCCTTCAGTTACTTTGACTTCTATGTGGTCATAAAACCCTTGTTCACCTTATATAATATTATATGACTCCAATCATAAGCTGATTATCATTTAAGAGTGTGGCATTTGCTTAAATTATTACTATTCGTGTTATATGGGAATCGGTAAAATTATCTATACAGGGGGCTCAGCATTCATATGACTGGCGCCAGCATTTTTCATATTACATGACATTTTGTTTTGTTCAACCCACTCCAGGCTTCACTGGAGCTTAGCTGTCACTCTAACAGCTTTTGGATACTTGTCAAAAGCGTAAGTGGTGATCTTGCCTACTATCTTACTTTAACTGTATGACGGTGGCAAACGGAGTTAGTAGTACCCATAAAGAAATACTCACAGCTGCCATTTCTCAAATGGCACTATGCTCGTCTCACATTGTCGTGTTGAAAAATGATGAATAATCAAATTACTCGGATGAAAAGATTTGATTTTTTGCTTATCTTTCTGCTGTTTAAGAATAATCAACTCTGAGAACACTAATAATGAAACATCCTGTATCTTCGATTCCTTTCAGAATTCTCAGAAACTCTTAACACAATTATTTGGATAATTCATAACTTTTTAATACGACAATATGAAAAGAGAATGTTGCCATTTGAGAAATGGCAGTTGTGAGCATTTCTAAATGGGTACTACTCCGTTTTGAGGAAATTTTTGATATTTGTTGGAAAATATGGTTGCTGCAATTACATGAAAATACCATTTCTCAGCTGTATCTTACCTCGAACCTTCCTCTCGTGAATGTTGACGCCGTTCGTCAGTTGTGATGATTTGAGTTTGATGTTCGATTGAACAATCAACTGTATCTCCGCCATTTTTCAACCGATTTTTAACTTTGAAGAACAGTGTTACCTATCACAAATTGCGTGTTCTTCAGGATAAAAAATGCAGATGATGTCATTTGAAAAAAAAGTTTAGGGTCAATTCCAGTCAAACCGGAAGTGGTGAATTTTCGGTAATGTCAAAATATGCGTATTTGAGTAATATATTTTGAAGTACTAAATTTGAAACCTGTATCTTCAAAACTATAAAAAAATTGGGGGGCGTACCTCACCTCACCTCGTGGTCACCCGGTATAAAGTTACACGGAATCGAAAATTTCTAAATTCTTCTTTTGCCTATATCTTTTAATTTTTTAAAGCTGTTGGCACTGTACTGAAGCAAATATTTGTAGACTAAACAAATATGTGAATTAAACTGATTTATATACAAGGTTTCGTACAATTTGAAGATACTATGCCAACATGAAATACAAATTTGAACATTCAAAAAATGTAATAAAAATACAGTTCCATATTTAAAAATTAAAAGTTGAGGGTGGCCCAATTTATACGGTACATTATATATAATTTTTATTTTCATATTTGGATAGTCTACAAAAAGTTGCATTGGAAAGTGCCAAAAGTTCTTTAAGTATTTGCAAAATAAAAAGATATAGACAAAAAATAATATCGAAATTTTCGACGTTTCGTTTTAGGTGAATCTGAAAGCAATCATGATTACTTGTATCCTTGTGTACCTGTTACCAGAAAATATAAAATAAATGTTGCTTGGCATGCAACACTGTATCATTACATGTGGTTATTTCTGTATGCATGATGCACCTACTGATAATTATTCAAATAACTGACTACACCTATGAAGGATTTATTCGTTAAGCGACCTACACTTGTTATTGTGCAATATCGAGGAGGTTTTTACTGATTGTTCCAACAATAAAAAAATCTAGAATAAAAATCAAATTTCTTATTTGAAAAATGTTTACATTCGATTGAAAGTGTAATTTCAAACTTATTATAATGATCAACCTAGGACAAAGCAAATTCAGTTCTATCAAATAGTGCTTTTTCTGTAACATAATGAATAGCTCAAGGACGTGATGATAGACGATCACTTTACATCAAGTACATAATTATATTGATGCTATAAAATACATGTATGATATTTGAATAAATTTTCGGTACAGAACTTACTGATTCATGACTTGAGAAGTGAACACCTCACTTACCGACACTCATAACCATAGTAATTGTAGTTGGATAATAATAATGATGATACTTCCTCATTAATACTCGTATATGAGTGTGCCCAGAGGCACAGCATGTAGAACGGCTATTATTATTATTTGCCGCCACACAGTATTCACTTGTCCGCTCTAGGAAACCCCTGAAAACCTGCAGCATCTGCTGATTTGATAAAAGGTCTTGAATGAAGAAATTATGGAAGCAAAGGTATTTTTGAAACCAAGCATTAGGCATATGTAATGTGACACATGTAAATTGTTTCAAAGTGTTTTTAGGAAAAATGGGAATGAGCCAATTTTGAATGATTGATTTAATACTGCTGCCAAAACACTCAGAACAGTATCAGGAAGACTTTCATACTCAATGATATTTTGTCAATACCAGATGCTTTTCAATTTTTTATGAAACGTTTCATCTTCCTTATTTCGCTAACATCTCTTGTATAATAATACAAATTGCTCGATTTTATCTATGTTTTCCATATGTATTAATTATGTGAATCAGCAAATCCATATCAGTTCTGATGGTTATGCAACACCAAAGGCTCTGAGGTGGCGAGAAGTGAAGTCCAGACTGGTGTTAGTACATAAAGGAATGCTAGGTAGCGAAAAAGTTGACAAACCTTTCAATCAGGGATGAACTTCCCAATTTTTTATGTCCTGAACCGGTACTTACTGTACGGTATTAACATAACTCATAGGTACCAAAGACCATCAGAAATATTTGCGTATGTATCTCGAACTCAGAATGATGTGCATCAGCTATCAAAAAACTTGAACACTTCTTTTCTAACATTGAAAACTAAATAGTTCTATTTTTCAGTTTTCATTTCATGTGAATAACGTCTGTTTAAAATATAGGCCTGAAAAGTAATATATTTTTTTTACAAACGTGCGTGACCCCTGTACCGCCCCACAATAGTATGTTAAATTACTAGTGCGGAAAGTGACATTTTTCACACGAGTGGGAAATATTGTGGCACGAGGCAATCACACGAGTGTGAAAAATCACTTTCGTAATGTACACTATTTTTCCTACGACCACATAATAATTTTACCAAATAATGTAAAAAAATATTATAATTAGAGACGATATAGTTCATTTCAAAAAGTAACAATAACTATTACTAGGAACAAGAACAAGATCTTTTTCTACTTAAAAAATATTAGGCTAAAAATTATACTAATCAAGATATACTCTAATACAATATAATTTCTCGTCATAACATGTGTCCAATAGCTCAGTTGGTAGGCAGCGGGACTCGACGTGACTTCTGACGAAGAGTACGCGGATTCGATCTTCTCCGCGGAAACTTTTTTTTTAAGAAAATGAAAAAAAATATACTTCTTAAATAGATTGCTTCAAGATTTTGTTGGTAGGATTTTAAGGTAGGATATTTTTGCTGCCTCCACGCACAATAAGTACACCTAACATTCACTACATACTCAAAATAACTTTTGACGTTTGACATAAATTGTTTGAAGCCTGCTTTTTATATATAATAAATACTTAGCAAAATGATTACATGATTGCCTGACTAGGTACAGGGAACTGATATATGAAACTATTTAACGAAAAAAAATATACATTTTGAAAATTCCTTGCTTTGTTCAGATGATTCAGAATTTTTTGAAGTGGATATTTCGTCGGCTTAGTGCAAGAAATTACTATTTAACAATCTAATGTACAAGAAAATTTAAATTTACTGAAAACCATTCTGACTTCATTTATTTTTAATAATTACTTTTAAATACAAAATATTTGTAGCAGTCTATTTGAAAAGTGTAATTTTCTTCAATATCATAATGAAAAAAAAGTATCCGCGGGCGAGGATCGAACCCGCGTTATGTCCTGTTGCTTTACGAACTGAGCTAACGGAGCGTGCGGAAAGTTACTTTTCGCGCCTGTGTGGAAAATATTTGGCACGCTTGTGATATAAGCCTCTTTCCGTGTAACTATAGAGTGCGATATACGTTACTTTCCCATGTGGTCGTGGGAAAAACATTTTTCAATGCGCTAGTAGAATAACATCTTTTTTTTAAATCATACAGAAATACACTTTCTCGCAATTGTCTGTTATTCCTCTTTTAATTGTTCGGGTAACGGCAATCGCATGCGGAAAAGGGACTCTTTCCATATTTGTTAGGATAATGACCATTTTCCGAAACCCCCTATGCAAGTACCTATACATATAAATCAAAGTACTATAATAATGGTAATGGTAAGTATGGATGGTGACTGATGCGCTGCGACCTAATTAGATCTATTGTGCCCCATCTTCTTTTTTCCTCGGCAACCCGTCTTCAAATTTATCTATTCCTCTTGACCAATCACAAATTTTTATTTCACATCATTGCACTTTTCATTATTTAATTTTAATTCTGCACTATCTTTATATACGTTTCCTTATGTCTAACTTATTCTACCTATTTACAAAGTGCTTCCGTTCATTTGTATGTCCATTCTCCTTTCGTTATATTATTCAGTTTTTCATTTTTGCTTCAACTGTCATTATTGACATTTCTAACCTTGCTTCCAAAATCATATACAGTATGTTTTTCTAATAATATAACTAATTTTAAATTTTGTACTGATAAAAAAAATATTTTGACCTAAATGAATATTTTAAACTGAGTTAAAAGTGTTTCTATTCTCTAGGATGCTGCTATTTCAAGGTGTTCTCGTTTACAGCAGCCCCTTAAGCAAGTTGTACTATGCTAGGAAACAAAGGTTAACACATGTGTTAGGTTGTAATTTCCTAGCGTAATATATAATAATGAAAAATTGAAACAAGATTGAAATAATACTCTTAGTATTAACAATATTTTCATGTTATTAGGGAGTTGTTTCACATGCACATGGCTTTACCGTACTGATGATGACCACCAGCATGAAACATGCACCCGTACACGCTTGCATTTTTACTAGAGAACTTAGTTCAATTATATTTTTCTTCCTGTTGCTCACAGTTCCCCTCGATAGCACATCCTTTTTTTATTGAAACTTACATGTATGTATGTAAGATGAAATGCCAAAGTCAGCTTTGCCCAGTCACGCCCATTGGCATCTAATACCATTAGGATTGATTGACTGACGCGTTATATTCGTATTGTGTTCGGAATTTTTCAGATAAAAGGCTATTATTTGCCAATTTTGCTCCTTCTATGAGATTTGAATCACCACAAAAAACAAAATTCGAATAGATTGATCCAGAATACGATTGTCCTATTTTTTCAAATTGCACTTTTGTCTCAAAATAAAAATTGTTTGATACATTTGGAAAAGTGTGTTTGAAACACTGTGGTGTGAATTCACACCATGTTCTAAACATCCATTTTCCACACTTGTATCATTAATATCTATTTCTGCAAACCTGTCTGACTTTATCACTTCAGTGGTGTTTTAAAGAGAACATATATCTCCGATGTTAATATAAATGTTACCATTTGTAATGGAATTCAAAGAATACCATTTCGGTGTCAGTTTTATCGGTGTTAACTTATAACGAACTAATAATAATTAAATCCTCACTTCAAAATGGGTTAGAAAAACATCCAAGTTTATTTTTGTTTTATCCGGCATCTGATGTTTTTACGATTCAGATTATTTTTATAAAATTTATATCAAGAAATTCTTGATGTTCGAATGAAATACTGAAAATAAATTGTAGGGCTTGGCAGGTCACCAGTCGGTGTTTAGTTTTTTAAGAAGCGGCGGTGATTTATCGCGGTTTGCTTCGTTATCACAGAAACGTTTAAAATTCTAAACTGAGCAATAACTGTGGAAAACTCCAATGAGAAAAAACTTAGGTAATAGGAAATGCCAGTTTACAGCGGTATTTTACCTGGATTTTACGTTTTAGTTCATTTGAAACGGTCATCCATTTATTTTACATAATCATGCTGCATACTAGAAGCCATTGAAACAACCTTTACTTGATAACCTTGTGTGATATCAATAAATAGCAAATCATTTTATTTGTGAAATATCTGATTTAGATGATCATGAAAATTTCAAGAATATCAAAAGCAGGATTCAAAGGACCATTTACTATATACTACGTTAAATGGCTTCCGGCTAATTTTGCTCAAATTTGATTGTATTGTAGATCCTGGCATTCTCATCACGTGGTCAAATTTACAGAGCGATCCTATGACCAGTTATCGAGCTACAGGGTGTAAAAATTTCGATTTTTGCTATTTTGGGTATTATGCATCGACTTTATTTTTGTGCTTTGATTCCAAGTTGAACTTTCCAAGAAATGAATTCATGGCATCTAAAAATGTAAAAAGAGAGAAGAGTATCCCGTATTCTTTCAACATTGTTGATACCTCTCTGGCACAATATATTCGAACTTGTTCGAATTTTACAGATTTCTCTTCCCGGAGACTGTGCTGCTTGGGAGTGTTTTGTCTTGTTCCGTGCGGATGGCGCTTCGATCAACTTGGTTGTAGATCATGGTGTTATCCGTTGGGAAATATTAGTTAAACAGTTGATTATCATTCATTTGGCAGGGACAGGACAATTATAATGTTGTCCGACCTACCCTGTCACTGATGAGAGGCAATAAACCTCGAAACATGCATGTCTGCAGGTGGTCATTCCCAGCCAAATGAAGGATAATTTTCTGATCAATTAGGAGACAAGCACTTGCAATTGGGTCTTCTTTGAAGAAAGTTGCACAAATATCTGTCAGTTGAAGTTCAATGTCCGTCGTGGTATTAGCCAGGGAAGTAGTTGTTTTCTGACAGATGTTTGCCTGGAAACGCTCAAAGAGAAGGGTACCCCGTATTCTTTCAGCTTATGAGTCCCTTCATTCGAATAAAGACGTATATCTCTCAGAGGGTGTCACATTATAGCATGACAAGGCAATGTTCATAGAAATAAAATAATCGTTTTGTTCTTCAATCAATTCGTTAAAACTAGAAAACACACGGCTAAAATTTGTCAGTTCTTTGAAAAAGTATGATTCTTTATATTTGTCCATTTGTCCATAACTGTTACTAGGGTATGAAAGTTGAACTGAAAGGAACACCCCCCTAATTTCCATCCACCCCCATCACTTCCTCCTGATGTACAGCCAACAGCATTCAAATAATTTCAAAATAAAACTACTTGTGCTCTCCCCTTCTCCTCCTCATCAAACAAGTAATTGTATGTATTAATTCGAACGAAGTTCGTAAATATGTGCTGGACATTACCACGATAATGAAACGAAGAAAATCGACTAAGTCGAAGTACCCTTTCTCTCCATATCCAAGTGAAAAAAATTAATATAATTAATTTACCTACTGAAATGTTGTCAGTTGACACACCACAAAATAATCTATATTATAATAAATTGATAATAACTAGGATATTCCTTGGAAAAATCAATTTTCGCCCAAGAGAGCTCCTAACCTAACCTAACCTAACCTAACCTAAACTAACCTAACCTAACCTAACCTAACCTAACGTAACCTAACCTAACCTAACCTAACCTAACCTAACCACTTCTGGCCAGAGGGAGCAGGAGCGCTTGTGCCAAGGGGTACACATGGTTCTGTCAAGGGAGCGCTATTATCCGCCTTTGCTGGTGTTAGCAGAAGGTCGAATATTTCACCTGATAGCGGTTGTAGTTCGGATAATCCATGCCTCCTGCAAAGCTCGTAGATACTGCTTCGTCTAAGTTTGGTCAGAGGTAGATTGTTTCAAGCTAACGCCGGAAAAAGCTGAAGCAAAAAACTGGGTCGAGGTACTTCGCGCTCTGTCTAAAGGCGACTTAGATATGGAACCGGTTCTTCCTGTCTTTCGTGAAGAATGGCCATGTTTGCGGGACTAATTATCATGAATTCTGAGCCTGGTAAGGAATACTCTTGGGGAGGTGAAACCTGAAGAATTTTTTCGACAGGGATAGAGTCGACGCCAGCAAGAGCGCGCAGCGCATTCAGACGAATGTATGTCACTCTTGGTGATGATAAGAAGTACTCTGTTCTGCATCCCGTCCAACCTCATAAAAGTGGTTTTGGGCAGGCTGCAGAACGCTGGAAAAGCGTACAACAATGCTGGCCAAATTATTTGTTTGTAGATAGTCATTTTGCCTCTATCTTCATGTGGGATCCCCTGGCTATCAGTGGGTGTGTGCGTTTTACCGCAGGCAGAGGCTATAGCTACATGGGCTAGGGCACTTTATTACTGACTGTGATATTCTGTATTTTTAATCTAATAGTAGGCATGACAGTGAATAATTGTTTATTAGTTACCACAAATTACTGAAAGTTCCTACCTTCTTTGTGTATACATCACTGCTGCAAATATAGATTCAATGGAAGTGTGAACGAAGGATTCAAATTATTCTCTTCCACCAGAAATTCAAGAACAACCGAGTAACTTCAAATCAGTTGCCTGAAAAATCACGTAAATAATATGAAATTGCTTGTAATGGATATAATCATATGAAGTTGAAGCAAGTTCACTGAAAGCGTACTTTTACTTTTTTTCGAAGAAAACCCGAAGTTACGGAAGTCATTAACGCTGTGGTCTGAATTCTCTATGGTAAAAGCTGGATTGAAAATAAAGAGAAACGTGGATCTAAATTAATACCATAAATGGATCGCATTTTACGAAACAGTGTTGTCCGAAAAAAATCGAAAATTCTGATAAAGGAACAAATTGATAGATTTTTATATGAAGCTCCTGATACCAAATATCAATATGATTAAAGTGGCAACCATTTTTTGATTATTTGGAGCGTGCTGTTGTGATACACTCTGCAATTTGAGAGTAGATGACATTGAAGAAACAATACAGTCGTTACTGATTCATATTTTGGATACCAAAACCAACATTCGAAAAATGTTACGTAGAATTTTCTCACCGAATTTCCCGCGTGCTTGAAGTAACTTGGGGGAGATTGGAAGTGAAAACTCTGTCGACATTTGAATGACTTTTACTTCCCATTTTCTAATGATTGCAATAATGAAGGAAAGAACTAATAGATTTTGAAAGAATGCGCAACGTTCTAAATGAATGAAACTTTTACTATCTAGCAATATTAAATTCAGTAACCTTTGATCAGATATTTCCCACAGCAGCACCCGGAAATTATGATACGAGGAAATGATAATGGATTATTAATTGATGATTACATGAAACGTATCATTCAAATAGGAAATGAGTACGCGTGTTCATTTCCTTTGTATATCAAGTACGCAGTGTGTTTAGAAGTTGGGTTGGAATACTCGGAAATGAAAAAAGATATCATGAAATGACCAAACACGTTTCGAGTCATCAAAGTCAGGGAAACCAAAATAGCATTTTAGCGGGGAACACCCATATCATCAGAACGAACTGAATCATTCAAATAAACTGTACGTCTTCACATCATCGAATCGCGTCTAAAAACGTAATGTTGTTGGCTAAGAGTGTAAACCTGCTAAGTCCACTATTGACCAAAACTGAAATTTCTGATCAGTTCATTCGATTATGACTAAGTACTGCGTTATATTCGAAAATCAGGTTGCTCCATTAAAAAACCAAAATAAGCTTATTATGTCCCCACAAATATCTGCCATGTACAAACGCAGAGAATTGGACTTGGCAGGTTTACACTCTTAGCCAGCCAAGTTATACTTTATCAGTCAGTTTTTTATTTGACTTGACATCAAAAGAATCAAAAATATCAACAACACAACAACTGTACATTCTTGTATTACTCATTAGCATTCACATCTAATATTATATTTCTAATTATTACATTTTCCGATTAATGTTTTATAAATCCAATATTCCAAAATAACTGCAGATATCCATAGTAGTACCAATTCCGAATGCAGATGCTAAGTTCGTTATCAAGCTTTACTGCCAAAGTAACCGATTTTACATTGACATCCTGAAAATTGTCTGACAGATGCTATTTACGATCCAGTGTTGCCGGTGCTTGCAATTAGAAAGCAAATGGAAGAATTGTTAATGAGTAAGAGAATAATCTCTTAGTTGAACATTCATGTGGATAAAGAATTGGTTATGAACATAAAATATGATGATTAATTGAGTATTTATCTAAGAAAAAGTATCGAGATAGTTGGGTATGTCTGAACTATTACTGTTTATTAACTTCTGAGGTTATATTTTCCAACCAATACTGTTTTGCTAGATCACACAAACAACTGATGTGCAAAAATACATCGAGTTATTTGGTAGCTATAAATCACCTCGTTTTATACTTGCCACCCACTTCATAAGCTTGATAAGCCAGAGGTTGAACCCTACTGCAGCTCATGTTATTTTTATGGTTTTAACGCTCCACATACCACGTAATGTGTGGGTGGCCATATTCATGATCAGTAAAATTTCTTTCTTTCAAAATATTGGCACATGTATACAATAACAATTAATTTATAGACATGCATTCAATTTATGTAGTGCAGACAAAGTGGATATGCGGCGTGTGATTTATATATCGATAGATTTCCCTTCGATATTACCTTACATCCCGAATATTTGTGAAAGTACTGGAAATAAGTCATAGCACGAAATATAGTCCTATGAAACAAATCATTGCAAGTCTGGTAGAAGAAGCCCTCAGTTTGGAATACTATAAGGGCCGGTTTTTTAATGTTCACTTAAGAATCTCAGTCATCAGATAGCTGACAGTTAATAGTCCTCGGGTCCAGTATATCCAGTATATCTGCTTGTCATGTCTTGTTGGACTAAATGCTATCGAGAATCTTTGCATGTAGCTGTGGTCCAACTAGACTTGAAGAACAGATAAGTGAAGTCTCAACGGTCAGTGAATAATTTATTTTCCCCAGCTATAGGCGGTCAGTCAGCTAGCTGAGACTACTAACTGGACAATGAAAAAACGGTCCTAAGTCAGGAACAACCATACAACCTCTAGATCGTATCGCCAGAATTAAATTGTGTCAGTCATTACCAAATAAACATGAGAAGAAGCGATTCAGAAGTAAATAACCTGGAATAAGTTAGACAAGGATTAGAAACGGCGTATGAAGCTGTTCTTGAAAAAAAGTTGCCGTTTTTAGTAGCTCTTGGAAGTAGCATTAGGAAATATAACAGGACCGCAATTGGTCCATTTTTGTCAGCAAATTCATTATTTTTCAATTTTCATATTTATGTGTCAAGGTAGCAAATGTCACCCTGAAAAATTGCTTGGCAAATTTTATTTGACTTTCTGAAAGAAAAAATCTCATCATCTCCAAATATGATACGACTAGAGTTTTCGTCAAGTTTTGATAACAGAGACGGATATAAGCAGCGTTTTTTTTGGTTTACTTGGGTAGCAACAGATTTAGAAGTGTCAGCTCCAACTGGACTATTTCTTGAAAATTTAAATCTAAAGTCTGTTCTCAGCTACTCAACGTAAATATCAATCCAAGTTGTTTTTTTTATACCATCCCATTACCCGACCCTCATCATATAAACAATTTTACTATACATTTCCATTGGGAGCTTGCTACGTACTAGTCAGCGTAAATATTATAATATCTGTTCTATCAGTTTGATTTTATACTAGTCCAAAAACTGCGCATGAAGCAATTCGTGGGAAAATAAATGCCACCTGTAGTAACTATTGAAACTTAAAATAATTTTTGTTAATGAACCAAAACCGTAATTGGGCCATTTATGTCATTCAGCAGTTTCAACAGAATGACAAATGACATCTCCAGAACCAATCACAGCAACCAGAATGGGTAACAGTTCAATGAGACGACATGAATTACATGAAGTATTTTTTATTCGTTTTAAACTAATATTTTCAGAAAGTCAAATTCAGAACACGTGCATTGAATTCTCCATAGACAAGTCTTGTAAACGCAGTCCTTCTACACTTGTACTAGATTTCCTTGATTTCACTTTTTGACACACTCTGGAAGTTTTAAATTGCAAAGAGACCATGACACAAAATAATGTCGGATTTTTCATTCCTAATTGGATTTGCCTTTTGGTGCTTGAACGACCCAAGAATTCAACAATGGTTACTATGAGTGAGAATCAATGAGCATTTGAGGTAATATTTTTTTTGTACTGACGGATTAAAGAAAAGCTAACCGGCGGCGCCACAGTCACCCCAAACAACTCTTATCCCACGTCACCAACATAAATCTACGATAGAAAAAATTTATTATTTGTTCAACATGTCCAAAAAGTCCTTGAATTCGGGATGTACGAGAAAGTTGCCGGACGTTGCATGGGCTTAGTCCATCGTATGAACCCAGGAAACGGTTCGACTCATTCACAAAATTTTTTTAGATCGCAAAACGATGTGAAAATCAACAGTTTATTTGAATACAAAAGTGTGTTATGTAAATCATTATTTCACAACTTTCATATCGCTCTGGCATTTCACATCACCATAAGAAATGACGAATGCACGTACTTGTATTATGATATTAAACGTCAAGAAAGCAAATATTGTGCTGCTCCCTGGTTCTGCGACAGAAGCACAGTAAAGCTTATACAGTACTCCTACTCCAGCCAAATTCTGGCTTGAATTTTCTATTCGCATCGCCAAGAGCTCGTATCCCAGCTCTGCGCTAACGACGAGTTTGAGAAAGAGCGCAATTCTTACATGGTTGTCGCATTTCCAAAGTTTCGCTCAATCTACTGTAGTCATATTTATTGATACTAGGGCTAGTAAAACATCCTTATAAAATAGTCTCTTATTTTATGACATTCCAAATCGGAAGGCATTAATTTTGATCTGTATATATTAAAATTTATTGGAAACCTGTTGGTAAGAAAGAGCAAACTCATTTACCTGGAATTATGATATTTGAGAATTGACATTGGCAACATGTCACTTTCAATTTTCAAAAACTGTTAACGATAACTTAACATAACCTTTTACAGTAAACTGATTACTGATTACCTGTTATGTAATTAGTATTGAAATGTTTTTGTTTGAAACAATGACATGTCTATTAGTGAAGCAGATCTTGTGTTAAAAAAATCATGCACTGTTTGCGTAGCATGTCCGAACAACTCGAGAACAATTCCCGAGTTGAAATTTTTCAGGATTCCCAAAGATGATGCAAGGTGACTACTTCTGAAATTAACATTTTTTTAATAATTAAAGATATTTTTTCATATATCTGCTGTATGGAAAGCTATTTTGAAAGTTGATAAACTGAATATCTGCACTGCTGAAGAGTGTTATTCCCGTTTTCGATAGAATAAAATTTATTAAAATTATGATGATTTAATTTTTCTGAAAACTAAAATTGACTATATCACTTACTACATTACAAATTCATGAGTTTGATTATGTTTAAATGAGGAATTTGATATTGAAATAAATACTTTTAAAATTTGAAATGAACTTTTATTCAAATTTGCTGAAAAGGAAATAGTTATTATTATTGTAATAAGGCAAAAAAGTGGTAGATGGACTGTTGAGGTTGATAGTTCATATCCAAGCGTAGTGAGACTAGAAATTCAATCAGTGTATTCAATACGCTTAGGTACTGAGCTGAATTTCCATAATCTCTTTCTCCCTGTCGTGACAAATTCAATAAAAAAATCTATAGAAACTGCAGTTGTTGATTGAAAGGTTGCTTACTATAGAAATGTGTATGTTAATCAAAGTATGACATTGTAAAATATAGTAAATGTTAGAAAAAAGATTGACAGAGAAGGAAACATACTGTTTCAAACTTTTTGCATTTTAACTTCTATTTCTTGAAAGGAGTAACTAAAATTATTTTTATATATTTTTGTTGGAAATTAGTAATTGTCGTGTTTTAATACAATTTTCTTATCAGAATAAGTTAAATGATCAGTTGCCTTAGGGACCCAAATTAATATTTTGTTATCGATCAGAGATACAATTTTCCTACAAAAATCAAGACACTTATATTTTTTTCTTTGTGATTTTTTTCATTTCCTACCCAAACCAGTCCTTGTAAATAATATATAGAATTAAAACTATGAAGTACCTCAAATAAAGTAATACATATTTGGAAACTGTGGTGTGAATAAAAAGTAAAATAGAAACCTCCTACAAACCAACTACGTCAATTTCACTTAACGCGCGTTGAGTAAAACTGAAACTTTCAGCTTCTGACGATGTTAACTTTGTTGGCAAAACGAGTGTTGAGTGAAATTAACGTAGTTTTTCTAGTTGCGACCCTGATGAATGATCAATTTTCAATATAATCGAATCAGCACCCTCGTTCGCCATCTTGATTCTCAAATTAACAAACAAATATGCTACGTATTTGGCCTCAAAAAATAGTACAAACCAATTTTTAAAGGAAATCGAACAATGATTTACAAAACGTGTTGTTTTTTTTTTATTCAAATAGCAATGCATTTTGTTACATCCGAATATCAACATCTGACAAATTCATTAATTCTCAGAATTTCTTTGACTTATATTTTATGATTTTCAAATGCCCTGAGTTACCTAAATACTACGCAATATATATATTTTTTTCAATTACTATATATGCCTAACGAGAATTCCATCATCTGAATTTTTTCGAGCAGTTTATATCAATTGTTGTTATGTCGAGCAGTGTATATACGTTGTGGTTGAGATTGTAGAAGGGAGAAATGTCATTAGTGTCATAGACGTCAGCATTATAAAAAACGAAACTCCTGGACACCAACATCAAAGGTTCCGACGCTGAGTCGGACTAACTTTAGGTATATGCTTTACTGTGACAGAAAGTGTTGAGGTCCACTACTCTGATTATTCCCGGTCCCCACGGTACGTTAAGGCGGCTCCACACATTCGGGCATATGGCAAATACAGGTATATTTGTATATTTGTCTGTATATTTGCGATTGAATATTTTGCTTTATGCCGAATATATATATCCCCACATTTACATGTTTGTCTTGGTGTATTCGACGCGGGAAGCACAAATATTCACACGATGAATGACACCCTGTACATTTTTTTCATTATCCGGAAGAACACGCAATTTGTGATAACACTGTTCTTCAAAATTGAAAATCGGTTGAAAAATAGCGTAGATATACAGTTGATTGTTCAATCGAACAAAGTTGAACACGAACATCAAACTCAAATCATCACAACTAACGAATGGCGTCAACATTTACGAGAGGAAGGTTTGAGGTAGGATACAGCTGAAAATTGAGCTTCTAATTGCAGCAACCAATTTGATTTTGATTATTCTCAATGAAAAACACCCTATACACAGGGACGAACCAAATGGAAATTTTTTTTGGGGGGGGACAAAAGTGAATTTTGCCAACTTGTTTTAAAATTTTCTAATATCTATTTGGGAAAGAAAATGAAAATTAAGAATTAATCACCCTAGACAAATTATAAAAAAAGCAGTTTTTGAAGTCATATTTAATTAAGGGCATGGAAAGAATATGATGAATCATGACGATTTTTTCGTCCAAACAATTTGCTGATTTGGTGACGAGGACGGAGGTCGTGTTTGTGTTTCATCTATTCACAATGGGCCTTTCCACGAACAATGGGAAAACACTGTAATTGGAAAGTATATACGCTAATATCACTTGGGATTTTTTATTTATTTTTTCTGACCGTCAGTTTTTCTATAATTTGAAAAAAGGGGTTTCGTGACGTCACGTAACTTATGTGATACAAAATAGATGCTAGTAGATCAAATCTGTATGCTGAATACTAACAGATTCTTGAATATTTTATTTTCTGAGGTTGAAGCGGTTTTCAAATTCAAAGTTTTTTTGTTTGTGTTAGTAATTTCTGTATTCCTTATTACCGTGAAAATATCTAGAAAGTGCTTTGTACCAGGTTGTCTGAACACCAGTGAATATTGAAATAAACCGTATGTGTTCTGTGGTTATAACAACTTTTGTTCCGTAAGAACTGTTATTATAATTTGCGGTGTTGCCAACAATAGTTTTTCATCAAAAGGCAGGTTTGTTCAGAAAACATGAAAGTTACAAATAATATAAAAAATTGCTTTTAAGTAAATGTTTTTGATGTGTTGATCCAGTGACAAAGTTTCAATTATTACTCGATGGCTTATAATCAGCCAGTAGCTATATTTTATGGGAGAACGATATTCCCTGTTTCGGAACGTGGATTATAGTGGGGGATGTTTCCGATGAACGTGACGTCAGAGGCTCACTTTGAAATATGATATTTTTCTTAAATAATAAAGTAGAATGGCACTCGTTGATAAATAGACATTTTAGACTATTAACAATCGATTGAAACGAGTTTTGCAAAAAAATTTTTGTAAATGTAAAGGTCCATTCCCTTTCTATATAATCTGAAAACTAGTAAATTTCGACTACAAACTCGGAATTTAATGTTTGTTTGAGGTTGAACATTCCTATAGTCTAGTTCCTAAATTGAATTAAAATAAATTATGAACCGTACAACCGATGTGTCACTATCTACAATTTAGGAACTAGAGTATAGTTTGAAGTTGATAAATTCCTAGATTCAGTGACAATTCTCAGTATGAAGACATGAAAAACTAAAATTTTTCCGATGACACCAATTTTGTTTTAATTTCAATCTTTTCCAAACCTAATTTGCCAACTTATCTAACATTGGGGGGGGTGAACTCCCCCCCCTGCCCCCCCATAGGCCCGTCCCTGCCTCTATACGACACCGTCGTGAAAATTTGAACACATGTGTTTCACAGAGTTCTCAACGTGTTTATAATATTAATTTTTCTCTAAAAAATCCCTAATATTACTAACTGATTTTTTGCATTTTCAATTGATCATAGTTGGTCGTGTAAAAGTGAAATGAGATAAATGAATAATCAGAAATGTAGATATCATGGAGTACTATTTGTACATGTTGAAAAAAAATTATTTTGAAATCGGTCGTCGAATAAGAAAATACTGTGGTGGTGCTGCTCAAAGTGGGACACATGTAGTAAAATTAAATAAACACGTTGTTCAGTTTTATATGGTATGCCTGATTAATATTATTAAAATCTTTCATAATTTTGAGAAATATAACCAAGGATTGTATGTAGAATGTAGATATGTTGAATATTCGAAACACTCTGTGGAATTAAATGTGCACCAAGCATATTAATATTGTCGAACAATGAAAGTTCCAAAATATTGCAACAATAATGCCATAGATTAGAAATTGAGAAATTGAAGGAAATATAACTACCCTTTTTTTCAGTTGAAAGTATTGAAGTAGTATTGCATCATATTTTGAATTTTTGCTTGCGATTTTATAGGAAGAGCGTGAAATCTATTAGAAAGAACTTCAAATTGAGTGTTTTTTTCGACGACAGATCTTCGAGAAACCTTGACTCAAAAAAAATCAAAAATTAGAATATGAGAAAAAATATGCTAACACAAAATCGAACCTAGGAAAGATTTTCGAGTTGAAGTGAGCAAAAAAAAATAAAAAATGCTGAGATAAAATATAGAGCTTGCAATCGCGTTCGTTGCGGTCTACATCGAATGTCCTAAAAAAGATTGAATGTTACCTGTAATTTTCAAATATTAAATGATTAAAAACATTTCTTAAACATGCCCCTTATCATTATCCATTCAAATATCCAATAAAATTATTTTCTCTGAGCAGAAATGTATCCCCTCACCACCTGCAAACCCCCGAATAATGAAATTTCGTGGAAATGGTATGAACTGTATTTGTTCTAGTTCGATTATTTCAGGTATGAAGTTTGTTTGGCAAACGTTCTCAACCAACAATTTATTTTCCAAAGGATTTGAAGAAATACTCACGTTTTATCTTTCGTGCCACAATACGTAAAACACAAACCACAAAGCGGCCACACGCGCCAACCGTCGCAAAAAAAACGGCGGACCGTCTCACTTCGCAAAAAATTGCGACCAGCGCAGCGCACCACTTCGGAAAACTTGAGGCCTCCTCGAGACTGTGTCGGAGCAGGCCGCAGACCGCCACACATGCATATGTGGGAGTATCGTTTATTCGCTTTTGAATCGCGGTTTGGTGGATTCGTTCGAACGATCAGGCGCACGCGTTCCCGCTTCCCTTCCGTATTTCTGTCCTCGAACGGCACCACGTGCCGAAAGGAATTATCGCGATTGGTTTTGTCCTAGATATCGAGTGGTCCAATCTAAATGGTGTGCAAGCTTTAGCGTTTTTAGACTGCCTTGAAGTGCAAGTGCAACTACAACAGTTGCTTGCGTTTTGAAAAGTGCCGATCTTCTGTATTATACCAGGTGTTCCACATTCAGTATTACAGGCAGTAATGCGCATGAATACTAATAGTGTGGCTCAAACTCAGAGAAATAAAGGGTGTTTCAAAATTCATTCTCAAAATTTTGGGGTCGTATTTTTCAGATCAGAATATGACATTTCTGTAAACGTTTCTTCCCATCTCTTCCAGTTTTTACAAGCTTTCATTTAGCTTCACCTGTATGTATACAGTGCGGCTTTTAATTGTCCCCCCCTTATTTACGGTTTGGCGTACGAACATGAAAACAAAACTGTTTGGAGGGTTTCACCGATACTACTTTTTGAAATGAAACACATTGTGATTGCTCGATAGATGGCGCGGGGGGGGGACATCAACTAAAAAATGTAAATGGTATGGGGGATCATGTGTCACATCGTTGAAAAGATAATTCAATTCTCTTTTCAACCATCTGAATTTTTTAGATTTTCGTTATTACGTTTTTTCACAATATGCATTTGAAATGTCAGAATAAGTGCGGAAAACCCTTTTCTTTCCTGACCACGATAACTTTCGAATGGTTTGATGTGAAATAACGGGACAGAAATTTTTTTGAATGGAACTAAATTTTGAAAATTTTTAGATGCTTGGAAAAAGAATTGAATTATCTTTTCAACGATGTGACACATGACCTCCCATGCCATATCTGAGTTACCTTCAAGTACATATTTTAAAACAATTCATCCATTTAACAATATGAGTCGATTAAACCCCACTGTTCACAGTAGCAGCATAGAAAGTTGTGGATGTCTTTCAAATCGAAGTCCAAAACTGTTGAAATAGCAGTGAATATTAATGACTGAGACACTACAGTCAATAATAGAAATCACATGAAGAAAGGTACTGAAGCCAGTACTGCAAAAATAAAATGATTTGAGTGCTGAGACCAGTGATTACAGGTTTGATTAGTTTAATAATAAATTGAGAACTAAAAAGTGAAAAATAAATATAGTTTAAAAAACTAAAAAACACCTTTTTATAACACATTGAACTAAAATGTAAAAAATGATTGTTCATATAGGCTGAAAATATTGAAAAATATCAGTACCTATCACTGTGAAAAAAGCATGGGGTGCTCGATATACGAAAATATGCAACAAAGCGTCCCACGCTTTTTTCACAGTGATAATAATATTTTCCACTTATTATTATTTTCTGCCTAGGTGAACAATTATTTTTTACATTTTAGTTCAATGTGTTATAATAGCGTGTTTTTTATTTATTTTTTAATGAGATATTAAGATTAAATTTGAAACAGGTCACGTTTTAGGGGACCACCCATAATAATGTACATGAAAGAAATCGTCAAACAAAGAAAAATACTCCATCATAATGATAACTGGTATGGAAATCGCAATTGTTATGTTAAAATAAAAATTAATCATAATAATACAAGATAGAAATCGTGAACAATCATAATATACACCAGCATAACGTACTTTATTAGAACGTCATGTCATCATAACAGCAACGCATCAAGCGATCATACTCGTAACGTGTTATAACGTACTCCAGCATAATATTATAGTCCACGGGCTTGTAGACACTTTGTTTGTGGGAAGAGTGACTGTCCATTGATGAAATAAGGAAAGAAATTCGATATATAAAAAGCTTGAATAATAATTCAACAATTAGATTTATTCATCCGTTTTTCAAATATTTTCATGAATAAATATTTTAGGTTCACTAAGGTATACTTCTACAACAGTTGGCTTCCTAAAGATCCGTTCATTGATTGAAACGTATTTTGTCTTTTTTAACTCTCTGTTTGAGATATGATTTTTTGAAATTATGGAAAATACCTTTATGATGAAAACAATTGATAGATCGTTCTCGACTATTAAAAATTATTTATTGGTATTGTTGATTGAACAGAAGATTAAGTATCTGTGTGATGAATTCATTTGTTCGATATTACATTTCACTTAGCTACAGGGTGCGTTAAATTTTTTGTAGTTCATTTATAATGTTTTTATTGAATATCTCGAAAACTATTCGGTAATAATCTGGAAAATTAAGTAGATACCTGTGGAGGTATGTTTCCATAGTAACGTCTATTACTGATGATCCTAACACATAACTTCAAGATTAATAATAATATATGTTTATTCATTATAATAATAATACATGATATACACTTATGGAAAGAGTACTTGTGAATTGACAGTTGGGTCACAGAAGTAATAGTAACTACTTGTGTATGTGATTTCCAAAATTAAAATTGAACTAAAATTAGATTTTGAAGTATGAATCGGTAAAAATGAGGATAAAAATGGTTAGAAATTTGTGGGTTTGACAAATTCAGGTAATCTATTAAATCATAAATGGGTTTAGAAAAGCAATTGTTAGCCAAATCGAACATGATATTTTACTTCACATCTGAGCATTTAATTTAATTTATTTATTTATATTTTCAATTCGTACTTATTAACACAAAGTTCATGGTGAGTTTTTCCCCGACGATATATGAAAGGGTAGGTCACAATCAGGTAAATTTTGGGAACTAATGAAGTAATGGAAAATGGATAGATGCATACATACATACATACACTCACATATATGTGAATCTATCTCTGGTTAACAATTTCTGCAAATATAAATAAGTCTATCTTTGTTGAAAGAATACGGGGTACCCTTCTCTCTAAGCGTTTCCACCAAGTGGAAAATAACAGGCAAACATCTGTAAGAAAACAACTACTTCCCTGGCTAATACCACGACGGACATTGAACTACAACTGACAGATATTTGTGCAACGTTCTTCAAAAAAGACCCAATGGCAAGTGCTTGTCTCGTAATTAAACAGAAAATGATCCTTCATTTGGCTGGGAATGACCACCTGCAGTTAGTTAAACAGTTGATTATCATTCATTTGGCAGGTACAGGACAATTATAATGTTGTCCGACCTACCCTGTCACTGATGAGAGGCAATAAACCTCGAAACATGCATGTCTGCAGGTGGTCATTCCCAGCCAAAACGATAGTATTTCCATCACCGAACGGAGATTCTTCGTTTGAAGCTACTAGTGTCGTAACTATCAAGAAAGGGAAACCAAATTGGAAAAGATAAAAATTAATGAATTATGAAAAAACATGTCAATTAGAACATCGGCTGTTCTCAAATTCCTGTGGAGATTATTCCATCATAATTTCAGATTTCCATTCCATATTGGGTTTCCATTATTTCTATTTTATTTCTATTTTATTGAACCTCAATATTATTGTTAACAATGCACGACACTGCCGTTGGGGGAGGATGTCCCTCACACACAAATCTTAATGCGTGTGCGGCTAGTTTCTCATCTAGGTTATTTTATTTGATCGGAGATAAAAATCCTCTCAGTTTCCTGACAATTTCCTTTGTCTGTAGGTCCTATCTCGTATGGCAGTCAACCGTTATACCAAGATATTTAGTTTTCTCAGCTATTTAATGTCAAGGTTGATGATGCAATGAACTTTTCTTAATCAGTTTCGAAAAGTGTCACTTTATATGTCAAAATTAAAAATAGCTATTTGTGTATTAAGAGCGCAAAGTGATATATTGTCACTTATCGCGAAGCGGAGCGCGGTAATCTTTGGAGAGCGACAATGACACTTTGTGCTCGAAATACACAAAAAAAATTCTATAAACGCAGTTTTCAGAAAAAGAAACACCACAGATGTTTTATTCAACAAAAGTACATCACATTATAACAAACTTTCATTTTAACTGTAATATCGAACACAGTTTATAAATTCCTGATTAATATTAATTTAATTTATCATTGACTTTACTAAAATTGAATGTACAATTGTGACACTCTTTAATTATTATTCCTGAACCTGATGGACGATCAGCAGATCCATCTAACATTAGTTCCTCCGAATATTGAAAATCACGTCATGAATTCACCGTATTGTAATTCATGTTTATTTTCTTCCTTGATTTCTCTGGTAGGAGATTCAAAGTAACAATTGTTGCACTTTCTGCTACATCAGAAGGAGTGTTTGATAATTCACTGTCACTATCATCAATCATCATGCAGAAATACGTTAGAGAAGCGAGCGTTTTCGAAATTTTTCGCTCTAGAGCGCACAAAATGACATTTCACGGAAAACGTCAACTTTGCGTTGAAATCTTAAAGCGTCAAAGGCTACTTTGTTAAGCGTTTGTAGAAAAAATACATATTCATCGTGAATTTGTCTCATTTGGACCAACAAAACAGTTTTTTTCTATGTTAATCCCACCTTACTACGACGTTTTTACGAACCCTGACTATTTATTTATCAGAAATGACTCCTACAAAATCATTTAAACTTACACATTTTTCTTACGTCCCATGCTAATACAACATAATGTAATTTCAGCCAATTTGACCGAGACCCAATTTTCCATAGTCCTTTCTGAGCAATACATAGTACCGACAGAGATTTTCCTGCTTTTTAGTGCTATCAGGTAGCAAATCAATACCTACCTGTGCATTTTCGAAAAAATACAGTTTAAGGGTTATATCAACCAACATGTAATCGAATTTTGTCGAAAATTTTGAAGTCGATATGAATATTTTCAATTATTAATAACAGATAAAAAACTTGTATTTTAGCATGAGTGGAATAATCACACTAACAAACATTCTATATGTTCAGGAAACATCGTAAAAAACAAAGTGTTTCCTGATAGAGGAAATTACAATACACGATATTCAGGATAATGAGTAATATGTTATTTCAAGCGGGTTTGGCGGTCACTCTAATTAATTTTTAGAACAATGAATTGGTCATTAAGACATGTCTCATACTTGCACTTCAATTAATCTACACTACATATCCATTGTCTTATTTGAATATTCGGAACGACGTCGTAATATGATACAAATTCTGCAAATATTTCGTTGAACATAATTCAAATTTAGGAACATTATTTGTTTTTCTGAATACCACGTGGTCTTATTATATTGAATAAAATATAAATTAAACGAAATGTATAAAACTTAAAACATACAGACATTTCAACAATATAAATAAACGACAAATGAGTTTTTATGACATTCAACACATTTTATACGAAACTGAATGATAGACATGCCATTGCTTCACTTCTATTTCACGATATTACAAAAATATTTCAACTTTATTTCATTGAAAAATCAAGATGATTATAAGGAAACATGTGCAACAACTTGCCTCATAATTTCAATTCAGATTTTAAATGATTCCTTGTTGTAAAGAATTTCTTTATTCAATATCTAATTTTACAATCAATATTCCAGTACTTTGTAAACAGCAACGGAATTATTAAACTCTGTTCTAATCATTTATTACCTTCATCACTTACATTTTTCAGTTAATTTAAATGTTTATTTATTTCCTTAGGTTGAATAGGAGGTCACTGAATATCATGAAGGGCAATTTTTTCCTATATTTTATAGAACTTATTCAGTATCAAGACTTCACTGGATTTATTATAATAGTATAACTCTTATAACTCCTGACGTGTAACGTTGTCCTAAGATTTCTCCTTTACAGTTGAGGAAAGTAATAGTACGCGAGCCCTCGTACAAAATCGGAAGTGATAACCAGCAACCTTGAACCGTCAAATCGACATATCTATGGAGCGTCGGACTGCTGAAGATCCTTATTTATTTTGTGGGATGATGGTGCCATTGAAAATCTCATTTAATTTTTGTATTTTCCTTGAAAAATCAGATTGCTGCCTGTCGCCAACCTAAGTAGTGATATCGACACCTTTAGAGTGGGGGACAACCTAGAAGTACCGAACATTTTTGTCTAAATTTTCTAGGAGAATTTAATTTAATGAGATTTTAATGGCACCCTTGTCCAACAAAATTAATATGGATCTTCAGCAGTCCGACGCTCCAAAGATTTCGATTTTGCGACAAAGGAAAACTCACCACTTTCAAGGTTTTCTCTCTGCGACTTCTTGTCAGACTCGTCACACTTAAACAGTATACAAAGTTACAACTTGCTGGTTATCACTTCCGATTTTGTACGAGGGGTCTCGTACTATAACCCAGGCCTCCAAGACTAAAATTTCGGTAGTTCAGAAGGTGAAGATTAAAATCCTGACTATTAGAGTAACATTGAACTATAAATATCTGACAGATATTTGTGCAAAGTTCTTTCAAGAAGACCCAATTGCAAGTGCTCATTTTATAATTAAACAGTAGATTAGCTTTCACTTGATTGGGGATGTCCACGTGCAGACATGACATGTTTCGATGTTTTGCCTCAGTGCTAAGGTAGGTCGGACAACATTAGAGTCGTCCTGTTCCTGTCCAATGAATGATGAACTGTTGAACGGATATTACCTACCTAATAGAGTGAAATATGAAATAGGTATATTGAGTTTTGTCGTGAGTTCTACAAATCTACTGAATTGATAACAATTATAGTGGGTATTGTAAACTTATTAATTCCAGTATCTAGATTATTCAGCTGATATGAACAAAACTTATGCAGTGTTCCACTAGATGGTGTTTATTATCTCAAACTGGATTTTTATTTTGAATACATTTTTGTAATATTATTGCATAATTTGTTGAAATCTAATAGTAATAATATTGGGCTCTTTGGTATAAATTCTAATACAACTTTTCAAAAGTTCAGGACTGGAAGAAAATGCGATAGCAATAATAAGTTAATAACATAATAATAATGTTTGTGTTCGAAATACAAAGGACCCCGCAACATTCTTATGGAAAATGGCCGTTTAATTTCCTGAATTATCAATATAAGGTAGATTTTGACTTCCTCAGTAGAAATGTCCATGGGCACAAAAAATCGGCCAACTAGATTTCGAGATAAAAG
Source organism: Chrysolina americana (assembly GCA_958502065.1). Taxonomy (NCBI): domain Eukaryota; kingdom Metazoa; phylum Arthropoda; class Insecta; order Coleoptera; family Chrysomelidae; genus Chrysolina; species Chrysolina americana. The sequence goes on from OY293416.1 coordinate 50,856,016, forward strand.
GTCAAAGATGACTTGTGAGGCTTTCTGCTCAGAACTTTTAACAATTCCAAGAATTGACAAAACTCCTATTCATTTCAGAAATACCTTTCCTCAATGATGGTACAATATTACTTTGATCTTGTATCCATGATACATGAAAAATCACCAGTGTGAGTTTTCTGATGAGAATTGAAATTTTAATATAGCCTACAGGGTGGTTCAAAATAAAGCAACGTCAACCCCTTGTATTTAGATGAAAAAAAATCTACTTACTATAAGTGACTACTCAAAATTACTAGAAATGTGTATAATATCAATTTCAGTTCTTCGTTAATCTCATAGTTTTTCATATTATTTAAGAATAGTTTCATATTCAATGAATAACAGTTTTCGAGAGTCAAATAGTTATTCGACATAAAATATATGGCGTGTGTAGGCCAACCAAAAGAGGTTCTTTCCCACTAAAATAAACCACCTATTCTATACTTTTTTGAAAGATGGTTCGTAGATGAAACCCCTCATGTCAGCCCCAGCACAATCGCTTTGTGAAAATCATGTGCACAGTTGACGTACATGCAGTTATCTATCAGTTTCAGCAAGATTTTGTTTGTTCAGTTTCGAATTTATAGAAATTATGAATTTTTCAAAAACGGTTTATTTTTCGGATTTTCTCAGAGGAAAATGCACTAATCCGGTCGCACAAAAAATTGTTTGTAGGTTTTTAAATTCTCTATGCAAGTTTCAGTGACCGTGAAACAATTCCTTCAATATTTTTCAGTATATTTGTGGAAATCATATAAGTGGTCATCTTTGACAATGTTTATTGCTCAAAAAATCTCCATTTTGCTGGCGTTTTTATCTTTTTAAATGTAGTACAGATCATTTGCGGCTTTATTTAAGTATGAAATTAGTCTCTATGTTTTGTTCATTGGTTGGCCTATAACGAATGCAGTAGTGATGGAGGCTGTGAATGCTCTTTGGTAACTAACTGATACATGGTTGTAAAGAAAGTTTGAAAGAAGAAGCACTCAAGGTCGAGCATATAAATATCTACTTGAGACGGTTCCATTTAATTCCCCCACTACCGCTAATCGACTGTGCCTCTAGCACCACTATTAAGCGTTTGGAGCAACTTTCATTGACCTCTCAACACTTTTCCCCCACCTCCTAGGTGAAAATCTATAATTAACTAATTGTACATTTTTATCTCTACTTCCAGATACCGTTTCCCGAATTTGAATGCAACGATTTTTCTGCAATCATCGCATTTCATAAGGTAAGCCTTTGAATTGATTATGATATGAGGTCGATTTGTGTTTCTAAGACGTCCAATTTTGATAAGAAGTTCATACCCGAAACTTCATCCACTTGCGGTCAGCAGCCACCCCCCATATTTTTTTCAATAACATGTGGGGTCGATTGATATGTTGTTCGAAAGGTCTCCTGTCCCTCTATTGGTTCATTCGTTATCGATAAATTCGATGTTGAAGGTTTTATTTGAGAAAAAACTGAGAAATCTCTTTTGTTTATTTTATTGAGGAAATCAACAACAAAAAATATAAATGGGAACAAAATTAATGGATAAAATTGCTCAAAATGACTTCCACCTAATTCCATACAATAATATAGCCGACTTTCGAAACCTTTCCTTACATTATTGAAGATGTTCGGGGTCAGCAGTCCGCATTCCTGAGCAATTCTCTCTCGCAGTTTTTTCAGATTTGTAGGCTTAGTAACGTGAACTTTCGACTTCAGGTGTCCCCATAGAAATTAATCCAGTGGTGTGATCAGGTGAACTAGCTGGCCACTCCACTGGACCCCTTCTGCCGATCCAACGGATTGGAAAACGTTCGTCCAAAAACTGTCTCACGCGAACATCGAAACTGGGAAAGACAAATTTTAGTTTTGTTATGGGTGCTGGCCATCCAAATTATATTCCAACCAGAAATGAGAGCTCTCCGATTGTTGCGTAAATTCTTCAAAAACGGAAAAAGCCATTTCCAAAGCTCCATATTTCGAAAACTGTCCAGTTTTGAGCTTTATGACTAGGTACATAATCTTCTGATCAGCTTATCAGGAACTACAACATAACAAAAATTCAGCCAAACTCACAGGAGCCATTTCTAATAAGAAATGTGTATCTTTTTATCATTATAAATTGAGATATTTTCTAGTGCACTCGGTTGAGTTCGATAGCTTTACAACGAGTGTTGAACGAATTTAGCCGCATAACTATCGAATAAACGAAAATCAATAACTGATCATAATTTCGCCTTTCATTTAATCGAGATGTAAACAGAAGAACTAGCAAAATTATATTTCCAGTATGATCCTATGATGATATGTGTATCTTAAAGAACAGTTTCGGTGACATATTTATTTCATTCCCGCTGATAAGAGATATATGCCAAATGATAGAAATATTATATTTTCGTAGAACAATGCATCGAAAATTTCTACATTGAATAAATAAGTAAATTCCGTAGTAAATTATTTCTGAACGTCAACTTAGTTTTATCTTTAATAAAACAATGAAGATAGATAGTTCTAGATTCAACGATTCATTTGCCGAAGGTTCAAACCAAGACCAAAACGAAATATCATTCTCGTAATTCATAGAAATATAAACAGTAACGCTTTCTCAAGAGTAAAATCGAATTATGGCACAGTAACATAAACACTTTCATCCATCATGATCATTTATGCGTCAAAGAAAATATTAGGTACTAAATCACTAGCAAATGAAAAGACAGTATGTTTATGCTTTCGTACATATTGCAAAGATACTGGAATAGACATTTATAACTGAAAAGCTCGATCGTCGTAACGAGCTGTCATTGGTGACAGACGATATATTCTATGAAAATAGAGTGCGGTCAGGATGACATACTTAATAATCATCACAAACAGTGATATCAATGATAAGTTACTCCACTTAATCCTGAAAATTATTCTAGATGGAAGCAAAACTGCCAATATCATAAGAAAATATAGTTATTTTGTATGTTTGCGGAAAAGTACTACTTTGGGCACGCTCGTATGAAAAATATTATATCTAAAAGGAGTAATTTTTTGTTGAAATATTTGTAAATAAAAACTTCTATATACCATCCGTCGACAATAAACAGAAAGGCAGCAAAACTGAAATGCTTGAAAATTTTCAAATATCTCTAACATGTTTGAAGAGCCGGCAAAATAGTGTCATAAAAAGTGTGAAGATTTTTGAACAAAACTTTAATTTTTTAGATCCAACAGTAGCGAAAGTCAAGAGCAATACTGTATTGCACTATACAGGGCAAAAAATAATTACTTTTACAACTTAATAATGAATTCTGATAAGAAATGAAAAGCGACGTGGGACATAAGTAATAAACTCAAAGCTGTAAAGAGGGGAAAACAATAATTAAAATAAAGGAAAATGGTTTTCCCATTGTCTCATCAGGAATTGGCTACATAATTCAATTTACATTTCACAAAATACCGACGTTCAGTTTAATTCATCACGAGTTGCACGTAATGCTAAACGTAAAATCCTCACAACCCGAAAAGAGAAAATCTAGTGCATTAGCTCTTAATGAGTATTAAGTATTTACAATAGCAAGATTATATGACGAAAATGAACCGGAAGGACTTCAAAATAAATTATATCACATTTTGGCGTTAGAATTAGCTTGGCGAGGAGGAGATGCAGCTGACTGCAAATCCACTCATTTTATATCTAAAATTGAAAATAATGGAAAAGAAACTGGACGTATCGAGTATAATAATCTATTTTCGAAAACGAGGCGGTAACAATTAATAATGTGGCGGCCAATGGATTAAGCCTAATATTTCAGAAGATAAGTTTCCAAATGGACTGCGAATATGCTCAAGCAGCACAACGCATTGGTATAGATGTCAAACGTGTCAAAATTACAAATCACTCAAATCGAGCGAGTTAGCGAATTGAGTAAAAGCGGAATTGAAGAACAAGCTCTAATGAAAATAACAGTACACAGCAATTCATCATAAATAAAACCATACTTATGAGTTGACAAAGAGTGTCATTCGAGCATAACTCAATCAATTTGTTTGGAAAAAGAAAAAACTTCAACATCTACTACAGAAACGATTAGCTGTGGCACCATAGCGACAGTATGAATTTCAATAACTTCTTTTTAAATAATTGTACATTCAAATAAAGGTATGTCTATTTTTAATGTTTCATATATGAAGTTTACATTGATATAGTTATAAATTTCTTTAATAAATAAAAATAAAATAAATAATAAAATTTTCCTGCCGAATTACACTCGATGTTTGTATTGATATCAGGTAAATTTGTGTTTTTCAGCTTCTATACCATTTTCTTTAGCAATTTTCAAACTAAAACGCTCCACTTTCGGTGTCGCGTTTTCAATAGTTGACAGTTTTTCTCGTCTAATCGCTAGGCAACAGTTTCTCATTAAACAACCCAAATTTACTCGTGCAATTATAAGTGAAAAAAATCTAAGTATATTTGAAACGACGAACTCCACAAATAACGAGTGAAAACGTGCCACTTAGGGTTCGTAAATGCTCCCTGATGTTTCCGCATTACTCATGTATTTCCGTCCCGACACGTTTTTTCGTTCAAACGAACCGATAGTGAGTGGGAGATTTCAGATGAGATATATTAATTCAACGTTATTAATAAATTTCGAACAAGACACAGCTTAGGAATGAGTTTCACGTGGTTAACCACGGCCGTGATAAAGTCTCGTGATAATTGGTACTAATTATAAAGAAATACGGCCCATTTATAATAGACACTAGAGATCCTATAAGAACTACTTGTTTTTTTTGGAGGTACAGGCTTACCTCACAATCGACAGTTTGGATCGTTTTTAGGTGACAGAGATATGCATTTTGATAAATCAACTCCTGCAGAAAGATACCCATTTAATGATGACGTTAAAAGTCACTTTGAGGCGTATCTTTTTTTATCGCGATGAAATTGCCTCTTCCTCTAATCTATTAAGTGACCGTCACCTTCCCTCTTTCTTGTCAGCCATGATTTGTTGAGTATGGTTGTCAATTTTGTTTTTATTAACTGCTACTTCAGATAATCGTTTCAAAGAATTACCTGTTATTTTATTGCATTTATATATTGTTTAAAATTTTTAAAATTTTGAGCAATTTTTCAAATGTCATCTTTATCGAGTGAAATTACGGATGGAAAAATTATTTCGTTGAAAAACGGAAAATGTTTGCATAACAATTCTAAACAATTCTGGAATATTCCTCAGAATATTATGATGAAAAATGTCTGATCCTATTCAAAATTGAACCGCACCACATAAACATTTTCAAAAATATAAAAGATATGGTTCAAAGGGGAAGTGAAATCTATTAATGATATCAAGTTACCATCATTCAAGGTGGGGAGGTCAATGTTGTCAAGGGGAAAATCTGGTGCATAGATGGCTCTAAGTCAAGCAATGGGGTAGGGGGCTGGCATATACGGGCAGAGACCGAGGCATGACATCAGTCTAAGCCTCGGTACTCAAACCTCCGCATTCCAAGCCGAGGTAACAGCTATTTCTATTTCCGTATGCACAAGAGAGATTCTAAGACGGGGTCCTAGAAACCAACCATTCAGTCATTCTCTCCGACAGCCAGGCGGCAATATAGGCTATAAGATCATGATGATTTACTTCCAAATTAGTTTGGTAGACTCACAAAAACCTCAACGACCTGAGGAGCACAGAACAGGGTAAAACTTATCTGGGTACCATCAGGTCACAAGGGTATCCAGGGGAATGAGAACACCAAGAGCAGGGGCAGCAACAGTAGTAATAGTAGTTGGTAGGAATGCTGCTACTGCAGCCAGGCAAGTAGTCCTGCATGGGCCCTTTTTGCTATCCCTTGGTCTCCTCATCCATGGCATGCTCTGTAAAAGCTTCCTGGTTTCGCCCTCTTTTGGTGTTTTCTCGAAATATAGCTCCTCTAAGAATGTGTAGTGTGTTCGTTGGTTGATAGGTTGAATAAAGGTGACTAGTCTTTATTCCAGATCGTTAATAGATCATTTTTCTGGAAGAGGCGGAGTTCAGAGTACGTTTCCATTTTTCGTAGATGTTTGTTATTCAGTAATTTGAAACAGTAAACCAAAAACAATAGGTTCTATCTATAACCTATATATTCCCTTTCAAGATCAATGATTTCTTTGTTGGCCAAATGAATTCTAAATTAAGATGTACACATTGGGGTTATTGTTCAGTCACGTTTGAACCATTCTGGGATATTTCTCTACCAATTCCGATAACATCTGAAAAACTGAATCTGTCACAATGTTTAAGCTTCTTTTCTACAGAAGAAACTTAAACACTGGATGATGAGGATAAACCTACATGTTCGATGTGCAAGGAGAAAAGGAAGTCCTCGAAATCCATCTCGTTTCATAAATTCCCCAAAATTATTGTAATCAATTTAAAACGTTTTCCTCCAGGAGACAGCTTTAGACATGAATTAAATGTGGCCATTCATTTTCCTTTGAAAGGACTGGACATGAGCAGTTACGCAGCGGACAGTGTAGCCCCATGTTTATACAACCTTTACACTATAATCAACCACAGTGAGACCATCGATAGAGGATACTACACGGCCTACTGCAGACACCCTTATGCAAACAAGTGGTACGAGTTCAATGACTCTCGTGTTTCGCCAATAACATCGAAATCACTTGTGAGCTCAGAAGCATATGTAATTTTTTATGAGCAGGAATGAACATCCAGTCTTAGGAAAGATTTTTTTTATTCAATTCAGTTTAATTTTATTATACTTTTAAAATATTAAATATGTATGAAACGTCAAAATCGAAATAAATCAAGGCTTCAAAATGTTCCATATTCATCATGGAAATCTCATTTCAAGTGAGAATTTTCGATAATATTTTTTGAAGCATTTAGGTGCCATCATTTTCATGTTATCGGGAAGTGCATTATATAGTTTTGCAATGTTGAATGTGTGGCTCCGTTCGAATAGTGTGGTTGTGTGAAGAGGATGAGATATGGCTCTTCTATTACGCACATTGATGCTATGAACGTGATACCTCAATATTATTATATTGTAGAGATACCGCGATTTCTAGATACTGATTATTATTTTATTGTACAAGTACACTTCATGTAATTTTCTTCGCTGTTCCATATTCAACCAACCTGTTTATAGAAAATGTGTTTATTTTTTCGAATGCCATGAATTAATCACAAACATGAGTTTTGTAGGAGCGTTTCTCTGTAGAAGTTAGAGTTCACATACACAATATCGCCATGGTGGAATACGGAGAGGAAAGGGGGATAACTTTCGATTATTATAAATGATTTTCAAACAAAAAATGCTAGCTGTATGCAGTTTGAAATGTGACTCACACTTCTCAGATTACTATTGAAACTGATCCCTAAATTTTTTGTGTTGTTTTTTTATAGGTAGGTAATGATTTTTCATTCATTGAATTTTTCGGTTTAAACACAATGATGGAACATTTATTTGGGTTTAGAAGTAGAGAGTGAGACACTGATATACATTTAATTTCTTCTAGTTCATAATTTATAATAGCGCAGTTCGAGTCAATATAATTTCCATTAAATGAAAAATGGATCTGGGTGTCGTCTGCATAAAATAATTGTACCTGCTTTCTCGAAAGACTCCACCAAAGTCAGATGTGTAAAGTTCATAGAGCAACGGACTGAGAATGGAGCCCTGTAGGGTCCCTCTCGATATTTTTTTGAAAATCAGTATATTCCATATAGTTTCACACACTGACTTGTGGTTAGTTTGGTAACTTTTGAAAAGTGTTCTCAGGCCTATATATAATGTAACAGAAAGAGAAATATTTTAATAATGACACTGATGTTTCCATTAATTCCAGTTGTGGCATTATTATTCTCCATGGTATTGACATGGAAGCCGCAACAAAGTGATAATGATCAATTTTTTTGAAGTCTCTGATCTCCATTAACTCAAGCTCTCTTTAATAGAGGATCTCACAGAAAACCGAGTCAGGATCTGAAATATCGGGCAAGTGCTTAGTTCCTCTGTTTTTATTTCAATGTATGTATTTACAAACATTAAATCAAACAGAATAACTGAGTTTCGTGTCATTTGTGTTGGGGTATCACCTATTTGTTTGATTCCCATTGGAATAGTGCAGTGTGGGAGAGATTGTCCAAAAGATGAATGTTCAAGACTCCTATGCACAACACATCGTCAAATATCAGAATTAGGGTAGGGAAAGTATTTTTGACATCAGTTATGACGTGGTTCGAGTGTTTGAAGGTCGACGTTTTTTGAAATTTCGTCCTGACGTTTCGCTAGCACGAGTGGCTAGCTTCTTCAGAGGCTTATACATCGTGGATAATCTCCGTTGACTGAAGATTCCATCTGCAGTTTCTCTGATGCTGCTTTAGCTTCGTTCCCATGGATCTTTTTTGGTTCCGATGTGCACCTTTCCGTATGTATGCGGTATAACCACTCTGCTGATAGTGGGTCTCTTTTGTCTTTTGCCGAATTAGGCCTTTGTGGTTTGAAGACCGTTTTTATGTTAACTCTTTTCGAATTATGTCTATATCACTAGGGATATATGGTAGATACGCATATTATGCAATTGTCTGAGCCTCCTCCCTACTTTGACTCGTGGAAGTCTTTGGTTTCATGACCTTGTTGATATCGGGTATACTGTATCCATTTGATCTCAAGATGGTTTGAAGATGCTCCGGTTCATCTTGAATATGCTCAGGTTCATATATTCTTCGGGTACGTTCCGCTAGTGTGGAGATAATTCGTCGCTTCTGACTAGGATGGTGGTTCGATAGTGCGAAAAGGTACCTCCGTGTGCCTAGGTTTTCGGTATACTCTGTGTGTCAGTCTCGCGCCACATCTTTCGATTAGTATATCTAGAAATTCTTCTTGATGCTGCGGTGTCGAGCGTTCAGGTGGTCTTGGAAACTGTTCAGTGTCCCTTCTGTGTCTCCAAATGATGAAGGTATCATTCACATAACGAGTAATTCTGTCTCGCAATGGGGGTTTCCAGTATCGTTAAATATGCACTTTTTTTCACTTGACATAATGGAGGGCAGTTTATAACATAGTCCTAGCCATTTATTCACTCTAAATTTTGAAAAACTGATTTATTATTCAATATTGAATACGTGATTTCAGTATGCATAAATTCAAACGCTCCTCAGCTGTGACGACATTGTCTTCATGTAATACGATTGGCTGAAGTTTGGAATTGCGCGGACAAAGCCAAGAGTGACTGAGGGACACCGCAGTTGCAAAGTCTTTGTAAAATCTAGAAAGTAATTACGTGTAATGACAAATTGAACTTAATTGTTAGTTATTTATTAATGGCTATTCTCAAGTTACCGTGAACATGAAAATATTAGAAGATTAGGAAAGATCATATAGATATGCTGTCATAATCTGTCAGAGAATATAGCAGCTATTTTCAGTAACATCATGATAAATAAATTCGGTTCTCGTAATATATTTCATGTGATAATTATTATTTATTAAAACAGTATGTACATTGATAGCTTTTTGGAGTACAAATGAAAATACTATTTTCCATGAACAAGAATAAAAAATACATGATCCAAAATTACCAATCTTATATTTCAAGACTTCGAACAGAGGGACAGGTAGGTACCAATGATATTATTAAGAAAGTGATATAATATATTCTGGTAAATCATATTTTTTGCGATATGGCAACGATGTTAGGCACATTATTTTATCTGCAAGACGAACATCACGAGTATAACCAATCAAGGCGACCGAGTTAGCGCAGTGGCCAAGCGCTCGATTCACAACTTGTGGGTCGCGGGTTCGATTCTCCAATAAGGCAGATCTTTTTTCTTTAGAAACTATATCTGGTTTATTGAAGAATGACTCTCCCACGTTTCATGTTTGACGGGACTACGAATAAACATGCTGCTCCTAAGGTGGCGTTATGGAGTTAGTAACAAAGCCTAACCAAAACACTTGTGTGAATGAGATTATATGTTGTGAATGTCCACTATTGAATTACGGGTGAGGATATTGCTTCGAGCAAGACAATCCTCATCCACCGACGAAGCCCGTGTTATTTACGCCGGTTAGAGGACGGGGCAAGACGGATTCTTGCATAACAAATATGGGGAGACCTGGGTATATATTTCATGACGAATCCCATTAAACCAAGAATGAATGAATGAATAACCTATCAAAATCTCTCGCGTTAGTACGTTACGTTCCCGCCTCTTCTAGTCGTTTGAATTCGGTGGTTAATTTTCGTGTTTTCAATAATTTTTATCTCGATAAATTGATGAAAAAAAAATTAGAAAACTGAACACAAGGTACTTATGAATGCACTATATCGTTTTTTTTTTTATGAAAATTACTGGAAACCCCCCATTCCCCAAGTGACGCAGGTTGAGTTTAGTGACCTCGGTGGCCACTCAATAGAACTTCTCTTTCCAATCCATTTGTTCGGATAATTAGTATCCAACCAGTGCCTAACTGCAGCTAGTAAGGAGATGCTCCATCTTGTTGAAAGTACAGCAAATCTTCGTCTAGAGCTATATTGCCTTGGTGGTCCCTTTGGTTCTCTAATTTATGCACTATCAAAGGTTCGATAGTGTTCCAGCGTGGCCAGATAAATGTCGCCACTTAAATGTGTAAACAAGGGGCCAATTGAAGCATCGCCTAATATCTCTGCCCAAACATTAAATTTTTCAGGAGATTGAGTATGATCTTTTCTAAATCGGAGCGGGTTCGCATTACTCCAGTACCGAAAGTTTTGTTTATTCACCGATCGGTTAAATGATATACACTTATGACATTTAAATGTCTCAAATAAACAAAAAATTATTGACTGCGACAGAACCCATAAAACAGAAATTCACAGCTTGTTTTGCAAAAATGGAAAATTATAGTTTTTAGTAACAAAAAGTTCCTACGGACACTCATCATCGAAAACAAGGTTTTATTGGCCTCTAGAGCTTTTTAACATAATATCACAAGTGGGGTAGGTTTGTTTATGAAATTGTTAGATTTATATATTTGGTAAATGTTGATACACTCTCTATAATTATTATTTATACAATTGGCTAGCATTTTTTGTAGATTTTTCAATGATGTATCACAGGTAGGGGTTTGCTATTTGAACTATTTTAGGTGGAATGGGTGGGGTCTTAGGAGTTGATGAGGGTGAGTTTCTGTTGTCATTTTGGTTCCTTCGTCCTCTCCTATTAACAGTTTTAAGCATTTTTTGATATCATCTTTTGTTTGTGGGATATAGCCCATTGTAAGTTTTCAAATTGCCACACTAGATTGTCTATATCCAATTTGAAACCGTTTATATTTGTATTCAGTTGCTGAGTATTAGCAATTTTGAAATGTTCTCTCAGGACTTTCTATATCTTCCGGACACCGATCATCAGCAATTGCAATAACCTTGGGACTCAGTTGGAGTACCTTTTGTGGATTTTCAAAAAGTGTCGCTTTCTTCAGATATCTCATAAATTCCATGACTAACGGAGAGGGGTTTCTGGCCAAGACAGAAAATATCTCTGAGAACTTCTTCGCATATATTAGAATTCACGCCAAACACTGAAATGATATTTTTCTTTCTTCAAATATGACATTTCCTTTAGAATTTTTACCCCTCGATTTGTGTGTGCAAGCTGAGTGATGACAGAGCCGAGAATAATCTTTGTTTGTATTTGTTGTTGTTTGTTGGCATGAAGGGTTTATACCCGTGCGGTTGTTAACTCAGCGTTGGTTGATGTCGATGTATTGTCGTACAGGAGATATCATATTCCTACATCGATATTCATAATTCCTTAAGTCAGAAAATATCGAGTCACGGCACTGGATTGTTGATTACTTTGCTATCACTTGCGATTCTAATAGAGTTCATATCGCATTATTTTATATCATTGGATACACTTGAATTTTATTGTACTGATCAATTGAAGGATTGAAAATAATCCGTCCAAAATTAGATAATTTTTGGTGTATTTTTATCACTTGAACTCGAATATTTCACAAAGCTCGAATATTTTCACCTATTATGGTTGAAAAATAATACCCCACTTCGCCTTTTATTTGTTACCGGAGAAACCTACTCCTTCACCCGCCGCGCCGCCCAAAAATATTCTTAGATGATTCCCTTTTTGAAAAATGGACAATTTGCGTTTCCCTAGTCCTAAAATAAGGCCACGTACATTCGAAATAATAATTTATTAGACGAACTCCTTCATACTAGAGTCAGATCACAAAATTTCCTGACTTCTACGACTCCCTATTGAAGCAATGTGCCTATAGATAATTTTTAACAATCAATGAATTAATTGTTCATCAGGTATTTTTATATCACACTTAAACATAATCCTCTATTTCACAACACACAAGAATCCTCAAGTTAAATTTAAATTTATTTCCAAGAAACTTGTTTGAAGGAAAATTTCAACAGCTTATACACTAATCACAACTTCTTGCATACCTATCTTTATTCAAATTACTCTCAGTAGCATTAAAAACTAACATATGCATAAAAAATACATTGAAAATCACAGTTTCCATAATTGCTATAATAGTGCAACTATTATGCTAAGGAAAACCCAATCACAAGTTTCATAGAACTAGGCAGAACCTCACTTGCTTAATTTGTACCCCACAATCAAAATCTACTCACAACATAATTTGAACAATAAATTGTCGAACAATGCTTTCTATAGCTTCAACGAATTCGAAGTGCACTTCAAAAAGGCCGTAGGTATTCATCGGGGTTCTTCGTTTTTTTTTTATTACCTTTCCCCCCTTGGCATCAAACCGAAGTTTACTTTGCCACAGAAATTTTGTAATAGGTGGGTAAGGGGTTCTTCGTTATATAGACGAATATGCTATCCATCAGGACATGTTTGCACATGCTCATTTGTTTTTTGCTTGGGTCTCCGGCGGCGAATTCCTTCGTGCAAAATGTTTCATAACGTCTTCATATCGTTAACATTTTTGATAGATATCGAAAAGACTTATATTGCCCTGCTACTACGCTCAATTATTATTAATATAATAATCGAATAATCTCCGCAGTTGACCCAGTGTATGAAAGAATGAACGGATATATGATCAAAGAGGGCCAAAGAAGGGGGTCGCTGGCTGAAAGGAGAACCTGCCCGCATTGACAGATGTAGCATGCAGGATTCCGTGCAGTATAAGCGTAACGTTTGAATATCCTGGATTGATTACCGCAAAGCACTATAGTATCGCCTGAACTCGTCATGCATTTGCTCAGATCAAATAGTGAGATGCATTGAAAAGCTGATGCTAGGTAGCCGAGTGGTTAGAATCACCGCTTTTCAATCATTCAAAGTTCAGCAACTGCAATATATTTTTCTGGTGGCCTGAAAAAGTGCTAGGAATCGCACGTTAAAAGGTAAGACCTCGTTAATCCTTGACTCGCATAAGCTTCAACTTCTGAGGGCTGTCATTAATAGGGGGACGACACCTGGTTGACGAAAAAAATTTAATCAAACTCTGGGTTGAGTCATAGTCCATGCAAACAGAGCAGGTAATCTTCAGAAGAAGAAAATCTGCTGATACAACTGCGGCACCCCTATCAACCGAAGGCATTAGGTCAACCATCTGTTTTACAAGGTTGACCTCAAACTATATGCCAAAAAAAAAAGATCTACATCAGTCCTTAAGTGCGATAGTAGAGTATACGCATGCGGTCGGAATGGAGTTCGGGATCGACAAAAGAGGACGATGCGAGGAGAGAACGATCAGCTCGTTGACGGAAGCATCCTACATCATCTTGATGCCTATGAGTGAAACAAAGTCGCTTCCAAGAGGTAACTACTCTCTCCTTAGCAACAGCAAGTATCAACATAACAGAATGGTACTGGATGAAGCCTGTAAAATCATTAGGAGTCCAGATTCCCTTCTCTGCTTAGTCTGCGATCATGAAAAAGCAGGGATGGGAGCAATTTTTTTTGAGGTACCCATTACCCACCCTCAGGCGTATACAAGCCAATAAGCCTGATGTAGGCCTCTTCGACCATCAGAGTAAGACAATTTTCGTTAGTTTTTAGCTACTAGCAAAACGAACTTTGTCCGAGAAGAGAAGGAATATTACTAACTCTTTGAACAGCGCAGGCTTCATCCAACAATAAACAATATCACTCGAATAACGGAACACTTCAATAGTGTGTTCCACAAGGATCGATACTGAGCCCGATACTATTTCTGGTATACATGATTTAGTTGCAAATTTTCCGTCAGTGGAATTCTGCTTATTTGCTGAATATACGATAATAGACTCAAGTAATATCTGTGGAGTTTTGTCGGAATCCTCATTTCAACAACTTACAGATGTAATGATTGGTTCTCTTCGAATGAGTTGTGTTAATACCGATAAAACTCAAAATAATACCTTCCCAAATAATGACACAAATCAAATCATTCATTAAATATCATAAAATTGATCTGAAACAATTATATTTTTATAATGTTACCATTGAATATCACCAAACGAAACACTTGGCTAATCTACCATCACATACACCTCAAAGAAATTAGTACGTATTACCGACAATATAAAATACCACAAGTCTGATCCTATTTAAAAAAAGATTAAAATCGCATCTTAAATAAAATAATGAAAATAATTATATAATTTAAATTATAATATAACCATATATTATATGGAAACTGTTTCTGCATATCGTTGTATATACATATCCATATAAATAAAAACTCATTTGTTTGAGGTCAATTCTCGTCAATAAGTCATGATAGTATGTTGCAATTCATCAAATATTGGTAGCAATAATTTGAAATAATATTCCTTCCATTTCACATGAGTACGTACACTTACATTTTATATTTACAATTTAATTTTTATTCCAATTTACGTTTAATATTTTATATTTACAATTTGACATTTTGAATGCATTATTTACAATTTACATTTCTATAAGTTGATTTGGTATGTTTTCTCCTCTTCCATATGTTCATGTATACGTTATAAAATTTTGTATATTTTTTCGCGAAACAAGTGCTTTGCGCTTATGGTTCAACCAATTTATTCCCTTCTACAATGTAATTTGTCTATTTTTGTATGTGTATTTTTTATTGGGTGTGAATAAAGTTATTATTATTATATATTATTATTAAAATCGAAACACTTTATGGGAAAATACAGGGAAAAACAAATGTAAAATTTTTAGGAATTAAGATTGGAAAAAATATATTCATAACCTCAACAAATAACGACTGTAGAACTACATTTGCAATATCTACAATAGGAACTATATTGGTATGGAAGCAGCAATATTACGCAGAATATTACGCTTATTTTTACAACATAGTTCAATATGATATTAAGTTCTGGGGGCATTCAGTAGCTATTAACAGCACATAAATGATACAGAAGAGGGCTGTAAGAGCCTTTTGTGGGATAAAATGAATAAATCCAGTAGGAGTCATTTTGAAAGACTGAAAATACTCACAATTACAAAGTATTTATATCGTCTTTCTTTGCTAGCTTTCAAAAAGAAATATGGAATAGGACAATTTTGCAGATGTTTATAATTATGACACACGCAACAAACACAAATATGATACACCTAAATTAAATTGCACACTGAATAGAAGAGGTCCTCTATACATGGCAATAAAACATTTAATCACCGGGTACAATAACAGGAATATTTTTCATCAACATTTTTTAAAAGTCTAATTACACGTTTATTACGACACCAGAGGTTTTTTCAGTGAAAACATATAAATTGTTTATTTTATGTTAACCTCCATAATTGTCTCTTCAATATTCTTATTTACTAAGCATTCATCAAAATTAATTTATATAACCATCTATTTATTATTATTTTTATTACTCTCTGAATTTATGTGCATTACTACTCATGCATATGTTATTATTCATTTGTCCAATAACTTGAAATCAACTGCTCTTCTCAATAGCTCATATAACCTCTAGCATACGTAAAAATCAATCTAGAAGAAAATTTATTATAGCAATGTATATCACTATGTATTTATTCGAGAAATTAACCAAACTGAATAGACCCTTCTGTTACAGTGGCGGTTCTGATCATAGGGGTACTTGGTGAGTAATTAACACGCTGCTCTCGAATCTAAAAATTATACCGGCTTGCCGTGATGCGGCAGAAATCTTAGCCGAAAGAATGCCGAAGGCCATAATTTTTGGTTCACTTCGGCTAATCAGTGCACCTTATTCTTGGACCAAGTATTCACTCACCCCACGGATGAGGGGAGTGTTTAATAGGGTTAATGACACATCAGCACGAACTCCAGATGTACCGGTGCTCCGGAAGAAAAAGTAATAATTCGACTTCATAAATAATCATAGAAAATACTTATTCTGGGTTCAAATTCCGGTTGATTCCCTTTTTTTTAAATTTGGCTGCATGTATGCCTTATGTCTGCCAAGAAACAAAATTGATATTAAATAATTTCTGGATAATCAAGTACGCAAATTTTCAGTAAATCGGATATTTCCTTTTTGAAAGTTGGTGATTATGGAATAGTATATTCTGTAACCGAGTAGCAGACTATACTTTCTCCACAATCAACGAACAAAAGATAATTGCCTTGTCAGTGGTTTGAACCCACAACCTCTGGTCTATTAAATAAATAAATTGAAGTTTATTTTATAAAATTAACAACCACCACCAAGCTCTACAGGTCATAACATTATTCAACGACTTCTTTCTTCACCCCACACGGGCTTGGATCTCGTCTACTATGCCAATGCTATACCATCTGAGCCATCCGGCATCTCAATAAAATATGTTTGATAAATATTATATTAACGGCATTCTCTTCCACGAAAACTACGAGTCTCAATTATTTGGGTGTTTTGGTAGTAAACTTTTCAGTATATTATTTGTACTCTTTGTAATTTCAGGTGGTGTATTTTCACACTCTGATTCTGAATTACTGGATGAAAATATCTTGATCTTTGTTAGGTAAGCAATCAGAATAATTTCAAAACATGAATAAGCATTATAAAATAGTAGGGGTTTTCCCAAACGCCTTCCATGTTTTATAGATTGAAATGTTATTGAACAAAACGTCAAGTAAGATATGAATTAAATTTTGATAATAAATTACATTCCTGAATGTTGTAGAATATTTCAAAGTTCCATCGCGCCTGTCGATTTTGTTATTTCCTTTAGTCCTAAGTGTTTCATTATTTCATCTCTATTATAACGGAAGTGACGGGGGTGCTCCCATGAAAAGTGAGACACACAGTATGTGTGTTCATTTTTGATTTCACAGATTTTATTATTGTTCATGTTGATTCGTATTATCTTGTGGGATATGTTTGTTCATTATGATATTTAATATTCGCATACCTATTCCGTGATGCTTTCTTTGTTAAAGTAATTATAGAAATTCTTTTCCACTTTAAAGGTGTAATTATCAAAAACACTTTTTTGTCACTGATATTATTTATTGACTTTCATAGGTGAATAGAATTCGAGATTGATTAGAAATATGCCTAGAAATAGTTCAGTCATTACCAGTTGGGTATTCAACTGAAAGGCCGCACTAACGATGACAAATTATCATTGGGTATTTTTAAAATCATGTCACACAATTCGTCACCATCCTTTTTTATTTGTAATAAAAACAATTTATATTCTTTGTATAATTGGCAAGGCATATGTAGGTACTTTGTGTTGTCAAAACTTCTCAATCATAGAAAAAGAATATGCATTAGAGAATCATTTTCCGAGAAGCTGTTTATTTATGAGTCGTTAGAAATCAGGAAATGAAAAACCCAGTACGTGTAACGAAAGGTGTTTATCCAAAAGATTAATCGATATGATGAAACGGGTTGAAAGGAAAATAGCCTGCCAAGGACATTATTAATAAAAATAAAAATAAATTGAACTTTTAGTTGACACCTACTTGAACTGGCGATGTTGGTGTGTCGTCATTGATCAGTAGCATATAAAAAATTTATACTTGCAAGTATTATTTTGGAGGAACTGAAAAATGATGTTAATTAAAACTGAATTTTGTTACTACATGGCGAATTGTCGGCTGCATGGTTCAATGTTGTGCATCCATAGTACCAAGAAATTCCGTTCAGAAAATTTCAAAATCCTCAGGATTTCTGGAATTATTTGATGTAAAAAATTAACTCCACATTCTTATTGCAATTTTTCCCACCTCTAGAATGATATTTTCAGATTTACGTTTTGTCTCTTGCATGGCCACCGCTTAAAAATTTAATTCGTTTCTAAACAAGAGAATTTCGACTTATCGAATTAATTAGTTTCATTCTCATTTATTGTTATACAGGGTGTAACATAAGTACGTTAAAATATTCAAGTGACGTATTCCTGAGACTATTTTAAGAAAAAAAGTCCATATAAACTTGTGTCCGAAAATGCTTCGTATCGGAGATACAGGGTGTTGAAATTGAATTTTTTTGCTCGCTTTATGGAAACAACTTTTGCAAAAAATAAGTTATTCACACGAAATTTGGTACCCGGGGTTTTTTGACGTGAGAAATCATAATTTCGTATTAATTTTCATGTAACATCTAGTGGGCGCTGCGTACGCTGTCATTATTTATTTCAAATTGCCCTAACATTATTGACAGTAAACTTTTGATACTTTTCATGAAAAAACCTTATTCCCACACCTTTTCAATTTTCTATATCGATGCATGTTACTTAGCTCCTAGGGCGCTAAGTAAAGTTGCTGAGAACATTACAAAAACTAAGTATGTAGTAGATGTCGTCAGAATATACTACTTGTTTTTTATGTAATGTTTATTGGAAAATGATTTGTTTTCGAGATACAGATGGTTGAAATTTTCCAAAACATGGTTGGTTTTCGTCACAAGTTATTTGCAACTGCAGTTATTTTCATCAAACTTTAAACACAGACTTCTTTCAAACTGAACATTATCAAACTGCTAAATCAATCCAATTTAAAAAAAAATTGTCAGGTGTAATTATTCAATTAGAAAGTGCTACAGTTCGGAGTTTGTAAACAATTCGGAGAAGTACTACGTTATTTATTAGGCAATTAAACATAAAAAAATTGAACGAAACAACTATTACAACAACTGTTCCAAGTGACGACCCCCAACAGTAATACAAGCTTCTGCTCTCCTCATCAAAGAATTATGTACCCGTTGAAAAATGCCGGGAGTAATTCTTATCATTTCGCAACAAGCTATGATGCGATCCCTTAACATTTCCTCGCCTTCAATGAGGCTAGCATAAACTAGTGATTTTAGGAGTCCCAAAAAAAAACAACGGGATTGAGGTCCGGTGACCTCGGGTGTCAAAGCTGAGTGGATCCTCTTCCAATCCATCGTTGGGGATATGCTACGTCTAAGAAATTTCTTGCTAGCAGACTAAAATGAGCAGGAGCTCCATCGTGCATGAACCAAGAGTGATTTCGGAGACCAGTGGGAACATCTTCCTTAACCTTGGGGAAGCTCTTGTTCCAAAAAATGTTGGTAAGCATCTCCGTTCATACATAAGGGGAGAAAATAGGGTCCAATTAAATAATCCCAAATTATGCCTACCCATACATTAAAAGAGAATCTGTCTTGGAAATCAGTTTGCGTTATCGCATGTGGGTTATCTTCCGCCCAGATGTGGTTGTTATGGAAGTTCATGATAGCATTTCTTGAAAAATGTGTCTCATTTGTGAAGAGGATTTTCGATAAAATTTGGGGATTTTGTTCGACTTTTCTTTGAAGCTATTGACCAAATTCGATACGTGGTTGAAAATCACGTAGCGTAAGTGCCTGGACACGCTGAATATGATAAGGATATAATTGCTATTCCTTTAAAATTCTGTAAACGGTCATGTGATTCACATTTAAAGTTTGACAAATTTTTCTTGTACTTGTCTCTGGATATTCACTAATTTCTTCGAGAACCGCCTCCTCCAATTCAACAGTTCTTGTAGTCCGCGGCCGTCCTACTGCAGAATTTCTTTCAAAGCTTCCAGATTCGGAAAGCCGCCGGAAAAGATTCGCAAATGTCGCTGCACAAGGAGTGACGTGTTGGGGATACCTTTCCTGATAGATGAGTCTGGCCTCGGTTGAATTTCCGTCAACCAAGCCGTATGCAAAAACCATATCAGACATTTCAGCATTCGTATAGTCGGGCATGGTATCAAAAAAATCTCTTTATAAACTCCAAACTGTGAATTTGTCAATGAATAGTTAAAAATGTGACAGCGAACTTTTATTTTTATAAACAAACGTTCATAGCCTACTCGATTTAATTATTTTAATTTGCAAGCGGAGAGTAACAAAAATTATTGTAATCAAATTTGGCTATACTGATTCAGCAGTTTGTTAATGCATAGTTTAGCAGAAGTCTGTCCGGGTATACTGCGTATAAAGTTTAATGAGAATAACTAAAATTGCAAAAAACTTATGACAAAAACCAACCATGTTCTGAAAAATTTCAACAATCTGTATCTCGAAAACAAATCATTTTTCGATAAACATTTCATAGGAGAAAAGTAGTTTATTTTGACGACATACTTAGTTTTTGTAATGTTCTCAGCAACTTCACTTAGCGCCCTAGGATCTAAGTAACATGCATCGGTATAGAAAATTGTAAATATCTCGAAAACGATCACCTCCAGCGTTGTTGAGGAAGTGTACCTTTTTTACTTGGAAAAGGTGTGGGAATAAGGTTTTTTTATGAAGAGTACCAAAAGTTTACTGTCAAAAATGTTAGGGCAATTTGAAATAAATAATGACAGCGTACGCAGCGCCCTCTAGATGTTACATGAAAATTAATACGAAATTATGATTTCTCACGTCAAAAAAAACGGGTACCAAATTTCGTGTGAATAACTTATTTTTTGCAAAAGTTATTTTTTAAAAGCGAGCAATAAAATTCAATTTCAACACCCTGTATCTCCGAAACAAAGCATTTCCGGACACAAGTTTATATGGACTTTTTTTCTTAAAATAGTCTCAGGAATACGTCACTCGAATATTTCAACGTACTTATGTTACACCCTGTATATTGGCCATCAGTTGATTTTGTTTCAGAACATGCTACCTTATGTTCTCAACTCCCTTCATGTTTTTTGTATCACTAGGATTAACCGTTAACCACTTTCACATCAGAAAAAGGGGGAATAGAATTTTTGAAAACTGAAGTTCCTTCAGGAACAAAATAGAACTGTAGTAAAATATTCGTTCTGATTTCGAAATCGGAGTCATTTTCGATTTATTTTTCCTCCAATTATTATTTTGCGAAAATAACATCGCTGCTAGTGTTCAGGTAATTTTTGGTAATATTGGTTTCTTTATCCTTATACAGTGTATCGGAACGGTCTCATATTTCAGAAACGGCTAGGAGAAAATTTACGAAAATTTCAACAGGGTGGTTTTTGATGATGCCCGATTCAACAGTGATATCGGCAATGTTGCCAAATCAACAGTTTTCCAGATATTGAGGGTAACTCAATTTTTTCAACTGGAACACCCTATTTGTTTTCATTGCAATCCATTCAGCGACGCCTCATTATTTATGTCTCCAAATATCAGATTTTAAATTATTGTAGTTTTCAAAATATGACAACCTGGCTTTTTCTTTCAAAAGTCTGGGAACGTTCCAATATTTTCAATACGGTTCAAGAAAAATTCGTGAAATTTTATACAATATGGTTTTTGATGATGCCCGATTGTATGGTGATATCAGCATTGTTGCCAAATCAACAGTTTTTCAGATATTCAGTGTATTTAAATTTTTTCGAATTGAAAACTATATTTATTTTTCTTGCAACAATTCAGCGCCCCATTATCACTTATGTCTCCAAATATCAGATTTTAAACTAATGCGGTTTTTTAAATACGACAACATGGCATTTTCGGTCAAAAGTCTCGGAACTGTCTAATATTTTCAATACGGTTCAAGAAAAATTCGTGAAATTTTATACAAGATAGTTTTTGATGATGCCCGATTCAATGGTGATATCGGCAATGTTGCCAAATCAAGAGATTTTCAGATATTGAAGGTTACTCAATTTTTCCAAATGGAAAACCCTATTTATTTTTATTGCAATCAATTCAGCGCCCCGTTATTACTTATGTCTCCAAATACCAGATTGTGAATTAATGTGTTTTTTGAAATAAGAGCATGGTTTGTTGAAATGTCTGCGAAAGGTCCAATATTTTCAAAAGGGCTCGAGAAAATATCATGAAATTTCATACAAAATGGTTTTTGTTAAAACAACTTTTTATTAATTGAATTCTTTTCCAATAGAGTATGGAATCAAATAACAGAAACTGAAAACGATCTGACCAAGTGCTCAAAATGTTTGCCATCATTTGCTAAACAATAGCCCAAGTAGTCATAAAATTCCTTCAAGGTATTAGTTAGCATTTGTGGCGTGATTAAAAGGGCTGCCTGACATATTTTATTTTTTAAGATTTCCAAAGTTGCTAGTTGCTCAAATTACATTTATTAAAAATCTGAAATTTGGAGACATAAATAATGAGGCGTCGCTGAATTTATTGCAATGAAAACAAATAGGGTGTTCCATTTGAAAAAATTGAGTTTCCCTCAATATCTAAAAATCTATTGATTTGGTAACATTGCCGATAATACCATTGAATCGGGCATCATCAAAAACCACCTTGTCAAAATTTTCATAAATTTTCTCTGTGCCGTTTCTGAAATATGAGACCGTTCCCATACTTTTGAAAGACACTGTATACTACTAATGATTCATGTTTTTTCAAGTCGTCTCATGGCACATATAATTGAATGAATCACATAATCCGAATAAAATGAATTTTCATATATTATGGGTTCAGCTGATCTTTCTTCTGAAATTATTTTCAATTTCTGTAACTCGGAAGAGGTCATGATATACCTAGTATATTGTTTGGAAAAATTCACAGAAAACATACTGCTGCACTGTCAAGTATAATACTGCGGTGTAGATGAAAAACCCACTAATAATTTTGTGACATTACTTACAATAATGTTCAGTTAATGATGGCCTGAAAGTGACATTTCACAACTTCAACACTCTGTATCTCGTAAACCATTCCTATAATTTTTTGGCTCACGGTAACTTCTGTTCAGAAGGTTGAGTTCAACAACATATTGAAATTTTGGACAATTTGACCGAAAGACTTTTTGCATAAGAAGTGTGCGTGGTTCTTTCAGATTTCTACGAAAGTGTTTCCATGAGTAGAGGGACACACTGTAAATGTGTTATAAATATACTCACCAATATTATTTTCAAAATTTGAGAGAGTATAGAGAATTCCATTCCTCTACAAAAACATCAAATTCATTAATGAGTTCATCATAGTAGGTACTCAATGTAACCAATCTCAATATCCCTCACTTAACGGTCTATTCTTGGATAATATCTTTTTCAGTTAATATAACAAATTGTATTGGATGAATAATGAAAACTATCTCAAAGCCATATGGACGTAAAGTAATAAAAATAATTAATCTTGCTTGAAATACGAGATGGTTGTATACGCATGAAAGGATATGAATGAACGAAAATAAACCGCTTAGAAATCAAAGTTTGCTGGGTCGTAGTAGATTTCAGTACTGCGACATGTACAGGATTTGTTCTAGTCACGTTTCAGGTCGAGTACTTGTTCACCTGTTCCAGTTCGAACAGCAACATCCTCACACGTTTCTCAGATCTTTACTGAAATAATTATCTCTTCACACAAAGGTGAACAAAGAGATCTCATTTTCCCAACCTTTTTTCCATGCCTGTGACCAATCAAAGACGTGCAAATCGAAAAACAACATATTTTTTGGGCTAAAAGTTAATTTATCAAAGTTGTTTAAACTATTCAATTTTGACTAGTTTTCCTTCTATGTAGTGTTGCAAGTTGTCGCTTGAGTAGTTTTGAATAGTTTTTACTCTGGTAGTTATGGAACAAAGACATGTCGAAAAGGACTGGAAAAAAGTATCAGGTAGTCAATCAGTAAAGGAGTATCATTTTAAAATTGATTTATCAGTATGTGATTATTGTTGTGTTCACTAGTTTATTAAACAAAACACTTTTGTTTATTTCAACACTTGTATTATCAACAGTATACCGGGTGACCACGAGGTGAGGTACGCCTTTCAATTTTTCTATAGTTTCAAAGATACAGGTTTCAAATTTGGTACGTCGATATATTACTCAAATACGCATATTTTGACTCCATTACGAAAAATTCACCACTTCCGGTTTAACCGGAAGTGACCCCAATTTTTTTTTCATCAAATGACACCCTGTACTTTTTTTTTCATTTTCCGGAAGAACACGTAATTTGTGATAAGATTTTCTTTCAAAATTGAAAATCGGTTGAAAAATGGCGGAGATACAGTTGATTGTTCTATTGAACAAAGTTGGCCATGAACATCAAACTCAAATCATCACAACTGACGAACGGCATCAACATTCACGAGAGGAAGGTTCGAGGTGAGATAAAGCTGAAAATTGAGCTTCTCATGTAATTGCAGTAATTGTTGTAATTCTCACAACTGCCATTTCTCAAATGGCAATATACTCTTTTCACATTGTTAAAAAATGATGAAATATCAGATTACTCGAATGGAAAGATTTGATTTTTTGCTTAGCTTTCTGCTGTTTAAGAATAATCAATTTTGAGAACACTCCTAATGAAACATCCCGTATCTTCGATTCCTTTCAGAATTCTCCGAAACTTTTAACACGATTATTTGGATAATTCATAACTTTTCAATATGACAATATAAAAAGAGTATGTTGCCATTTGAGAAATGGCAGTTGTGAGCATTTCTTTATGGGTACTACTCCATTTTGAGAAGCCAAATTTTCAGCTGTATCTTACCTCGAACCTTCCTCTCGTAAATGTTGACGCCGTTCGTCAGTTGTGATGATTTGAGTTTGATGTTCATAGCCAACTTTTTTCGATTGAACAATCAACTATATCTCCACCATATTTCAACCGATTTTCAATTTTGAAGAACGCTGTTATCACAAATTGCGTGTTCTTCCGGATAATGAAAAAAATTGTACAGGGTGTCATTTGAAAAAAAAAATTAAACCAGAAGTACAGATATGCGTATTTGAGTAATATATTGACCTTGAAACCTGTATCTTCAAAACTATAGAAAAATTGGGGGGCGTACCTCACCTCGTGGTCACCCGGTATATCGTCTCGTTAACTCTCCGTATCTGAATGCCCACACAATATATCTGTTTCCCTCGCCTCGTCATTCGGTTACATATCTATGACTTATCAATATACTGAATCACCATAACAAATCTTCAACCAGTTCGACACATCACAAATATAAGTATTCGTGTGGAGTTATAATGGGTTTTAGATTTTATATAATTTTGACCTGTGACCTGGCACCCACAACAGGGATACCTGATCGTTTGCTACCAGTTGTCTCAGGGTTTTTTAACAGTCCCAAGTCAGCTTAGACTCATAAGTGTGTGACTTCAGAGCTTTTAGTGCTGCTTAGCTATCTGATAGCATATAGATTTCTGCCCTTCGGGTGCCACTTTCAAGGCATTCCTGGGCACAAATCTCTGTAGCATGTACTTCTGCTTGGAAGATGGTTGGGGTCCTACCAAGGGATTTTGAAATTTAACTCTGTAAAGCCCACTCCAACCCCTTCGTCCATCTTGGATCCATCTGCGTACCACACTAAGGCATCCATTGCCAATTATTGAGGACCGTTCTCTGTGTAAATTTGGTGGTTGTTTATGACCACTTCAAACTGCACCACGTAACTGATCGGCAGATCGACAGATATCATTGTCGGTTTAGGAAGATGTGTTTCATTAAATTGAAGTATATAAAACCGTTGAAAAATAACCTCTGGAATTTTTTCTTGAACACAAAAATTTTGGATCATGTATGCTTGAGTGATAGAGCAATGGACTTGAATTTAAGGTTGTTTTTCTAGAAATTTTACTGGATAGCCGGTACTCGAGCTGTTAAGTTGGATAGAAGGTCAACATGATTGTAGGTCAACAGGATTGTAGGTATGAACTGTTCAGAAGCTAACACATGTCTGAAATCGATATTAGACTGTTCAATGGAGAGGAAAACATTTTTGTAATTTGTTAACGATCGATCCGACAAAAATAGGCATAACCTACGTTAACAATTTTAACAAAAAACAACAATTAAATTATATTCGGGCTACCTACCGAAAGAGAAGAGAACAATTCATGTCCTCGCATATCAAAATTTCAATTTTCCGCAAATATTTCAGTAAATCAGATGACACAGTACTACTTCAGCTGATTGGTTTTTTCTCCATACTCCGTTCCACCTTGTAAATTGCATGGAAATGCAGTTTAATACCATGTAAATCATCATCAAACAATGAAATTCTTTCGAAACCCAACCTTGGTGTGACCTTGGCCACGGTAACTGTAGGAAGATTCAATGTTAACGCAGCTTCCGTTAGTTATACAACTCATTATGCCGTCATAACTATTCTCGATAAAAATGTGATTATTCCTTTAAATTATTTCAAGCACATAGTCGAATGCAGTGATTGTCATGTATAATTACTAATGGCAAATAGAAGAAAAAAAAAACGATTGAAGTATATTATCTGGTAGTTATTCATAATGGTATACCGATGTTTAGCATTTGAAGATCATAGTCGTTGGTATTATCCACTTCATTCGATTTCATTAGGCGTCAGTAGACATTTCTGTATTGTTGTCACTGAACAGTTTACTATCATTGTATCAATAATAATTCAAACCGTTCAAAAGTTGAAAGGAGGGAGAGGGATTATACTTCATGCATATAAAGAGTGTATATAAGTAGATAAATATGGGATATGACTCTGGTATCCAATCCAATCATTTGATCTCATTTGACATTAGCAACTCCAAACTTTCATTTCACTGTTTGTCCCCTCAGTTGCGTACTTTGCCATTCTCGAGCAGATCTCTCAATGTTGTGGTCGAAGGAATTCCATCTGGTTCTCTGCCAATGAACGCTGGTTTCCCTCGGGGATCCATTCTGACACTCACATCCTTTCTATCTTCATTCGGAACCAACGCAAACAAAGCGCAAGCTTGTCTCTTCTCTGGATAAAACAATGTCTAACAGTGACCAGACTAATTCATATAAGAACTATACCAATGACCATTATGCAGTTTGTAAGGCTTTCGACTGTGCATCACATACTTCACTTATTGAAAAACTGAGAAATTATGGACTCAGGGGCAACATTTAAAATCTAATCAGCTCCTATGTAACCAGTAGGCTTCAATATGTTTTCGATTTTCATTTGGTAGTTGTTACAGGAAGTATTGCAAAGTATGTTCTCGTAGAAACTTTGCCAGGCGTTGGGCAGTCATACTATAATTTGAGTTGAATAAATCACATTCAACACCTAAAACACGCCACAAAATCATAAAAATATTCAAAATCAGTTAGTCAAAGTGAAATGGTTGATAGAAATATAGAATCTAATTATTAAAAGAATTATTTTTTTTTTCTTGGAAGGTGAAGTGGAAAGTTCTCTTCCACCAGTCCTTTGTCGATTCCAGTTGTGTTTGAATTATTTTTTGTGCAGGTTGTGTATGCTCCGCTTCTTCTTTTGTTTTTTGTTTTTCTGCAATATTTTATTCAACCCCATGTATCTCTTCTGCCTGAATATTTTACCTCTCTTTCAGATTATTGTAAGTATAGGTATCACCATAACTTATTTCGTTGCAGTTTTCGCAGTTTCTTTCCTTCGCTTCCTGCTTGAGAGGTGTTATTATCTCTTCTCCTCTTGTGTGAGATCATAATTGATAGATACACTGGTCCCCTTCAGTTTATTACATTTACTCAATATTTCCTGTTTTTCAAAGTATCGCATAAGTTGTTGAACAATTGGACGAGGTTTATTTGTATTATTTTTTCCTATAAGGTATTGTTGCCTACTTCATATTCATGTAGATTTACATCAAATTTTTCTTTCATAAAATTTATCAGTTCTTCCTATTAATCTATAATTTCCCTCCATTCCACTCCGTGTGTAATCAGATTAGTTTCTTTGAATTTTCTATATCAAGTTTCAACAGATTTTTTGAGATTTTTGTTTTCTTCTGCCATTACATGGCGTCCTAGTCGGATTGGTGACGTAATCACCCATCCGGTAATGACATCATCGATTTTGTTTCAAATGGCAACAACCTCCATTTTTGACATTGCCATTTGGAAGAGCAAATTTTTCTCTATACAGCACATCGAAGGCAAATTTTCGAAAACATTAAAGGATTTGAAATTAATTCATTTTACACAGTTGATTGAATAAGGTACCTGATCAAATGTACAAACAGAAGTACTTCTAAGCCTGGCCGTATCCAAGACGGTCATTAACTTCTCGTTGGACCTCAGTGACAGTTTGTTGAGTAATATTATTATACATTCATTTGTAATTCTAGTATAGAATTCTTCGATATTATTTGGTCTAGTTTTGTACACGACATTCTTTAGATGGCTCCAAAGAAAAATTATAATATAATGGAGTAAGGTCCGGAGATCTTGGGGGCCATTCGATAGAACCACGCCTACCTATCCACCTGTTGGAAAAGACCTTCTGACATCAACTGCGTAATGCGGCGGTGCACCATCATGCCAGTACCATGAGTTTAATAATAATAATAAGAAATAATATCACCAGACCGGGTATAACATAATCCTGTAGGAATCGAAGGTACCTTGGACCATCTAAGGTTTCTTCGAAATAGTGGGTTCCAATAAACTCGTTTTACAATTGCCGCCCAAATATTTATTTTCTGAGAATACTGTGCGTGATATTCTCTCATCTATTTTGGATTCTCCTTAGCCCAGTACCTGCAATTCTGCCAATTCACTGTCCCTGT
The DNA here is from genome assembly GCA_958502065.1 of Chrysolina americana. NCBI lineage: Eukaryota > Metazoa > Arthropoda > Insecta > Coleoptera > Chrysomelidae > Chrysolina > Chrysolina americana. Next base: position 50,884,913 of record OY293416.1, read on the forward strand.
TAGTGAAAAGGTAGTTTCATCAGAGAGAGCAATATTTTTTACTAGCAAAGTCAGCATTGCACAATACCCATTAACGTTTGGCGAAACTGCATCCATCGGTCTCGATTGTCCTCGGAAAGTTATTGGGTCAGAGTCATCTTATATAGGGATGCCACTTTTCCAATTTTAAAATTGTATGTATAGTTGTAACTGGGATATCTTGATTTTGGCTAATTCTTCTAAGGCTGTTGTGTGGATTTTTCTCTGTTGCAAATTAAACATTCAATTTGACTTCCTCATTGATTTTAGGACGTCCAGCTCTAGAGAGATCATCAACACTACCAGTGTCTCTAAAATTTCTCTCAACTTTACTCACTCTGCTGATTGAGTTATGGACCTATCCGGAATTTAGTATTAAACAGTCCAACCGATACATTAATGACTTCATCATTGCCACTAAAACGTCCAAATATACCCATCTTTATATAAAAATTGACATGTCCGCGGATTTTATCGAAAGTCTAGATAATGAATTCATTCCTTACTTTATGTACACACTGTATATTGTTATTATGATCTGCCATGAATGTACCTGTTCTTAATGTGGTTGAATAAAGTATGTACTTTACTCTAGTTTCAAGCCGCTGTAAAAATTCACTAGAATACTTCGGAACCATTCAAAGTTTCTCAGAATTCCAAAATTACAATTACAACCATGGTAATCTATTTCAAGTAAGATTTTGTCGTACTAAAGAACTGTAGTACAGATCAAAAACTTTTCCAGCCATTCCTTTAGATTTAGAAATCTAGGTCAACTCTTAAAATTCTCCAGTTAGAAACAGCTATTTCTGCTGATTTCGAGTCTCAAAAATCATATTCACGAAAGTGATCAAAGCGAGTTGGCTTATATCAGTCGACAAAGCATAGTTGGTAAAAGCATATTGCTTTAACACTCCTCCATATCCAAGTTTCTCTACTCAATATAATGTTGATATTATGGATGCCTGATAAATTCTTAGTTTATTCTGGTATCGATTAAAATAGATTGGAGTGATTTGTACCGTGTAAATCGAGAAAATTGCTGGACTGATTGAGTGTATGACAAGCGTCTCCTTCTTTCCTTCTTTGTAGGAGCAAGAAACTATTTTTGTATCAAAATTTACGATGTTAGAGGAAAGTATTTGTTTTTCTACAGTCGTTTGAGTCACAGGCAGATTGTTAGTTCTTTTAATGTGATCTTTAAATTTAGTAGACTGTAACGTAGTACTAAAACCTTCGAATATCGCTTCAAAATTATTTCAGAAGGTATTTATTGTAGGTAGGTACGCAAACAGCAACAGCGCCCATCTACAAAGATTTTTTTTTGATTAATTAGTGAAAAGCTTAGCTGTAGAAAATAATGAATTCAACGTGATGAACAGAAAATCACTAAAATTAGTGGGACATTTTGAAATTTTCGAAATATCCTTCCGATCTCTAAGGAGCTATTTCTTTAAGAAAGTTTGTTATTTTTATTATGGAAATATCAGATTTGTTTCTGGGTTTTATGTTGACTTCATGATTTATTGATTAACATTTTGCAATACCTAAATCCTGTTTCGAGCCAGGTAACAGCCAGTTCCATAATCAAAATTTAAGTCACCTTTATTTGAAAAAGGAACCTTTAATGGCAAAATGCGCTCCATAAACCAATTTTGAAACGAAAGTTCACTTTAAAGCCACCTTTATTTATAAAGTCCGGATATCGTCTCTTTACCCAGAGGTGAGGTGAGGTGAAGATAACCTATATTTTGCCTGTTACATTTAATTTTCATATTGGGGTCAAAATATATAAATAACTGTTTGTTTCCACAGACTTTTCATCTTCAGTTTTAGAAAAATCACCCACTTTCTTTCCTGTATCTGTGTTTACGTCCTTCAAAATAACGAATAATGAAATAATTTTACTTATCAATAGGTCAGAATCGACAATGTTGCTAGTGCCCAGCACTGTTTTAATATCAATAATTTTTAAAACGCTCTCGTCGCTCTCTATAATTGGATCGAAATCATCAGTTATAGGAGCTCCACCACCAGTCCCTTTAATATAATTACATTGTGCTGCTGCCACCTTCCTTGTTTCTGTTTTCAGTTGTTTTCAGTAATGATTATGGTCCATATTTTTGCAGTGCACAGCTACGGCATTAAATGTTGTGGTAACTCACTGCCAGGCTTGATCCTAAATAATAGTTACCCTGGCAATTGAATTAAAGACGTCAATGTTCCACCACGCTGAATGAAAAACATTTTTTTTTCTTGTCTGATTCTATCCCAAATTCCAAATTGAACTTATATAGTCAGTTTCCTTAGCCTATCTCCCTGTGCAATTTGATGATTAAGTATTTTGGGTGATTTTATCCCTTCAAGTACTTATTGGAGAATATGAAATGCGATGGTGGAGGTCTCAGATACGCGACTGGCCAATATGGCGGCCTTTCCAAGATGGCCGCCAAGCTACACTTTTAAAATAGCCATTTCTCGGCCATTTTTCATCATTAGATGATTACATATTTCACGCTAAATACATCAGCTTTTAAGTTATGGTGAAAGCAAACGATTTTTGAACGAAAAATTATTTATTATTTGATCTATGGTCATGGAAAGTCGCCAGTAGTAGTACTGATAATGGAATACTATATTTGTAGCTTGAAATCACTACCAGAGGGTCCTATAAGTTGAATTAAAAACAACAGATTAGAATTAAATTGTTTATCAGTAGCCTGAAAATATGCTCTTCGGAGTGCAGGACGAAATGAAGCCAAAGTTGGGGGCAGACTTCAACTTGCTTTTCAGAAAATAGCCACCACCTTAGTTCACTTAGGGCCGGTTTTTCAATGTCCAGTTAAGGGTCTCGGTTAGCTGGCTGACGGCTAATAGTCCCCGGGGCCATTGCCTGGAGGAAAAAACTTTATTCACTAACCGTTGAGACTTTGTTAATCTGTTCTTCAATTCAAGTTGGACCACACGCTATATGCAAAAATTATCGATAGTAAGTAGTCCAAGTCGATATTGAAAGCAGATATACTGAGTCTCAAAGGTAGGGTTTTCACTTCCTTCCTTCAGGTAATGGGCTCGGGGACTATTAGCCGTCAGCCAGCTAACCGAGAACCTGAATTGGACACTGAAAATCTGGCCCTCAAGCAGTAATGCTTTGGCTCCCTTAGGTAGACAGAAGAAAGATATCCTTCTAACCCACTTTAGATTTCATCTGTTGAGGACAAAGTTCTACCAAGAGATATAAGTGCCTGTAGCACTCTCTCATTTGCATCCATGAAGCGGTTCCAAAAAGCAGTTTCTGTTTTTCCAGAGAACGCTCCAGTGAAATCAGTACCTGAAATTGCATGCATTCCAGCCAGCTACTCACTGTAGCCCAAGTTTTGCGTAAACTTTGTCAACTTCAATTTCCCTGGGTTTGGGTCCCATTACACAGAAAAGAACGTCTTCTTTGGGAGTTGTTGATACCAACTGACAAGTAGGGCCAAAACATCAGTGTCAGGTGTAAAGCACCTCTTTTAGTGGAATGTAGTGCATGCAAGATCATTTTTGTGTCCGCCTCTTCTTAAGAACTCTTGAAATCTTCTGCACATATCTATGTTGCCTGTGCGGTATCCCTTCCTGATTTGACCTTCTAACTCAAATATTCAGTCCGGGAATCCTTAGTCTTCATATGAGAAAGAAATCTTTTAAAAGTAACTGATTTGATTGTGTTAGCTTCAATCCTATACTGGACAGGTGGCTTTGACAGTGTCAAACACAACATGAACTTCAGAGTAGTGACCTCCGATCATATAATAATCTAGATGTGTAACTCGCCGCACACGCATTAAGATTTGTATGTAAGGGACATCTTCCCCCCAACGACAGTGTCGTGCGTTGTTAACAGAAATATTGAGGTTCAATAAAATAGAAATTATGGAAACCCTATATGGAATGGAAACCTGAAATTATGATGAAATAATCTCTACAGTATTTTGTGAACAGCCGATGCTCTAATTGACATATTTTTTCATAATTCATTAATTTTTCTCTTTTCCAATTTGATTTCCCTTTCTCGATAGTTACGATGGTAGCTTCAAATGATTGTTCTGTCAAATATCAAATGCAGCGTTGTCGTACTGACAAGACTATATCGACAACGAATAATCTCCGTTCGGCGATGGAAATACTATCGTTTTTAGATGCTCCCATCAAGCTGCAATGAACGTTTCAATTGCCTTCTTATTTTTATATATTTCATCCAAGACAGTATTTTTAGGTTTTTGTTGCCATGAATCTACCCGAAAAATATCAAAATCTAGCTAACGTGCTTATTGTACCCTTAAAAAATTGTTCGAATGACCTTGCTGCAGAACTGATCTGCCAAGCGTAAAACATTATTTGTATCCTTGTTAAGCTTCAGAGAATTGAGCTCTGTCATTCCATCTATGACTGCAACTAACATGGCTGGATTAGTAGCAACTACAATTTCTTCAGGTTCACTAGGATTTTCATATGGCTCTTCTCTTCAAGCGCCTCTAGGTGTTAAAGAAGCTTGCTCTTAACCTGCTTGTGATGCATGGACCCATCACTACAAAACATAGACCTTGGGACAACGTTTAGTTCATACAGACCCATGCAATCTTGCAAATTTATATCTGGACGTGATTGATACAAAAGAACAATTCGAGAAAACAACTTTATGTTCTCCTTTGACTCTTTTTGCCATTAAACTGAACAGTTTAAGTTTCTGCTTAGGCAAAGTATCCCAAAAGATTTCAGTCTTAATAGTATGCGCTTTTCTACGGAAGTTTTGTGCAGTTTGAAGCCCTGGACTGACATGGAAGTGACATCGTTGTTAATCTCAGGTGGTGCGACAGTCATTGTTACTAGAATGTTCAGGTCAGTCCTGTCATCTGTGAAAGGGTTTACAGAGTTCAGTGCACACTCACTCAATTTAGTTGAGTTCCTCCTGATTCTGATTCTGATTGACTCAACTCATGATGAGTATTTTTCTCTTTCAGATCCCCTGGAATAAGCTCCTTTATGTTCGAACAAATCCTAGCTAGTTCAAGTGACACCAAAAAAAACTTGACCTTCATTTCTCGATTCTCCTGATTCAGAGCTTCATCGAATCCAAGATTACAGAACGGGGTGGCATTGCAGTTTCTATATCTGTGCTATTTAAAAATTTAATTTCTGTTACATACCCAGCACACAATGTACTGTAGTTTTGCATATTCAGTGCAAAAAATACTTTGTGAAGTCTTCCAGAGCCACTAGTCTTGTATAGATTCCAGTCACGACTGCGAACTGTTCTCTGAAAGGCCAACAGTATGAGGACCATTTTCATGTAGTTCCTGATGAGCCTCAACGTTCAAAGTTGATTCCTCGAACATGCATTTTCACAGAATGCATCAAGCTTTCTTTTTCAGCATGTCTTCTTCAACCAAAAGGGTGAGGATACTTCTGCACGATATCCTTTCTGCCAAGCTTCCCACAGTTCTGTTGCAAATGGAGAAACTTCATCTTTCAAGTTGCTTTCTTGACTCCAAAACCATTATATTTGTTAACCAAATGATGCATGTAGTGTCAATAGGTGAGCTATAAGTGATCGCGCCGCACATGATCCCCCTCTAGAATTTTCTTGACTATTCCACTCATCTTAAAATTCTTACATAATCTGACCAATCGCAGACCAAAGACAACTCGTGTTATCGCGATAACACCAGCTGTCTTTCAATTCTGATTGGAGGATCAGATTCGGTATTTTCAAAGAGGTAACCATGGCAACACAAAGTTTGGCAGTTCTATCTATATTAATTGTACCTGATTGTGTCAAAATGAGTCGCTTTGGTGCAAATTCAAATGAAATTATGAAACGAAAAATTATAATATTGACGATTTTATTAATTTGTTTATGACTGTTATACATTGTTCGTATTTATAATAATGAAGAAACATTATTCGTGAAACAGTCTAATGAAATTCAACTCGTGATTGAATTTATCTCATAAGTCTGTCTTTTATTTATGAACTGGACTGAATTGTTTTGAGAAATCAACACGAGTCCGCAGGACGAGTTTTCACGAAACAAATCGACAGACTTATCGCGAAAATTCAATCACTCGTGGTATTACTCCTGACAACATTACCGCTGTAGATCTCACTTTGTAGCCAAAGCTCTGGAATTTCACTATGGTCAATGTAGCTTCCAATGGCTTCAAGTATTGCCATTACAACGTGCAGTCGCCAGGTATCAAAACCCACTTTTCCTTCGTCAGCCATTTTTGAGTAAGTACGGTTCGTCCAAAAATCGTTTGTTCTCCTGACTTTTTTAGAACGTACAATAAAATGAAAAAAAAAAATATTGTAAATGTTAATAACTACTTATTAATAAATTTTGTTAAATGAAAATCAATTTAAAGATCATTCTTCCTTTCAAAAACACTTAGGCTAATGAACTCTGCAAAAATTTTTTGTTTACATGGTAATATTCAGAATTTGAAGTATAATAAAGTGATATTAATATATAAAAGGTAAAAATGTTGAGTAATGAACAATAATTGATAAGATACTTGAATGAAGTAGTCATATTTTTAATAGTTGATAAGATTTTTAAGCATTAAAACAAAAAAAAAAATTTTTCCCCAAGTATTTATCAACAACAATTGCTATAAATTCAATAAATAAATAAGTAACAACTAAACTTTTCTGCTAAATTTGTTTTTTATGTAATGGAAAATAAATAAGTCTTAAGTATTTTCATCGTATCTCCATTAGTTTGTAAATTATAATAATTTTAAGGATGAAGACCAGGTAAGAATGACGAAGTTAGAGAGAACTTATATTTAAAAATTAAATAAAAAATAATAAAAAAAAATTTAAGAAAGAAAAAAAATCATGTCTGTTTTTGTGACAGAAATTAGAATAGAAAAAAAAAATATAAGGTAAAAATTTATTTGTTTATAACAAATTGTTTATTGCATAAACAATGAAAAATTAAATAAAATGGAATTTTTTTTTTATATCAGAAAGAAAGACAAATAATGATTTAAAAAAAAAAAAAATGGTTCCTTAATATTAATTAGAAGCGGGAGAAAATAATTGTTAATTAACAAATGCGTTTTCAAGCAATAAAAAAATTTTTTTAAGGAACAATTTTTCTTTTAAAAATCATTATTTGTATCAAAGATTGAAATTCCATAAAAAAAATTTCAATTATCTTATAAACAACGCATTTGTTTATAACAATTTTTTAAACAATTAGAGATAAAAATTTTAAAAAATTATTTCTATGTAGTTCCTGATAACATAAAAACGGATTATTGATAATATTTAAAAAAAAAAAATTTTTTTCAATGATTAATTTAAGTATTTAATTTTGCAACAACGAAAATTGTTAATAAAAAACTGAAATATAAAAACTTTTTAATTTTTCCAACGGGGTTCTATTCTGAAGCCTTTCAAGAATTGCTCCAAAAGAGGAAAAAAATCTTAAATTTATAGTTTAACAATTATCACACTTGCAATGTTCATGTTCAAGCAGAAAAAAATTATTAATTAACTATTGATTAACTAATTGAAAAATTGTGATAAAAATTTTTTTCAAGCGGATTATTGTTCATTAATCTATTCAGTTAGTGCCTGAATTTTTCCAATTTTTTATTTTCATATTTATTATTTTAAAATAATTTTTATTGTTAAAGTGTCCAAAGTGGGTGTGGCTTGCCCGAGCCAGAGTACCCGTTTTCGGCCGTATTTTCATCCCTCTGGGAAAATTATAAATATTGATGCTACAATTTCGGGAATTGAGCTTTTTTTAGGAAATTTCCTCCTCTTTTTGAATCTTTTTTTAGATTTAAAAAATTTTAATTAGTTTTTGAGATATTTACAAAATACTAAAGCCATCTTTTTTTTTTAGTTAATTGTTAATAACTTTTACAATTTTTTCATGCGGAACTTCATTTTTTTCAAAAATCATCTGGATGTCATTCCGAATCGAATGACACCTCAATCATAATTTTCGGAGACTGCTGAAAAAAGTTGGTCTAAATGGCACTTGTTGACTAGACTAACGGGACCCAAAAAATACCTGTTAAGGAAACTGACTATTACCGTAAACTGTTAATTTTGAAATTTTACTCTGGCCATAATAAATTTTACATTAAAGAAAATACTATGTTTATTTAACAAAATACACACCCATTACGTATAATACTAGATGACAGTAACCACAGAACTACAAAACACCTTGAAAATCACCACAACTTTATTCCTAAAATACTAGTTTTCAGTGTAGCCACCAGTATAAACATAACGAATGCCGCTTTAAAAGAGGCTTTATCTAACAGAAGGTAGTAAAGTCGACTTTGAATAAAGCAGTCTTTATGAGGTTAATTATGGAACTGGCTTTAAGGATTATACCAAAATAAGTCCACCATATTCAAAATGGAATTAGGTACCTACTGTAAAACTGAATTATATGATTTCTTAGTTATTTATTTTTTCAATTGTTATTAATTGAACTTTTATGTAATCATATCAGTTTTATTATCCGATTTTTCGTTATCGAACAACAATCATCGACTTAATTTATTTAAATACGGCCTTGTTTCACAGAATTCAGTTTTCTGAAATATTTTTCTTTCTGTTCAATATGATTCAGATTCTTGTCGACAGTCATCTCGAATTTAACAATATTTTCAATCAATCAATATCAACCAAAAATGTTCATATCTAATATCTAATATAACTTTTTTTTCAATTGAAAAACTGCTTTGTGCGATACATGATTGTGTTTTAAATTGGAACAAAACTTTCAAAATCAATCAGATTGAAATGATGTCATTCCAGGCTCCAATTTTATTTGCCTTATACAGACCTCTTCCTCCTTGCCTTATGGTTCTGAAAATGCCAATAAACCTATAAGCCTGATGTAGTCCTCCTCGACCAACCGACTAAGACGATTTTTGTCATTGAATTTTCGGCTCTTGGCAACAAGAAGGTCGTCCGAAAAGAGGATGGAAACGGACTAAATATCGAGATCGACTCTTCCAATTCCGCAGGCTTTACCCAAACCATTCTGTTGAAATGGTGATTCTGATAATAGGGGCCCTTGGTGGAATGATGGGCACAGTGCTCTGAAACTTAAAAATCATACTGGCTAGCCGTAATTTGGCAGAAATCTCAGCCGGACGAATACAGAAGGCCGTCATCCTTGGTTCACTCTGCCTGCTCAGGGCACATGATTCTCGGACCCAATAGTCACTTACCCCACGGCGTGGGGAGTGGTTATTGATATATGATTCAACGCGCCCTCCAAAAGTGTCGGAGCATCGGAAACAGGGCCCGACTGGAAAACTCCAATCGGAAAAAAATATATATTCGCTTCCATTAATAGGTCGAGAAAAAAATTATCAAGAGGCTCTGGTCGGACTCAATTAAGAGTTGAACAAGTGCTTCCACCCCCTCAACCTGTGGAACCTAGAAGTAAAGTAGAGCTGAATTCCCGAATTTGGTTCTTCTCAACGTATTTGGTATATATAGATATAAATGTTCGCATTTCCAGCATTATGAGCATTTTGATATAAAAAATTATCCCATCGCATTTTGTTAATGAAAAATATTCAATAATATGTGAAGAAAGGAACCAACAACAGTATAAAGATATTGCTTACTCTTGATATGGAATCCAGCGATAATCTCATAACTGCATTCGCGGTAGTGAAATATAAAAATTAATATTCAGTTGAACGTTAAAAATGCATTCAACAACTGCATCTCTTTCTTGCAATATCGGGAGACTGATCAAAGTCCTGCGTTCCTCACGTTGGTTTTAATTGAGTATAATTGATAAAATTTCAATGTTTACAAGATTGTTTGTAAAACAATCGGAATGTATATTTATAACTCTGAATGCCAGTAATACCGATAGTTTGATGTTGATAGGATGAAAAACAATTAATCGTAATGGAAGTGAACAGGCAAAGGGAGCGCCAAATCTAGATTTCGATTAATAGATCTTGGAATATTGTTAATGGATGCTTATGAATTAATATTGTATAATTATTCAACGAGAAAAATAGAATTGCTACTACTAATAACATTTATTCCAAACTCGTGACTGCACAATTCACAATTTTATATTCCACTCACTTTAAAAATAACAAGAACTGGACAACATTGAGATGGGAGAGACACTTTGCAAACTTTTCGTGTTTCTATAATTATATTGATTCACTGAGTAATGTTAATGTAATTCCCATTTCATAACTCACTATAATGGGGATTATATTCATTTCTGATATCTCATCACGTATTTCAACAGGGGAGACGATTGCAATGTAAATAAGCTGTTTTATTAAAATTAGTACTTCTGTCGACCGGCTGCACCCTCTCTAGCAACCCTCAGGAGCATTCGAGATACTTGTGTGAGCTAGGGAAGACGTAGCCCTTACCTATTAACGTATGATGACTTGCACGGGACTGGTGATGGCGCTGGGATTCGAACCCAGATACCTATCGATGAGTAGGTTAAGATGCGTATGCTTTACTCACGCGCCAGAAACAGGCTACTTATTAGTTCACAGCTAATTCCTTCATCACGCACCTGATTGTATTATTCTTCGCTTACATACTACCGAAAAATTTTGATGTGAATACCACTCAGAAGTAGGTAGATTTCTACGTTTCAAACTAATTCTTCACTATCCTATCTGAATGGAATATCTGCACCAATCAATAGAGCATAAAATGAGTGATTTTTTTATCAAAAATACTAGTAGGAAACCGATTGTGCGATCACATGAAAGACAGTCCGTACTTAGTTATATTCTGTTATGTTCTGGACTCGCAACTATTATTTTTTATTAATTTGTTGTAAACATTAGTGTTTTGCCTATGTCCCTTGCGGAGGTTGTATTTTATCACCAAGAAATAATTCTAGGAAATCCTAGCCTGATAAAAATAGCAATCTGTATCTATAAAATTTCTCTTCATGAAATTGGTAGATATATTTTTTGGACGTGTACTGAATAGGATTAGAATGTTGATTGAAAATAAACCGATTCTAGAAAAGTTGGTTTTGTTTTTCGAAAATTTCTATGGGGTTATCTGACCATTTGCAAACAAAGAACATTTAGATAATACCATCACCACAAAGTCTGTGAATGAAAGGACTATAATTTTTATAGAACGGGAAGGGCGGCATACAGAATAAGATTATTGAGATACATCAATGAATGTTACGATGTTTTGTTGTAAATTTGGTTATAGTTATTTTAGTTTAATGTTTTTCACGCATCTAATGGTGGAAATAAAAAATATAAGATTTATGAAATTAATTCAAAAAACGAAAAATTATTCATGTTTAGTACAAATCGCTAGAACGAAAGTCTTTTGAATAGTTATGAAACTGTAGATCATTGTTTAGTTTACAGAAAAGAACGATATTTCGGGTTTGTTTGTAACTGAATTATTGGTCAGAAGAATAATGTAACTGGATAAAAATCTACTAAAAAGAGAAATACGAGTGTAATAAGAATGAAGAGAAATTCGTTTATTCGATTACTGACATATTAACGTCCATACATTAAAAATCCACATCAGTTTAACAATGAAATGAAAAAACTAGATGAATTTTGCAACAACAAAGACGAATTTCTGGAGGTGCATTTTCTTTTATTTTCTGGTAACAGGCTAATGTGGGTATTTTCTGGGCAAGATATCATTGAAGTCTCATATTCATCAAAATTATTAAATTTGAATCATGTTTCGTTCGAATCGATAAAGCGAAAGATTCGAAAGAAAAAAATGGAAAAAATTCGAAGTGACAGTAGAGTCCAAATTTGGAGCAAATGCATGAAATTGGAAACTGGGCAACTTTTAATAAAAAATTGTGTAAAACGGGTGAATTAGGGTGTGTATATTGTGTTAGTTTAAAGAAGGAAGAATTTTGAGTGTTTTTCCGCGGTAGAAATGTGTCCTAAAAAATTCCATTCATCACTCAAAAATAGGCCCATATCTCCGAAATCAGTTGAGACCACCAAATATTTCATTTGGATTTTTCAGGAGGCCAAACTACGTAAGTTCCAAAAAAAATTATGTTGATAGCTCGTGGCTATTAGTTAACGGAATTTTACCAAAATTTCCATATGTCGCGAACTTTATGTGTGACACTGTATGAAATGTGTATTAACTAAAATAATTTGACAAAAATATGTTCAAATTTAATGAACATTATCGAATTGTAACTATCTTCATAAATTGTCCTTGCAATATGGCTCTACCATTGGACAATTGAGCTATTATTATTATTATAACTCGATACTCGATAATGAAAGCCTCGACAGTTAGTCGAATTATTTTTATATTATATTGGGCACTGTAATACTTACTTTGTATAGGTAATAAATGAAATGAAAAATTATTAAAAAGAAATTGTTCATTTTCTTCAAAATGAATCAAGATGAATGGATATGCAGTAAAATAATAAATTTCACATGTAACCCTTTCAGTCCAACACAATAACACTCCAATGACAAATTCTCTTTTTCAACATCATATTGGATTTGGTAAAATTCCGTTAACTAATATCCACGAGCTATCAATATAATTTTTTTTGGAACTTACATAGTTTGGCCTCCTTAACAAAAAATCCAAATGAAATTTTTGGCGCTCTCAACTAATTTCGGAGATATGGGCCTGTTTTTGAGTGATGAATGGCATTTTTTAGGACACATTTCTACCGCGGAAATCACTCAAAATTCTTCCTTCTTCAAACTAACACAATGTACACACCCTAATTGACCTGTTTCACACTCTTTCTTTATTGAAAACGCTACTTCTTAGAAAAAAAACTCATCCTTCTTTTATGATCACATAACCTACAAATATCTAGGCAAAATGGTTGGTGAATTTTATTCATGTCAAGTTGGTTTCTGGAAAAAAAGTGAGTGAATATTTTCCTTTTCATGTTGAAATTAAATGCATAGGAAAGTTGGCTGTGCAAATATGCAAGGTTCAAAGTTACCAACTTGACATAAATAAATTCACTAAACATTTTACATAAATGTGTTGTTTTGATGTTTTCAAAAGAAGGTTGCATTTTTGGATAACCATTGCCGTTTTTTATAAAAAAAGTGTAAAACGGGTGAATTATAGTGTATACATTGTGTTAGTTTAAAGAAGGAAAAATTTTGAGTGTTTTTTCCTCGGTAGATGTGTCCTAAAAAATGCCATTCATCACTCAAAAATAGGCAAATATCTCAGAAATTAGTCGAGACCGCCAAAAATTTCATTTGGATTTTTTGTTCAGGAGGCCAAACCACGTGAATTATGTTGATTGCTCGTGGCTATTAGTTAACGGAATTTTACCTTGGATTTGAATTCATATCTATATAGGTTTCTTTTCAAAAGTCCACTACTCTTTTTGCAACATGAACTGCCACAAATTTTTTTTTCTCTGCCTCAAACTTGCTTGTCATCAGTACAGCTCAAGTTTAGTTATCTTTGTTTTGACGCTGCTTTTACTTCCAATTTTGCTGACGCTGGAACTTGTCTCTACATTTGACATTCCATCACGTGACCGCATTTGACGCTGAAATCCAGCATCTAGCGTCGGCAAGAAAATACACCCGTCTTTTCGACGAATGGGCTCAATTATCCAGGAAGGTGCTTTCGAAGGATCCCAAATTATCAAGTCAAATGACAATATCTATACATATTTTCTCTGCTACTACGATATTTATTCACTGACCTTTAAGAGATTTTTTCATTTGGTAATAGCAAGAAATTTTAACAAAATATGTAACCTTACTATAACTATTAAAACTGGATATGAATGATACAAAATTGTCAGAATTTCGACAACGCCTGTATTTGCGGTCTCCGGTTCAACGCGTAAACGCGTTTGTTTATGCCTTAGTAGGTTGGCAACACTCGCCAACGTTTATTCTAGAACTTTTCAAAAATAAATTGAATCTAAAAATAGAAGAACCGCATATAGACTCCTGCTATAGAGTTGAAAAATACGACAAAGGAAAAAATCGACCCATATTGGTGAAGCTATGTAACGAGTACCAGAAAAATCTAGTTTATAGAAATAAGAAGCTCTTGAAGAAGACTGGTCTAGTGATACGAGAAGATTTGACCTCAGAGCAGCTCAGTGTGTTGAAAGCAGCCGTTGTTAAAGTTGGTGATGGCGGAAATGTATGGACAAATTATGGAACCACATTTATGAAGTATGGCGAAACGGAAACAATACTCAAAATCACTAGTGTGGAACAAATCAAAAATATGTGAATTATTTTGTCAACTGATTTTAGATTACGTAAATAATTTTTTCTTTATTCGCCCCTCAATTTCTTGTTCATATTTTCATACTTCTTTTTCGTTTTTAAAATAAAGTTGTATTTTGCTTATAAATTTTATAGTTGTAGTCTCAGCAGTATTTCGTGCAATTGAGTTCTACCCAACAGAAAGTTTGGCTTATTCTTTTCTTTTTTTTGCGAGAGAGATAGATATAACTGCTTTTCTTTTTAAGTTTTTTAGTAATCTAAAGAATTGGATACGTTTTTATTATGACAAATTATTTCAGTATAGCGTGTATCAATGTGAGATCGCTGTTGCCCTCTTTACAAGAGGTAAAACTTATTATTTCAGAACACAGTTTTGATATATTGTCGGTATGCGAAACATGGCTTAGAAATGACGTAACAGATCGTCAAATAAATATAGATGGCTATAACTTATTCAGATTAGATCGAAACACAAGAGGAGGAGGTTTATGTATATATATACGAAAAATAATCAGTTGTGAAATACTCAATCTCCCAGGTCAATTTTGTGAACAACTTTGGTTAAAAGTGAAGCTAAAAAAGGAATTATTTGCCATAGGCGTGCTTTATAGGCCACCCTTTGAAGATGTAAACTCATTCATAAATAAATTCGAAGATACCTTAAGCTCAATCTATCCAAGGGTTGATAACGTTATTTGTACAGGGGACCTGAATATTAATCTCCTTAATTATGATAATGTTAACGTGAACAAGTTCTCCTCTATTCTAGAATCTTTTAATCTTACCCAAATTATAGATTCTCCCACAAGAATCACTGATTATACAGCTACCTTACTTGTAATCATTATTGGTGGAGAGGATGTACTAGAGAAGGGTGTCATCGAAAATGGTGGAATATCTGATCATTTATTGGTATATTGCAAATTACGATTGAATAGGGATAGACAGGGACCAAAAATGTGCACATATAGAAACTTCAAATATTTCAATGAAAATGATTTCGAGAGAGACTTATTTTTAACACCATTCTTCAGAATATTTGACATGAATGATATTGATGAAAAAATATCTTTTTTGGTAAACTGTATGAATAACTTACTTGATAGACATGCACCGATTATCACATCAAGAGTTACAAAAAAAAGAGCTCCGTGGCTAACAAGCGTTATAAGGGAGATGATGGCAACAAGAGACAAAGCATTAAAACGATATAGGTCATCCAAGTCAGACATCCATTTACAGTTCTACAAAGATATGAGGAACTATGTAAATCAAGCAGTCAAAAGAGAAAAACGATATATAATACATACATATGGCCAAAAAAACTCAAAGGAAATGTGGAAGACCTTGAAACATAATAATTTTTTACCCCAGAACTCATTTGAGATTCCTGATAATATGAAAAATCCTGATGATATTAATAATTTCTTCATCAACTCAGTACCCTCAACTGAACCTCCTCAGGAATTATTTTCATTTTACAGGAATCACAAACTAGCGGACAATAATTTTACTTTTAAAGAAATAAATGACTCATTTGTTTATCAAACGATCTGTCAGATCAAAACGAATGCAGCAGGATGTGACAATTTGAATATTAGATATATAAGATTATGCTCTCCTCACATCATAACTTATATCACCCATATAGTAAACTTTGCTCTAACAAACAATGCTTTTCCAGCAGCATGGAGAAGTGCAGTTGTAAAAGTGTTACCTAAAAAATCCAACCCATCTGAATATAATCATCTCCGACCAATCAGTATTCTACCTACTTTCTCAAAAATTTTGGAAAAAGCACTAGAGATACAACTAAAAGAACATCTTGATCATTTCTCGTTATTACCTTCAATACAATCGGGCTTTCGCAAAGGATATAGCTGTACAACTGCACTTCTACATATTGTAGATGATATAATCAGGGCAAAAGATCAAGGAAATAGTACAGTTCTTATCTTATTGGATTTCAGTAGAGCGTTTGACACGATAAGTCATGATTTGTTACTAGTCATTTTACATTACATAGGTCTCTCTAAAAATGCTGTCTCACTGATTGAATCATTTCTGAAAAATCGAAAACAAAAAGTTACTATTGATGGAACTGACTCTCATTATCTTGATGTTCATTCAGGTGTTCCACAAGGGTCTATTTTGGGGCCCCTGCTATTTGCTATTTATACAATCAATTTAGTGAACTGTCTTCAGCATTGTGAAATCCATATGTATGCCGATGACACCCAGCTCTATTACAGCTTTCCACATCAAGCAGTAGAAAATGCTTGTTCACGCATAAATAAGGACCTTGCGGCTTTTACTCAAACAGCTTTGAATCATGGCTTAATCATAAATAATGATAAATCGAAATCTCTTGTATTCGGCTCAAAAAACAATCGTACTCTCATTCTTCATTCTGTGAATATAAACATATACAATGTGAATCTTGAAATAGTGAAGAGTGCGAAAAGTTTGGGCGTTGTGCTCGACTCTGATTTGAGATTTGATAATCACATCAATAAAATATTACAACGTGCATATTTTATGTTGAGAGTTATCTATAGTCAAAGGCATTTTTTTCCATTGAGACTGAAAGCTACATTATGTGAAACACTTGTTTTATCAAATTTTACCTATGCAGACGTACTGTATAGCCCTTTTTTAACCAGCCAATATGTAGGAAAGATACAAAAAGTTCAAAATTCTTGTCTACGACTCATCTATGGCATAAGACGTCGTCAAAGTATTTCACACAAATTGAAAGATATTGGCTGGTTGAATATGGAAAATAGACGAACTCTGCATTCTGCAATTCTCTTCCACAAAGTTATTATTAGTAAAACTCCCTCATATCTGCATAGGAAAATTACATATAGAGCCGACGTACACAATCTCAATGTGAGAAATAAAGGATTGCTCACCCCACCCAGATTCAAATCAGAGTTTTTCAGACGTAGCTTCAGCTTTCAAATATGCGCAATCTACAATAGCATACCTGAACATATAAAACAAAGTGGGTTACAGCGATTTCGACTGAACTTGAAAAGTCATTTATTGAATTCACAATAAAATCCAGATATTTCTCTCGTTTCTTTCTCAATTTTATATTATACTGGACAAATAAAAATTACTTCATGTATACCGCAGCGAGTTTAAGGTTAAGTGGAAGAACAATTAATAGCGACTGGCCCCAGGGTTGGTCTCTATAAAAATTGAACTTCGCCTTTTATTTTCATTCCGTACCATTATATTCACATACTTTTTTTTTTGTTTGTTGATTTTTGTATTATTTTAACGAATGGAAATAATAAAGACGGTTATTATTATTATTATTATTATTATTATTATTAACGACAGAGCTCTCCAGAACCGCAAGAGTTAAATTCAACAGTGGTTTTAATTTTGTTTAATTCACCCACAAGAATTATTTTCTCCGAAATGAATATTCTTAGATTTTCTTGCGTATAATTTAATATACTCTCTCATCAGTGTTACTAAATTTAAAATGATGACCCAATTCCTAGGGTCATAGAAATATATAAAGCTCTTCAGAGATTATCCATTTGACAAGCTTTTTAGAGATTGATTAATTTTTTGACTAGGTGAGGTAATTCAACATGTCTAAAAAGAATTAACTATAGTGTACCTGATAATTTCACAAATTGTAGAATTCCTGGCTTTCTATATGGAAGGAACAAAACAAGTTGCAAGCAGTATCCAATGGAATCTGCCAGGATAGAAAATCAATTATTACAGTGACTAAACTAACTACATTTATCTCGACGATCTCTATAAGCTTCAAATTCGATAGCATTGAGTTGAGTCAAAACTCCCTTCAGTTTATGTCGCGACATATAAGTGGATCAAATAATCCTATACTTCAGATTGAAAAAAAAAATTACTTCACAGCAATATGTCGAATTTCGTAACGTGAAAGTTCCTGTGTTCTGCGAATTAAACTACGAATCGTTGTTCTTTCATCAAAGGCACCAAACTTTTGAAAATCGCTAACTTCACATGAAGTTAGCGAAACATTATAAGTCTATTTAAAAAAAAGCGACAAATTTTTTTTCTCCGCAAGTAATTAGCGACAAAAAGGCGGCAAATTATAGAATAATCTGTTTTTAATTTTAATTTTTTCGGGGTTGTCTCGCTATAACTTCATATAGGTGTTATTTTAGACACTGAAAATTATGTACAGAAAATGTTTCTAGGCGGCAACTTTACCGGCACATATACTGCAATAACATGTTTCTGCTGGGTTCTGCCGGTTTCTGCGTCAGTCTTCACTCTTCAACAATCAGGTGGGGCTTTATGCGGGAATCCACGAGTATTTGCGAAGTTTCTTTTAAGATTTCACCAAGGATTTCAGGATTTATGTTGAATTTGATCACAAATTATTCATCACTAAATATTAACGCCATCTGTTGTAAGTTGGTTAAAACCTATTGTAATACCATTCTGTGGTTTTGGTCATGAAACATAAAATAAAAGTCAGTCTGTGCTGATATTTCAAGCAAGTAGCACGTGTGTTTCATTTTAACAGGTTATGGGCCCAGTCTTTTCCATAACGGTAATAAGTATATGAAAGTATTGTTATTGTTGAAATTGCAAGAATGGCTGGTAATTACATAGTGAATGTTCCGAAATTAAAAGGACGCGAAAACTATGGTGATTGGGCGTTTGCAGTCGCCGGCGGGCGATGATGACGCCAAGGCGAAGGCGAAATTGATCTTGACTATAGATCCATCTCTATAAGTTCATGTGAAAGGTGCTGAGAACACTAAGAAATTATGGGAGATATAAAAGTCCATGTTTGCTGATAGTGGTTTTTCAAGACGAATCAATCTGCTGCGAAGTTTCATTTTTACCCGCTTAGAAAATTGTGATTCCATGGAAAACTATGTAAATCAAATCGTTGAAACAGGAGAGAAATTACGTGCTACCGGATTCAATATCGATGATGAGTGGATTGGTTCATTATTGTTGGCAGGTCTAACTGAGAAGTTCTTTCCCATGATAATGGCTATTGAGCATTCCGGCATTGCCATATCCGCAGATGTAATCAAATCTAAACTGATGGATATAGAAGGTAATGGCAATGCCGCAGAGGGCTCTGCGTTTTACAACAGATCAGGTTGGCGCAAACGAAATGAACATGTTGGTAGCAGTGGTATCCAAAAGAACCAAAACTGTCAAAAGTCAAAAGTTAGAAGTGATGTCAAATGTTTCAGGTGCAAACAAATTGGACATTTTAAAAATAGATGTCCCAATAATTCAGGTCATTCAGGACAGTCAACTGAATCCACAACAAATGCCTTCAGTGCTGTATTTTTAAATAGAACATTTAATCAGAAACAATGGTACGTGGACTCTGGTGCAAGTTTTCACATAACTGCAAATAAAGACTTGTTGAAAAATATGTCCTGTGATACATAAACGAAAGAAATAATGGTTGCAAATAAAACTAAACTAGCTGGTGATAGTTCAGGCGAGGTTAACTTGACAACTAGTGTTAACAACCAGCATTTTGATGTTATAGTGAGAGATGTACTATATGTCCCAGGTTTAACTACGAACTTATTGTCAGTAAGCCAATTGATAAGGAAAGGAAACAGTGTCATATTTGATGACAGTTGCTGCAAAATCTACAACACACAAAATCAGTTGATAGCTACAGCAGATTTATTAGATGGAGTCTACAGATTAAACATTCACACCAGTGGAAAAAGTTTGTTCACAAGTTCCACAGTTTCTGGAAATGTTTGGCACAGTAGGTTTGGACACATAAATAGTGAATACCTCAACAAAATGAAGAATGGGTTGGTAAATGGACTTAGTTACTCTGGCTCAGTAAAAATAAGTAATCAGAATTGCTTCACTTGCTGTCAGGGCAATCAGGCAAGATTGCCGTTTTCTAAGAAGGGCAGTAGAGCTTAAAATTTACTTGAAATAATTCACGGAGATGTGTGTGGTCCAATGGAGACTAAGTCAATTGGAGGTTCCAGATATATTTTGATCCTAGAAGATGATTATAGTCGTATGGCTTTTGTTTATTTCCTAAAATCAAAAGACGAAGTGTTTGACTTTTTCAAAGTTTTCAAAAACATGGCTGAGAATCAACTGAATAGGAAAATAAAGGTCTTTAGGTCAGACAATGGAGGGGAGTTTTGTTCCAAGGAATTTAAACAATTTTTGAAGAACTGTGGTATTATTCATCAGAAAACAAACCCTTACACACCTCAACAAAACGGCATGTCAGAAAGGCTTAACAGAACCATTGTTGAGAAAGCAAAGTGTTTGTTATTTGAAGCAAATCTAGAGAAAAGGTTTTGGGCTGAAGCTGCCAATACAGCTGCATATTTACGCAACAGATCCCTAGCTTCTGGTATTGAAGTAACCCCTTATCAGATATGGACAGATGAAAAACCAGATATAAGCAATCTGAGAATATTTGGTAGCACTGCTATGGTCCATGTTCCAAAAGAAAACCGATTAAATTGGGATAAAAGGCAGTAGAACACATTTTAGTTGGTTACAGTGAAACTGTGAAAGGCTACAGAGTATATAATCCTAAGAAAAACATGGTAATTACGAGCCGAGATGTAACCATCATTGAAAAAATTAAAAACGAAGTGGATATTATAGTAAATGATATGGATGAAACTGATAAAGGGGGAATAGATTCAGTGGGAGAATCATCACATGTGGATGAAAGTTTGAATGAAACTTTGGAAAATTCTAGCAATAACGAAACTGATGATAGTGACTTCATTCCTGAACATGAAGTAAATGAACCAGTAATGGCCAGAAAATCAGAAAGAAAACCTAAGCCTAAAATTTTTGATGATTACATAACTTACCTGTGTGTTGGTAATGACATTCTTCAAAATGATCCAGTAACGTTCAATGATGCTTTGTCCAGGGCTGATAGAGACAAGTGGAAGCAGGCGATTAAAGATGAACTACAGTCTTTTGAGGATAATGATGCATGGGAGTTGGTCGATATTCCAGTAAACGGCACCATTGTGGATTGCAAGTGGGTATTTAAAAGAAAAAGTGATAATGAAAATAATGTGCGGTATCGTGCGCGACTAGTGGCTAAGGTCTTCACCCAAAAAGCAGGTATCGATTTTGATGAAACATTTGCTCCAGTTGTAAGACATTCTACATTAAGGCTATTGTTAGCATTGTCTGTAAAATTGGAATTAGAAGTAACACATTTAGATGTAACTACAGCTTTTCTTAATGGCATTTTAACTGAAAATGTCTTTTTGAAGTTACCAGAAGGACATGAGGTATGTAATTTCAAAAATAAGGTATTAAAATTGAAGAAAGCCATTTATGGGCTGAAACCATGCTCTAGGGCCTGGAATAGAGGGGTTGATGAGTATCTAAAGTTCTTGGGTTATGAACAATCCAAGATTGAACCTTGTTTATATATGAAAATAATAGATGGTCTCATAACAATTGTTACTTTATTTGTTGACGATTTTTTAATTTTTTCGAATAACATAACCGAAACAAATGTTTTGAAATCTAAACTTGGTATGAAATTTAAAATCAAAGATTTAGGACAAATCAAGCAATGTTTGAGAATGAGAGTTATTGTTGATGAGAAAAATAAGGTTATAACTTTAGATCAAGAAAATTATGTGAATCAGATATTAACAAAATTTAATATGTCAGATTGTAAACAAATTGCTACACCTATAGAAACTAATGTTAATCTTACCAAGGGACAAGATTGTAAAAATAACATTTCATATCAACAATTAGTAGGTAGCCTTATGTACCTCGCTGTACTGACTAGGCCAGATATTGCTTATTCAGTGAGCTATTTAAGCCAATTCAATAATTGCTATGATGAAAGTCATTGGAAGCAGGCTAAACGTATTTTAAAGTACTTACAGGGAACTAAAAATTTTGGTTTAAAGTTTGTAAAGGATAGTGCAGAATTAGAGCGCTTCGTTGATGCAGACTGGGCAAGTGATTGCCTTGATCGTAGGTCCTATACAGGTTTTTGTTTCAAGCTTTCTGGCTCTGCGGTATCCTGGGAGAGCAAAAAACAAAAGACAGTTGCTATGTCGAGCACGGAAGCTGAGTACATGGCTGTTTCAGAAGCTTCAAAGGAAGCTATTCATTTAAAGAATTTGTTGAATGAACTAACTGGCAAAAATATTTGTGTCACGCTGTACAATGACAGCCAGAGCGCTCAGAAACTGTGTGCGAATCCTATTCTGAATAAAAGGTCGAAACACATAGATGTCCGACATCATTTTATCAGAGAAGCCATTACAGAAAATCTAGTTAAAATTGAATATTTACAAACGGCAGATATGCCAGCCGATGTATTGACAAAAGGTTTGAGTTCTGTTAAACATTATGAATTTGTGGAAGAGTTAGGACTTGTCAATTTATAATTTAGCTTTTATTGAATATTTTGTGAAAGTGGGAGTGTTGAATTTGATCACAAATTATTCATCACTAAATATTAACGCCATCTGTTGTAAGTTGGTTAAAACCTCTGTTGTAATGCCATTCTGTGGTTTTGGTCATGAAACATGGAATAAAAGTCAGTCGGTACTGATATTTCAAGCAAGTAGCACGTGTGTTTCATTTTAACAATTTACACTTGGATTTCAACATTCCAGAAGAATTTCAAGATTTCATAAGGATTTCAAGATTTCATTCGGATTTCAAGATTTCTTGTAGGATTCCTCAATTCCTGAAATTTCTGGATTTCACAAGGATTTCATGGGGATTTCATATTGGATTTCTGAATTTTATCAAAGATTTCGGAATTTCAGGTTGGATTTCTGGAATTCAACATGGATTTCAAGGATTTCTGGTCATGTTGTACACCAGATTTCCGAAGTGAGACACCCCTCGCTGGTCTTCTAACCACACTAACAAAGAAAAGAAACATATGCTCAGGTTATTTCTCAGACGAGGAGGCAAGCAATTCCATCACCAATACTAGTCAAAATGATCACCTATGCTGCAACCGTTAACTCATCATAGGATACGATGCAAATTTACATCACACATTATGGGGAAGTACTGATAGTTCATTTCAACAAAAAGGTTGCTATAAGCTGGTGGTATAAGCATCTGGAAACTCTCCAGGTGTGGTGAGAAACTTTTCAACAAAGAAAAAGCCAAAAGAAGTCAAACTCATGCAGTACAACAAATAAATTAGAGAAACTAGAAGATAATCGTGAAAGCACAATTTGCAGTGTGGGTTTTTCTAAATGATAGCAGAGAATAGTAGATAGCACCCGAAGCAAGCCAAAACCCAGAGGGCACAATCATATTGCATGAATATCCTAGGCATATTTCACCGGAATATTGGCATATTCCAGAGATATGCCATATCCTCCAAAACATGTGCTATGCATATTCCATCGATATTCAAGGTCACCATGAAATATGTTCCAGGAATATGCCATACATCTTCCACTGCATATGCCAGGAATATTCCATATCCTGCAAAGCATGTGATTCGCATATTCCAGGAATATCCTAAAACATATTCATGACATATGCTATATATATGTTTTCTTGACATAAAAATATGCCCGAAATATATTTTTGTATGCTTCTTGAAGATGAATGCAGAACATATCCAGGGTGTCTAGTTTATATATGGAATAAACTACCCTTGATATATCGAATATGAGGTACAATGTAGTATTATTTTGAGTAAGAATAAAAAATGAAATACAAAAAAAATTATTTATTGCAAAAAGACAAATACAACATACATATGTATTCTGTTACACTATCTTGGCCATTATCAAGACCTTTGGAAATTCAGATCTGCATTGACACTAACACAAATTACTCAAATCGGTGTCATTACACTTTTCAGTTCTTCTCTTAATCCTAAAAAAAAACAATCAGAAGAAAGTAAACCTCGTTGTACAATAATTTACTTAGTGTTCTATTGTAACTCTCAGTAACTTAGATCAGGAAAATGGTATGTTCTTCGATTTCTCAGTAAATTGCTATGTGAGTGGGATATACATACATACCCCTAAAAATACTATTAATATAGTATAGAAAAAAATTGATGAATTATATTTATTTTGATAATTAAGCATGTTGATTGATATTTGCAACATATATATTGAATAGAAGTGATATTTAATAAAGGGGGAATACTTGAAAATGATGTAAGTGAATGGATAATGAATTTGACATTTAAATATTGTTAAAATACTATGGTAAGGTTAGTCTAAAATTCAATTAAATTGAAGTAATGACCAAGTATCTAATTTTTATATGCATTGTCTCTTATTACAAAAAATATTAAATATTCTAGAACAGTTGGTCAACGTTGAGAAAAAACGTTTTTTGAATATGTTAAACTACATAGTATAAATTATGTAAAGGTAAATTTTAATTCAAATTGACGTGATCTCTGTGGTATATTTTTACCTTTTATCAAAGTAGCCATGTCTACATTAGATATTTTTTTCCTTCCATTTCCTCCAACCTAGCTAAAGGTGTCTTAAAACATAATCGTCAACTAACTGAGGCATATATCTCCTAATACACTGATGCGTCCAACATGAAGAAGCTTTGTCATCTATGAATAAAATTATTAAATCTTTTCAGTTATAGTGCACTAATAACAACAATTTAACAACAAGCACTCATCAAAGTATTTGTGAAGGAAGTAACAAATACTATGTTTTTGTCAGTAAGTTTTCCACCCAACTCCATCAACTCTATTATGTAAGACTGGAATATCTTGCATATTATTTTCTTTCTTAAAGGAAAGTTCAATGAAAAAATGCATAAATATACTTTTTAGAGATTTACTTACTTTTACAGCATAAACATTTTTGTTTTGCTGTGGTGAAATAAATTCTTGAGTTCGACAGATCCGAAATACTATTCACTTCCTTTTCTTAGTCCACTCTGATACTGTTACAAACTGAGACGAGCTGGCTAGTTGCAAATTGATACCTGAAAAAATATATAATTTGTTATACTCACGAATGAAAACTATGAAAACTAAAAACAGAAAAGATTTTGGAACTTTTGATAAGGAGATTCGGACAATGAGTTAAATTCCGAATTATCTTACCTACCAAGAGTCATTGGTGATTTCAACTGCGGATATTTTCTAGCAACTTTTTCTGGAATATGTAGTAATTCTCTCAACAGCACTACAAACTACAACACTTCCACCCATACGAGGGCTTTCACTTTCACTAAAAACATTATCTAAACAAATTTCCGTAAATTTCATATACGATTTTGATACTTGACGATGGACAAATGACAATTACAGCTGACAATATCAAATATCCATAAACTGATCGCAGTGCCAATCGCAAGAATTCCTTTTTACAACACTTCTCAATAGGCAATTCGCATGAACTAATCAGAACTATCCTGGCCAAGGCGGTATATTTGAATCGATGCTAAGTATTCAACTTGGTTAGCAAGGTAGTTTGGTTAGGTTAGATCATGGTCCCTTCTTTTTTCATTTTTAAGCCATAAAAGAAGGGAACATGATCTAATTTAACCAAACTGGACCTTGATATCCAAGTTGATCCTCAACGTAACCTAAAATTACATTGCACACCACAAGGCGCAATTAAAATAGAGTGTTGTGAATAGGAATTCTTGCGTGCCAATCAGCTTTGATTTGTCAGTCTCGCTTCGAGCGCAGATAACCGAAACATTTGATTGGTTGAAATTCCACTTCAAACGTACTACTTCATAAACTAACCAATTAAATGCTTTATTTTGGCTACGAAACTTTTTTAATGCATGTGGTTTTACAGTTGTTATTAAATTCGAGAAACATATTTCATATTTTTCTAACAAAAAGTTCCTTCAAATTGAAATGCCTTTGGAATATTCCCAGAATATTCAAAAACTTACGTTTCTGCTTGATATGCCTTTTGAATATACCAGCAATATTCAAGGAGAATATTTTATGGATATGAGTGGAAATATATTCCAGGAATATTCTCAATGTGTATAAGATCAAATAAATATTCATGGAATATTCCAGGAATATTGCAATATCTGTTGGAAAATAGGATGTTGTAGGCATATTCCAGGAATATTGGGTGCCGTCTGGGAATGCTCTTAAGAAAATTCACTACCATTATATATGGCATATTTACTACGGACCCTCAAATGGTAGAAGTAACTTGGTACGTATGTTCTGTTGTATATTTGGCACTCTTAACCGTTTTATGGTGACAAAATTTCCTTTTTTACATTTGGTACGTTTCTTTCTATTTTTATTTTCGTTACTCGAATATTTTTCTGCATTCCTCTTCCTTGCATACCCAGACTGGTTGTTGAATCAATATCAACTACTTATTCAAAACTATACGGGGGGCACCAGTGGAAACTACAATGTTGAATTTACACGAAATAATGTACTGAAACAACTAAGGCAACCTATTCTAAACGGGATAGAAATTCCTTCCACTATAATTTAACAGGGAATCAACATAGATGAAAAGCAGAAGTAGCAGAAAAGTGTGCGGAAAAAATGGTGGCTGAAACCAGACGTTACTGCATGGTTCTATGCCAGAGTCATCAGAACCAAAAACATGTTTTGGTGGTTTAGTCTTTGGCCACCAGACTCAATTGGATGGGGTGGTGCGACGACTCATAAGATTGTGAAGACAAGCATGTCTGACTGCCACTGTTGAAGGAAGCAGGCATATTCAGCTAGCAACCCCTGACTATAGAACAATACAACAGATCTCAGCAGATAAACTCGGTATCGCGCTCGCCAGTCATAATCAAATCAACTACTGCTACCGTGGACATGAAAACCACCCCAACAGCTGCACTAGGAGTCTTGCTTGTATTCTGTCATTACTTCAAATATACATTCAAGCAGACGCCAGGTCGAGGAGGAAATCGAGGACAAGCACCCATAAGCAATATTGCTTATTTCCATGAGAAATGACACATGCTGTATCTGGGTCAATAATTAATGGGTTTTTGGTCAATACAATAATTTATTGATAAGGCTTATGTTACCTTCCCGCCTTCTACTACGTTGATATAATGGATGGATGAAGATGAGTTGCAATTTGGTAACTTCAAAATGAAATAGCAGTAAAATTGTAGTGCATTTAGAAATTGACCATGCAATTTTTTTCAATTTTGAAAAAAAATTCTCCATTACTCAACATGAGCGAGGACTATTTTTTCGTATTATAATTATAACAAACGGCATCTTTATCACAGTTGATTCAGATCGCGCTGATGCTTGTACAAGCCAATATCGCGGTAGGAAAGAATCGAAAGGAGCAAACGGATTGCTCGAGGCGACTATCAATACTTGTAAAAATTCTTTTGTTCCAACCGAATTATTAGTGGGCGTTACAACTGATGGAGAAGCTGCAAATACTGGCAGAGACGGTGGCCTTTGGAAATTTTTAGAGGACTATCTAGAACATAAAAGACTCACTAAGATGGTATTATTGTCATCGATCTGACCTAGCAATGGAACCAGCCTTAGATTTGGTACCTGAACTAAAAATGTGAATGAGCAATTTGAGAGGAACTTCGAGGTATTTTCTATCCTCTCATTTTGAAGTGCGACTTCTAGAATATGTGCATAATAACTGCAGTGCTGCAAAATCTCCCTGGGTGCATCAGATGTTTGCAAGAATTGATAGCCGACCCGGACCCCTCCATGCGTCGTGTAAAAAGTACTGCAGCCGGAAGACATGGGATGGGATGATTCTCTCCAATACAAGCAAACTTGTTTGATAGTGGACATCACTGCGATTTCTCAAACCTTGCAGAAAAATCTCCAGAAGGAAAATTCAATAACGCCTTACGGAAATTACAGTTGATGGACAGTTTCCAGGGGATCACGAAGAAAAGATGATGAATGATGAGATGCATAATGAGGGTGAGCAAATATTGTTGGTGAGGAAAAGGCCAAAACTTGGTGGTTCATCACCACAGGCGTCAGAGGAAAGAATTGGATTTGTCCTTCATGAATTACTTGGAAGACCGTTTAAATATAGAAGAAAGCAGCTTTATGAAAGCTTCCAGTTTGTTCCTTAACGCCAAGATGCCTAAGGAGATGATTATGGAGAGCATTGATTGAGAACGTTTTTAGTGGAGGAGATGCTATATCTGAGTTCTCATTGAACGTATGTGACTGCTGACCTCAAATAGAAGAAATCAGTGACCTCGATATTTCCTTCTGTCTTATAAATTACAACAACTTATTCCTGCAAGTGTTACAGAGCACGAGTGTTACAGAGATTGATCTGCGCACTCATAGTATGTTATCGCCATATACGAAGATAGTCGAAAAAGTGATTTCTCATTACAATCAAATTAAATCAACACATCTCATGTCTACAACTAAGAAAACAATCAATGCCAGAATGTTCATAGCGTTAAATGGGATTGGAACGGCACATTACGACCCACGACCGGTAGCTGCCGTATTTTTACTAAACAAGGAACGCCGTTACTGGAAATCAGTCTTATCTGTTTATACAAATAGAGGGTTCGTGAAGAAATTTTTTGGAAAGGAAGCGAATTTGTGATCGTTCACCATTGCTCAATAAAGTAAGACATAAAGAAGATAATCTCACTGAGCTAAGGCAAATCTGAGCAGTCAGATCAGACATAAGTCTGAGTACCAGAACACACATATTATAAATGCGATGAAGAGGATGATTCACTTGCCCATGAACGAGCACTAGGAATGAGACAGGCCAAAGAGACAGCTATCATTCACAGAGTGTCTACTGAGCCACAAATATTAGTTGGACTTTTCAGTGCCTAGTGGGCTCAACAAACAAATGAATAAAATTGGTCTGGCAGAAGGAGGAGAAACATCAGCGCACTCATAGTATGCCTCTGCGAGAGTTTCCTGATACATGAGAATTGTAGAAACTGAACTATAGATAATCTCGTAACGTAAAAAGGCCGCAATGTAGAGGCTTGTACCCAGGAAGCCTCAAACAAATCTAATCTAATTTGATCTATATAAAGTCACACTCGTTTTCACTTCAGTTAGGAAACGATTAATAAGGACAGAAATCTATCCATCCATCGCGTTATCGTAGAGGCTCATACCAACCGAATGCGCTCCACAAAATCGCCAACAATTGAACAAAAAAGTTCAAAATACCGAGACATAAACCCAAAATATATAATCAATAGATAATCATAGATCAACACTCGACAACATCATACATTTGGAGAGTCAAATACATGAATCATTTGCCAATAAACAGAAATGTATGGCAGTTTATATTGATAAACCTTTTGAAACAGCATGGCGTCATCAAATCATATCCAAATGTCTGCAATGGGGATATCAGGAAAATATCTTAGCCTTCATTAAGAATTTTTTGAGAAACAGGGTTTTTCAAGTCCGTCGCTGGAACATTATCACAACACAAAATCCAAGAAATCGGCATACCGCAAGGCTCAATTATGAGCCCAACACTGTTTCTTATTGCACTTAATGATGCCATTCAGTCCTTAAAAAAACCAGTCCGAGCAATACTCATGCAGACGATTTGATCATATTTGCGGAAGAAAAAAACGTCGATAATTTAGCAACCACTCTACAGGAACATATTAATTTACTCGAAACATGGTCAAAGACTACAGGCTTTGCTTTCTCCCCAAGTAAAACGAAATGCATATTGTTTTCGAAAAGAATTATACTGCCGTGCTAAACATAAAGGGCGTATCTGACAAATTTGTGGGTATTGAATTT
The DNA here is from genome assembly GCA_958502065.1 of Chrysolina americana. NCBI lineage: Eukaryota > Metazoa > Arthropoda > Insecta > Coleoptera > Chrysomelidae > Chrysolina > Chrysolina americana. The sequence goes on from OY293416.1 coordinate 50,914,952, forward strand.
AGGTCAGTTTTGGTTTGTCTGCAGCATTTCACACATATCCTTCTAGGATTGAATGTCGTTATTGAAAATTAACTGTTATTACAAGTTTATGAAAACTGTCATATCTGCAAAAATTGCCCCCAATCTAATAGTAATTCATGATTTTTTCGAAAAGATGAAAACTGCAGATACGCCCTTTATGCTTAGCACGGCAGTATAGTGAACATACCAACACTTGGAACGTGGAAGGGCTTGTGACACAAACAACTTTCACCAGAAATCCTAGGAACACAGATTGGGAAAAATACACCACCAATCTAAATTGCAACCTAGAACTGATGAAGTTTAACGGCAATAGTCACGTCAAATTTGAGCAGACCCTAGAGACGGTTAACGGGTCAATTATGGATGCATACGAGTCCAGCTGCCCCATAAAAGAAAAGAAATCACACAGTGGCACAAAGCCAAGCAGGACGGAGATTGGCAGGGATACACCGAATGGCTGACAAAATATAGTAAAGAAATAAGGACAGCCAAGAGGAACAGCTTCAGGAGCTTTTGTGAGACAATCACATCAAGCCCCACAGCAGCCAGATTGTAAAAAACTATGGCGAGAGGCAGAGAGCAAGGACCAATGTCATTCAGAAGAACAGATGTTAGCTACACAGAGGATGAAGAGCAATGAGCTCTCCTCCTACTGGAGACGCACTTTCCAGGTAGAATACCATTTGAACCCGACATATCACTGGAAGAACAAGGTAGAGCTAGACGAGAAGACTGGGAGGTAGCAATAACCATATGCACTCCCCAAAGATTGAAATGGGCAATTGACTCTTTCCAACCATTCAAGTCACCCGGAATTGACGGTATATTTTCAGCCCTTTTACAAAAAGGACAGATGGAACTACTGCCATTTATTACTAAAGCAACCAGATTCAGTCTGGCGCTCGGGTACATACCAAGCAACTGGAGGAGAGGGTAACCTTCATTCCGAAAGTAGGAAATTTCGACAACACCTCTCACGAAGCAGTAAATAGGGCCCTAATGAACAAGGGAGTGGACAGAACTACATCTAGATGGATGTGCCAAATGGTGGCAACAGGAACTGCTGAAACGAAAGTGGGCGATATCTGCTTTCGGATCAGCACAGCTTTCGGATCAGCACAAACAGGAAATGCCCACAAGGAGGGGCACTATCACCTCTGATGTGGAGTCTTGTAGTAGACGAACTACTCGGAACAATAACCGGGAACGGAGTCACTTGCCTTGGATATGCTGACGACATAGTAATTATGGACAAAGGCAAATTCTAAGGCACCCTCTGCGATCTCATAGAAAGGGAGCTACAGATTACCAGAAGATGGTGTCTTTCTGTGGGGTTGAGAATTAACTCATCAAAAACCACATTGGTACCATTCACTAGAAGAAAAAAGTTTCAGCACCAAAGGGCTGTTCGCCTTGATGGAGCAGAATTAGAATAGAAGCAAGAGGTGAAGAACCTAGAGCTTACTAAGGCAAGACCTAGACCTAGACCTAGACTCAAAACTACTCTGGAACAGACACGTAGAAAAGATCGTTAACAAGGCAAAATCATCACTGATGGTGTGCAGGAACATTGGAGGAAAAACCTACGGAGCAGTAGTGTGGCACGGCAGAACCAAGAACCATAACAAAGAAAATCCTGGAGAAAGTGCAAAGACCAGCATGTCTTTGTATAACAGACGCAATGAGGTCGACTCCAACAGCAGCAATAGATATAATTCTGGACCTCACTCCTCTCCATATCATGGTGAGGAGAACTGCTTGGGGAGCAAATCTCAGGTTGGCTAAAGTCGGACTCAAAGAGATTGATGGAGTGTTATGCTGTACATCACAAGAGATTGAATATACTGGGATCACACCAGCTGACTGTGGGAGAAATACCACGAATAGACCCCCTCAAAATCCTTGAATTCCTCAAGGAATTGGGACTTGAGAACACCTTGAAATAGCAGACAAAGATGGGGCTTTATAGATCTAATTAGATCGCAACGCATCAGTCACTATCCATACCATTACCATTATTACCACTTGCATTATATAAAATAAATTTAATTTTCACAGACAACCTAAAATGTTTGGGAATAATATTTAATCAGCAGCTGAATTGAAAATCATCAAATATCTCATTCATTCGTGTCAAAAAAGGTCCAATCTTATGAAATACCAAGCCCATAAACAATGAGGAGCAGATGGATTGACCTTTCTCACTCTATATAGAAGTCCTATACGCTCCAAAATCGATTATGGTTGTATTGCGTATGCCTCTGCAGAATACTGAAAACTCTGGACACTCACCACAACTCACCTTCACATATCATCCTAGGAGCCTACAGAACTACCCCAATTGAAAGTCTGTAATGCCAACTCGGAGAACCAAGGACCGTACCTTGGGGTACTCCGTATTTAACAGCCAGGAATTCACTAATAACATCGTTTATTTTTACAGTTTGATATACATATATTCGTCATGTAACTAATAGATCTAATGAAGTAATTCTAATACCAATATCCTCTAGAGTTTGGAATATGGTAATTCATGGCTAACGGTGTCAAAAAGTTTCGACAGATCTATAAATACACACAAAGATGACTTACTTCCCTTTTTTCAGTTATGGAGAGGATATCATCTTGTGTGAAAATTTTCTGTTGGAATCCAAACTGTCGTTCAGAAAGTTTATTATAATTTTTTATGAAATTTAGTAGCCTAGTCTTTTATACCTTTTCGAAGATCTATGATAAATGAGATATGAACGAAATTATAGTTATCCGCTAGTTTTCTGTTGCCTTTTTTATATGTCGATTACATCAATATACTTGATGTTTCGCTAGGAATCGCACGTTAAAAGTTAAAATCTCGTTAATCCTTGGCTCGCACAAGTTTCGACTTCTGAGGGCTGTCGTTCGTAGGAGAACGACAGCTAGCTAGTTAACGAAAAAAACACAATGTTCAACATTTTTTTTAAATAAGAGGGTAAGCTGTAAAACCATTAGGTATCAGACTAGTAAAAAACATTTTATTATTAACAATATGACTTGGAATGGGTAGGCTATTTGGCCAAGTTGAGATAGAAACTTTCCACATAACACCCCATAGCGCTGTCTATTGATTAAGTACGACATTGACATATCATGCGGTTGCTGCAGTTTACTGTAGATTGGTGAATTGTATGGATGTCACTACTTCCAACGTTTGGTTACTTTATATTTCACGATTGTATTGTTTGAAAATTATTTAACCATTGTCTTTTACGTAAGTATATTCTGTACTTTCAGTTCTAACTCAATCATAATTTTTTTTTCTGTTCATGAAAACTCACTGGAGAACAGTTCAATAAAGATGGAATTAGTTGCGCCATCTTTGAATAAGATTCTCACAAATCAGAGTAAAAATTGTGAAATACTTATTTCAGGCTCCCTGACACAACTTCCACTTCTGACTAATAGATGCCGCTCTCAAAAATGGTTGGTCATGTCCATCTTTGAGTTTGTTCATATGCATTACCCATATTCTGTTTTTTTTTGGGAAAAATCCACAATTTTTCATTAGCTTGCCTTCTGAATTTTTTAATACTTTTTTGCTCAAAGAGGGGACACCAACTTTTGATAAACGAATACATCGACTCATTCATGTATTTATGCAAAAATCACTGGCACTTCTAGTACTTGAACTCTTCTGTTTTCATTTATTCAGAAGAATAATTATGATTTGGGCACCACTATTCATCTTGTTTACCTCTTTGTATCAAAACATCTTATTATTATTATTGTGGATTCCAGTCCATAACGCAGAAATAAAATCCAAAGTCCTGAAAGTAGGTACTTGTACGCGTTTTCAATTAATAAAACAAGATGAATGAAACTGATTTATTATTTTATGTATGATTTTCATCTATAAGTAAATCACATTATACATATGATGTCCCTCTAAACAGAAAATGAAAAGCTTATTGATAAAATAAAACAAAAACAAAATTCACAATTTAAGTTGTTTTAATAATTCACTAATACAAAACATTTTTCATTAATTTGTTATTCATTATAATAAAATTCAATTATAATCACATTTCCTTGTTGTTATGAAGACTTTGATCGGCTTGGGGTTCATAGATATATGCAGAAAACTAGACATTGCCAATCTATAAAAACTAAACTACTGAGGTGCTTGTTGTTCATGAAATGAATTTACGTGCAGATCTACAAAAAATATAATAAATTAAAGATGAAAATATATAAATAACAAATATTGGGTGAAATTCATCCCATGAACAATTCAACTAAATATTTACTGGAAATTGAGGAAATAAGCCCATGTTGATTTCTAAGAGTGTTTTTTAGAAAGCAATGTTTCATGAGAATGTCGAAAAGAAGTTTAGAAAGATAGGATGTATAAAAGAAAATGAAATATAAAAATCAATATTATTACAAAAGATATATAAAATACTGCCTGTAGTTGAAAAAAGTTTGATTCATTAATTGCACACGTTTCATGAACACATTCTTAGTGGTATTTCAGGTTCATTACTGAAAAAATCATGCTCTGGTCATTTGATGGAAGAATACAAAGCTAATGTTCGTAGAAGATACAATATAATACTTATTATCCCAACCAGTACGGAAAGAGTACATTTCCCGCATGCGAATGCCGTTACCCGAACGACGCAAAGCAGAGTTCGGGTAAGCAGTCGGGTACGGGAAAATACCATTTCGTATGAGTTTGTATCAAGATTTTTTCTAGAAAGCGTTAAATAATCTTATGTAGCGTTCCTTGAACGAACTGTTGCGTATGGAAAACTCTTTACCGCACTAATACAGGAAATTGACACTTCACAAACAGAACTGCGTGCGGGTATAGGGTGAATCACGCACGCTTGTAGAAAAAAAAATCAGATTCAGAAAACCAAACTTAAGGTAGATACAAATTCCACATACACGTTTTTATCTCGGAAATTGAAATACTCTACTAAGACCAGGGTCGATGATTTTTCCAAATGAATCTGAAAACCTGGGTGAAAATACATTCGTTCCTCGGCTAAATGAACTGTACATATAAAAACTAGAATACTTGAAGGTCGAATAACGTGAATATGATTATAGGGCACATTCCCCAAATAAATTAATTAATAATTATAACTATAACTAAATAAAAAAAGTACTGTACAACATTTGATTTTGAGTTATATGCACATATGATGATCCCAAGCACCATCTCATCACAATAATGCTTACTAGATAATATACGGTTTTTCTGTCTACCATATAATATTTTTGTAATATAATTATTTAACATTTGCTAGATAGAGTGCTTATTCATGTACACAAATCTCGAAACAACAAATTTACTACAAAAGGGTTTATTTTATTAAGTCAATTATAGGTATTGTGGAAGTCTATTGTGGAGAAATGAAAAAAACTACAGAATGAAAAACATTCCAAAGAGAAACCAAAATTAAATAATTGTGTAAACCGCACAGAAAATGATTCCTTACAAACTTCTTTTCAAATATCACGACGTTTCGATAACATAAAAGCTTCTTGAAGTGAGTTCAAAATGAAGTCGGAGAAGATAAAATTGTTTTCAGCATAGTTTGTATAATTACTATGGATCTTCTCTAGTAACTCAGTCAATCAGAAAAAACAAAATTAAATATTTCAAATGATATTGACCACAAATAATTTTGAAAGTTCAATAGAGTGATTGAAGGCATATATGTAATAAAGAAAATAAATTGCATCAGACGAAACAATTAGTTATTGATAACTTTTAGCTAGATAATGAAACTTAGAAGTAATACATGAATTGACTGGGTAGACTAAACAAATCACATTTATGCATTGTAATAAAAGTCTAGGAAATGGTACCAAAGTAATGAAAATTGAAAGAAGTTCATTTGCTTGTCACTGATGTAACTGAAGCATAGACTGAATTACATTTGTTGCTACATCAAAATAATCTGTTTAATTTATTTACCACAACCAATATTATTTTTCCATTATGTTCGTTGAATATCAATGCAAATTAACTGATTTCATCAACTATGAACGTGAGCAAGATTGGGAATTCTGGTAAAAACACTTTTAGTCTGTTAAGATTATCGTTTTCAACAAAAATATAGTTTGCAGGTTGAAATTTTGAGTTATCTCCAACATTGATGATTGTGTCATACAAATAACAAGTGCTTCACTCATTTGAAGAATTAAAATTCGGGTACTAGTAATACTATTTGATCTACTGTAGTTATCAATGTTTGTTTTTGGAAATGTTGCAAAAAAATTAAGTTATGTAGAATTAGAAAATGAAAATGCTTGGAATGTAAGAGTATCTGTTGAATCGAAAAAAAAAATATGTTTATGATGACAGAAAATGTAATGAATCAAATATTCGTTCAACTTTTATCAAAATCGCAAATTTCTGTTGCCTTCGAATTGCGTACAGGGATAAGCAGTAGTGATGATTAGTTGGAGCTAGATTGAGACAACGGTTGACTAATAGATGAACACCTTTAGCGTGAAAGGAAACTATCCTTTATTCAAGTCTTCCATCTTTTTGCACTTAAATATCCCATTTCGTATTTTTCATCTTCAATAAACAATATTTAAAAACAGAACAATGTTCTACTGTCAATTGTTTAATTTTGTTTACTGGAATATCATTGTTGCGTGCGTGGTTAGACGATAGGTAAACCAGAGAACTTCGCAGGGCTCCTAGATATTTTACAAAATTCCAAATAAACTATCTTAGAAATATCTAAGGAATATCAACAAAATATACGCGAAAATCTAAGCGATGGAGATTGGTTTTAGAATTTTAACATAATTCCGTATTGATCACAATGCGATCAAACGGATCTGAGAAGTTCCATACTGGTTTACCTGTCGGTGATATTTGATGCCAAATTCATTTTGATTTTTTCTTAATATCATCAGTAATTCACCTAATTTCGGTTGTGCAATTCAGATTATCATTAAAAACTCGTGGAAATGAAAAATGTTCTGAATAAATCGAAATATTGTGGTTAATCTAATGTAGGCGATCGTCACATACACTGGGTTAAAATATACTGGGTGGGTGAAAAATTTATACTCAAGACTCAACCAAATATAATTTTTATTGTAAATTCAGATGTAGTCGCAATCCTTACATAAGCAGGATATGTTCTGAAATGTTAATCCTTTGAAACATGTCCCAGTTATTATAGCTAATTGGTTGATTTTGAAAACTATTTCAAGAATAAAAGCATTGACATTATCTAAATGTTAGACAATAATTTTGATATTGAAATTGTTAAAAATTGTATCATGAATCAATTCAAATACTCAGAATATTTTAGTTACTTTAAATCAATAATTGAAAATTTTCAACGATCAAAAGAAAACATTTAGAATACATTTTTGAAGCGGTTGTTGAATTCATGATTTGGTCAAAAAGAAATGACTCCAGCGAGTGTTCAATGAAAATACTGAAATGCACTTACAAACCCATGTACATAGTACACAAATATATGTTCTGTGCATATTTGGCACCCCGTTTAGATATCCCACCGCATCCTAGAATTACATTATTTTAGTCCTTTCAATTATAATACACATGTATACCACATTAAAAAAGTGTCCTGAGCACTGACAAATATAATATGTTAATACAAAATGCTAAACGTCCTTGAAGTCGTTGATGAATCACTGAGGCAAACAAAACACTGTAAACGACGGAAGATTTTGTTTCCGTGCCAGCTAGGAGTTGAAATTGCCATTCGGAAACGGGGAAGTCAGGGTGAATACAAGAAACTGCTAAGATTCTTGAGCCGAGAAAAATATCGTACTTTGAATGGAATACTGAGCAAAACAACTGTATCCGGAATTACAGCTACTTAGTTTTGGTCGCCGTAGCCTAGTGCCGAATTATATGCGATTTCCAACCATGGGGGCAATAGAGCTAGCTCTCTTCTCAGAGGGACATCTTGTGGAATCGTGCCATCTCCTGCATTCAGTCCGGTCCTCTATCCAAAGTTGGTGAGCAGCGTGTTCCTTCGTCGTGGAATTAGAAGTACGAACTCACAAAGTAATTAACTGTCAACTAGGTGGGGACGTATGGTCAGACGCCCGGAGGCGGCTTCGACCGACTTGAGGCTGCCCGCTGAGTTCTCGACGTCACCGGCACTAAAATCGCGGGTAACGTTGGTGCAGGTGGCGGCTGATTGGTCGTTGTCTTTTTGCCACCGGTGAATATTTTAACAGTCCTTTGTAAAAAATCAGTCTTTTGACCAGCGGCGGCTGAAGCGACGCTCGAGGGGTGGTTGGAATTCATCGTCTTCGAAGAGGACGACATCGAGTGGCATCGGACTACGAGGGGACCGGAGCTAGAGGACCAGTCGCTCCCCGAAGAAGATGACGAAGATGAGGAGGATGACGAGGGTAGCATCCCCGCTGAATTTGATCGGTACGGAGGGGGCAATTCAGTTTCCAATACTGTGCGATTAGGGGGCGGTCGGATGCACTTCTGGTATATTTCGGCTTCCTGAAAAAAAACAAAAAGAAAAATTAGTCACAAACGCATAATATTCATTGCTTATTTCATCATGGTGGCGATGTATTGAGAGATCGAGGGAGCGAGAGGAAGACATAGAAAGCGAGAGGGAGACCTAGAGAGCGGGAGGGATACCTAGAGAACGAGAGAGAGGGAGAGGGATACTGAGCGGGAAAGGGAGACTGAGCAAAAAAGGGAGATTGAGCGAGAGAAGGAGACCGAGCAAGAAATAGAGAGAGACAGATACTGAAAAACAGAACAGTAGAGGGAAAGCGGGCAGAGAGAAATGAAAACAATAATAATAATATATAAATAATATGTAAATGTCACGGCACCACACGTTTAAATAGGTAATAGGGCTACGTATTCCTAGCTCGCATTAGTCTCTGACAGAACAGAACAATACGACGCGCTGCTTTTCTGAAGGAACACTTCTTATGCTTTCTATTTATAATTTTGTATAGTTTTTAAGGGACATGTTTTTGGGCTGTTGAATTGTCAGGGCAGACTTTTTTCTGTTTTTCATTTAATAAACAAAATTTAATATTTCAGATGTAGATTGAAACTTGAAAGTTTTTTAATTAGAATAGCACCAAGTATAGTTTACGGGCAATTGACAGAAAACTTTGCAGGGAAGTTCAAAATCAAAGCTGTAGCAATAAACTTGAAAAAAATTAAGAGCATATGTTTATGTGATGTTAGTATAAGTCAACTATAACTCAACTCCTATCCATATCATGGTGAGGAGAACTGCTTGGGGAGCAAACCTCAGATTGGCTAAAGTCAGACTCAAAGGGACAGCACACATCGTAAAGGGCTCGACCCCCACCGAAAGTGCACACCTTGCTGATTTCCCAAATGAAGAAATTACCAGGAAAATTATTTTGGAGAAATTCTTTCGAACGGAATTGAATACCAAGAGTGGATGGAGCATAGAATCCATTCGAGCACTGGGAAAGAATACCATAACATGGTACATGGACGGGTCCAAAACTCCCGACGGAACTGGAGCAGGAGTCTTTGGGCCCCGCACCAAATACTCCAAATCCATGGGCCTGTTCCCCAGTATTTTTCAAGCGGAAATTCACGCCATAGAAAGGTGCATTCAATTCAACCTCGACAGGAAATACCGGAACAAGGAAATCGCAATCCTCTCCGATAGTCAAGCAGCCATCAAAGCGTTGAGCTCATATAACATCAACTCAAAGATGGTTTGGGAATGCCTAGACAAACTTAATGATCTAGGAGGAAAGAATAAGGTGATCATCCTCTGGGTACTGGGGCACGTCGGAGTGGAGGGCGATGAACAAGTAGATACCCTGGCACGAAAAGGGGCATCAACGTCACTGATCGGGCCAGAACCATTTTGCGGACTTGGAAAATGTTACTTACAAGACGAACTCAATAAAACTGAAGAAGCAATAAGAGCAGCATACTGGCAAAGACTTCCAGGGCTAAGGCAGGCCAAAGATCTCCTCGGCAACTTCAACCGAGCAAGATCGAAGACACTGATTAACCTCAACAAAAATAGTCTAAAGACAATCAAGGGATTTCTTACGGGGCACTGCAGACTCAAAGAACACCTAAGGAAGCAAGGCTTAGAGGAGGACAGCACCTGCAGATTCTGTGGAGAACATCCAGAAACACCACACCATATATTGATGGAGTGTTATACTTGCTGTACATCACAAAAGATTGAATATACTGGGATCACACCAGCTGACTGTGGCAGAAATACCATGAATAGGCCCCCTCAAAATCCTCAAAGAATTGGGGCTTGAGGGGCTGCTGTAAACTACTACACCTTGATATAGCAGAAAAAGATGTGGCACAATAGATCTAACTAGGTCGCAGCGCATCAGTCACCATCCATATTTACCATTACCATAACTCAACTATAGTAAGATGATAAACTTCTCTATGCTTATGTTTCTTGATTACAAAAAGTCAGTTTCAGTGATTGCCTTTCCTCTTTTCAGTTCAAAAACGCAATCTCATCTCAGACATCAACTGAAGGATTTAAATTATTATCTCAATCTTTTATCATATTAGATGAACATACTAATATACGCCCCATTGATCGATATATACAGATGTTGAAGAATTTAAATTTAGAAATGACTGCACTGATTTAATCACTCCAAACTCAGATGTATTTTGTTGTGAGTATCAATCATGTTGGTCTAAATAACATCCGTATCATGATCAAAGTACTAATATATTTCTCGACTTTGATATAAATTGATCCAAGTGATGATTCGTAAACACGGAAGAACTCTGACGAAACCACAAAAAAAAAGAAGATAACGCAAGCAGCACAAATTGGTCTCTGAACTTGTCCTGGTATCATTAATGCTACAGGAAATTTTCATATTTTAGAGTGAATATCATCTTGTAACGAAAGTGTCATGGAGTGTAGTAGGAATAAGGGTGTTGAAAATTTCTAATGGAAGTAAAAATACTTTGCTTTGGTGAATTCCATAATAGTTTATGAAAGTTTCGTTTGGCTCGAACGCCCAGAACGATTTATTCTTAAAAAAATCGGAACAGTGCCTCCTCTTTCAGTGTTGAAGACTTATATTGAGAAACAAAAGACAATTTAATAAAAATGTCACTTTTCCCATGTTCTTCGAGATACCATTTACCTTCTATGGGGATTTCTAGCAGTGACGTCGTAACACAGTAGCCACCTTCAACAAAGATAATTCTTGGCCATAATCGAAGATTTTAGTGAAATGTACCGAAACAGTTCAATTGTCTGTTCTAAAAAATCTATCCGTCAAACGGCTACACCTTCAAGAGCAACCCTCAGAAGTCCTCGAGAGACTTTTGACAGCTGGGGAAGGCGAGGCCCTTACGACGATGCCATGCCATGCCATGCCATTACCCGAATGGTTTGAGAATATTGCTGGACAATTTGAAAGGAAATGCTGATACCTTCAGCAGAGCTGGAGTTTCCAACATTCAATTGCTTCCATAAACACAGCTAATTTAATTCTCCGAAACTCGAACTCGAAGCAAACTGTCACATCGAAGATGAAGGTTGCCATGGATAAGGTTTTCAACTAGTTTCTAATATCTGTCTAATTTTTCCTGACTATTTAACACTCAATTAGGATGTCTGTAGCCCACACAATAATTTTTATTGGGTTTTGTCTGTCACCGAGTCTGGTCTATTAATATGAGTAGGTAGAAGTGTCAACAAATCCAACAGTTGTTGGAAAATACTCATGAATGCTATTTACATAATATGCTTGATTCTTGGGATAAGGAAATGATTTTCCAGTGTCTAGACATGTTCTTTATTGAAATGAAACCGTATAAATACGTCAAGCCACGTAAGAAAGGCGATATGTATAGATTAGATATTTTTATATTAAATGCATAAAATTAATATTTTTTAATTATATAGTGTTAATTATTGTTCGAGACCACTGGGTAAGGTCAAAAAAATTCCCGTGCCATAAAAACAAAAATGTTATAAACGAAATACAAAAATATTTTTTGTACAACTGTTTTTGTGAATTTATAGCGTCCAATTTATGTTATAAATAAATACTTGATATGTTTTTTTGCCCCAAATTACTGCGTTCAAACGACCGTTGTCTTGAAAAAATAATTAATTTTGCCAGTAAAATCGTATACTAAAATTTGCCTGTCTGACAAAAGACAAAAGTAAGTTCAAAATTACTAAATAATACTTCATTTTTTCCAAACAACGCAATTTTGAGATTTCTGAGACTGAATCCATCTCCGTTATCAAAATTTAAGAAAACTCTTTGCATTAGATTTCGAGTCAAAAACATATTTTTTCATTTCATGCCAAGAAGTAAATCCCCACAAAATTAAAATGAATTTTTCGAGTAATAGTATTGGTTTCATTTTAGCAGAGCAAAAAATAATTTTTTCACAGTGAAAAAAAGAGAATCTTTACGCATCAGCAAAGATGCAGAAATGTCAAATTTGTTTTGATAGTTTACTGAACCTGGCAAGCTGACGAAAATTCATCGTGAAAAATTATACTGCTAGGAGATTGAAAAAAAAAATCCCCCAGCTATTGAGTACCGACCACAAAACGTAACTCATTTGCATAACAAATAAGCCGAACGATCGCAGTACCCATTTCCTCATTCTTGGAGCATTTTTTATATGTTTTTCTGTACTGATCATTCAGGAGAACAAAAGAATCTCGAAAAATCTACACTGCTCGAATTGCGGGGTGAGGAATAAATTCGACTCTCCGGTGTGACGCGCTGGTGCTTTTAAAGTCAGTTGAGCCGTTCAAAGAGATCCAAGTGAATTGAACGTCGCGAAGAAATCAACCATGTGATATTAATGGTTGACGACAATTGGACCACAGCGAAAATAAGACAAGACCAAGAAAATGATCCATGCATTGCAGATATTCTGAGATGAAAGAAAAGCGGAACGAAAAGACCCACCCGGAAAGAAATCTTTATTCGATCACCAACTTTCAATGCATTGTAGGCACAATAGGATTCCCCTGATTGATGACAATGGTCTATTAAGGAGAGCTTGGGAATCAGCCGACGGCAGAAAAGTGATTCCTAGGTCGAAAATAAGTGATGTCTTGGAGGAGATTCATTGAAGAAAATCAGGAGGACATTTTGGAGTGAATAAGAAATTGGATAAACACGGCAGAAGTTTTACTGGGTCCAATGTCGTGAAGATGTAGAAAGATAGTGCAGAAGATGTCCGAAGCAAAGGCCCCAGGACCAGATTGAGAGGAAGATGAAACAATATAATGTAGGTGCTCGCTTTGAACGAATCTCGATGTAGCAGGACCGTTTCGGAAGACGAATAATGACAAAAAATACATCCTTGTTGCCATGGATTACTTCAGCAAATGGGTTAAAGCTTATGCCCTGCCTAATTAAGAAGCATCCGAGGAAGCATCCATAGTTGCAAGAGCTCTAGTGGATAACAAGGTTTTGAGTGCCAATGGAGCTGAATTCAGATCAAGGAAGGAATTTTGAATCAAACTTATTCAAGTAAGTTTCAGAATTGACGGGAATTAGCAAGACCAGAACAACTGCCCTCCACTCACAGTCTGATGGCATGGTTGAAAGGTTCAACAGGACTATGGAAGAACATCTTTCCAAAGTAGTAGAGAAGCAACAAAAGAACTGGGATGACATCTACTATTCCTGATAGCCTACAGGGCACGATTTCACAAAGCTCATCCCAGCCAGCTGTCATATGACTGTTGTTTATTTGATTGCAACAGCATTTCATAACAATTCTCAGTTATCAACCATTCCATCCTCTCTACAGAGTAATGAAAGTTTAAATAATGATGATGTTTCTGATATGTAATAACAAAAATAAAAATAATAATAATAAATAATCTTTATTATCATAAGACAGGGCCTTGTTGACAAAGCTTAAGTAATTGTCTTAAATATTAAATATGGTAAATCATAAAAATGTTAATTCGTCACAAACAATAGTAAAAATTACAAATGGCGTGTGGTTGTAAACAGGTATAAAATAGACAATAACAATAGTTCAGCTAAAAATTATCATCAAAATATTTCTGCAAACTATAATAGGGTCTATCGGATAGGAATCTTTTGACTGCCTCCCTAAATTGGGAAACACTCAGATCAGCAGATCTAATATACAGAGGTAAATGATTTTTCCACCATTGTAGAATATAGAGTCTTTTGTGATATTGTTGGACGGCAACGGTAGTTTTCTACTAATGTACTAGTGTACTAATATCCAAGGATGAATTTAGAATATGAGTAGAATAGACTAATTACTTAGTGTAGTGTGAGGTGAACTTTCACGACCGGTAATCTCTGAACTCACAACCGAAAGGAAAAAGGCCTCAATTTGACTAAAACGTGCAGTCAGGAACTCAGGGATATCAAATCAAAAATCTTTTCCAGGTACAAGTAATAAGAATCAAAACCGAAAACAAAAACAGGTATGTGAATTAACTGAATCAATGCTTAGTGAAGTCACGCCCCTTATTAGGGTAAGCACAATACTGCCGTCCTAAGCAAAAGTAAAGTATATGCCATATGCTGACTTGCTTTGAATTCTGTAGATCCGACCTATTTACATATAAAATTGTCAAATTTTTGTACATACGGCAAAATGATTTGTCAACCTTAGCTATTTATACAGAGTATACTTAACTTTTGCTTGGTATAAGGCAAAATTTATAGGTTTTTAATCCTACAGAATCCATTATCTGAATATTCATATTTTTAGTACATATCTTTTGCTTAAGACGGCAGAATGAAACAAGAAATGAGCACAGATACCGAATCAGTTAAGACTTAAACGAATGCTTCGTCCATTACCCCTCCACCTTTGAAAATGTCTACTGCAGATGAAGAAGCAACGTCAGGAAAAATTACTTTTGAGACCACGACTAGCAAACCGGAAAACTGGGTTCGAATTGTGATTATAGTCCCAAACTAAAATCTCTCCATATTTACTTAGTATTTGGTGTGCATTTATATTTTTTGTGATTTGAAGTATCACGAACACCTTGACAGTACCCCATTCATCAATCCCCCGCCCCCATTATCTCTAAAACTACGAAACTCTATCTAGCGAGAAATGTGGTCATTCGTCATTACCTGTTCCGAATCCCGAATGTGCAGCCTGGACGAGGCGAAGGAGTGTTCCTCCCCATCTGGCAGCGCAATGCTGTGTGGTAGGTTGAGGGCGATGTCCCTGTGCACGGATTGCAGTCTAACTTGTCGATCGCGTGCTGCCGCTAATTCTCTGGCCGTTCTGCCTCCTCGCAGCCGGTCCATGCCGCCCATCCCCGCTGCGGCACCGGCACTCACAACCGACAGCATCTGAAATAAACAATATAAAATTAATTCAATACATTCGCCTTAATTGTGACAATTCAAAATGAAATTGGAGACTCATCTCATTACCCACTTCAAGTAAGAAGTTGAGAAAAAGTGCGATGAAACTAATATTTGGAACCGTTAGTGTGAATACAAATCTGAAAAGTTCTCGAACACGAAAACTATAAAGTCTGGTCAACAATTGATTTTTGTGTCAAACTTTTCCCGCCTCCGAAAAATACCAGGTGTCATTCTTTTCGGAATAGCGTTTAGGTGATTTTTAAAATAATTCGAGAGCCGCTTGCAAAAATTGCAAAAGATATTTTACCAATTTACTGAAAAAAATCTACATTCCGGAATTATAGGACCAATATTTATAATTTTCACAGAGGGTTGAGAATACGGCCACTTTGGACCTTTAATAAATAAATATTATTTAAACATATTAAATATGAAAAAATTCAGACATTTTCTTGATAGACGAATGAACAATAATCCGCGGTGAAATAATTTTCATCGCAAGTTTTATATTATTTGTGTGTTCATTAACAATTTTTCCCTACTTGAACATGAACATTGGAAGTGCGATAATTGTTAAATAACTAATCTATTTTTTTTCCTTTTTGGAGCTATTTTCGACAGGTCTCAGAAGAGAAAAATTTAAATAAAATATTTTTCTCTTTGTTATCAACAATTTACTTAGGTCAAGAATTAAAAAGCTTGAATAATCATTGGATTTTTTGATATTACTATTGATTGCTTTTCTATGATCAGGAGCCACAATGAATGATTTTTAAAAATGTTAATTTTCTATTGTGTAAAAAATTGTTATGGACAAATGCGTTGCTTATGAGATATTTTAATTTTTCTTGGAAACAATCTTTGATTATCAAAAATTAACCGTTCCACAAATGAAATGTTTTATTGCTTGAAAACAAATATGTTGACCAACAACTCTTTTTCACCACCTGTGATTATTAATAAGGTAACATTTCATTTTTCAATCATTATTTATCTTGCTCTTTGATAATCAGAAAAAATTGTTTTTATTTAAATTTTCATTGTTTATTTAATAGAAAAATTGTTACAAACAATTAAATTTTTCTATATAATTTTTTTTTTCTACATAATGAAACAAAAACAACCAAGAGTTTCTTCTTGAGAAAGATAATCTCAACGGAAATCCCTTCTGAGACCTTTTAAAAACAGCTCCAGAAAAAGGAAAAAATATCAGATTTGTTATTTAAAGATTATCGCACTTGTAATGTTCATGTTCAAATGGAAAAAAAATCAATTAACTATTGCATAATCAACAGATAAATCGCGATAGAAATTTTTTAATGCGGATTATTCATCTATACAGTAGATGCCTGATTTTTTTAAATTCTTGATTAGCATATTTAATAGGTTCAAATAATATTTTTTCATCAAAGGTCCAAAGTGTTTGGGGCTTATGTAAGCCAAAGTCCCCGTTTTTTGCCATATTTTCAACCCTGCATAATCGTTGAATATACAAATCTTACTATTTTCTTTGACATTTATTACCATCTTTTTGTTAAGAAATACCATTCTATGTCACCTAAATATTTTCATAAAATATTCACCATGATATTTTCAAACAGAAATTATACCCCAAGATACACCACAAAATTCTAGAAATTGCTTCCAAATACTCGTCTTTGATTTTTCACTACCATCTGAATTTCTCCCATTACATCCTGGTTTTCTTCCCCAAAACGAGACATTTTCACACTATACTTGTCCCTTTTGACACCTGAAAAGACGTTTTCCTACAAGCGTGCGTGTTCCGCCCTATTCCCGCACGCAATTTAGTTAGAGAGGTGTCATTTTCCCGCACTAGTGCGGGAAAAATTTTCCCGCACGCTACTGTCACTTTAAGTAAGTTTTTCCCGCACTAGTGCGGGAATAATTTTTCCCGCACGCAAAAGTTTGTTCAAGAGAGCAACATAAGATGTTTCAATGCGCTTGTAGAAAAAATATTGATCCTAACTCATACGGAAAGGTACTCTCCCGCACTCGACTGCTTACCCGAACTCCGCTTTGCGTCGTTCGGGTAACGGCAGTCTCATGCAGGAATGGTACTCTTTCCGTACTTGTTAGGATAATAACTATTTCCTACAAGCGTGCGTGTTCCGCCCTATTCCCGCACGCAATTTAATTTGAGACTCCGCTTTGCGTCGTTCGGGTAACGGCAGTCTCATGCGGGAATGGTACTCTTTCCGTACTTGTTAGGATAATAACTATTATTAGCTTTTGAATTTAAATACAAGGCCTACTGTTTAAATTTCAAAACCATGAAAAAACGTTATTATTCTAGTATTTCTTAACACTTTGATGTGAAATTTTCTTGCCGAATACCACGCGAGCTTCACTTTAAAACTGTTCATTTTTTCTTGCACATAATGTGAACTATCAGTTAGATGGAACAATGCATCGTGTTTTGCTAAATATATTCCAGAGATTATCTCACTTTTTTTTCAACTTGTTTGTTATTCGTATATTCAACTCCTGAGCGTTTATTTCCGAATGTGGAAAAATTAAGTAACAATTCTGATGGAAATCATCAGCTTTAAAATCCGCAAAGGCTAATGGGATAGTTCCTGCAATTTTTATCCAGCGCAAATCATTTCAGCATAAACAAAAGCGATTAGATTACGTAATAGTAGCTCTGTAAGACGGCTAGACATGAAGACATTCACTCATGGCTCACGGAAATCATTAGTTGCACGTCTGGTGGTTTATTTATCATACAAAATATTCGGTTGCATTGCACTCGAAAAATATTAAGCACTTATTACAAGCAATTTTTTTATTGATATTTCAAAATTGAGTAACCTTGCAAGTGTGTCATAAAATATAATGAATGGCAGCAAATTATGTGGCGAGGAGTATTAAATCATGTTCGTGTAATAGTTTTCTGGGTGAATAAGACTCGAAGGCTATATACCGGGTGATACAGAAGACATGTGGAGTAGTTTCTTTATTTGGAAAAAAGAAAATTTGACATTTAAAGTACATTTTTAAACCCAAGGACATTTTCTTTAACAACCTGTTTGATCGAAGGCCATAATTTCTGCTTTCAAACGTCACCCTATATATTTCTTTATCATATGATATTTGTCTAATAATTTTCGATTTAACCATGTATCACAAATTGATTTTCGCATTTTAATTGGTTGCATTTCATTGAAAAATATCAGTTGGCTGTGACCAGATATTCCAAGTTTTTTCTGCGACTTGAAGGTTGGGACGCCACCAGGACAGTGCAAGAGAAGAGTACACCAGTAAATTTCGGCAGACAACAGCGACTCTTCTCGTCATGTATCAACGTTTCTGGAATAGTATCGGCCAACTACTGATTTAGATTTTAAAGTCAACTTCACATCCAGTTGACTTTAGCAACATCAACAGTCATTAACAAACGAATTTGTGATATATGGTTGAATATATAATTGCAAGGCAAATACGATAGACTAGAGAAATACACAGGGTGACATTTGGGAAAACTAAAAGTTATCACTGGTCAAACAAGTGGTTGAAAAAAATGTCAAATGAATCAAAGGAAACGCTAAGATTATTTACGTCACAACTGAAAATTTTAAATTTTTAGGTCTCCAAGTTAAAAAACTACAGATTGCTATATGCCTCATGTGTCACCTGGTATATATATTGAATTCATAATGAGGTATTTCATCTATAAAAAATGTGAGTCAAAAGAAATTATAAATGAAATTGCATATTACCAACATCTGGTTTTGACGAGAATATTTGGAATATGGAAGAAATGCGAGGATGTTTTTGTGGCATTTTTGATATAACCCCTTTTCCTTAGACCAGCCAGAAGAGGTTTTCGGAGAATAGTGAGCAAATTACTTAGGTACGAGTGGATACATTTATATGCTGAACGTGATTATTGTCGATATCATAATTTATTTTTCATCGGTATGTCTTACTTTTTTAACTTGAAGACGTATGAATTTCATTCCAAGAGTGTTTAAAAAATGAGTGCGTCTTATTTCAACTTATGTTTGAGGATCATATCCAAATTATCTAAGGTTCATCCATGAAAAAAATTAAACAGACCTCTTTAACAAATTCATTATTCTATTTTAGAATTATACCAAAGTTCGTTTCTTGACAAATCAACTAAATTAGTGGGATTCAAACAAAAAACCCAGACAGGACTGAAAATAATTCTAAAAATACAGAAAACTCTATTCAGCCTGTGAAAACATCGTTAATTGAGTTGATTTCAGGATTGTTTATGTTCTCTCGTTCGCCCTTTTCGACATTTCATGTGATATGGTGTCAGAGACGCTTAAATGCGCCTCACAAGTGTCGAGAGCATGTCTGTCTGGAAGTAAGGCGGGAGAGAATAGAATAGTGTTTTATTTCAATTGACTGAAGATATTTTATTTATGACAGCTAGACATAGCTATTAAGTCAAGCCCGTTTTAGAAGAGCGAAGGTTACATTGAAACGAGTTTGGAGATAAAAGTGATTTAAATTTATGCGCTTTATTAATTTAATGATTCGAATTTGATTTGATACGTTGGTGTAATCGATCACTAATAATTATTCTATAAATGTCTCCTGACACGAAGGGGATTAAAGGCAGTGGTTCAAAAATGATTCGATCTGAAATATCACTATATACTTGAGTGTAGATTCGTTTTACTCAAAAATGATTTCTGTTGAAAATCCAGAAAAGAGGATATCAATTCCATATTTGAAGTATTTTGCATACTTTTTGAATATTCATTAAATTTTCTCGATAGGATCTTTTGGGTGATAGAATTCAACAATTCAGTTCACTCATTCGGTCCGTAAATCTATCGACATCGATCACAAGTCACTGAACAAAGTGATGAAATGCACCACCATATGAAACCATGGTTTCTCAAACTTTTCAACACTATTCCCGTCACGTATTCAGTTAGATTATTCAGATTGCAGCCTTCAACAATTACTCTTTACTTCGTTTGCCACAGCATCATTATAAATCTTAACAAGAAACAAAATTCCATATCTGCGATCTTACTTTTTTTCTTGTCTCGAGCTTGTTTGTCTCGTTTACTTCTTATGACGAATTTTATAGTTGCAGGAATATGGAGCGTAAAGGAGCGGTAGAGACGTCTGGTAATCTTGATCTGTCCAAGTTTGTAGTATTCTCAGCTGTAGAACAACTTTTGTAAATCATTTCAGAATGTGGAGAGAAGTTAAACTGCTTGATTAAAGTGAAAGTTTTTCCAAGTAATCAAATATTTGGATCACACATACTCGTCTTTGAACTTTTCATGTTAGGTTACTGTAGGTATACTACATGGTTGTACATCCATTCCTGAACCCGGCTCAACCAAAATTAGGATTTGACTTGAAGATTCCATAAAGACCGGACCAGTTTTTCAATCCCTTTTACAATAATCATATCAACCAAAATTCACACGTAAATAAAGAATAAATACCTTCTGATAAATGAGTTATAATAAAATCGTAGAACACGCAATAAAATCGAACCTTTTGCATGAGGCATAAATTTCAGTTGTTGGCGATTCGCGTTCGAGATTACGAGACAAATTTGTCAAATTCATAGTTAAATTTTTCGACAAAAATAACAAAATCTAGCACATTAAGATAAGTCTAAATTGATTTTGCATGCTCATCCCCAAGTTTCTTTCACATGAGGTTATCGAAGATGATTCGTATAGGCACATAAACATTAATCTCTTTGTATCCCAGATCGTACAAACCACATTGCATATTAACAGTTGTTTCAATCATAACGCAATAACAATAAAAAGGGAACCGTTAGACAGCGTGCCGGACAGCATAAAGTTATAAAACAAATAAGAATCGTGATTGATCGTAATGTGTGAGAAATAACAATCTTTCACAGGCACAATTTTACATCCGTTTCAGTGTGAAGCTTTCCATTCTTCAGATTGACAAGACAAGTAACACTTACGTTTCAACTAAGTCGAAAGTAAAATATGCTAGTGCCTGTTCATATTTATCGAGTTCATTTCCTCTGAAAGTTTTTAGAAAAATACTCCTAATCAATTGTTGATTTCTAACTACTAAGAAGCTGTATGTTTTGTTTTTCGCCCTGTCATATTTTCATATAGAACAGACAACACAGCAAACACTAATTCAATTTCAATGTAGGGATGGGTCATTGATTCCGAATGAACACTTGAAAACACCAATCAAAATATCTCTATCGATTGCAGATGGAAAAGATATCGCAATCGTCTTCCAAATATTTCAAATATTGGAATTGCGGCATTTTTAATCAATCAATCAGTCCATCAAACTATGCCTTATTATCAAAGAATGAACTTCTTATTGATGAAGCGTGAGTATAAATATGTAATTTCACTGCCCCCCCTCCATAATGGGTTTTCATATCGCAAATAATGTGACTCTACTGAGGAATAGTACCTATAGGTACTGTGTTTCCCAGGCAGCACCTTATATTGGCTAAATCTTGATTTCATATTGGACCAATTTTTATGTTTTGAAAATAATATTGCTCAGCCTATTATTGAGTAAATATTGGTTGTTTAATTTTTACCACTATCGATAAAACAATATTGTCCATATATTCTGCAATCCCACTATTCCTCTCATATCGATTTTAGGGATAGAAAAAATATTGCATATCCACGTTTGATAGCATTCCAACATTCAACAAATTATATTAACCTTTGTCGAATATTGGTTGATTTTTATTTACCAATAGCGATAAAACAATATTGTCTACCTATTGTTTCCAATAGAATAAATATTGCAATCCTATTCCTCTTATACCGATTATAAGCATAAAAAACAATATTGTATATCCATGTAAGCTTGAGAGCACATTGGTTAAATAATATATTCAACAAATCATACTAACCAACGTTGCTTAAAATTCAAACGAAAACCTCACGCCAATACACACACAAAAAAATGTATTTCCAATATTGAACAAATATTCAAAAAAATACTACTGAAATAAATTATGATAAAACCTGTGTAAGACACCGCTAAGTGGCTCTACATATTTGAACGGCAGAAACCTAAGGAATTAGGTATATCAAATACGTCTCTCAACTTCTTTTCAAGACAATTTGCTCAGTTGCTATGATGAACAAAAGGCAGACTCTTTTTTTTAAATAATTCACTTCGTTTATCAAGTATATTCAAATGATATTGTACCAATATCGCTGAATGATTTGACGCCAATATTGCTTCAATAATATTCCACCAATATAATTTTTAAAATGTCCAAATGACCGATATCGCAAAATGTTCACATTTTTTTGCCGCCAATATTTTCATATTGTACCAATATTTATCAGAATATTATTTTGAAAATATTTTGCAAATATTAACAAAGTAGCATTGGACCAATATCGTGAAATGTTCACATTTTTTTCTCGACAATATTGCGATTGAATATTTTCCAATAATTTCATAATATTGTACCAATATTGTCCTAACTAATAGAAGTGGGGATGCGTTCATTGAATTTAATTAAAACCTTTATCAATGTTTAGCCCAAGAAATTTTGAATTCATGCTGTTTCAACAATCTGTTGAAAACAGCTAGTAATTAGAGAATTACTTCACTTCGATATCAACATGCTGTTTGTGCACTGATCCCATATCATTATTTATTAATTAAAAGTAGTTAGGATTGATTTCATCCTTTTTTAGGAACGGTGCACAAATATATGTTAGATATAACTCAATCTCCGTAGAGGAAAGTAGTTTTTTTTCTGCAGATATTTATTTGCCCCACATTTTCGACTCAGCTTTGTCGAAATCATTTGACTGATACTTTCCGGTCACTTGTTCGGAATTGTTTCCGGAATTTGTTCGATTAAAAACTGAGTAATGTCAAATTCATCTGCAATGACTGAATGTAGCAAATCATTTCGTAGTGAAGAGAAAATGATCTGTGAAATGGAACTAGAACCGTAGTGGCTACTGAATAAATTACACTTGTTCAGCTTGTACAACAGACACCTTGAAATCTATCCTCTACAGGATGTATACGACTAACGATGATGAAGTGTTTGAACGTTCGGAATGTTGTGGGCCGACTGGGCAGACTCCAGCGCGTTAGATAATCATGATTGTGCAAACTAGAAGTAATTTCTATGAAGTAACCTTCACGGCTGCACCCACCACGTAATAATGGCTGCATTGACAACCATCACTTGTTCTCTACGCCATGTCATACCGATTGCGACAATCTAACAGTTTTAAATTACAATGTCAAAGTAGCAATGCGGAAGCGCGGCGAGGAAGACTGTCTGTCCGATACGCTTCTTGATTTCGAGCAGTACCCACCGTTCATACGGTGTCGTCGGAAAGTTGCTTTTTGATGGTTATCGAATAAATGGTTTGGGTATGTTTTCCTCAGACTTAAAGCTGTAATCTCAGCAATTCTCTAAGTTTACGTGTTGAATATTGCTTACATACCTACCTAGTCTGATTAACAAGTTCAAAAACGTGTTAATTCTTGATGAGGCTCCTAAAAATATGAGCGATGGCTTCTTTGATTCGAAATGACGTCTAGAAATATGTTTCGAAAGTATATATTAGCACATAAAAAAATGCAATTGTTATTAACAAATTAAGATGAAAAAAGTTAGCATTTCGTTTTTTGTTAATAACTCAAAAATGATTAACATTTTTTTAATTTTGAAAAAAGATTCTTGAAGAGGAAGAAATTTCCAAAAAAAAGTCTCTACTCCCGGAACGCTATCTCTATATATTATTTATAATTTCAATTCAACGCCGAAAACGACATTAGCGCACTAACGCTAAAGACATAAAATAATTTTTTTAGTGAAAAGTATTAATTTAAAAATTTTAATATATTATGATATCATCTAGACACTTAAGAGAATAAATCCCCGTTGAAAAAAAAATTAAGTAATTTTTCAAAGTGTTATATATAGTTACTTAATTAATATTTTCCAATCTCTTTTACCTTAAATGACTACATAAAAGTTTAAATAATATATCTATAAACAAGATCA
Source organism: Chrysolina americana (assembly GCA_958502065.1). NCBI lineage: Eukaryota > Metazoa > Arthropoda > Insecta > Coleoptera > Chrysomelidae > Chrysolina > Chrysolina americana. The sequence goes on from OY293416.1 coordinate 50,939,388, forward strand.
CGCGATAAAAGTGAATTGAAGTTTATGATTTTGTTCACAATGATTTGTTAAAGTGAACAAACATCTAATGCTATTGCTGTTTTTGCATCTAACAATGGCATTCAGTTACATTTGAAGCTGGAAATTAAAATATGTCATTTTATAGGTAGGAAACCAGTGTCGTAACTATCGAGAAAGGGAAACCGAATTAGAACAGAGTGAAATGAATGAATTATGAAAAAACATGTCAATTAGAGCATCGGCTGTTCTCAAAATCCTGTGGAGACTCTTCCATCATAATTTCAGGCTTCCATTCACAATTTAATTATTTTGTTTTTTGTTTCAGTTGTGTTCGTCACTGGCTACACCATGAATTCAAATCTAATTAATAAGATTCTTCATTTAACTAAATATATAATTCACGTTATATTCTCAGTTTTTTATCGAATATTTTCTTACAACCTAATAGAGTGCGGCATCAAATCAATCATAATAAAATCCCCTTTTTTTCCAAAGCGACGAATTTCATTCCGCACACCATTACCTTTCGAAGAAATTGCCGATAAAATCTTTGGAAAAATTACGTTATACATTTTAGAAAATGAGAGGCCTGTTGAAAATGACACCTTTAAATACTTGTGATGCTACCGCGGCCCAAGTAAGAACATATTCATGAAATATTTCATGCCTTAAAACGCTTTGGTTGCTATTAGTGTTGAGCTAGTTGTAACACAAATTAGGTATCCACTGTTTTTACAGATCAGAAATCTCATTAAACATCAATATACAATCGGTAAGTGGTTGAGGTGTGGAGAAAAAAAAATTATGCAGTTGAGTGAAGACCCCAATAAGTCTTTAGAGAAAAATTTTAGCAAATGTGGCCAAATGGAGGATAATCTCAGCTGTTCGATTGCATTACTTGAGGAACGTTGCCTAAATACATGTCAGAGTTAGTGCAATATACGTCGTCGTTACAGTTAGAAAAGTAGTTGATTTTTGTCAGATAATTGCCAGTGTTCATTTTCCAACCGTGTGAGAATATTTGGAGAAAAGGAATATCGATATTGTTGATTTTGTTCATTTCACTTATAATCATTAAGAAATAAAATTCTTGTTTATAAACAAATCGTCGAACCCGTTCGAACACATGGCATCCAGCTGTGGTAATGTGCCAAAAGGATTTGATCCAGCGAATGTGAAACGGAGTGTTGAGAAACATCTTCAATTCTTCTTGATACTTTCGAAACAATGGCCCCCATATGGACTTGGAAATTGGCACCATCAACAAATTTGCTAGGAGATACGTACAACGGTTTCTTCAACATGTTAATATAAGTTATTCAGCAGATTTCGTAAGAAGAGTAGAATGTACTGAAATGTTTGAGTTAGTGTAACCGTAAGTCAAAACTAAGACATGAGGATCAGCAAACACGTTAACATTGGAGTTTATGGAGCATTGGACCATTGGGTATTAGACCTAAAAGCTTACGGTTAGGTAAGATAGTTTTAAATTCGAAAAAAAAATGGTAAATTGGGTTAGCACAAAATCATTGTTCTTATTGTTTTATTATAGTTTGTATTATTTCAACAAATACAAAATATATTTCAGGTCCCAAGTCTACCTGACAAATTATTCATAATATCAGATTTTCTCTGTTCAGAATACAGGAAGAAGCAGTACCAAATATGAAACATATACATCATAAGTCTTTGAGAATATGTTTACATTCAAACTATCTTAATGAAGCTTTAGAGATCGAGTATTCTTCAATACCAACGTTACAAGAAATCAGCGTACATTTAAAAATTAAATGTTGTTTCTCTGTTTTGCATTTTATAGAAGGTTTTTCTCACTTTCCTATAGGTGTTGAATCAAGCAAATTATGTGCCTTTGGTACACCTTTTGGTGTCTATAGGCTTCCTTTTGGTTCGAATTGTGCCCAGGATATTTTTCAGAGGTATAATTCAAAAATATTTGGCGATATACTAGGTGTAATAGTATACCTTGATGATTCGTTGATTGCTGGATCATCATCTGAAGAATATGATAAAATTCTGGAAACAGTTGTTGAAAAAGCCAAGAAATTCAAAGTGAAATTCAATGAAAATAAAATCTAATACAAACAGACACAAGTGTGGTATTTGGGACATTTATTTGAGAAATGGCAGCGTCTTGATGATGAAGAAATTAAGTTTCAAAAATGAACCATTGTACAAAATGATTCTTTGAAAGATGGAATTGGTTCATGCTCAATACAAGACAACAGCTTATTCCGTTTGCTTCCAGACAGAGATAAACTATATAAAACGAACTAAGTTCGAGAGTGTATATTATAGGAGAGTTCAATTCTAAGAAACAAAATATTTCGTAAAACCAAAAAATGCCTGTGTCTCCACACAATTCCACAGAGTGGATATTAAGGCAAATATCTGACAGAAAACAACTACTTCCCCCTACGGATATTGAATTATATCTGTCTTCTATTTGTGCAACATTTCTCACGGACACATAATTGCAAGTGCTACTTGTTATAAATTGAATATTATCCTTCAATTTCTTTGAAAATGACCCATATATGCATGTTTCGAGGATATTTTCCTCTCATCAGTGCAAGGATAGGTCATCAATCCTTGCACTGATGAGAGGAAAATAACCTCGAAACATGCATGATGTATGCAGTTGGTCATTTCCAACAAAATTGAAGGATTAATATGGCTTTATAACAAGTAGCACTTCGTGAGGAACGTTGCACAAATAGAAGACAGATATAATTCAATATCCGTAAGGGGAAGTAGTTGTTTTCTGTCATATATTTGCCTTAATATCCACTTTGTGGAATTGTGTAGAGAGACAGGCATTTTTCGGTTTTACGAAATATTTTGTTTCTTAGAAAAAGAATATGTAGCGATTATTTTTGCTTCCCATCATTACATCAACGGTAGGAGGTTTTAGGTAGATTCAGATCATAGCTTCTAGATATTATGCAAAAATGGGTATCATAAGTTGATTCTCCTAGACTACATAGAATGAAAATAAAACTACTGAAATATGACATTCAACTCAAGTATAAAACTGGGTAAATATTTCCATATTGCAGATTATTTGTCGTGAAATTTCTTACAAGATAGTGTTGAAGATGATACAGATCTCAAAAATATTGTTAATACTTTAGAACGTATATAATATTAACGTAACGGACGAACGAAAAACTTAATTCGAAAGGAAAACATCGAAAGATCCGATCCCAAGACTCGGCAAAAGGCAAAACAAATGATTTGCTGGGCAAAAATAGATCAAGTTATTTAAAAATTTGTTGTAATGTGATAAATTAAAAAAGTCCAATCGCAGACAAGAAATACAAAATATCTGTCACATTTCAAGTCCACCTGAAAATTACAGGAAGCAGCAGTACAATTTAATTTACAACACCTATTATGATCACATTGTATATTATTTAGTCTATCGATGGATTTTTATTAAAAAAATACATTATTTGCGAAATCAACACAGACACTGGATATCCGTTAATATTTTTGGAAGCTCGTTAATAATAACATGCAATAGTTGGACTTCGATTGAATACATGTTTAAAAAACGTGAGTTTTCTAACGAGTGGCTACTGGGTGCTGGTGTACCACTAATATACTCGCTGTTATTGTGCTACTTTGCCGTCTATGATGAAATTATTACTATTTCGCGATAAGCTGTGACGTGCGGTTTCCTAGACATGCATACATTAGCATATAATTTTTTAACGTCCTCTATGGAAAAAGTTCCACATACAAAAACATTCATGTTATAATCTTGACAACGATATCAGAGGTAAATTACTAGCATTATAACTATCGGATCCTTATCTTACAGGGTAGATTACTATAGTGAAGCAGAAGTAATTAGAAGAAATCCAGCATATATCAATTAAGTATCAGCTTGTTCTAATTGTATCAGACTGATATGTTGAAACGTCAATTAGTTGGGTAAAAAGGCGTGCTATTGACACTGCATGAATTTTGAATGGGATTGTAAATATTCAACAGGAAATAGTTTTCAAATCAGTCTCCACAACAAAATAACAAGATGGTTCAGATTAGGAATTGAGTTTAGTGACTACAAACAAATAGTTATTGATGTTGGGCTATATCATATGTTTCAGATCGTTGATTGTTTTATGAATTCACCGTCAACCAGATTGAGAGGATGAAATGAATGAATAATAAATATCCTCATATCACTTTATTCTAGGTCACGGATCCGACAATGCAGTTTTAAGTGCGACGAAACTGATAAAGGACTCCTTATCTCAGACTTCATTTGGGAAAAGTACTCGAAGATAGGGTAATCCTTCATACAATAATTATTGTGAATTTTATGTAAAGATTACCAGGACACGAACGAGGACGGAATCTGAAATAAAGGCAATCATTTCTATTTTAATGACAGCGTAGATATACATCATATTACTGTTGCTAGGTGTAATTATCTTCCGCAGTTGTAGATGTTACAATAGATAGTGTGATATCGTTTATCTATATGGACTGAACTGCCTGTTTTACTTTTCAACGAGACAAATAATCATAAGCTTTCTGCAACGAACAAATTGATCTCAAATGAGCAAAAATATTTAGAGATAAGTTGATTATCTTTTTTATGATACTTGTAATCATTCTTGAATAGAATTCTTATAGTAATGAATCCAGATGTCTATTGGAAAAACTGAGTTTCATTTCTGGTGGAGATGTCACCTGTTGAACTTTGGATTGGAATGTTTGAGAATTTATCGAATATTTGATAATTGTAAAATTGTGAAAGATGAATAAATTTAACCCAACTAGTGTGAAATCGAAATTGCTGCTTTGCTTTACTCTGAATGGAATTCTGTATCCAAGTTTTGGGTCATAACTTCTAGGAATCGTTTGAGTGGTTATTCTCGATTCATCCATTGAGGCATTTTACAGCGTTTAGGACCAAGAACAAGTACTATTCGCAAAGTTTGAAAATGTGTTCGAAAGGTTCAGCGTAACGAGGTTGGGAGCAACCTTGCCAGCCATTAGAAAATACCCAATCAAATACCCTAGTTTTTTAAATTATCGAGACCCCAAACCTACACAAGGTTTAGGCTTTATGAAAGTTACGGCAAATAGAAGTCGTTTATTGTAGCAGAAAAATACGAGCACGAATTTGAGAAAACAAAACTGTAAGAGTCAATTCACCGAATTTTTTGTAATGGACCACTACTGTTCATTGAAATAAAAATATTGACTAGGGCCCCAACTATTCCACTAAAATAGAAGATCTGATGTTCTCTAAGAAGAGAAATCATTGTTTGGTTTGGTAATGTTACTCATTTGTAAGAGTAAAATAACAATAATCTGGCTCAAAATGTCAATACGTTTTATCAAGACAATGGTCATTCGACTAAAATAAATAGATACCGACATAATAATAATGATAGGTATAAACAGGCATGAAAAATCAGGTACCGGATCATTTTCAGCCGATGGACTTGACCACGTAATCGACACTAAACTATGTGACCCAAACACAAGCACTCCTGTAGCTACATAAGGATAAGCCAATGCTGGGGTCTTCTTCAAGAATATCGTACCATAGTCTTGTGATGGGTATAGGGCTCCTAATATTACAATGCGTTTCCTGTCAGCTTGTCAGGCTTATACAGGTTAAACCTATATCCATAGGCATAACGCTGCGCTACAAGTGTTGTACTACCAGTAACGACACTCATACTATATCACCAACGAGACTCGTACGGTATAGACAAGACACCGGTGTTGCCTTAGATTCGGAGGGAATTGAGTACATTGTAGAGAATTAGAAGTCCCGATTCTAATGGTACTATTCATTCCCCACCCTCGGGCAAATACAAGCCAATAAGCCTGATGTAGTAGGAAGATTTTTGTCATTAAGTTTTCAGCTCCTGGCGAAACGAACATCGTCCAAAAAGTGGAGAAAAAACGGACTGAATATCGAGACATACTCAACTATGCAGGCTTTACCCAAACCGTTCCTACGCAGGACACATGATTGTTGGACACAAATCACTCACTACACAGACGTGGCGAATGTTAACTGGGATTAATGGCACACCATCGCGCCCTCCAGATGAATCGGTACACTGGAGACAGGGTCCGACTGAGAAATTCCAAACAGAATAAAAAATAATAAAATAATAATGCAGTAGTTATTCACTCATAAAATAACAATAGAAGAGTATTTCAATTTCTTCAACCGGTGTATTATGGGCTACAACTGGTTCAATTGTGAACGAATCCATCCCTGTTCTATCACCAGTGCTACTGAAATTGAAAGGTTCATAACAATAGCAACAAAATGTTGAATCTAATAAAATAGTATGTTGAGAGAAGAAGGGGAAAAAAGAGTGAAGAAACGGGCACAGAATAAGAGAAAATCTTGAATATATTTTATCGCAGTGAAATGCGAATCATATACAATGTTCATTGTTTCACAAGAGAAATCTCCGTTGAGAATAAATCATTTTCAGCGTGGCATATGCAATTTTCTGCTCATAAGATATACAGTGACCGTCATAAAGTAATGGCTAAGAAGTTCATTATTGGAGTAATGGAAAAATGTTATTGTGTGATCGATTGTTGATGACCAACAACCTGAAAATCGATTTTGATACACGTCACTTGAAAAGAAATTATGAAGGGGCAAAAAGTCAGGTCAGATGGACAGATATCGAAAAAAAATCTTTATAAAATTCACTTAGAATTCAGTTTTACATTCATATACAAAGTTTCAATTGATAATTAAATATTTTCATAGATAGCTTTTCAATAAATCAATACATTCTGGATGATAATGACAGAAATCTTTCATTTTTTTCACACCACATGGCACCAAATTAATAAAAGTGGTTTTTGTGCGGACCCTGACTGTTACATTGGTTCGTATCAGAACTTCGCAACTATTTTAATAATAACATTGTGTTTCCTAGATTATAATCAAATTTTGAAGATAATAGTGATTGAACGTTTCACTTCAAACATGATTATAATCAGAAAACATGATGTTTCTGGAGTATCATCATAATAGTTGTGGAATTCTAATATATTGTAAGATACGAGCCAATGTAACAGCCAGAGTCCCGGCAAAAAAACAATTATTTTAACGTAGTGCTGGTTTCGGGTTTGATTAACTTGAGGAAGTTTTGTGAGTGTACCTTTCATCGATATCTTACCTCTCTGTGTCCCTTCATAGTAATTTTGTTTTAATTTTTCTCAATACCAGTGATCACTTGATATGTATCAAAATCGATTTTCGAGTATAAACTGAAAAGTATGGGGACAATTCGTTTCATATGAAAACAGTATTTTCTAGTAATTAATACATCATATCTACTGAAAACGCGATTCTTGAAATGTTCTCGTGTGATGCTTGCCTGGAAAAGCAACCAGTTCAATGTTCGTCCTGGCACATTCGTAATGTTCGAGGAAAACCGAATAAAATGACACCCGCCCCACTGTTTCTAGAATTACTCACCGAAAATAATTATGAAACGTCTGCTAAGCTACACACCGCCCCACCATCGCTAGATCTTATTACGTCTACCAACTGCCGCCACGCGACGACCTCTTCCGCTTCTAGGACCGGTGAAATTTCGTAACGATTTCGACGAAGACAATTAAATAACAAAAGAATTTCAACATCCTCCAGTCGTCCTTGCGTCGAGCGACACCTACGCCGATTTCCGCGGTCATCGAACCCGCACCTGCTGCGTTAGGACCACCTGCATAAACACCTTTACTTATCATTTGGTGCTGCTTCAGAGGGACGCTATCGCCCATCGACGTTGCCACTTCCTTCCACATGTTCTCTCAAAATCCTACCGAATCCTAGAATATTAGATTTGCGTATTCATTCAATTTCTTGACATCGTTTCGAAGCAGTGGTTTCCCAATAAAACAATATCACCAATTAGATTACCTTTTCCTATATCAGGATGGCATTATATATTTGAAAAAATAGAAATAATGGTTAATATTATAGAGACAAAGACGTGAGAGAGACATCCAAATCGTTTTCATCAATTTCTGAAGTGATAGAACGATTGTTTGAGTAATATTGTCAGAATGACTTGCTCTCTCGCTACAGTGGTGAAATGATGAAATAATTTGAATGTGTGAATTATTCAAATTATATGGATAATGATAGCAGTGGAACATCGCGTAACCTTCAATTCATAAAAGGCTCATTAAAATCTTACTCTCAAAATTCACCACGACATCGATCGATGTATTTATTAAAATGTAATATCAACGACTTTGTTTGATTTGGCTTCAGAATGTGTGGTGAAGAAAATCAATAAAACAAATCTTAGATCAGGAAGAAGGCAAATCATGACCGATGAGGATATGGCCATAACTACAAAGACCAGAAAATTAATGAAAGAAATGCTGAAAGATTTAAAGAATGAAAAATAATGAAATCAACCAAACAACCAAAACAAAACTATTGAGAGTAGGAAGGAAAACATATTCAGATATACTACTAGGAAAGGAATTTTCAACAAACCAAATAGTTGAAATATCTAGAAGTGGAACAAGCTAAGTATAGTCGTTCCATTTGAAATGTTTGATTATACAATAAAAATAATAACCCTGGTCACTTCATTTCATGTTTACCTGTTCATCAGATTCAGTTCTGATGAGAACTATTATCGACAGACAAATCAACCCCAACCCCAAATTCTTGATAACAAAGTTGGAGTCAATGGGTATACCTGGCACAATAAATTCATGGTTGATTTCATATGTAAGAACACTCAAGGTGAAAATTGAAAATGGACTCTCCAATGCATTCGATCTCATGTTGGGCACGTTTATTTGTCATTGACATACCACAATCAATTCATAATGATGGCACAGTCTTCATTTATGCTGACGATACAATAATCATTGTATCAGCAGAGATTTTACCAGAGTTCGAAAAAATATGTCTTGGCAGCTAGACAAAAATTTACAACCACCTTATTAATTCTAGCAAAACTGTATGTGTTGAATCCACTAATAGAAGTAAACCTAAAAATAACCTCAAATTCAAAATCAACGACTCCGTACTAGATATAATAAATTCCACTAAATATTTAGGTATATAGCGAATTGAATTACAAGTAACAGTTATGTTGAGGCAATTTGTAAAATATTGGGCAAATTATACTATGCTTTCAGAACACTCAAAAAAAAATGTTCATGAAGAATACGTGGGAAATATCTACTACGCTCTCATTTTTTCCATCTCAAAAGCGAATATAATAGTATGGGGCCGAGTACTGATTTCTACAGAATATCTACAGTTTATTTCACTTCTCACGGAAACACCCGCGTATCTCTGTAATTTCTTACGAAAATCATGAAATTTTCAGGATCGATAGATACACTAGAGACGAACTTTCTGCATGAAAGGGGAAATCCGATATACACTGCACGCCAGCAGCGATGAAATTTATATAAGGTGGCAAAATTTTCTAGGAATTACTTCCGATGCATGTTCAAGATCCCCAAATTATCTGTCTCCTGAAAAAATTTCAGTTATGAAAAATTCTAATTTGTTTCACTTCCCGTGGAAATGTTGTACAGAAAGTCACCCGACCAGGCTGGACCATTCTTTTTCAATATCGTGAAGTTAAGGTTACATGCAAAATAAAATTCATAACTGCTATAAAAAATATCTCAAAAAAAAACATTCTACCACTCAGACGAGTTCATCCAATATTATAGTAGTTTTTTCTAGCGTCTCATCCAGGATGTTCACTTTTTTTGTATTTTATGTACTTTTTGTTGAACTTTCTTTATCATTTTAATGGCATATAAGGAAGACTTGTAAAATATAGTTAAACAGTTGTGACGAAGTTTACAGCTACTAATCATCAAACCACATTGTATTACCGATTGATTTCCAGATGATTTTATTTCAATAAAAATCTTCAAATGATGAATTTTTTCCTCTATATGGATTTATCAGGTTTAATATTAAATAGTAGAAGTCTGAACACCGTACCTACCGTGTAGTACCTCACATGTCTTAGTTTTGAGTATTTTAACTAACTATTTTTTTTATCTGTTTATTTTGACATCTTATGAAGAAAGAGGTCGAAATTGTATATAGCCTTCGCTAAATCCACGACAACACCAACATGTGAACTTGTCTTCGGTATTACGTCTTTCGTCGACTATTTTTTTTCTAAAATTTAGCATTTAGCTTATCATATAATTTTGCAATATTTAATGAAGTATTTTAATTTTTGTTAAAATAGCAAAGTCGAAATCATTGGTTCATTTATTGAAAGTGAGAATGGGTGTGTAAACAATTTTTGAAAATGTTTAATAATTTTTAATGCCAATCTGAGAATTTGCTGTCCCTTTCAATAAAGAGATAGAGTCGAAAATAAAATCATTGAATTAAAATAACGTTCAAAATTTCCTCTGTTTTCAAGTAATGACGTCTTAGGTATATTTTATATTTATACTATCATGATACTCAAATGTATTCAAAAACTCATGTATAGAGTGCCATAGTTTTTCACGTGTATTTTATTTTTATAGTTTTTGCACATTTCATAAGTTTTTGAAGTCTTGTTGTTTTATATTTTAGTCTTTCAGATTTCGATTACTAGAAAATTTCTTCACTCCCTAAATTGATGAAATTGTTTTATAGAAGCCATATAACCTCTTGAAATCAGTAAGATTTTTTCACATCAATCGTCATTTGCTGAAGGCAGTTTTTCTTTCCGACTCATGCATATGGTCCTTTCCAATTGTATTAGAAAAATTACCTATTTGAAAATGTTGGCAACGCCGCACACCATGTTATGTGTATGTAGCCCATTGCTCCGCACCAACCGGTCACAGCCAGACTTGATGGAGTTTCTACCCCCACGGCCACACTTGATAGACAGTGCTGCACACCTGGTCTACTGATGGCATCAGCAGACGAAAAAGGCCATTACGTGTTTTTTTTTCAGGAAAAGATCAACGTTGTCAGAAAGAGAAACAAATGTACCACAACTTAATTACTTCACATGCTACTGCATACAAAAAAAAAATTATTGACATTTCACCACATGCCACTTGCACATCTTTTTGACATAAAATTGGTATTTTAGTGGTGACTTTTGCTATTTATGTAATGATTTATACTGTACAGATTTATTTAAAATTTTATCCTCAGTAAGAAAAATATTTTTATTGTGTTCTAGTCTACATATATGTGTACATACAGAATTCAAATAAATAACTCTTGGACAATATCAGAATTAAAAATACTGTTTTCTTCGACAACCTCGAAAATTGTTCATTTTATAACCGTAATTTCAATCATAAACAAGCACATTTTGTACAGAATTTCATTTTTGCATCGGTTGCTAGGTAAGATGCTAAGCAACAAATGCGAAATGGAATATTTCGTGTTAGTTCTAGGGTCACTCTAATGTCAGCAGGTTGTTTTTGTCAAAGTTTTAGTAGGTAACGAGTAATTTCATAGTTGTTTTCTATAAAAATACATTTATAGACTTCTATTTCTGTGCACCTATTAGAAATAGTAATAAAGAAAATATTTACATATTTCTTCAATTTATATTTTAATTCTGATAGATAGCCAATTAGCGGCAAATTCGGAGTAATGAAGTTTTTGTAATGTATTCATGTATTAAACGTGAACGATATGTTGTCATAGAAAAAGTATAGTATGCAACTCGCAACAAAATGGGAACCATTTTGTGCTCATTGCATAATATACTATATTGTCATAAAATGTTGAATTTAGTTGACGCACTAGAAGTAAACATATAAATAACTATATACAATATAAAACACGTATAAAATGATGACAATAGCAGAAGCCGTTAACACTGGAATAAATAATGAAATATGTATAATAGTTTTTTTAGTTAGTGGTAACCTCTTCTGCCATTGGATTAACGATAGTATTAGCAATGAACCGTGACCTTAATTTCATAAAACAATAAAATATTGAGGTTTTGTCGAAATCAGTATTACTTATTATTGCTAGGATATACATAAGAGGCGACATTTACTTTTAAGCTATCTTGGATTTACTTATATAAGGAGGCTCAAAATTCTGGTAACTATTGAATAATAATTCATGATGTTTATAATCCAAAAATGTTTGCAAGGTGCAATGCAACAGGAAAAATAAACGTATCACTAAAGCAAGGCATATGTGATGTATACAGTAATTAACTAGCGCATGTATATAATAATAATATTAATAATTGATAATGATTATTGTAAGTAGATATTTGTGCGAACAACATATTCACTTACAAAAGAATACATAGGATGAATAAATCATTTTTGGTTATGTTGGGATTAGATATAATTTGACAAATTCGATTCGAGACGCTTCGAGCAATGTTTACAGTACCTACTTTTGTTGTTTAGTTATAAATCGGCGATGGTCGCGTTTGGGTATTTTGGGTCGGATCCTGTTCAGCTTGATGTGTTTGATTGATTGTGGGAGTTTTATTTTGTAAATTTCATATATGGTGTCAGGTTTGTGTAAGGTGCATAGGACTAAAATTAATACAGAAATTTATTTCAGGTCAATGCGATCATTTAGGAATTTTATCGTGTTGTTTCTTATCCATACCTCAACTTCAAATATGAATACTTGGTACGATAGTAAATTGTATATCATAGGTACCTACTAGAAATTCCACTATAGTTTTTTCTCGGTTTGGTACAATTGTAGATCTATTTTTTGATTGTGTGTCGTATTGATATCCAATTGGATTTGATTTTATTTTGTTTTATGAATATTGGTTAATATTCGATAGTAAAATAATGGACTTGGATCTATATTCTCTGAATATAAACAGGTCACTGGAGCATCATATGATTTTATTGTTGATGACTCTCAGAATCCATTTTTGAACAATGCTCTAGTGTTTGAGGCCAGGTAGATGAGTGGTTAGAATCATCGTTTTTCAATCATTCTGGCTGCCGGTCGTGTGGATTCAAAGCCCAGCGACTGCAGTTTATTTTTCTGATAGCCTGAGATAGTCTCGCACAAGTTTCGACTTCTGAGGGCTGTTGTTCGTAGGGGGACGACAGCTGGTTAACGGAAAAACCTATTTTTTTATATATTACATTCCTCCACTCCTCCCAAACCCAGGATTCATTAATTTAGGTGACAATGAGAGCTAAAGATAATGTTTTCATATTCTTCGCGTTCAGGTATTCTGCAAGGCATCTGAACTTAGTAAACCCCTCAATTTGTTTTTTAGATTTTCGGTGATGGGACCTTTTTCCATCTTAAATGTCTGTCTATTGTTATTTCCAAATATTTTTCTTTCATGTTCGTGTTGTTATCCGCTACTAGAAGGCCTTGATTGAGTAAGTCATTATAATAAGAAGTGAAAGGGAGGTATATTTTCTAATTGTTCATAGTTAGCGTTTGTTTCGGCTGTTGTTTTCAGATCTGATCAGGTTTTCCCTTCATACAAAATGGTCATGTATATGTGAAGCTGATCAGTTTACCTCCAGATCCAAATGTCATTGAGCTTTTTACGTAAATCGTGAATTAAAGTGGCCCACCTGACCTGTTAAATTGTTAAAATTGTTATTTCCGTCAACCGGCTACACCCTCACGAGCACAACCCTCAGAAGTCTTCGAAAGAAACATGTGATGCCGTGCACGAGACCAGTGGCCATGCTGAGAATCGAACCGATGCCCCTGTGGTTGAGAGGCGAGCGCTCTACCATCACGACCACCATACATGAACACTTGAAATTATTGAATTTCCAAATTTCAATCCCGCTAATGCAGATGTTCACTCATTACGATAGTTCACGGTAATATTGAGAAAAGGATCCTCATAAAAACTTCAGGAGTCCAAATCAATTTCAGAGATTGTAGATTAATTAAATTTCTGTTTTTTCTAGTGATTGGTGAAATATCACATATGCAGTAAGAATCCCAATTTCATTATTCGATTCTTAGATATAAATAAACTATTTCCTGTGTGACCGGTTACAAAAAAAAAAGGTTGACTTGCAAATAACATAAAATAATCCCGTTCCACAAGATAAATCGATTCGTTGAAGCAACAGGTATCTCCAATTTGTAAATTAACAGAAACCTTGTAAGTCTACAAGTCGACTGGTGATGATTCATTGTTCTACATCAACATATTGTGTATATGTTTACATTGTATTTTTGTTCAGTCTAGAGTAGCTATTTCTGAATTCGGTCTGGAATCGTGTTTATTTGTCTACGGCGGTATTACACGTGGGGTAACGTCTGAAGTGTCGGGATGATTTCATTTGCTAAGCGATCCGAAGGCACCGATCGAATGTAAAACAACGCTATATCTGACACCCGACTGATAAGATTGATAATCCGAAACAATGAAACCATACCACATTTTCGAACGAGCTTTTTCGAATCGGAAATTAATATTGATAACTGATTTCGATAAAGATAACTTCCATTTTCGAGATCAATATACAAAGGTAAAACTACATACCTGTGTTTTCTTTGCATTGATATTTACTGAATTATTGCATCTCAATTCATAATTCACGATATGACTTTTTATTATACTGTTCACTTTCCTTCCTCATTCATTCCTGGTTTCATGAGCTGATATCGATGCTGCAAGAGAAAGCGATATGAAGCGGAGCTGCGTGGATACTGAATAGTATGTATTGATTGAATGTTGGGTGGAACTGATATAGACTAAGTTGTTACTTGTCAAAGTAGAAATTCATAGCTTATCGAAAAACTACTCAAAAAATATATTTCAATGAAAAGGTTTTATGTCATTTCCAAAAGTTTATTTTTAATGAAATTGTTTTTTGTCTTGGTTTTCGAAGAAAAGTCAAACATTCTAGCATTGGATGTTGGTCCAAGATCCATTACAGAAGCCATTTTTTTCTTTAGGAATACCTCAGTCGGGCACTGTCTCCGAAGGTTCGATACACCACTCTCCAGGTCCATGGTGTGACGATCGGGTCCAAAAATCATGTGCCCTAAACACTCAAAGTGTACAGAATGATTTGGGTGAAGTCTGCGGCTCTACTTTTTTACCTAAATCGTCTTTTATGGTCTAAAAGGATTACAAAGGACGTATTTACTTTCGTTTGCCTAATGGTGGGTAAAGAGTAGTTTCAATGTATTGAGCACTTCTCGTTCTCCACAACGGACTCAATATCCTCTTCAGCATAAAGCAACACCGGTGTCTAGTCTACCGTACGATTATGGTCTATGGTAGTATAGCACTCATATCGTTATGTCCGTGGGTATAGGCCCAAGCGCACTTGACCTGAGAAAAGCGAAGGTCACATTTTTTGATGAGCCAAAGTCTTTAATGTTCTTGAAGAAGACACAGTGCATTGGCTTATCCTTATGTAGATGCAGGAGTACTTCAGTTTCCATAGTTTTGATGCGAGCTTCCAATTCGATGGCAGACTTTGCATCGTCCCGTTCTTAGTCGAATACGAGACTAAGTTAGTCGGTTGCATGTGCTGCTGTCTTGCAAAGAAATGCTTCGATCTCTGAAGAGGATCTAAACTTCTAATGACTCTACAGTGTAAGAACTCAAGGGGCACGGTAACACCACTGAATCTGACAGATTAGGAAATCCACGTATGAGCTATATATTTTCTTAATTAGCAACTGTGACACAAATTCTATTTTTTACCATAAAGGATTGTATTGAAAATGATCCAATTGTTAGAAACTGTACTAGAAGGCAGTTTTCTCCTATTTTATGAAACCAGAACAAATTCCAGACTGCAGGCCAGATGCCTTAAAGCTGTTATCTTTCCACTGAGTAAAACCGAACAATCAATTAAGGCGAATTGCAATTTCTCCAATAAATAATATACGGCGACACCCTCTCAGAATTAACCAAAAGTAATATATTCAAACGCGAGAAAAAATCAACATGTCATCTAGAAAATTATGTAACATATTAGGTAATAGCGAGCGATGATATCACTTTAAACATCTGAGATAAAGAGGTTTCGTGGTCAATGGAAGACTGGAGGATAAGTATTTTCAGTAAGTAAAATACATTAATTCATAGCTCTGATGATGAGATGACTATTCGGATATCATATGTGTACTCTTCCACCGTGGATTCTTTTCTCCCGAGGAATTTAAAGTCATCCATTAAAAATGAATAGTTGACCTTATGCTTCCGATTGCTGGAGTTGCTGCAGTTGTATCCGCGGGTTTTCCTTAGTCAGTGGCAATAAGAAGACAGAGAATCGAAAAGGGCAGACGGAGTCATCTGGAAACACGTCCCTTCTGAAGATTACTCTGACTTGACCAGACGTTAGGGTGAAGCACGTCCTCCACAGCTGCATCAGTTGTCTAATGCATTTTACTATTCGATCGGGTACCGCAAGGGATCTGAGCAAATACAAAATAGGCACATTCGATTGAACGTTTCGCTGTAATCGATCAAGAACATCGAAAGACCACTATTTTACTGCACGGAGTCTTGCGTGATACATACACAGGTTTTCATTGCAGCCAACGACACCATATTATGACCCTCTTCGTTCAATTGATAAAAATATTCACATGTACAAAATGCGCCTAAACATCTTAAGCTGCGTCCCCACTGAGTCGACATTGCCGATCGACTCTATAACACGAATTCAAGCATGTTTTCGGCTTGTAATTCTTTGGATCTCGACATTAATAGTAATATTTTGTTCGTCGAAGAAGAAGAGAAAATTAGGAAGAACTCTATAAGTAATAAAAAAGTAACCATTTTGAATATTCTCCAAAATAAAAGTGTGAAAATATGAAGATTTTGTACACCCATTATAATGATTGGATACTCCAACTTGCACAAAGCCAGGAACTCGGCTTTTGCTGATATTTGGAGCATCCAGAATATTGAAATTTGAAATGGCCTTTGTTTGTCCTGACTAAATGACAAGATATAAACCTATCTTGGAATATGAAATGTAAACAACTTCTTAGCAAACAAAACTTCCGCTAATCACTCACTCACCCTCAAGAAGTAAAAAGCGGGAATCATAAATTTCTGGAACATTCGTTATACTTGAATGGATACGTAGAGTATTTGAATTATCAGTGAATTAGCAACTTGATCAACATTATAATAACAGAGAAGAAGGATTAAATAAATCCTGAATATCTTAGACCAATCAGCTTCATATCCTTATTTTTCCGACAACGATGAAAAAAGGCGAGGATAATATCAGAACAGAAATTTTTAAACAGGTGCCACTGGCACAGCGTGCATATCAAGCGAGTACTTCCAGAGATCGCACTTCTGCAAGTGACAAATGAAATGCAAGATGCACTCACAGATAAGAAGACGGTGGTTTGTGCCTTTCTGGACGTATAAAGTGCTTTTGACAACATCCCACAGGACGCTCTCAGAGCATTAGATGAGAGAGGATGTCACACTGGCTTTCTACCAGGATAGCAGTAATGGAAACAGGTCAAGAGACGGTATCGATAATTACAACTTGAGAATTTACACAGCGGGCTTAAAATCGACGCTAATGTGTAGTTTAACGCTATATGAACTCATCTGTAACTTGACTGAACTCAACGTGTCCTGTCAGGATGACACAGTTATGATTGCAAGAGTCAGATTAGAGAACATGCCATGCAAAAGTTTGAAAAGATGATACCAATTAGTTGGACCAATAGCAACTCTCAGCCGAGGAATCCATAATGATGTGCAGAATACTAAGTGAGATCAGAACTTCAAAACTCTAGTGAAGATACAAAGAATGCAGATTCTGGGGAAAAAACTTCCATCCATATCTCTTTAGACCATATATGGCAGTATGTAACTTCACACTTGGGCAGAATATAGGAAATGTGGATGAAGGAGGCAGAGGATAACCAATGACTTCGTATGTTTTCACGAGTGGGCGGAGCCTAGCAGAGTAGCAGTGCTAGACTGGGGCCTGACAGAGCACCCACGATAATGGGAGAGGATTGTGTACGGGCATTACTTAAAAACTTTACTAGTTTGTAATTGAGGAGATGCTCGTTGAAAATAATAAGAGATTAGTTGATCAGATTTTTGCTCGATTAGACTTATGCTGGAAATTTACTGAATAAAGTATGCAAATAGTATACTGACAAGTTGTCCATGTATCGACCGACAAATCTTAACCACCGGTTACATTCGCGTCTAGAAAATGCGACAAACAGCCAAAGCCGTCTCTAACGCGTACCGTGTCATTGTACACACACATGCGTTCAAATAATCAGTATAATTACCCCGACTAACGCGGTCTTTTCATGGGAATCGTCGAACCAGACGCAGCGGGCTATAATAATCGGGGTAATGTTTCCCGTTCGCCTATCATTACGTCCACACATAGAATGGTTACAATATTATCTACGATCTTGCCGGTTTTCTTTTATTTGTTGATATTTTTTTGAACGTTGGAGGAAGTTGTTACGCTGATAACTACTCGGAGTGAACGTTTCATCGGTTTGAACTCTGTTAGAGAAGATATTTGAATGAGACCGGTCTGTGCATGCAGCGTAGGTAAATTTCGACGTTAGGACTAGGTATAAGAAATATAGAGGGAGATAGAGTATAGTATATCTCCTATTCACTCTACCCCTCTGATTTCTGTTTAATTGGGGGAATATCATCACGAAACGAACGGTGTGGTCTTCCTAAAATTGTTCACTTACATTTTGAAGAGACGGTCCTCGATAAATCTTCATATTTTGTATTTCACTGATCCTGGATTCATTCTGAAAAATGTTTGTCACATTACAATTGAATAATTAACGAAAGCTAGTGAAGAATTGAATTATGTTAGCAAGGAATACAACAAATCCAGTTGGTTCGGAGAGACACGTAGCAATTATTATCAATAGTAATATCCCTAGGATATTGAAAACAGATGAGATAATTTTATGACAATCGAAAGCTGGAAAGCAACGAGCTTGAGAAATTTATCATAAAATTATGATGCATTTTTCAATGTCCGAGGGATATTGGGCAGAATAATTTTTGACAAACAGCTTTATAACACAACGAAACATTTATTTATTTATCAAAATTGCAGTTAGTGAAAGTACAATTATTAAAGTTCAACTCAACATTAGATTCGTGACTGTTCTCTACTGTAGAAGATCTATTACCACGCATTACCATCTCGTTGTGATGTTCTTGATCGAGATTCAAGTATGGTTTTATAGAATTTTGATTGCTATGACCAGTAGTTTTCAGCAATTGTTTGTTCTTCTACACCACTTTCAGCAATTGATTTATTCGAGTGATTTGTTATCTTGTTATTCTTCACATTCAAGCCAATTGCCTCAGCAGCAGATTTAGTCCATCCATTCATTGTATTTCTTCCAACAGGTATATTATCGTACTACTTGACGGATTAATTTTTCCAGTGTCGGTTCAGTTTTAAGAACAGTCGTGGTGAGTTAATATTGTCGCCTCGTTGATATCAGTTTATGAAAAAGACATACAGGGCAGTTTTGTCTTTCACTATCAGAAACCAACCATTTACTACTTGTACAGCTTTTAGAATCAGCTTGGCACATTTTACTGACCACCGGATTGTATTCAATGCGATTTGTTGGGGAGTCATCGTTATTTTTCTCGATTTGAAAAAAAATCCATCAGACAAGCAACTGTCTCTTCTCCTTGCGGCGCTAATTGTTTTTATTTTAATCCCGTAGCAATATTATCTTGTTAACTCCAGACAAATTTAACGAAAATTAACTGGACTTAAGATTACATGGACCTGCTTGTAGTTTCTTCCTGATTGCATCGCGGGCATTTCGGGCTGGTTTAAATACTTTGTTGTTAAATGGGTTAATCATAATATCATAGTCATTATAGTACTTTTTTTATTTAAAGTTACCACGATTCCACATTGTCTATACTGTTGCTTCTTTAAATTCGGTCCCGTCTTTCCTTCACATATTGACACCCAATCTTTTAGTATCAACGCCAATTCTTATAAGCTTTTATGTTCATTTAATTCATATTCTTGTTCGCAGCAAAATTCCATAAATATTCTTCCAATATATTTGTCACTGTAGGTTGTATTTCTGGGATTTTTTTCTTTGATTGGCGCATTTATACTTTGACCATTCGCATTGCCAAAACGTGACATTTTGAAATTTATTTGAAATTAAGTTTTCAAAATCTAACGTGTTACCATAGTGATTGACAATTGCACTGAATTCAGTTGAGTTCAGAAATGAAAGACAGACTCATGAGATAAATTCAATCACGAGGTGAATTTTATTAGACTATTTCGCGAATAAAGTTTCTCCATTAATATAAATACGAACAATGTATAACAGTCGTAAACAAGTTATTAAAATCGTCAATATTATAATGTTTCGTTAGATAATTTCATTTGAATTTGCACCGAAGCGACTCATTTTGGTACAATCAGGTACAATTGATATTGATAGAAATGCCAAACTTTGTGTTGCCATGGTTACGTCGTTGAAAATACCGAAGCTGATCCTCAAATCAGAATTGAAAGACAGCTGGTGTTATCGCGATAACACGAGTAGTCTTTGGTTTGCGATTGGTCAGATTATGTGAGAATTTTAAGATGAGTGAAATAGTCAGTGTAATGTTGACATGATTGGGTGAAATTGTTTCATATGACACAAAATGACAAAATTTGAATGGTTCTTAGAACTGTCAAAAAATTTCAATGGAAAGTCTTTGGAATTTGTTGAGATTTAAGATTAGAAAAAATAACTTTACCAGTTCAATAACAACGGATACTTCTAGAATCCCAGTCGTTTTCGCATCGATGATATATAGATAGTATTTTATTTTACACAATTTTTAAGCCTTGATAATGAGTCTGCATTTCTTGTTATTTCTCTGCAATATTGCAAGTCAGATTTTCTAAAACGAATGTTCATTTAAAAGTGCTGAACCCCATGCATACCGTTTCCAAAGAAACTAGAAACTATTCTCAACTGTTTTTTTATGTGTATCACGATATTTGATACAAAATATGTTGTGGGAGATGAGCGCTATTTAGAGCATTGATACTACCAGAGACTTTTATTTCGGTGTATAGTTAATTAACGAAATCTATAGGAAATTACAGACGGTAATGTTTCCGGCTTATGCAAAGTCGCCTCTGTCTGGACTGGTTGTAATGACCAGAGAGCACGACTGCAGGACAAGAGACCTGTAAGATGGGCAGACAGTCATCGGGCTGTGCAACCTGGCCAATTAGTCTGGCCAGGGACGGCACAAAAGGGCAATTGTCTGAAGAAAATATCAGGTGGAATGAATTAGATACTTGGAAAAGCTTTCATAAAACCAACTTATTGAAAAAGAGAAATGTTACTTCATTTGTTTAATCATTTCAATGTCAATGTTCAATTTGACAATTTTCATTATAGAAATAAATACACGGAAGCGATTTGATCTTCACAAAGTATGTCAAATGATGATAATTGAATTTGATATCGGCAAAAAAGCACCACAAAACTTTAGGCTTCAAAACTACTGCCGTTTTTCGACAACTTCTCTTCATGTCGAGGATCCAGGCCGTACTATAGTATTGAAAACGTGCATAACGGTGGAAATATTAAGATTTTTTGTAAAATACAAAACACTAGGGATCAGGGTTTTTTGTATAATAATAGTGCTAATTTCAAAATGTATGATCATCCTGAATTTTGAGAAATTCGTTTATTTCACATTTTTAACTTGGTTGTTAAATAAGGAATCGATCTATAAAATTCCGAGCTTGATAAATATCACGAATAAACAAAGCTTCAGTTAGTACCTTTATGACAAAAAGTCACTCAGCTTTTCATTCGATAACATAACCCAACTTCGAGAGGTGGTTGTGGTGGTGGTTAAGCGGGTTCGTTAGTTGTGCTTTCCTTCTTCTTTGTGTTAATATACACATAGGTGTTTAAATATTGGAAGAGTATTTCAGTGTTTAATGGACATATAAACAATAAAATATTCATAAACAACACGTAGAGAACATTTCTACTTCTGAAGTTTTTCTTAGACCAAAAGAATCAACCCTTAAACTCTACCATCCTTTTTTGTTTCTCTCGATAACAATGCTCTCTAGCACGACTTATTTTTCCTTGAAAAACTGGCTTTTACGAATCATCCAGGTTTTGGAAGAAACCCCTCAAAAGCAGAGCTTGTACAGCTCTCTTACCGGTGGATTCCGAATCACTTTTGCTCAGTGGCAGGCAGTGGGGATTTAACCCTTCGACATGAACCCAGGCCATCTGGGTGAAAGGCAAACGCTCTAACACCACAACCACTACGCTTCTTGTTTCAAATTTAGTGCCATGTTCCAACAAATTAACTCTAAAGAATTGAAGTCCCTAGTATTTTGTATTTCATCTGAATATTTCCACCGATATGCACTTTTTCAATCCTGGTACGAGGTTCCTGAAGTTGTCCGAAACATCATCAACATGAAGAAAAGTTGTCGCAAAAAGTATCAGTAGTTTCAAAGTCAAAAGTTGTGTGGTGGCATGACAGCATCCTTATCCAGATATTACGTTCTTTAAATTGATTGAAAAATTTTGTATCCTTCGGAATGTAACGGAATATGTGCTCACCCGAAAAAGTTGTTATTTTCAAAAGCATTCATGTAAAAATAGCATAGTTATGCAAAGTGAAGTAAATAGGACAACTGTAATGGATATATCAAGCTGAAATCAAGCAAAAAGTTAATTTCTCGACCATGATTGGATCGCACGTTAAAAAATGATCACCTCGTCTTCTCTAGGTCATACAAGTCTATTGAATATTTCTGAAAATTGCCAATTGACGGAAAAAACAAACAGATAAACTACTAGTATATATTGATTTCACACCTCAATTAAACTATTTGAGATAACCGGCATAAAGTTATGTTTTGTTAGTAATTTCTGCTTGCGCACGTCCTGTGCAGGTTCGAGTGGATATCCATCAATGTTTGCAATTGAATTGAATTCACTGGAACATGCTAACCTTCATGAATATCCCTTTCCCTTTTGCTCTGAACTCTATAATAGGTGTATAAAAAAAATTTAAGATCTTCAGTCATGTTTGAAAATATTCTTAATAGCCCCATTTCATCGCCACTTCATTCGCAACTGTTATGTGACCGGATGTTGAAAAAAAAAAAAACACAAATATATTATTTCTCAAGCAATATTTCACTTTCGTAATTAATGCCAAAAAGAGATCATACGCAAGTACTTTGATCATATAAGGCTTGTTGGCGATAATTGCTAGTGGCATACGTTTTGAGACTGCGTGATATTCTATAAAAAAAAAATGTAAATATGTTGTACAATTCTTTGGTTGAATCTACTTCAAGATACTGCATAACAATTTGGGGAGGTGCTTTCACAAGCACATTGCAACACCTTCAAACAACTCAGAACACTTTACTAAAAATACTGTTTCATAAGGAAAAACTCTTCTCCACGAAAATACTATATCGAGATAACGGCTTGTTCCAAGTGAGATAAGTTTATGTCTACCAATGTCTCCTGCGGATGCATCGTAATCATGAACAATTCTCAAAAAATCCTCTCAATACTAGAGCAGCAACCAATCATTTCTAAATGTCTGTCGCACAGGTGATAGTCAAGGGTGTTGCCATATGTACCAAAATCACCGACAGCTATAAAATAACGAATATAGTTGAAGCACCTGCAAATCTGATCCTAACTCTGAAACTCTTCAGTTATGATTCACCAACTCACAGAAGTATCGAATTATTAGAACTCTTGTTATGAGCTTTAAGTACGCAGTCATCGTTCACTGCGGTTCTGGAGATGATTCTGGCCACTATTATACCTTGGCAAAAGACAGAACAGACTGGTACAGATTTGATGATAGTTTCGTCAGTAGGATGCATTCTTTCGAGTTGGAGCCACCAAACATTCTATTTAACAGGAAAGAAGATAATCCTGATTCGACGAACATCTCCAGAAGATTTCTTCAATTATTTCCAATTTTTAAGGGTTTTCCTGCAGCTGCAAAAGCGAATGCGCCACCGTATGCATTCGTCGCCCCGGAGCGCAGATTAATTATTTTTTATGTTGATTTTTTACTGTTGTATTTAATTTTCAATAAAATATATCGCCTTTTTCGATATTTTCTTTACTTTGGACCAACACTATTTAATATAATTCCAGCTTAAATTAAAATAATTCGTAACAATATTAAATTCATATGTGAAATGAAAAAACTAATTTTCAACAATGCCACACAATTTGATATTTTCTGAAAAATCTTCTGAAAAATCCTTCTCCAAAATTCTATTCATGAACTAAGTAATACACCAGTCACTTGTGCCTAGGTCGTCCCTTTTAGACAAAAAAGTTTACATCAAGACAAAAATATGTGAACTAATTTACGTGTCATGAACTGTAAAATTCCAGATTGTAGAAATATATTTGATTTGATAGTCTTTGCATTCAAATTGTGCGTGGTCTTTCAGAACATATTTTTCATCAAAGAAAGCAGTTCCTTCCTAGTCTGAACCGCTGAATCTACAACATAGAACACGTTTCGATGTTACTATCGGCGATCAGCCCATCTCGCTTCGAAGGGCGAATAATAGCGAGGGTGGGTGGGTTTGTCCGACTACACACAGACAGACACCTGCAAATCGACGAAGGGGTAGAGCGAGAGAGAATGCCCTGCCAGACCGATACCAGACATACAGCCAAGGCCGCAGCACGTCGTCTCCCTCTCTGCCACCAGTGCGACCGTCTCTGTCTGCGCCTCTCCACCCTTTCAATGTGACCCCTAACCAGCCCCAGACTGCCAGCGAGCACAGCGATGACGTCTGTCGTTGTGACGCGTTAGTGTTCGGTCTCCTCCACGAGCCAGAGCCGGACTCGACCTAACGAGGCATTTATTTGAAAATACGGTTACTATAATAATTTGTGTCTGCTGCAACAACGTACGACTCGACAGCAGTACGGAGTTTGGTAATGATGAAACCGGTTTAGAATTTAAAGACCATTGATTCAATAATTCTTCTATTTTCTGAAAAATTCGTTATCAGTAATCTACCGGAAAGTATAAATGGGGTTCGAATCTTCTCCAATACCTAATGATGTAAAGCCCTTGATACATTTCTACTTGGCGTCATTTTTATTTCTCACTTTATCATGTATTGTCCTTGTTGTTTTCATGTCGCGTACTATAAAGGCTTTCTATACCCTTGATACATAATGTAATAATCAAATATTAGTGGAAAATCCAACGAAAAAGACATTTTTTTGAACAAACACATTCAAAACTGAATATTCTTCAATTTCAGATTCGATAGATATGTCCTAGCGAATTGTTATCTCAGGAATGAGAATGTATCTTTTTTTTCAATAAAAAGAAGTTTGAAAAAATTTTTAAAAGGATTCTAATGGGTACCTAGATTGATATAGTCTTTCAGTTGAATGTGTTAACTTCCTTTCATTTTCTTCCAGGGTTCGCCTGATTTTAAATCACGATTTAAATCAAAATTCTATCAAGAGATTTTTTTATTTTATTCAATGAATAAATGCGAAATCAGAAATATCATTCATTCATTTTACAAAATACGTCAGAATGCAAATAGAACAAACTGCAACTAAAAATTTTTATTTTAGTATTCGTACAGAAATACAAATTTTCCCGCTTTCTTCACTCCTAACTTATTTCGTAAATTAGAGTAAACGAATCTAAATGTAGAAAATACTCTCTCCACCGAAGCAGATAAAGAGACAGCATATAAAAACTGTTTCGAAATAGGAAAAAGTCTTGCAACTTCAGGAACATTCTTTTGTGAATAGCACTACTCTCAAGGCTGAAATACAATGGAAGTTTTATGTTTTTAGTTTTCATTTTCATAATTTTGGATATTTTTTCAGTCTTGTTGGTAAAATTCAAGCTTTATTTTTCAATTCTGTTTTGCATCTTGTTCCATTTGTAAAATTTATATCCAAAATCTCAAAACTCAAAACTTATTAAGTACATAATATTTCCATTGTGACTACGGCTTAAGGCACTAACACTGGATAATACCTCTTCTAAAAACATTACTGTTGAAAATGTTTCAGTTTTGGTTTTATAAAAAGTATTGGAATCCACTATTCCCAAACATTTCTTGTACGATATTTAATGCTGATTTTTTTTCTGCACAAGTCAAGTTGAACTTGGTTTTGGTTAATCCAAAATATACCCCAAAATTATAGGGCCTTCGTGCCTGTTTATATAAAAACTTGAAAAAATCATTTTTTTATTTTTTGGTTTTATAATCATGATTTTTTTTTAAATCATGATTTGTTCGAACTTTGTCTTTCCCTTCAATTGAAAAAAACAAATATCATTTGAGAAATTCCAACTAAATAATATAATATACGCCTATCGTCAGTGTATGAGAACAAACTGCAAAATTTTTTATATTTCCTTGAGTCTTTTTTAGTTCAATCAACTAACTGTATTTTGAAAGATATACCACAGATGACTATGATAATCAGGAACTAAATTATACAGTGAGTATGTTTCAGAAAACAAGGTATTCTATTAATTATTCATCTCGTTAGAGTGTATGAAGGCTCACTTTGATGATTTTTTTCATGAGATCGTCAAACTGATTTGAGTGTTGAACATCAGATGTGTTTTACTTGTAATATTTGCATATTTTTGAAACCCTTTGTTATATCAATATAATTAATCGGGTTTCTCGAATGATCAATCATTTCGAATAGATGATCATTAACGATTATGATATCGACAAAAGTTTTCTGTTCCTCAAAATGGGTGCAATCTTCAAAATAAAAATTCAAAAGACCATCTAGATAAAGTAATATCTACCTTGTTTTACTAAAACAGCAGAATTCAGAAAATCATACAGAATGAACCATGTGTATTTTACATAACTAGTAATTGAAAAAACCCTTGTTACCTTGAGATACGAGAAAAAATGTAAAGGGTTCAAATCAGGCGAGCGAGCTGGCCATTCAAAGGAACATTGTTTTGGATGCCTGAATAGAAATTTGATTCCAGCATTTCGCCCATTTTCCTATATCATGTGATCGTCGGAATACTTCGACCAGAAAATAATTCAGCCCTATACTACTGCCAAATCATCTCCGCCCAACGCCTGGCAAAAATTTTTTACGAGAACACTTTTGGCAATACTTCTTGTAGCAACCACCAAATTTTAAATCAAAACAGGTGACTATCTGCATACTAGTTTCACGGTTCACCCGATCATCAGTGCAGACCCGGTCAAGACGGAAGTCACTGCTCAATCCATCAAACTGCAATCGATTTCCAATTGCTCTTGTTCACCGGCCTCACTCAACACCAGCTAGGAAAGTGAGCAACAGAGCCATCTATAAGAACCACAGAAAGTACTTCGACCGAATATTTTTCGTGTGGAACTGAGTGTATTGACGAACGATAATAAATTTCTGAAAATTTTCTTTTTAGAAATGGCAATAAATTTCGTAGTAAATTATGTTTTGGATGAATACTTCTGTCTGAAATTTTACTGTCATATATTCAGAATTAAAATACTTTTCCAGTGAATAATCGCTCGACCCCCCTTGCGAATCTTTGAAAATGGCGCCTTGACGCCATAATAATGCAGTATATGAACTACCATCAATCCAACTCATACCATCAAACTAAGTCGATCCTGAGTAAATACTGTATCACTTATGAGTATGAATATTTGGAAACTTTGGTGTGCGTACAAATTAAGAGACGTATATAGAAAATTACCAAACTTCAAACCTACCTCAATTTCACTTGACGACGGCAGCTCGTAGATCCTAATGATAAAAACTTTGTTGAATAGTAAAATTGCGTAGTTTTGATGTTTGGGTAGTCTTCTACGTCTCTGAAGGTAAATACTGTAACTAATAATTCACACTGTTTCAATATTTTTCATTTTTCAGTCTCTTGTCTAACTGTATCTAACCAATCTCCAAATTATCTTATGAATTTTCCAGGTATCAATACAATGATATCAAAATAGGCGGAGCATAAACAGGGCTTGGTCCATATTTCACGTGGAAATTGTCTTTTCAAGTCGAGGGGGAAACATTTAAGTACTTTAAATCTTGTACGACTAGAAATTTTGAGTTATTTGAGTCAACTTTCAGTCCATAAATCTTCACTTCATTCTTTCAGTCATCGGCTAAGACTTCTTAGGTTCGTTTGTGACTTTGGGTCATTTGGATTTGATTTTGAGTTTTTTCAGTCCCAATCTTGAGTCTCGAGTCTTTCAAATTTTTTAGTCTTCTACACATTTTAGCTAGATGTTCCCTCCTCGTTTCAAGTAGAATACATCCTCCTCCGTGGTTTCACTTTTCTTTATTGAACTCTTCTAACTGTGTAACTGATCCGATAGTGTAATGATGAACTTGTTTCAATTTTGACACTTTGTTGTTCCACAATTCGATGTTCCGAGGTTTTTTCGATTTTGTTTTTCTCGCCAACTTACAAGAATTGAATTGACCTATTGTTTCACCAAAATAAATTACAGCGATTTTCTGAGGCACATAATTTGCAATATCTTACTATACCTAAAATAGGTAAGAACGATGTTTTAATGACCAATTCGTCTGAAGTACGGTCCAGCGTCGACTGTTTTTCAGGTAAATATTTGCCAATGTCGTACTCATTTGCGCCAGCCAGGACAGCCAGCGACAGTCTACTGTTTGCGTCCTGGTCTCGACACCACTCATTAATTTAATTAGCATTGTTACGGATCGTTTAATGAATGGGCCAGTTGCGTGCTTCTGTTGGTATCGACGAAAGAAATATCAGCCAAACGTGTCTATCAATTAATAACCGACACATTTCTGGAATTCCTCAGCCAGCGGTCGGATGTGATTTCTTCATCATTTGTTTCGATGGTCAATTCTAATTGGTTTCGGGTAATGCCACCGCGAATATTTGCATTCGTGAAATGTGCCATAGCAGCGACATCTATGGGAAATATGTTTAATTGATGAGAACGGTTCTATAGTAAATAAAAAAATATTTCAATTTGCTCGTTCATTAAACACGGAATTGAACAAATAAGTTTTTCTTTATGGGAGAGAATGAGTCATTCAACTGTAGGTATTTTCAGTGTACTCGTTTCAAATACTGAATGATAGATATGACTCAGCACAATGATAACTATCTACTGTCTGTAACCGTGAAGACAGAACTACTGCCAAAAGTCATTCGGATTTACTACGAGGTCTTCACTGATATTAAATACTTGATTCATCTGATGATATAGGCATTCCTGAGGGAGGATTTAACTGATTACTAGTGAAGCGTTATAATCATTTTTAATCAGAATTTCTCTCACATGAGTAAGTAATGACATTTTCCAAACAGGAAGTAAAATATAATTTACAATTATATGTTTGAAAAATGCACCTAGGTGTGCAATGCGGAGGAGTATATTTCAATCATCCCTGCTAGATAAACACGGAAACGTATTTACGTACCTATACAGTTTTTTCTTAGACAGATAAGTATAATAAATTTTTTTAGCAATTATGATCATGAGGTGTTGTATTTTTGTCGTATTATCAAATGATGACTTCCGAGTAAACTTTAAAGAGAAATTCTGTATTTTCCAAGAATTAGTAAATGTATGAATAAAATGTCAATTTTTTTTTCTTCAATCATATAATAAAATGGAATTAATTGTACGGATTTGTACCACGCTAAATCTAATAATAACTTATTCACAAACTGTGCAGGTTTGAAGGATTTTTTTTTCAATATAACCATTGCAACTCTTATTGAATACATCACTTTGTTTACTGTTTGATAACAGTAGTTTGATTAGAAACAGGGAATTTAGTGGACTACACGCATTTCCAACATTGTTGAAAAATTGTTAAACTTCTGAACTTTTTTTTTGGGTTGGCTAATTTTTCACATTAGAGAATAGTAGAATGGAATTGAATACAGCACTACCAGGGAATATTCACGACACGAAAAGCCAACTTAGGTTAGTCACTTTCGTAAGAAAATATTTTTTTCTACGGACACTATTAACTTTTCAACACCAGCAGTCTTTACTAAAACTGTCATTTTAAGATACAAGTTTGAAAGTTACTCACTTCCAACACTAATGTTAATAAAAATGACTTACTTCCAACATTACATATTTTTGGTAAGTATACGCAAATTCGTACTGTTGTAGAGATTTTGTCAGCTGCAAATCGAAAGCTCTACTCGCTGCTTCATTTACTTTAGTGAGTGACGTTTTTTAAAAAAATTACATGCCTTTTGGAGACTAAAAATAATAAACATTGGTTGCTATGTATTTGAAAGCTAGTGAAACTATCATAACATTACGTTGTGCACTTATCGCATGCGAAATTTGTGGTTGTAATTTTGAATTTTTAATGTTTTTTATTTATTATTTTGGAAGTTTTTCAATAGGGTTGTAGAAAAAACATTGCATGATGTTCGAGTTGAAAGTGCTTTCACTTCATTCGGAGGATTGGGCAATCGCCACGTGTTCGTGTTCCAAACGTTCCTTCTCACAAACTAAAATAGCACTTTTAACACTTACGTTATAAGTTACTATTTTGGTACGATCTTATTAATTTTTTAGATCGAAATAATTGAGAAAAGGGCTTTTAATATTCACTGAACAATTTGAACTCTTTCATTTCATGTAGGAAAAAATCGTATTAGAAGATAATAGTAATAATAAAATACTGATGATTAATAAATAGTACTCACATTGTAGCCACATAACAGAGTATGGTAAATAATTTTCTTTTCAGCCCCATAACAAATTTTTGTCTAAAAGATTCCCTGGTCTTCATTCGAGGTTTGGAGTCTGTCTGAATATCTACTTCATAGTCTACAGTGGTTGACAACACATGTTATCTGAGGAATATAACGACAGATACAAAAATCGCTACTACAAAATCCCTGGAGAATATAAGTTAGACATAAGCGAACTCAATCAGATCTATAATGAGAACAAGTGTTTTCCCCTTCACACAAATAATAATCATCTTCATCTGTAGAGATTACTAATGTAACAGTGATTGATGGTAGGGTATCAATAGGAAAATACAAAAAGAATATTCGAATGATGATGTAGAAGATGAAAACAGTGCATACAGAATATCGAAAATGTTTGTTCAATAATGACAGTCCTTTATCGGATTTTCCAAGCAATGAAAAAATTATTGATTTCAAATACTGGCGGATGCGCAAGTGAAATCCACCCATTTTTCAAATTCGGAGACCACTACTTAATAGATTAAATTCGAAAATTTGTTCCTTAAAATTAATTTTTTGTTATTTTACGATTTTTTCTGTGACTTGGCGTTTTGACATGTTTCATCGCTTCAAGAGTGCAGCAATTTTATTAACTTTCTGTTTCTTAATGACATCCTTGCTTTAAAATACGGATTGACAAATAACACGAAATTGGCGGAAGTCTGAAACATCGTAAAATGGTGACAGTTCGATATGTCATGCGATTGCTTGGATTCTGCTGTTAATTCAAAGACATTTTGCAGTACTCAGAACTGAATTTTTCATAAAAGAAATATAATTTACGATATCTCCTACAGTTATAGAAGAAAGGCGTTTTGATTGTATGCGGTGCAGAACAGAATTATGTTCAAATAACTTGCATTACTTTCATGCATGAACTACCTACTTACTCAAACGAATTTGATGGAGTTTACCATGAACATTATTGCCTTACTTGGAACCATTACCGTGTGGGAATGTATCACTGTTTCACGATTTTCTTGGATTGTGTTAACAACATAATTAGTGACGAACATTGACGCAATTGAATTATGAACAATCAAAAGTCGAATATGGAAAACAACAATTAATGAATTCACCACAAAAAAGTTCTCTTTTCTTATGGTTGTCGAAAGCCGTTTCAATGTAATCTAGTGAACAAATACTTTCCCACTCTTATCAAGAATGGCCCGAGATATACAAGGAAGTATTCCAAATGCAGCCAATTATAAATAGTTGTAATACTTACACAATTCATTATTCAAAGATCTTCCTGATTAATACTTTGCTTTAACTAGGCGAAAATATAGAAATACATGAACCGCAACAATTTGTTGCATCAGTTGCCGGATTTGATCACAAAACTGTTGAGGAGTGCATGTTAAGGCGGTCAAAATGTTTCATTTGATTTTTTTTTTTTTTGAAATATATGCGCACCACTTACTTACTTGGTCTGACTTTTACGGAATTTCATCACATACTACTATTCAAACTCACAGTACCATAAAACTGCTAAAGTTGGCTTTCAAGAATTTTTTTGTAATTTACCTACAGCTCAAACGAAGATGTTCTCAAATCTGAGATATTTTCTCGAACTTATATGTTCTCGTCCTACTGTATCTATTGTAACGCCAGACAGTGCATCAAGGTTTTATAACTGAACAGGCAACATTAAAACACTGGGAATTTTTCCTCGTTCAAAAACTATATATAAATTTCTGACTGATGACATAGTCTACCGCATCGAATTGGTAATTTCTTAATGATTCAATTTGCAAGTTGAATATAGTTTCCGTCCATGGGTCACGTCTACGTGAATATTCGTTTCATTATTGTATGCAGATTTCTGCCACCCGTGTCAAGTAGCAACATCAACACGTGGCATATTTTTATGAGCACATCCAACTTGTGATTTATGAAATATCACACGGCTCGAAGACATTGTGTTGAATGATTTCGGAAGAAACAGCTAAACAAGCCAGTTTTCCGCTATCAAAGCTGAAGTGCATGGATCAGTTCACTACATAGTCAGTCCACAATTTTGAAGCATTAAGTATAGGCAACATTTTTGATAATCATTTCAAATAGAAACAAGGAACGGGTACATTTGTAATCGTGTTTGTATTCGTAAGACTTCTGCGGGCTGAAAAACGGTCAAGAATCATCTTCCTCATGCTATAGACGAGGTCACAGATTAATGTGTGATGAGGTACTGAAATGATTTCATGGTCCTATTTCTTTTAATTCAGTCAATAAGACAAAACCCATACGAAAAAGGAATGTTATGTATATTTATGAAAATCCATTCTGATTTAGGCTAGTGGAAAGTCCAGAAAAAAACGTGTTCCATGTAAAAATTAAAGAATGCCAAATTCTTCTTATTCTGGACGAATTGTCAATTGTGAAAAAATTTACTATCCACACCAACATACTCAGCAATAATATTAATCTATTGGGAAGTACTCAGAATTTGAATAGAATAAACATATAATTTCGCGAATAAAAAGTTTTGAGAAATGAAAGACGCTTAAATATGCAATAAGTTCTGGGAACTATTTGGAATTCTTCGCGCTGAACAGGAAACGAGTTTTTAACCTACATAGGACCAACAAAAACTATACGAACCAGAGTCTACGCCGATTATATAACAATATAACAGTTCGTTTATATTCGTCTAGTAATATCGATAAAACTGTGGTTAGCTGGTTCTTATAATTTTATTCTTAATTGGTCCTTTTGATAGTTTACAGGATATTCACGTATTGAATTAATTTGTGATGAATGAAATAAATTACAAATTAATCAATAAAAATCTTTAAATAATCATGTAAACATATGAATTTATATGTGGTGAAAAGTGCAGTGCATAACATTCGAGATTTTGTAACAAGTGTTGGAGTTTATGAACGCGAACTCACATTAAAAATAATAAATTTATATTATTTCAAATTGATTTATGTTGTCATTAAGCCATTATAGGTATCAATTAACTGCCTAGGTACTCTGTCAGGCAGGATTTTCACCAACAAAATCAAACAGTAATCCTAGTGATGTATTTAAGTTATGGAGTTTTCGAAAAATTGCTTCAAAAACAGATTATGAGTTTTTTTTTTATTTTACCAATTGTGATGATATCAGTTCGGTAGTTCAAACTATCGTCATTTCGATTTCAGGAACTGCGAGTATGCATACCGAAAATAAGGACGAAAATAATTCCCGCTCACATCAGTAAATTTCAAAAATGTTTTAAAAATTTTCCTAATAGGAACACTCGGAAAGATAAAAGATCGATCCTATGTTCGCTGCATAAGCCGCTATAAATAAAACCAAGAATATGGAATCACTGAAGCGTTTGTATAGACTAAACACTATGATAAGAATTTTATTGAGACTGATAATTAATTTGCCTTCGAATGAATTAATTAATATAGCCGACAAACAGGAAATGATCGTTTGTACAGACTACGTCAATGATGAAAATTGTAAACCAACCATATGAGAAAAGTTTTTGATTTAAATCTCTGATTGTGATTTAATTCATTATGGATTTGTAGGTACGTATTCAGTACTGAAAAACTTTCCGTTTTCTTACAACAGAGTTCTTGAATTTTCATCGAACAATAAACAAAAATTTTGTAATAACTGTTATTTTTTTGATATACTCACCAGAGATGAATAACATAAGTACTTACGATGACAATACATTTGTACAATGTTTACAGTATAGGAAAACATTACAACAAAAGTTGGTGATTCCAAAGTACCAAGTAAATCATAACACCTCTATGGAAAACTCAATTAATAAATGAAGGGGACTGAGTGAAAATACTGAGTTGCTAATATTAATGAAATGAATTATTTTTTCCACTACACTTCGTTGACAAAATCATGTCCAATAAAAACCAAAAAATGATCATGAATGAATTATATCCAAATTATGTGGAACCTAAAGTGGATAAGAAATATGCTGGTATAAACTACGCATGAAGACTCTCCGAAAACATTAAAAACTATCTTTCAAAATTGTACATATTAACGTCATTTACTAGCAAAACTAATTTAGGGAACCTGTTATTTAACACAGAACCAAAAAACGATAAATCCTGCATACATGCAGTAAGGGAAGGGAAATGGACTTGTTGGAAGCATTTGAAATAAATAAATTGATAAAAACCCTCAATGATCAACTAGAACAGAACAGCTC
This sequence comes from Chrysolina americana, assembly GCA_958502065.1. NCBI lineage: Eukaryota > Metazoa > Arthropoda > Insecta > Coleoptera > Chrysomelidae > Chrysolina > Chrysolina americana. The sequence continues at coordinate 50,974,362 of OY293416.1, forward strand.
TCCTCTTTTGAATTTGTGAATTTTGATAATCAGCCATCCCACAGACACATACGTCACTAATTATTTTCGATTCTACTCGGGAATGTTTTGATATAGATTGCTTATGATATTTAGGGTAAAAAAAAAATTTCATGAGTAGGTAAGGTTTCATTTTTCCTATCTAGCGAACATAATTACTTTATTATATCTACCTATATGTATATAATGAAGACCTGCTATAAAAGTATAGTTCACTTGATAATGGTTTAAAATACCGAAACCAGTCAACAATAAAAAATCGTAGTGGAAGTTATACAAAAGTTATTACTATTTTGTCTATCCTACATTAAAAAAAAATATACCTGTAATGTGGAAATGATTGGAATTACAAGTAATCAAACTTGATGTGAACTATATGAAGGAAATGTATAACTCTGTGGCAAAAATGCAAGAAAATGAAATAGACACTTCAAAAAGGTAAGTATTACTAGTTATACCCAATAATTTGCCGTACCGATTTTAGTCCATTTATTAGATATTTTCATTTATTCATATCTTATATTGACTTGTTAGGCTGCATAACAATCACGTTCTCAAGCGTTATTCAAACTGAAACTATAATAACTGATTTTTCAATACCAGAATGAAGGATCACTATCACGTCTCTTCACAATAACACCAAAACAACGAATAATACAGTTATCAATAATATGCTCGACCATGAGTGCATAAATCGGCATAGTGCCCGATATGAATCAAGAATCGCTGTTAACTAAATGTCGTACGGCAGTTGCACTCACTCAGCCTTTCACAGATCTATTATTTAATTTTTTGTGGAATTCCCCTTTCAACTACAAGATTTTTTAAAGAGCTCATTTCAATACCACCAGCCTCCAACCGTTGAATACGCTCTCTTTAGAAATCCGTATTGTTTTCTATGAATCATCAGTATGAGCCGAAGTATTCAACAGCAACCCTCTTTCATTAACCCTCCACCGCTCACAAGCATGGTAAAAAGTAGTTTTAGATAACGAATTCTTCTATGAATCTATGGGCTAATAGGAGGGTGAGTTAGAGTCTGGTTATTCCAAGAGGGCGAATCTGACTAGTTTTGTCGTTCCCCTAGCTATAGAAATAACGAATGTTTCATTCCCCTAAACGATTTGGGATGCTTTAACATAACGTTAACAAGCGAGATATTTTCAAATACATCACTAAAATCAGGCAAATTCAATTGATGATCAAGGCCGGAGTAGGACTCATACTGATCAGTAAAAAGAGTAGTTAAATAATGAAATATGCAGCATAAATACCAAATAAGTATCATATTATCATTGGGTACTGTCTCTGAAAAGCCATACAAAATAAAATAAGTGAATTAATTATGTAAGGCGAATTCCAAAACAAATATGATGTAAAAGTATTTTAGCGCCCAACAAGTGGCATCTCGTCTCCTTGATTTTACATAAATTTATGATCATTACTCAATCTTATCGTGAAAGCAGAATAACAATAAACTATAGAATTTGCTAAGCAGTGTGCTGAATTCAACTTTTCAAGGTTTTTCCCTTGCCTTGGGCGACAAATCTGAATAAATTCGTACGCTTATTCCAAATGCCCACTTTCTTCTATTCGAATCGACCAACAATTGGAACATTGACAACATGACAACCCACAGTTTCAGTTTCTGTTTGAATTCCGAAAATGAACAGAAAAATATTTTAAAACTTGCTTCAAGAAAAGTTGTTGGAAAAAACGCAACTTTATGATTTCAGCTATTGATAGTTAATCATTGACAGATTAGGAGAATTTTTTTGAATATGATCGATCACTTCGGTAAAGTAAATTGAAGTTGATAGGGGTGTGCGACATTTGGCACTCAATTTATTTGAAAAACACACCAAGCTCACAGACGAAAACTACTTAACTGAACGAAAAAAATGTATACAGGTAATATTGATATTTTGTCTCATGAAGCACTGACAAAAAGAAGAACAGTCGTTTGAGGGGTCAAGAAATGATAACAAGTTTCGATAAAACTTCACCGATGTTATTTTTGATAGAATAAAATAACAACATCTTGGAAAATGAAAATAGATAAAATTTAGTCTAATTTCTAGTCAATGCGTCTTTACTGAAACCTAATTTTTAGCTACACTACTGACTATTTAGGTATTTTATAAAATAATTTGTCTACCAACATTCCTGTACATGTACCTATTTCAGAGAAAGTGTTTTCCAGTGTGTGGATTCTCAATACTAAATGGAGAATTGCTTGAACTGCAAAACATTTGTGGAAAACTAATCACACTTTCGCGCCATTCCAAACAAGAAAACACTAAAACTTACATTGAATTATAAATAGCAGACTACCTTGACAAACGAAAAAACAAATCACACATTACATAAATTAATCACAGATCACAGCCCATCTCGTACATTAGCTGATGAAAAGACATTGTACCTTTTTGTTAATAGTCAATTTTTGTCGCATGACAGGCACACACTTTCGTAGAAACCGCTTTAAATTCTCACTCGTTCCACGGCAAACTTCTCCTCGCACAGTCATCGAGCGATCATCACAAAGCGACCGCCAGAGTAAAACTACCGACTGGTCGTGTCAAGTGTAGTGCCGCGGACGTCTAGACAGTTGAATATCGCTCTCCCCGCCACAGCGCTCTGTGATAACACCGGCGACCCTGACTGATGCACACACGCAGTCATCGCTGGCTGGTTCATTCCATATGGCCCACTTATACGATGGCGGGTGCATTGCCGAACGGTCGACTCGGCGGCCCATTGCTGTCGAGGAGGACGCGAAGGGCCCGAGATATGGGCCCATCTGTGTGCAAGAACGAATGGGACTGCTTGGTGTGGAGTTTTGGTTCCTATCAGTGCCGCTGCATCAAAGATATAATATGCTCTTCAAGAAAATCATGAACTTACTCTAATAATTTATTTTCAATATTAATACATAAAAAGAAACAATAATTTTTTAATATATCAAAAACTGTAATAGACAAGTAAGTTAACATAATTTAGGGTTTATGAACTCATAATCAGAAGGCCCATTGAACAGTACGATATAAAATTAAGGGTTAAAATAAAAAAGTTGGTATTGACTTTAGGCATACCCTGTATTGCTGTAGGACTGGACATATTTTAGGTAGAACGGCCATGATCGATTATGACAGCAAAATAAATTTCTAGTTTCTAATCTAACCGCAATTTGAACAACTACTAATGCATGGCCTATACGTATAAAATATATTTAGACTGTGGGACCGGCATGCATATTGGGAAGGCAGAAATGTAATATTGAAACAATTTAATTATTTGTTTTCTAGTTGAGTTTAATATTTCACAGTGTCACCGCCAAAGTACTGACAGTTTTTTGACAAAACGTTATTATTCCTAGTGAAAGTTTGTGCATTCCATGAATCTGTGTGTGTGTTTGGGGTAGTTGTCCTCATGCTAAAAATGTTTTTTCGTCACAGAAAAGAATTCTAAGGTGTATTTCAAACATGTAGACTCCTGTCGACCTGTTTTTATCAACTCGAGAATTTTAACTATAGAAGTAGAGATGATTATTTGCGGAATAGTGACATTCATGCTCATGACACAAGATATAAATCAGATTTCTCTATACCTTATCAGCGTATAGAAATCTGTATGAAATCACCTATAGTAATGTAAACTAAACTTAATAATAGTCTCCCACAATGTTTCGAAGATATTGTCTTAGTGCATGAATTTAAAGAGCAAACAAATACTATCTCCTTGACATGTGTCCATATTCGGTTGAAGAATATTTTGAAAATACTCGTTGAATTTTGCCTAGATTGCAACATATTCTTCGTTTGATTTTATCGTTTTTCTGACACAGGTGTCTAGTTGTTCTTTGTGATATTTTATGTATATTACAATACTGTATTTTTTAACCTAATCTGATTTTAATATTTTAAGGAAGATGTTCTAGTTTTAGCTAGACGTTTTAATTTTACTTTCCTCATATTTGACCTGTCTTATGTCATTATTTGATATTGTGAGATCAATAAATTCTATTCTATTCTAGTCTATTCTAAATATGCACCAACAAAATATATATAGAAATAGGTATACGAGCCGTATTTGAAAACTATCAACAAAATATACCCAGCATCCTTAAGGAAAATGACTGATGATGAATATTTGGTACATCGTAGATTTTGACTTCTTTAAAATTGTCCATAGGTACAAAAAAAATCATCCGACTAGGTTTCGAGATATAGGGTGTCAAAGTTGAAAAGTGGAGCTTTCCACTCAGATTTTTTAAGAAAAATCCAATTCGATTCATTCGAAGTCAACCTGTGTGAGTTCTCTGATGAGAATTAAAAATTCAATTTAGCCTGAAAGAGCTCTATCTATCAATTTTGATTGAAGTTACAGGGTGTTTTGAAAACAGGGGTACGTCAACCCTTCGATTTTAAGTTCTGATGAAGGAGAGCTGATGAGTAGGAATCTACGAATCAGTGCTGTCCACGGAATTGAGGAATATTCAGAGATGATTAGTGCGGTACCTTCTCCGAAATGCAATACTTTTCATACATGACAAATGAGAAGTTTCCATTTGAAAGCCCTGTTCTCAGAGAAACTAGAGGAAATTGAAATATATCAGAGCAGAAAGATTTATTTTTCAACTTTGATACTTTATATCTCGAAATCCAGTCCAACCAATTTTTTTGCCCATGGCACTTTTGTAAGAATCTAAAACTAAAAATTCAGGGAATTTACCTACAGCCATTTTCCATAAGGATGGTGTGGGGTTGTTTGTTCGCCGTTGAGAAATATATACATCGTGAACTGAACTCATGGCCACTCACATGAAATTTTTTTAAATCAATTTTTTTTAAATGGAATTTTTAGAAAGCTGAACTTTCTTACGCTAAATAACTGTGTATAGCCTGTATACACTGGTTCATAACAAATGCGTGTGTTTAGAAGGAACAATAAAATGAGGGGAAAAACTATTGTAAAATGTTCTGATTTGGTATATATTGCATACATTACATTCGAAATGGTGGATGAAATTATTTATGTGGTATTGGTATATTATTGTGTTATCGAAATGACATCATTCTTTGTCAGGCGCTTTGATAAAAGGTTGCTCGCTATTAAAAAAAAAAATAAAAAATTTGCTGTTTAAAGATTGTCAAAATAAATATCTGATTCAGTCCGGTTATTGATAGTTGAAAGTGTTTATAGAGTCGGGTCACATGGTATATATCTAAAGAACATTTCTTTTACTCATATAATTGCCACTGACAGAAGTAATTCTTCAAATTGAGTTTGATTTCTTGAAACACCAAGTTATTAGAAATAATTTGTTCTATCTACAAGTGTTGAAAATAAAGAACTCTGACAGTCCTATGGCTTTTGGTGAATTTGTATGCATATTCAATATATTTTATTTTCACTTGTTTTGCAAACATGTATGGTCACGACCCACATCATTGACAAAAGTACGTCATTTTGGAAAATATTTTTGCAGCTATTCAAAACAAATCTATTTGGTTTCATGTGTTTGGGACCTTTGTACTAACTAACAGTTTATGAACGAAAATTTCGATACAGTTGAACCGTGTATAAAATTTCTGTGTCTACCGTTCTGTGCCTTCCTCAGGTCGAACAAGCAATCAGAATCTAAGGACGGAGAAAAAATACTTCATTCATAGAAAATTGAATGAACGTAAACAAAAGATAGTGTGGGAAATCGGACTTGAACTAATTTAAAAACAAATCTAAAACATTGAGATATGAATGAACGATAATTATTGTGTATGAGCTCTAAACAACTTTGAGGGCTGCCAGTGTATGTCTAAACGAAAGACCGTAAAAAAATGTCTGAAGATAATCAGTTTCGGTATTGTAACTGATAAAGAATACTCGAAAACATTGTATAACCCAAATAGAGATTACTCAATGAGTCGAATCACAATGGTAAATACAGACAATGTGGGAAATGTTTGGAAAACGTTATCAGGCTGTAATATTTTTTCAATGGCCTGCGGAACACAAAATTTTCCAGCATTTCACCACACACTATTGACTAGTGTAGGTTGACAAATATACTCTACCAAATTTTTGTTAGAGATAGTCAAGTGAAGCTTGATAGCCTTCGCGCAAGGGTTATCGTAAGTGCCACACACCGAGTGATGAGGTTTACTAATTTTTAGTCGAATTGCTCATTAGATTTTCTGGGAAATGAATGATTCGATACAGACTTTGAAAACATCACGTAATCAAAAAAGTAACTTTCCATCTTATCAGACTATGCTTATAAACACTTCCTCAACATTATGCAGATTACTTCTTTCGGAGAGAATGATGATATACAAAGGTTAATTTATAAATTTGATACTCAAATGATGATGTAATTTTTTAAAAATATACACTAAGGAAAAACGTCACAAAGAAAATCTGGTGGCATTGGAAAATTTCTAAAACAGTTCCAACAGAAATGATAGCGAGTTTTTTTCATAAAATGTGTAACACCCTGTATTAGAGTGCAACAGTTACATTATCAATATAAGATTATACTTACATTATAGCCTTATTTTTTAACCTTTTTCTTTTTTGATTCATTTCAATATCTTTCCTATTACTGGAGAAACACCATTTCATTTAGTTGAAATCTGAATGATTTTTTCAAAAAGTAGTTTCAAGTATGCTGCGAAGAAAATTAAACAATTACGAATCTGAAACAAATGATATTCGAAGTGGCCCATCATTTCACAACTGAGACAGTTCGTACCTTTGAAGAATCTCTATTCTACGAGCTACTGTAATTTTTTGTGCAAGCTCGAATTATTTTGTTTTGTTATACTTCGCAGCGTACATACATGCCATTTTTTAAATGACCCCGCATACTCATATCTGAGGGGCAGAAGTCTGGGGATCGTGCAGTCCATCGTAATATTTTTTCCAAATTGTTTTTCCAATGTCATGTTATTATTGACTTGCCTACATTTACCAAAGACATGAAATATTCCCACAGATTAATTCGTTTTGAATAGCGCTAGCATAATGACAAAAGGTATCTGATCATTTGTTAATAACTGCGTGAAGAGGAATCTGAATCTAAGTGAATCACTTCAGAATTGTTTCAAAATTGAGCATAAAGCTCAGAGTTCTCATGAGACATCGTTCAGTAATGAAAAATGCTGGAACGCTTTCTCTTTCTCTCCCATATATACCCACTTGAAAGACTTATTGTGGCAAATACCTGTTAGAAAACAATCATTTCCCCTGTCTAATGCCCTGACGTGTATTGAATTTTATCCAACAGATACTCGTGCAATTATCCTACCTATATACAAAGTTGTGTGTTCTCTACCTGTCTGATAGGATCAAAAATTAGAAAGAAAAACAATAGACGTATTGTGGCATATTGGCTTACTCAATGCCGATAATCACTAGAAGTACTCATCAATATTTTGTCCAAAAATTACACAAGGAAGAAAAAATTATAATTATAACATGGGTGTGTACACATTGGTAAAAAATTATGCAATGATCAGAAAATGGTATAAAATAGATTAACAACGAAGAATGTGATGTGCTGCTGCTATTAATTTAAAACGAAAGATTGAAGCTTCCATAGTCCTTCTGAAGACTACATTATGTAATGTCTGCAGAGTGCCAGTACTGAAGGTTTCCATAATATATTTCGTGCTTGGGGTCTGTGGCTTCGATAAAATTCACATATCTTCTCAAACATTAGAATCAAAAAATAAATGTGGCATTGTTTCATTTGTAACCAGTGCTATAGGTTTCCAGCTTTTTATACAGCTGAAAGGTGCATACGTCACCAGAAATCAGTAAGGTGCCATGGAAAATAATAATAATTGCCGTCCGCATAGGATACGCCTTTGGGTACGATCACAAAAGCACCATTTCAAAAGAATAGATTGGGTGAAGCCTGCTGCGTTTTAGGAATAATTCTCGATGTTCTGTCCGTTTTTCTCCTCTTTTCGGATGGTGTTCGTTTGGCCAGGACCTGAGAACTCTATAACAAAAATCGAGGAAGACTGTATCAGGCTTATTGGCTTGTAATTGCCTTAGGGTGGGGAATGAGTAATTCCATTAGATTCGGCACTTTTCCTTCTCCACAACGGACTCCATACCACCTGAAGCTTAGGTCAACACTGGTGTCTCATCTATACCTTACGAGTGTCGTAGATAGTAGTGAATACTCGTAGCGCCGCGTAATGCCAATAGATTCATTCAACTAATGAAAACTGAAGTTTTTCTTAGTAATTAATCCACCCACCCCTGATGAAAATTATGATTTTTGTTTTATCCGTGTTATTCAGATTATTTTCATAGGCATATTGTGAAAAGATCAGTTTGCGCTGTAAATCTATTTGAGAGTTGCTTAGAACAGAATCATCAGCATATAGTTACAAATTTACATCTCCACTCCGCAGATATTACTGTAACCGATGCATCTCATATTTTCAAAATGAATTTCAATATCAGAAATGAACAGTGAGAAGAGTATAGTGCTCAAAATTTTCAAAATATAATGAAACTAAAACGGCTAAAAAGAGCCAGCCATAAGGATGAACATGTGCAAAAAATATTCGTGTCCCAGTCCTATATCGTACAGTTGAAAATAGACGGGGTTTTCCATTTGAGCAACACAAGAATTCAATAAAAAATTACGGAATCGAAAATAATGTTTAAGTTTAAGTATAATTCATGGGCATCATCACCTATCAGTTTATCAAAAGAAAAAGACATCATAGTTATGGTCACTTATATTCACAATTGTGATTTTTTCAGTGGCATTATTTAGACAAAAAAAAATACTTGCAAAAATGTTCTTACATACATAGTATTCTATAAGCGAATGTAGAGTATTCCCGAATCACCATACATATTTGGCAATAATTTCTTGTTATGGACTCTGTTGTTTAATTTATTTCGGAGTGTAACCTTCCTAGCTATTTAGTCCAGGGTAGATAATTTTTGTAACCAAAAACAATTGAAGGGGTCAGTGGATGAAGGATGTATGTAACAAAAAGGTAGTGTTAAGATATTGGACCTTGAAGTTATCATTGTGGTACTTTTTTGTATTAATTTTTTTTAAGTACTTTGTAAACTAAACTATTCATATTATAGTGCCACCGAATTGGGGTTAGGTTGAATACCTATCTGCTGGATAATTTTAAAAAATGCGATGAAAATTTTTATAAGTACGAATGTTACTCCTTCAATTATAGTAGAATGAAACCCATTGGAAACGGAAGATAATATGACAAGAATAAAGGGAAATAGTTATTATCCTAACAAGTACGGAAAGAGTACCATTCCCGCATGAGACTGCCGTTACCCGAACGACGCAAAGCGGAGTTCGGGTAAGCAGTCGAGTGCGGGAGAGTACCTTTCCGTATGAGTTAGGATCAATATTTTTTCTACAAGCGCATTGAAACATCTTATGTTGCTCTCTTGAACAAACTTTTGCGTGCGGGAAAAATTATTCCCGCACTAGTGCGGAAAAAACTCACTTAAAGTGACAGTAGAGTGCGGGAAAATTTTTCCCGCACTAGTGCGGGAAGATGACACCTCTCAAACTAAATTGCGTGCGGGAATTGAGCGGAACACGCACGCTTGTAGGAAAAATAAATTACGGGCGATCTGAGGTCGGGAAGTAGGAGGGTGTAAGTTTTGAAAGGTAAAATACGGTTTATCTCGATTTTCGGCAAAACTACAAGTCCTATGGAAGAAAGTATTGACATAGTTGAAGGTAGTGAAAAGATCTACAACTTTTGTATGAACACTTTTTTCACATAACCTCAAAATTTATGTGAAAAATTCAAATAACCAAGTTTTTGGTTTTTAATTTTTATTTTCAACAAAAAAAAATATCACGAAATTTGGTGAAAACTTACCTCTTTATGTTCCAAATACACTTTAATATTTTTTACTTGAAATATAAATTTTTTCACCTAATTTTGACTAAATAACAAAAAGCTCTACTGAGTGATATGTGGAAGAGATGCAAACAAAGAAGATATTGAAAAAAATAGATAACAATAATTAATCAAATCTATTTATAAGTGCAAAAATTATAGTATAACACTGAATCAATTAAGATTTCCAAAATATCAATTGGCAAAAATTAAATAATTTATTATATTGGCAAATCTCCCACCCCCAGAAGATGCAGCAAAACAACACTTACACGGCATATTATCAGCTTCAAACTTGGCTAGGTAACGAACTGACGGCAACAGATTGGGGCTGAAAGCAGCATCAACATGGTACTATGCCCAGATTTACAGAAAAGGAATTAATCCCGGAAATATTGCTTAAAACTATTTGCTGCAGCTGTGAAACTGGATGAAACAGTTCAAAATGTGGCTGCCGGACACATGCGTTAAAATGTACAAATTTTTGCTCAAATTGTCGTGGTTCGGAAAAATGCTCAAATGTGGAAGAAAAAACTATGAGGAAATTATTGATTCCGATGTAGAACCAATGCAAAGTGTAAATTAAATTAGAGACGAAGACGATGATAGCCTTGAAGATTGCGAAGATCTACTAGAATCGGAAAAGTTTATCTAATCCATCGATGAAGAAATCAAAGAGACAAAAAATGATGAATAAGTGATGACATGTATATTTATATATTATGAGGTTTTCTATGACATAAATGTAATTAGAATTTAATAAATCAACTTTTTTACTGAAATAAAATTGCAGTAGTAACATTTTTTAAATAAAATCCCCTTTAAATCCTATCTTTAATATTTAGAATAAATATTTTCAAATGTTTTTTGCAATCTTTATGTTTTATCAATATGCAATTTCTTTGGTTATCAATTCGAAAAGGAATATCACGTTTTTCGAGTGATTATTAGCTGAAAATTGTACATGTTTTAAAAAATTATTTCGGATTCGAGTTTTTTTCGTTTTTTTGCATATTCTAAGAAAATTTACCGCAGTAGTGTATATTTTTTTTACACCATCGGAAAGTAGAAATTTCAACAAATAAAAAGCCCACCAACTTTTTTAAAAAAGTCGATATTTTGACGTGAGATTTTTCGATTGAAAATTAGGGTGCTTTTTCGATATTTAGTCAAAATTAGGTGGAATATGATCAAAGTCGCTTGGTTCTTTTTCAATTATCATCATCCATTTTACCCTTAAAAACTCACTCCTTCCTTCCCGACCTCAGATCTCCCGTAATTTATTTTTCCTTTCATTTCTGTCATATTATCTTTCGTTTCCAATAGGTTTCATTCTACTATAATTTTCGTTTACTATTTACCATTTTCAAAGGCTTCTACCCTAGACTAATTATACAAATCGAGCTATCGATTTCTGAGGCACTATTGCGCCACCCCGTATACCAACGGTCGAACGATTGAAGATATTTCGGATCAAAATTTATACGCCATTTATTACTAGCCTCTGTATCATCTTCTACTTTGTCTTGTTGATTTAGTAACCCTAGCCAAAAGGAGTGAATAACTGAATCGTTCAGGGAAAATACTCGTGTGTTCTAAAATTTCTAGTTATATTTAAACGCGACGGAGATATCTCCGCTTTATTATTCTAAATCATAAAATCTGACAAAAAATGTAATTAATTATTTTGTTACCATTTCCTGAGTCACTAAAGTCTCTACCAACTGCTAACATAATAAACAACCTTATAAAAATATAATCCGTTGCTGCAGACGGATATGCTTCAAGGGGGTGAAATAACCCAAATATTTATACTGAAGTGTTAAATATTGGTCTAGCCGTCACAGGGTTTTTATATTTAGTTCATCTTCAGATCAATTAGTTTGTAGAGTCTGTTAAGAGTTAAAGTGTTATTTATATTTTTACATCCATGTGTTTTCGAAGTTTATTTCTTTGAAGTTTTGAGCGTGAAATCGAATCTTTTATTTCGAAAGTGGTTAGTGAGATGGATTTATTATTCGAAGGTGGTTTCGACTGATATCTTCCACCTGAATTTTATTAGTCCAGTTTCAGCGCTGCGATATTTTGTTCTTGTATTTCCCCTGGATGTTGAATATTGACAGCATGTGCTTTGAATTTTTGAGGTGGAAGTAAAAAATTACAAAACTATATACCGGGTGACTGTAGACATTTTTACGCCATTCGATAAATCAAACATGTTTACTAACTCAATATGACGGCACTGTGACGTCATCAATCAAATTTTCATCAAGCAACCTTATAAGCAAATAAACGAAGCACTTTTAAACAAAAAATCAAAATTAACGTTGAAGTCAAAGTCAGTATCTTCAGATAAATGCTTGATACACTATGCCACTTGTTTTTATTTTTAATTCAATAATCGTTGAAGGTTGTCTTTTCCGTGTTGAAAAGAGACAAACATTCTCAATTGAAAATTTAAAAATATGATTTATCTGAAAATGCAAAAATCCTGTTTCCACATATTTTCGAAAAAATCAAAGTTGTCTTTTTAATTAAGTACACCTAAATAAATAACTACTATGTAAATTTTAGGTTTTAATAATTTGACTTTAAACAATTTTCCTATTTTGAACAATTACAGGGATACTTATAGAATTTTATAGGTGATTTTTATGATTTATTTCTAATTTTCATAGCTAACTTTTCCCTAATGAACAGTGTCTTGACAAATGTATTTTTTCACTTATGAGATCATGGAAATGCTTGTCCAGAGGAAATATTCTTCAAAATCTTGATATCATGAAATAGGAGTAAGGTAAGCTCGGGTAAGTGTGACCGTGATTTTCATTAGTTCGCATTGAATTTAGTCCTTCTGATAAACCTGAACTGATATAAAAATGAAATTTTGCAGGTATTTACTTCGAAGGTCAGTCTTTGTAATACGCCACAGAAAACTGTTGAAAAACGTATTCTATGAATTTTATTTATATATTCAGATATACATCTCCATAGGTCACACTTCCCCGGAAATTTGGGACAAATTTAAAGATATTAATGCACGTAAATCTCTCTTTGGGGCAGGTGTGAGTAAACAGTAAAGGAACTTTCACCACAATTTATTTGTTTCAAGATATCTTTATTCAAAACATAGTAGGAACTTTTTAATATTGAATTTGAATTGCCCCATTGGAAAAAAAACAAAAAATCATCGTGAAAGTGAACATTTGTTGAAATGAAAAATTTACAGGTTGAAATCGAATGAGAATTTCATTGATCCCCATCTTCTGACGAGTGGTGATGGAAGCGTAGTTGTTATTTCATCCTCAGAAAGTGTATCAATGTCTTTCACATGTGGCCAGGTATATTGTTTGGCTCTCTGAGATTTCCGTATATAATTTCGAACTATAGCTGAAAAAATATTACTGTTTAGATTGGCCAAATGAACAGATAGGTCACACTATATTTCGGGGTAAGTGTGACATGCAATGGAAAAATGTAAAAAAAAACATCTTCATGAAAAAACGACAATCTATAGTCAGATTCATTGTTTAGGTAGAAGAAAAGTGTATGAAATGGATTCTTACCTTAGATTTTAACAATACACTCAAAGCTTGAAATAAACTCGTTATACTCGTTCGGGGTTGATGAATTGTAGGTTAGAAAATTGGGGAGAATATTTGGATTTCACAAGATCTCTGGTATTTCATATGATGGTTATGGATTCATTATGAATGTAGGCTTTTTGTCAATAGATGGCATTGGGCTGTCGCCCGGTTTAGCGAAGATAGCGAGCAAACTCACACTTGCCCCAAATTCACACTTACCCGAGCTTACCTTACTTCTGGAACTTTCGATAATAATAAAAATAAATTAAGTAATATGCAAAACATATTATCGAAGTGGAGATTGCTTTCGATTGAGCTATACCCGATCCATGTTCCAATTTGAAATAGGGGAAATAGGGAAGCCATGATAGATGACAAATCTATCTTCAAAAATGATATCCAAGAAATTAAATTTGATGCGTCGCAGTATTTTTCATTCGATCTTCTTCCATTATCGATTCCTGCAAATGGGATCACATTCATATTTTGCGGACGTTTTTTAAGGTTATTAATTTTGTCGTGAGAAGTAAGTGATCAACGATTAGTTTTTCAAATTTGATAAATTCCATTTAGCATGATTTTTTCATTCTTCTTTGATTCAACTTCATTAGAAACATCAGTTTGCAACTTGAATCATCTTCATATTTTTCCGTTGTCCAAAATATATTCTGCTGATTTCTTGTATTATTATATCTATTGTAAACAATTTTTGTTGGCTGATATTCTTCATCGTGGAACACATAATTAAAATTCATATGACTAGACAAAATCGAAAACTATAGCAAGAGGTTATCAACACAAAATCATCAATAGAACACGAATGATACATTCGTGATAGGCATGCTAGGCCATCCGTTTTTCATATTTTTTGGAGGTGATTTCAAAGCAAAAAAAATTAGCTCAGCAATTTAGAAAATAATATCAACTGGTAATAGAGTTGTTTTCTTAATAACAAGAAATTGACATGTTGGAGATTTTTGGGATCATCGCATTAGAATTTAGTGTCAAAGAATTTCGTTAGCGTCACATTTTAGAACTGAATAATCGTTCACATTTTAAAACAAATTAATGTATTTCATTTACCAGTGTGTCATAACATATTTAAATTAAAATGGTTTCTGAACAAGAGTTGAATGAATTTGTTGAAATATACTTAGTCTGAAGTGAGATGACAGTAACCATAATTGATAGGTTTTCATAGTTCCGCCTATAATAACAGTTATTGTAGAGCTGCTGTTAACATTTTCCAAGATGAATATTGAATTAATTGACCAATATGATATGTATATCTATATTCAGTGCGAAGAAAATATATGTGATACAAATAGAAGATATTTCGAAAAGATTTCATGATAGAAAACAACCTAAAAATTAAGGCACCGAGACGAATTCTAATAAAATACTGCAACATATGGAGGCAGTCCAGATTCCATTTAATTTTACACTGGACAACGATTTTGGAGAATGAAATGAAAGCTTTTTGGGATGACTTCCATTCAGATGACTGGGACAATTAAGTATAACAACTAGATGGCGCTCCCCATTACAATATCCATTCTTTTTTCAAAATTATGAAACATGCAGCGGTAATAGTGGAACAATTCAACAGCCACCTGTGCGTCCAGATTTGACACTGCCTGATTAAAATATATATGGTCTTTCCAAGAACAACGACTTCATATACGATTACTCAATGAGGTGAAGAATTATTAAAATTAAAATAGGTGAGTATATAAAATATAATAAACACCGATTGTGCCAGTGCGTTTGAAATTATCCTCATTTTTATTCCACGAATACTCGCCTCTTATTCTCGTTTATGCCTGTTCTGAATGTGATTTATGAAGGGAAACATTGATATATTCCTATTGGGTACGATCCTTTCGTTATTATCAAAGCATAGGACTTTTTTATTTTCTATCTGTCAGCAAACATTGCTGGTGAAAAATGTGAGTACTTTAAACAAATGAGGTAGATATGCATATTTTCTGAAATATGTTTGTGCAAACTGAGACTTTCGTGTTCAGTATCACAAAATGCAATCCTTATTATGAATAACGTAGAAGTTTAAACGCCTCTTCATCACGAATATTTCAAACTGTAAAATCATTTGCGGATTTCCATTACATTTTATGAGGAAGAGAATGGAATAATGAATAACAGTTGACAGTAAGTATTGTGAAGGCTGCAGTGATTTTCGTTTTCAATAAAAGATATACAGAAATCTGTCGGACTGGGATGTTTGGGATGTCTGGGATGTCTTGGCTGTCTGAACCTTCAGCTTTTTAGAAAGCCTATGTGCTGGTATGAGACGAGATCATTCATTGTCGAAATAATAAAAGTTCTCATCAGACCTAATGGTTTTCTCCCAAAAAATATTTGAACTTCGTCATCAGGTTATATTTTCTGGAATATGGTCAAGAATATTTTCATGGAATATCTAGAATGTGTAACTTTTGCATAAATGGCAGCTACTAATCAAAAAATATTCAGCTGTGTTATTGGAATAAAAATCCATCTTATTGTTCTCAGATATTAGTAAAGTTTCATTTGACCCCAAGTAGCAAAATAATTAATTCATGGATCTGAAATATTTCATAATTATTATCATGCGAGTATACCACTCGCATGATAAAATCGAAAATTGGTTTTGGCTTCAAATACATTTAAAATGCATTTTAAACCGCTTCAAAACTGTTTTAACACTCGCATCCCAGGAACTGAAGAACTTTCTTCAATAATGCACAATGAATCAGCGATATTATCTTTTTTGGTCTCTGTTAAAAGTAGTGATTGGTTTATGCTCAGGAGCATAACTGCAAGGTGGTTATAATGTAGTGGTTTCGAAATATAACTACTGGGTTAGGAATGTTTGCGTTATGGATCCTTAACTTCAGCGGTAAATGTGTTTTAAAAGAGTGTTTTATTCTTCAATTTCTGCGTAATAAAACTGTTTCCAAGCAGTTATATACAAGCTTACGAGGTGATAAATGGAACAGATTTTAGGACAAATTCAATTGCTTTTAGAAAAAACGCCAGCCAGTATTAAAGGCAACTCTATTTTAATAGTGACTGGCACTATTCTGTGATTAAAAAGAGAGATATTGCAGTTTTGTCTGTTCGTCCCTTATTCACACAACCTATGAGTGAAATATAGTTTCCCAGATTTTTCTTTCTACACAATTTATTTTATACTAGGATTTATTATTGTGATGATAGAATGGCCAAAGGTGGCTTAGATGTCGATTTGTGTTCAAAAAAATCATATTTATCAGTTACGTCGTTTCCACGATCTCACCCGAAGTGAAAATGAAGGAACTCCGAAGACTTGGACAAGATAATCAATCAACCCTATGTGAACAAACACATTTCATGGTTCACATAT
Organism: Chrysolina americana; assembly: GCA_958502065.1. Classification (NCBI taxonomy): domain Eukaryota; kingdom Metazoa; phylum Arthropoda; class Insecta; order Coleoptera; family Chrysomelidae; genus Chrysolina; species Chrysolina americana. The sequence continues at coordinate 50,991,269 of OY293416.1, forward strand.
CTCACAATTGCATCAATCGTCTTATTGATTATTCTGTACGTGCTCTGCAAGTGTAGACGCAGAAAACCCGCAAGAATCAATATCATGGCATCGAATAATCAACCTCCACCTTCACCTGAACCATCAAGAACAAGAAGTCTCCTAAGCAGAATCTTTCCACGAAGACGTCCAAGCGTCCATCTCGAAGAACCAATAGAAGAAGAACAACTAGAGCTGACCCCATTCAATAGTTTCAAATTCACTATTTTCAATATTCAAATTTTCTTTTCATTTTCAACAGTTGTCGCTTTTGCACCAACATTTTATTATAAGGGGGAGTTGTTATATGCGATATTATGGCACTATGGCCTTCTCATAAGTATCAGGTTCCATGCGATAACAATTCTCTTGGAAAAGCTGATCTTTGTTAACAGCGCTCGCAGACTTCCACGATGGGAACTGCCAGTGCTGATTCAACACCTTGTAAACTTATGAAAGGCAGATGACCATTTTAAATAGCCAGTTAATAAAAGTTCATTCTTACATCAATTACTATTTTCTTTTGTAACGGTGGTACGTACCACCTCGTATAATTTTTTAAAAAGTCATCTACATAAGTTTCGCGATAACATATATTATATCGAGATGATATAATCAGCTATGAACTAGCTATATGTTAAAGAACCAAAACATTTTATAAATTGGGCCTTTCTTGATTATGAACATAATAGAGCTGTAAAGGCTGTTATAGGATATCTGTAGTTTAATGAGTATGTTGTATAGCAATTTATAAAACCCTTATAAAACAGATATTACCACCCGGGATAGGTACTCTACCTACGGGTACTGATATCCCAAAAAAAAGCCTATTTTCGAAAGCACCAAAAGATGTTGAATAAGGTAGAACCTCATGAATTCTTAATCACCTATTTTTTGTAATTCTGTAAGTTTTTGGAAACGCTGAAGTAGGTGTAAGACTTGGTGGGCAAGAATTTCATCAAAGAAAACAGTTATTATAAAAAAGGTGAATACTTGACACCAACTATTCTGTTTCGAATTGTTGAAATTTCAAAACAGTACAGCTCCCGACGAATTGTAGACCATTTCTATGAAAGAATATCCAGACAACTTCAAGATGGAGTCTATCTATATGACATGAATAAGTCGGCAAAGTGGAGGATCATCGACCATAAAGATTTTATCCCTCATGAAATAATGACTATACAAAAATTCACCCCTCCATGACTATATGTAATCTTCATAATTCACATCTTTTATGTTAACTCGAACTTGATAGAGGAAAACATTTAAAACTCAGTTTTACTTAAGTACTCTCAGAGTTGATAATTTTCAAGTAGTTGGAATGAAAAATTTTCATATTGGACAGAACCTTCTCGATTGCAACGAAAAATCTTCTGATTCTTCCTCACAAATTTCAAAACACCCCGCATGTGGGACATAAACAAGCACCAATTAAGTGACCTGATGATGGAAAATATTAGTTCAATTAGCTCGATTTTGATGACTTTTTCCACGACTTTCGAGATGACAGGACGTGAAGCCATCAGATACTCTCACTTTGTGGATCTGCAGACCCAAAGAAATCTCTCTCATATATAACTATCTATGAGAGCCAAAATGTTTGACCTGAGTGAGCACCGTTTGTTTTAGATCGATGGTATATTCATTTCCATTATTCAATTGATATGATTTTCGAATAATGGTATTAACAGATCTTCAATTCCCCATATTTCAATGGTGTCATAATTAGGGAGGTTATATACAGGCCGTTTCTTTTATCATGTGGTACCATTGCTATATTCTAAACCGTAATAGATACAAAGACGATTAAATGAGAAAAAAGGTAACTATTGTGGTGAGCAGTAAATTGGTCATAGATAATTTACGGGGATTCTCGCCCTTCCCAACTTATACAGGGAAAACTGAAAATGCCGTTTTCGGTTTTTTACGTTTAATTAAAAATTTATCATTACGTTGTTCTAGTACATTTTGAATACAATAAAACTTTCCTCTTTAATTTTGTTATATTTTCTGAAATAACCATTCTATTCGTAAAAAAACGAAAACAGCATTTTTAGTCTTCCCTGTATAAGTCGAGAAGGGCGAGAGTCCCCGTAGATTTTCTCTGACCAATGTACTGCTGACCACAATAGTTACATTTTTTTCCATTTAATCGTCTTTGTATCTATTACGGTTTCGAATATAGCAATGTTACCACATGATAAAAGAAACGGCCTGTATAGGTGGTATTACTCAAGAATATTACCAATTCCTACATACTTTTCCTAGGTACGCACAATGTTCTCTAGTCATAACAGGATTTTGTTTTCCTTGGTATCCAAAAAAATGTATAATACTGTTTCTGACTTGAAATGTATGATGAATGAATTATTGAAAATGTCCCGCCTCTTGCTTTGATTTGCTTTGAAACAGTGAAAATTATCACAATAACCATGAATCATTTTTGGAACAGTTGCGCAAATCAGAAATTTTCATTATCTAGATGCATGGTAAACCACCAGACGAATGGAAAATTTTGGAATTGATATCATATTTCATTCATGTCAGTCTAGACGAATGTCAATAGATAACATATCTCGGTTACTCTCAAGGTGCACTTTTCAGTTAACAGCTTTGAAAAAGTGATTCATTAAAAGTTTATTTATGTTAAGAGAATAGTTATTTTTGTATTAAGTGTATAACATAATAATTTTTTCTGTAATGACATCATATGAAAGTGTTAATTTTTGGCCAAGACCGCAGGTCGACACCAAAAATTTTCTGGAAATACAAACAACATTTTTTGTACAGTGAATGTGAATTAATTTCATCTAAAACGTATCATAAATAATTTCGACATGTTTTTTTACCTATTAGTTACTGCGCTCGAACGACTGTTGTCTTGAAAAAAATATGTGATTTTTTCAATAAAATCGTATACTAAAATTTTACTGTCTGAAAGAAGTAAGTTCTGAATAATTCAATAGTTCTTCTCTTTTCCAAACAATGGCGACGTTTCGTAGACTGAATTAGTCCAATCTGTTGAAATAAATTTTTCAAAAGGTAATGTTTCATGATTTTTTAAAATTTGTACAAAAAAAAAATTATTCACAATCTTACTTTTTTACCCTCGTATCCATATAAAATGAAAAATCATGTAATGGTCAGAAAACATCATAACCAAGGAAAATTTGTGATACTTTGAAACGTTTGAAGATTGTGAGATTGTATGCGCTGAAAGAATGAGTTCTAAGTAAGAAAAGCAATTTTTCTGACTAGATTTTAGTTTTCTGGAGCTTTTGCTTTTGCTTGGGACAGAGAAATATGAAACCCAAAGTCAAGCTTTCGATAAACATGGATTTTGCAAATCCAGATTGAAAATCAAGACGAGATTCATAAATCTAAAATTGAGAGAAGTTTGGTGAAACCGGACCCAACTATTGATAACTTCTGTCAATAGAGAGACTTGAATAATGGACAAGGAGAATGTCATATGGGATCAAATGAATTGAGATATTCTTGATCCTGAACTAGAAATTACCAGGTGAACGTCCCAAACAAAACCTTTGACTTATCTGATCAAAAATATTTGTGAAATTGTTTCATTATTCAAAGGATTTGATGAGGCAACTCATTAACATTATGTGAATATGAATACTGTAACGTAAATGTTTTAAATAAATTAAGTTATTGTTTAGAGTTAAATGAATTAGCAAATTATAGTTATGTGCAATTTTTATTACAATAATTTCCAGAGTTGACACTCTTTTGCTGGTTCATTCGGAATGTTCTTTAAGATGTTTGTAATTCCATTATTTTCAAATTGTATCTCTTATAGATGGTATAAAGCGATCTTATCTCAGATTTTCAACAGATGTATTCAATATTTATTAACAAACATTTTTATTTGTTTTGGGCAATGGAAAACAGTTGTTTTCGCTTCTACATATTCCATAATAAACATAAAAAAAAAGCTATGAAATAAAGTTATTGTTTACGAAAAGTAACAAATCCAAATAACATTTCAGGATATGTGACCTTCAAGCTTCAATTTATTCGTCAATTCATCTGCTCCAAGTATACGGACTTCTCGCTAATAAATGGGTAGAAACACAACAGGGAAAAAAAACCTTAGCTCACTATCAAATACTTTGATCAATATGTTGAATTTCTATTGGCATGTTTAACAAAACTTGAAACAAACCACGAGAAATGAAGTTACTTTAGTTTGGGTAAACTATTTGAATGTGAGCCACGGGCTTTAATGGTACAATATCATAGGAAGTTTCATTTCTTACATTTCATGATGATCTCCTACCACGTAGTAACGGCTACATTAATCAATTTATTCAGATCATGGAGAATTTCAAGGCATCGTTCCTTTTTATCACGTCAAGAATCGCGATACAGGAGTCTTCGGGATGTTTCTGGCAGCTAGAGAAAACGAGGCCCTCACCTTTCAACACGTGACGTCAAGCACGGGACCGTACTAGTAATTGAAGTCACGCCCTTATGGTTGAGAAGCAAACGCTCTACCATCATTACCACTTAGACTTATCCTCATTTCTCACATCTAGTATTAATAATATTAGATCGAAACGAAATCAACAGTTGGCATTCATATGTCTTTTATATAGTAACGTATACTAAGAGTATTTCATATTGTATGGAAAAGTTGTGGTTCGTATTTGTCATTAATGTTTAAAATATTTCAAATATGGCAATTAATACTTGCAATTATTGTATCTGTTAAGAGCGTTGCAGAAATAAACGTCAGAAATAATTCAATTTCCGAAGGCTTCGAAGTAGTTGTTTTCTGTCAGACACTTGCCGCATATTTTCCACTTTGTGGAAATGTGTCGAGAGAAGAGTATTTTCAATTTTGTCCAAATTTTTGTCTCTTCACACGTTAACATGATATTTTCAAATGAATATTGCGTGACCATTTTAAAGTGAAAATTTTCAACCTCGTTCCATTTTAATCTTTCAGACGTGAGTTGGTTTCGAATTATACCCACAGCTATACTGCTTTAGATTTCACTGTATGACTGTTTATGCTACATATTCATGTGTTTAGTCTGGACATTTAATTGCGGTTTGAAACTATCTCTCCATCAAACCATATTAACTATGTTGGATAAGGGAGAACATGAAAGCTAAGTATTCGGATTACAAAATTAGTTTAGTGGGTACGTTTTTAAGGGTTCCTCAAACACAAAACTTTAGCAATTAAGTGATAATTTGTCTATAACAATAATCCAGCAGCGTCTCTTTGTTAATTTCTTCAAGGTATCATGGGAAAAGAATATTGGAAATATTTAGGAACATTTTCAGCAGGCGACTGGCCAATAATAAATGAAGAATAATTATGCAAGGTTACCCAATGGAAAGAGTGCACCCGGAGTATCTGAAAAATCACCAAATGTGGAGTACTGCAACACAAGTGCATTTTACAGTGTGTCCAAGATGAAGATGGGATGGCATTAGGATTTCGGAAAAGGTTGGAGTTACAATTTTGGTTAAATTAGACAATCCAAAGGCCTTTTATATTATGTTCGTAGAAGTGGGATATATTTTTCGGATTTCGAGATATTTTGAATGAAGTAGAATTTTCGAAATTTATTTTTATTTATTTCTGACGTTGTTTTAAAAGATATTAAAAACCAATGATCCATTTTCTTCCACTTGTTGAGCTCAACGAATTGACGTCTACAGATTTTCTCTACTACGTTTCGTTTGCAAGGAGCCTTCATCAATTTTTTTTAATACGGCCTTGTTATTTTTACTACAAAATTCCAAGCCATTTTTTATTCTAAAATACGTCATACCTATATCATCTATAGTTACTTAAATGCTCATTTTTGACATTATTCAAAAGCATTCAGAAAAAAACTCCGATTACGGCTCTGAATGCTGAAAATATTAATTTGGGAATATTATAATTGAAAGTCAAAAGATACTAACTTTGTTCATCATTATTCCTTTAATTATACTTACATTGTTTGCCATTTCATTATTCGAGAAGCCGAGCGAATGTATTCACAATTTTTTTCCGGAAAGATTACAGTCAACTAAAAATACATATGGAAGAATGTTTGCAAATTTACTAGAGTATGGCTCATTTAAAAATCCAGTTGTTAACAGAAACAACCCATGCAATGGAGAAACTCAAAATAATGTGCTCCTGGCTGTAACCCTACAACATGAGTTAGAAACAAAAAAGTAACTGAAACGCCAAAATCCGCAGCAAATTTAATTTTGCGTAAAAACAAATATCCGTACAAATTTCGGATCTGCCAAGGACAAAGGCCGGGAGACGATGTAAGGCAAAGGACATTTTGTGAGTGGTAGGTACACCAGAACATTTTGTTAATGGAATATTATGGTCTGATGAAAGTATGGTGACCATCAACGGAATCTGCAACAGGCGAAATACGCATTTTTGTTCTAGAGATAATTTGCACTTGCACAAAATGTCTAGGCACCAACACCATTTTGGTTTCAACATGTGGGTGGGAATTCTGGGATTGGGGACAATTGGGCCATTTTTTACCATGGATCACTTACTTCCGAGCGGTATCGAAATTCACTTCTGGGCGATTTGGAAGAATGGTTTAATAATAACTCACCGCTAGCATAAGTCGCTAACATTTGGTTCCAACAAGATGGAGCTCCAGCTCATGATTCGAGGATTGTTCGACAATACCTTTCAAACACATTTCCTCGGACAAATGGATAGGTACGCATTCAGCGCAGTTGCCTGGCCTCCACAATCGCCAGATCTGACACATTTAAGTTAGGAATAAGCAGTTCCAAAAATGCTTACGTATATATTATTCCACGCCATAAAATTCTTAACAAAAAAGACATTGTAAATAAATTTTGAACTCATTATCAAAAGTATCTGTGGAAATTAAAGCAAATAATAATACTCCCTCATAAACACTATAGTCCAAGCAATAGGGAAAAGTGCGTGCAGAAATTAATATCCGAAAAGAGAAAATATGAGCGTATAGGAAATTAAAATTCAAGATGAGTTTCTATTTCATGCGACTCGATCCGGATTATCGAACATAACCTAAAAAATTACCAAAGTTGAAAAAAGCGGTTTTTTGTTGATAACTAAAAAACTACAGCTCCGATCGGAAAAAATTAAATCAGGAAATTGTACATATCCATTTGTCCGAGGAAATGTGTTTGAAAGGTATTGTCGAACAATCCTCGAATCATGAGCTGGAGCCCCATCTTGTTAGAACCAAATGTTAGCGACTTATGCTAGCGGTGAGTTATTATTAAACCATTCTTCCAAATCGCCCTGAAGTGAATTTCGATTTTGCTATTGCTTAGTAATAGCAAAATATCGGAAATGGCGAATAACGGTGACGTTATTTGTAACGGAAGTGATACAGCATACGGCTGATTGTCTCCTGAAATTGTGACCGTCGTATCGTAAGCATACATGATGACATTAGGCGATTCTAGAAACGACGAGGCACAAGAACTGATCCTTACATCGTTGCAACTTACTATCATTTTTTGATTTGCTGTATATGATTCCTCCCAGTCAACAATGTTAATAGGAATCCCATAAGATGATAGCTTGATTATAGAATATTTCACAATACACGGTATGGACCACTGTCTATAGATCTAATAGAAAAGACATTACAAAATCATTGTTGTCGAATTGTTGATCAACATAATGGAGCCAATGACATGACGCAATTTCGAAAGATGTTTTTCCTGAACACATGCTGATTTCACACAACAAATCAACAGATTCAGATGTTGAGATTAGTCGATTTTGGCATTCGTAAGATATTTTGGTAGATTATTCACGTAGAGTATAAAAAGATTGTGTCCTAGAACTGATCCTTGAGCAACACCCAATTGCACATGGTTTATACATTTGATCTCACATCGTAGCATATCATTATCATTCTTTGATTTGCCATACATGATTTCTCCCAGTCAACAATGTTAATAGGAATCCCATAAAACAGCTTGATGCCTAATATTTCAGAATACACCGTTGTTGATGAACATAATCCTGAACCCATTCTGATTCTCAGACGACAAATCATTCAGATTCAAATAATGCATTATTATATTTGTTACAGTCTTACAGATAACTTAATTTATAAGTTAATTTATAGGTAATTAACAATGTGTTTTTCATCTCTTCTAATCATAACTGAAATTTCAAGAAGTGCAATATTTATTTTTCATTTTACATAATGATGTGAGACTGGGGTGGCTAGGGGCGTTATATATCCATGAAAATACTGACAGTAATTTTTTTATGCAAACATTTTTTCATCCAAAATCTCCACTTTTTCTGTATTCATAAGTTTTGATATTATCCTTGATTTTCGAAATTGTATGCTTGTGTAGGTAATTTAATTTATTGCTTATAGAAAATTTATTATACTGTTCGAACGATACACCAATATTTAGCAGAAATAAAATTTTCTGAGATATCCAAAATAAAAAAGTTTTTCATAATGTATCAAGCTCTCCGGCGGACCCTGTTAATTAAAATAATCACAACTGACTTGAATTTCTATATCCAGTAATTAATATCAGGAAACGAAGAAAGGCAAATTGTATTTTGTTTTCACTAGTCGCGAAACCAAATAATCTCATATATCAGCTTTGATTTTTGAGTAATAAATTATTTTCAAATTATAAATAATCATTCCGTCGAATAGAATTGTATATTATGCAACTATATATATCTTGATGATAGCCATTTATAGACGACTGGAAGGAGTAAGTAATTACACGAGCCAAAAGCGACTATCATAAATTTTCCAATAACATGAGAATCGTATACATAATTTTCTCTACTACCAATTAAAAAAAGTGGTACTGAACAGGAATCGATAATCAATAATCGACCTTCAAAGTCTAACAATATTCTGCAGCATTATTTTTCTAGATTGATGATTTGAATTGAAATAGAGAATCTCATACGTTATTGTATTTTTCAAATTATCACTGGCAGTTATTATTTTTCAAAACTTCTCGAGATATATTCAGGTTACCCATTCAAAATGGACTCTTATGAAATGATCATTTTTCAACCGAATATCACAATTATTTTTATTAGGTTTACATTCAAAATAATTCCAAATTTCATAAATATGAGTCTTCATTTTCAAAGCCAACTTCATATTTTTCAAGGTAAAGGTCTAAAAAAATATGACTACTAAGTAAGTAATGGTTTTTTCATGACATTTTCAAATAGTTTATGTCAAAATAACGTTGAAATGCGTCCATCAATCAAAAAGTAGTAATCGAATAAACACATTTACCCACAACTTCAATTTCAAAATTTCGATAAAAAACTCTGACTAAACCACTGAATGCAGGGTATCTTGAAATTTCACTGATCAATCGAAGTTTCATGGAAATCTGTTCTGTTCTATTCATAAAAATATGTAAATAAAAGAATTTTTTTTACTGAAATTCCATTTAATGTTATTCATTCATGAACAAATTTCGATAAAATTTTAATCAGTGATATTTTGGGATTTTTCCAATCCAGTGGTATGGTAAGAATTTTGATAAAAGTTCTGAGGTTGACGTGATGGGTTTGGTAAAGTGGATTATTATCGAATTATATTCCCTCATAACTTTCATCTTGATGAACGCATTTCAACGTTATTTGGACATAACCCATTTGGAAATGTCGTGACTTCAGTGACGTTGTTAGAAAAATACAATTTCTTTGCATTCTTGGCCTTAAAAAAAATAAGAACAATTTACCATGAAAACTGTATCGGGTATAGATGTTGAATGTTACATAGACTGACAAATATTTCACCAGATCTGAAGTTTCAAGAAGAAAGAACATGAAATATCATGAAAAAAGTAAAATTGTAGATTCAAAAAAATATTTCATTGATTTGTTGTATATTTTTCTACACCCCATCACTGTGCTGTTGTTAAGGGGTGAAGCATGTCAGTCACCCTTCTTATAAACCGATTTTAGTATTTTTTTATTTTCGGAGCAAATGAGGACACCAAGTTATATATATATTTTGAATATTGTCTTTTTAAATCTGGATATTTAATTTTTTGTACTTAATGATTTCTTTTGGAATTTTTCGATATCTTGAAGTTTATAGATAATTTATTCTGACTCATTTTCAGATATTTGCGATGTTCCGCTCATTGGTAAGTTGCTTTCATCAACAATGAGTTTCTATAACATCTTTGAAGTCATAAATAAGGCTTCTGTTTACAAACGCCTTATAAGTCAATAAAACACCAGTGTCTTATTATCAAACTATCGTGAATTATTCGACCTGTTTGTCACTCCTTGGCAACGCAAAAAAAACTCGTACTAGGGACAGTATTCGTATTTATAACATATCGGCTGTGGATGAAATGTTGTAAAACATTTCATGTTTTATTCGCATGCAGAAAACTCAAGAAAAGATTGAGCTGACCTGCTTTCCTTTCGTGTTTTCAATGGCTTATAAGAAACACAATAAACATTCTTTTCCATGTGACAAAGACTTTAAGATTTGAACGAAAATCACCGGAAATGAGATGGGTGATTGGATTTTCGTAAAAAAGACAAAAAAACTACCTACATATTCCTTTGTATATAAACAGATAATCACAAATCAAACATAACAAGACTAGGAACATCCAAAAATTTTCATAAGTATTTCTGCAGAAGTCACGGAAAATTATGTCAGTAATAACTCGTAGGAGGTTTTCTATACCATTAAGGCTTCAGAGCAGTGAGAGCAAAGCATACTCCAAGTCTGCAATCGACCGGATCAACATTTAGAACTTGCCTTATATTTATGGACTGATATGACGAAATGAAGAAAATTTTCTTTATTTTGAACCAACTAAAGTTATCAACATGAAGACCTAAATCTCACATTTCGCCTGTTATAACATTTCCGTTGTCGTTTTTTTTCTGCGTTCAAATAAATTGTTCCCAGAAAACCATTTACTGATATTTAAAAATTTAAATTTCCTATACAAAACTTTACTTCTCATCTGCACACATTACTATGAATCTTTCAGGCCTTGAATACTCTGCTTCATCAACATACAGTAAAAATTATATGGGTCTCAATATCGACCCTTGAGGTACTCCTAGTTTGGGAAGGGCTATAGTGGAAGTTATTTTGTCAATAGCGAAATATTGTTGTGTACTAAAAAAGAGTCCGTTATCTATACTGAAGGTATACCCCTCCGTATGACAAAATCTGAAAAACTTTTTGATCAACACAGTCGAATGCCCTGCTGAGTTCGCAAAACATCCCAACAGGTCATGCACTAGCCTGAATCAATTCTCGAAATACTTGATGGGATTATAACAACTAATCTGTTTCTCCAGTGAGTACAACGTTTACTCAACAATAATCACAAATATAATTTGAATTTAGTTCCCTAAGGCTCGTGGTAAAATGATTCTGGTATGTTACCGATATTTTCTGAATCTCTCATAGGCAAATAAAGCGTATGTTCTCTTCTATTGCTCTTTCGAGATTTCTTCGACTTATTCTTTATATTTTATATATTATTATTATTATTATTATTGTTGTTGTCTGCTTCATTCTATGTACTATTTACGAATATACTTCTGAAGATTTCAAACAGAAAAAAATAATATTACATATTAATATATCATCAGAAGACTTACCGATCTAACTGAGGCACTGGTATAAACTAGTAGATAACTTACCTGAAAAAAAAAAAAAATTGAAAAGTTATGAAAAATCAACTATGCTGATGAATACATCAACTGGTTAATGTGGGAGACTTGAAAGGTGTTGTGGAATTTTCAGTGTTGTTAGACGACAAATGCTGTTGATTCATGAAACAACAGAAAACATTGCATCAGTTCAAACCGACAGTAGAAAGTTTACATTAGTGACGACAGCAGCTAATCAAATCGCCTCCTGGTGATCAGAACTTGATCAGCCTTAGAACACCATGTGAACAAATATTGAAGTGGCACATATATTCAAATGTCGATAATGTTTTCACTTCAATTCTGATGAGGTTGCGGGATGCTAACATCATGGTTTCTATTCAATTCATATTTAAAAAACATAAATTCACTTCTTCAATACTGCAATGAGGGTTAGTAAATGAATGTGAATATCAGCTTCTGAGAGTAATCCCGGATTTTCAGTACACAACTTTAAAAAATATACCAGTTTCGATATTTCCAATATTTTCATGGTTGTAGAGAAACATTTGGAAAAAAGAAACGTTGATGTCACAATTTTGTATGATTCAGAAGGATATTATGGAATATACAGGGTGTCAATTTGAAATCTTCCCACCCGTAATGTCTTCCTTCCAGTAATTAATATGTGGAATCGAAAAACGCGTAATGAATTTATTCCTGTCATTCAAGGGTTGGAAGGGTGCCAACTTCTTCTAACCGTTTTTATTAAAAGTCAATTCAATAAGGCATCTCAGAACAGGCAAATTCTAATTACATGTGTAAGTTTAGAGCGCTATTTTTCGGAAACTGCTCATCAACAAATAAAAAGTCAGGGTATCATTGGCAAAAGAATTGAACGCCAATCAAAATTATGTACCACTTTATCCCCCCTCCCATTTAGGATTCTAAGGGTAACATCTACCCCTTCTAGGGGGTTGAACTACGAGGGCTACAAATATTCCTTGAAAGTGTCCCCCTTGAGAATAAAGTTGACCTGTTCTTTAGATTCCTCATACTGTTTACTGGAAGGAAGAAATTAAGGGTGGAAAGTTCTTAAATTGACACAATACGAGACAAATATTTTTAACAAATATAAAAATGTTCGGATACCTATAAAACGTTTTGAAAAACCAATGTTTTCCGAGAATTTAACCAGCAAATGATGAGAAATTGACATTTATTATTTTTATTACATAGTCACTTGACCATTATAGTCTCCTGTAATATTCCATTTGCATATATTTCGATAATCGTTTCATTAGCATCAAGGAAGCAGTTAATTCATTCTATAACACGAAATTATGACTAGGACCCAACCCTGATTATCTGACTCCATCTGTCGAAATGAACAGATTATCAAAACTAATTAGACGTTGACACGAATGAAATCTCACATGATAATGCTGTAAGTCAGACACACCAAAATTATGTATTAATGACGTACTAATTAACAAGCTATAGTTTCTCACATTCCAGACGTAAACAAACACTCAAGTGGCTAATTGACTTTTGTCATATCATACAACCATGTCCTACTTTTAATTATTTGTTGATAGCCAAAGAATCACGCAACTGTCTACAACCTGAGTTTTAATGAGAGAACGTTTGTCTTCTAAATGGCGTATGGGTATCACCATAATTATAATTGGAACATAATTTTTCAACAACCCCTAATTCTTCGACGTAATTCAAGGAGAAACGGATATGACAAACACAATTTACATCACTCCGCTAGATGACAACTAACATCAATAGCATACTAAATCTTTCAGTAGTGAAAATTTTAAAATAGATGAGTTTTCTTGAAAAAATTAACATAAAATGAATGATGATATAAATCCTGGTGTAGCCTGTCAAAAAATTGGATGAAATAAAACCACCTTTATAGTTCATCTCAAACTATTCAAACTGGAAGATTCGTCAAAAGTAACAATTGTTAGTTTTCTTTCTAAACTAATTTTTTGTGAATTTTGTCGATTCATTGCCAAGTAGCTGAGCATTTAAATTTGATTTTATGAAAATATTATAAATTAATTTATTTCAAAAGTTCTGTGTAGTTGTCATTGGAAGCGTTTTTGTTTCTTTTCGATGAAATTTATTTTTGATTTCTTAAATTTTTGTATTTGTGTTCTATTACTTCATTGAAAAATATGTCAATTAATTTGAAAAAAAAGTTGACAGGTGACATCATGGAGATAAGTGAAATCAGTCACTAAATCACTTTCAAAATACCACTGAAAAAGTATTTCAGGGACACTATGGCTTTTTCTACAAAAAAGAAAGTTACTGAATCACCTAGTACACAAGAGTAAAATTCATGCAGTAAAAAATTCTTGTCATCTTCTCATATTTGGTTTCAGAAGAAGGCAAAGAATATTATACGCATTGAGAAGGTCTGGTAGGCTCAATATGAGTAATAAATAGAAACTCTATAATATGCTAATGTTCTCTATTCATAAAATCGTTGCGGAAAAATAAAATTCCGTAATATAGATACAACATCCAAAAAAATCACACTATCCTTATTCAATAACGAGCTTTATCATATTATGTGAAAACTATAACTTCATTCCAAAGGAAATCAAATCTGTAAAAATCTCCAAATTCGAATCGAAATTGAAAACATTTTTATTAGTGTTTGTCGAATCAGACAAACCATGCTGTGAAATTAATTCCCCTTTCCCCAAATGCATGATTTTTTTCCCGTGTCTCAGTTTCTCTTATCCACCATGTTTAGTTATGCTGAATGGAAACTGAACTTTACCTTCTATTTTCTTTGTAAAAATAGTCAAGTCCTTTTATAATTATTGTTCTTTCAGCGTTTCTCATACCGTATACGGACGTAAATCGCCCCCCATATTATACCTTCTGAACTGGAAAACATATAGAGACAATTCGCGCCGACTACCAGAGGTGGTGCTGTAAGTTTTCTGGGTTTTCTTACAGCTCAAAAGTGAATACGCCACGGCAAATAATAATAATTATCGTCTTCTACCCGCACAGGCTATGCCTTTGGGGACACTCTATGAGTGTTTATGAGGGAGTATTATTACTATTATTTTCTATCCGTCAGAAATTTCCCAGTCAGGCCCTGTCTCCGGAAGGCGCGCTGAATCATTTATGCCAAGAACCACTCCCTATGCTGTGAGGTGAGTGATTATTGGGTCCGATAATCATGTGCCCCGAGCAGGTGGAGTGAACCAAGAGTTACGGCCGGAAGATTTCTGCCATATCACGGTGCGCCGGTATGATTTTTAACTTTGAGAGCCCCTATTATCAGAACCACCATCTTGACAGAATGGTTTGGGTAAAGCCTGCGGAGTTCAAAGAGTATATCTCGATATTTATTCCGTTTTTCCTCCTCCTTTCAGCCGATGTTCGTTTCGCAAGGAGCTGAAAACTCAATGACGAAAATCGTCCTACTTTGATGATCGAGGAGGACTACATCAGGCTTATTGGCTTGTGTTTGCCTGAGAGTGGGGAATGAGTAGTTCCAATAGATTCGGCACTTCTCATTCCCCACATTGGACTCAATATCCCCCGGAGCATAAGGCAACACCGGAGTCTCGTCTACACGTACGAGTGTCGTAGATGTGGGTAGGGCCGCGTTATGGGATATAGGCTGAGACCACATAAGCTGAACAAGCTGACAGCAAATGCATTATGGCCTTAGCTGTCCCATGACACGCTCTGCATCTAGTGTCAGGGACTTCTATACCCATCACGCAACTGCGGTAGACGAGAGTGTTGAAGACACCATCCTGGCAGGCCATTATGAATTCCTCTGTTTGTGACTTCAGCCCACATGACCTGAGAAAAGCGAAGATCAGGTTTCTAGATAAGCCAAGGTCTTCAATGTTCTTGAAGAAGACCCCATGATTTGGCTCATCCTCATGTAGTTGTAGGAGCCTCTCACTCTACGCAGCTTGGACTTGGCTTTTTGCTGAACGGGTTCCATCTCGGTGCCAGAGTTTTGGTCGTCCGTTCAGTGTCGAATACGAGACCGAGTTCATCGGCTGCACGGATTGCTGCCTTGTAAATAAATACTTCAATCCCTGCTTTTTCATGATCGTATAGCAGAAAAGGGGATATGAACTCCTGATGGCTTTACCATCCAGCACCATTCTGTTGTGTAGACACTCCAAACGAGCATCATTATTATTATTATTACTGTCTATACTATCTTACAAACTATTGAAGTATAATAGTCCATTGATGACGCTTTTATTCAAAATGTCTTTCGATGTTTTCAACGCTGTCTTGGTTTTTGAGATATTCAGAATGGTAGGTACAGGAGGTGCGATGTTTTCTAATGTGGTGTCGATGGCATGCAGAATTATTTGTTAATTTATACAAACATTTCATAATATACGAGAGAAATAACAAAATAGACTGTTTCATAGTCAAGAGTCAAGATAAATAATTGAGATATATTGAAGTTTTGTTGATTTTTCAAGGGAATCTCATTAACTTTCAAGTCATTAAATAGTCGTCCTTCTCCACTCTTCGAATTGTATTCACAGTGATGTATCAAAATGCCATTTCAATACAAGATTTATACTAATTCTTCTGTTGAAAATGTATTCAGAAATATTGAAAAAAGAAATCTTAACTATAGAACCTATTCAAATAATTGATGAAACAAGACATTTCTGGACAGAAAAAGGAAATTCCTGTTTAATTATCTAGTTCTTATTGCTCGATGGTAAGATTTCGTAAGTTCACGCTTCAGTTTTGCCTCAGACAGTAGTGTATAAAATATAATTTTATTCCATTTTTGTCAGATGAAAGTATATTCTTGCTTGGTTCAGAAGTTAACAAGGAGGAACACAAATGACGTCCACACTGTATGTGGTTTCTGTACCCAAGTTTATGTATTGTATTTGATAACTGTTAAAAACATCATTGGATTGAAGTAAATTCCAGACTGGAAAGTATCTTCTATTTCAGAACTGCACATTAATTTGTACGTCGAATTAATGTCAACTGTGTTTAATGACTCCACCAGAAGGACATCACTAGTCTCTTCACGATTTCAGTCTGTTTCCAGTTTCAATCATTAGTAGTCTTCACGAGCATTATCGAATTAACTTAAATCGATGAGCCTCATGCTTGGACATTAACTAATGCCGAACGAAGCGAAGGTTGCCAAAGCTGAAGACTGAAGCTGAAAATGAGAGAAAAGGAGTACAAAATCGCTAAAGGGTAGCAAAATAATTATTGGAATGTGTCAAAACTGAAATGCCTACTTTATTCCCGTTATGATTTTTCCTAAAACTTATAACCTCTCCATTTGAAAGTTGAATTACATGCAGAGCTTAGCAAGTTTTTAGTAAATTATGATATACAGTGCATTCCATTTGAAACGAGCCACCCTGAATAACTTTTGGTCCAATGATTTTCAGGAAAAATGAAAAAGCACGTTAACAATAGTATACAGTATACATTTTGACATTACTTCCCCTATCGCACTCCCAGAACATGTCACCATTTTTTTAAATAAATACCCTATAAAGTTTCGCATTATTAGATGCTCCATGATAACCATTTTTTTAAAGGATCAACCTATTTTGTTTCGCATTATCAGATGCTCCATGATGAGCATATACATTGGTTATAAATAATTCACGAAATGAAGTTTTTCTAGCAATAATTCAGTGACATACCTACATAGTTCTCTACCTACCTTTCCATTTTTTTATCACTATGAGTAACCTAATTTTCGGCAATAAACCTGGTGTAAGACAAAACTTCTAAAAAAAGTGTTTTTTTTTTCATTTGAATATGTAAGTTTTCGGTTTTAAATTGGTTATTCAACATTTCCGTGTATTTTGTACGTATGCATATTATAAAACCTGCATGGTATAGGAAAAAAAACAGTCATAATTGGTTTGGTTTATTTCTGATTACTTCCTTCCTGCAGAAAAAATGCGGATTTTTCCAAGAATACATTCATTCAGGAAACTACAATAATTTCTTCTCATACATGCCACTTTATGACATCAGTGTATTGTGAAAATAAATAAAAAATTTATTTAACAAGGCCTAATAGTATAGACGCCTGCAAATAATTTTATGATATTTTCTCCTGACATAAGTCCACATTCACCCGCTTATCTGTATTATTCACTAGCCCAGGCGTTCATAAGTGGTGGTACGCGGGAACGTTTCAGGTGGTACGCGTGAGTGATGTGAGCAGCATGCATATATAGTGTAGTGTAGCTTGTAGCGAATCTAGGCCGGACCTGTCCCGTGATTTGCATAATATATCACAGCTCTACCGCAGGGACAATCATCTGTAAACAACTAAGCCTCAACGCTTCCCGAGATGACCAGATACAGAGAGAAATCTGTGTTCCAGAAGATGCGACGAACGCTCTCGAGTGCTACTAGATAAGAGAAGCGATAATTTTAGCGGGAAAAGTAAACGTTTAGATGAAGTAGTTTATGATTGTGCAATGTTTATATGTTGTTGTAATGGTTCGTTGTGGGAGTTGTCATAATTAATTGTGATTTCATATAAGAAAACTCATTTTTAAGGTAATTGATGAATATGTGCTCAAAATAGGCATTTCCTGGTCCAAGTGTATTGGCTTATGTACAGATGGGGCGAAAGCAGTCAGGAAGATTGACAGGGCTAGCAGCAAAAATAAAGGATGTTGCTCCTGAATGCAAAAGTACGCATTGTGTCATCCATCGAGAAGCATTAGCTGCTAAAGGTGAGCCTATCATATGCTGTGAAAGTTATTAACTTCATAAAAGCTAGGGCTCTAAACACAAGATTATTCTCCTTGATTTGTGAAGAAATGGGTGGCAAGTTCAAGACTTCATTCCTGCATACACAAGTGAGATGGTTATCTCGGGGGAAACTTTTGAACCGTCTCTTTGAACTAAAATCAAAATTTTTTATGTTTTTGAGTGAAAAAAATCATGACAGGAAATAAATGTTTGCTGATGAAGAATGGTTGTCGAAAATGGCTTATCTAGCCGACAGTTTTGATAAACTCAACACACTGGACTTGATACTTCAGGGACCAAACACAACTTCTTCAAGAGGAAGTTGGTCCTGTCTTGTTCACAAATACAGGAGGAGAATTTATCTGCATTTCCCACTCTATCATCATTTTTCGAAGAATATGAAATATTTCCAATAAGCGATGTAGTTGCTGATATCATTGTCCACTTGAAAGGCCTTCAAAAAATCTTTAAGAAGTATTTCTTTGAAGATTATTCAAAATTGGACTGTATCAGAAATTCTTTTTCGGGAACCTCGCCAACTGAATTGAAACTAAAATATAGTTTTATCGATTTCACGGAAGATAGTTCCATGAAAGATTATTTTAAAAAGAAATCAATTAACTTCTGGATCGGATGTGAAACCGAGTACCCTTTGATCTTCCGACAAGCTCTGCTATTTTTGATGTCATTTGTCACTTGTGTGAGAGTGGACTTTCTGAACTCTTGTGCATAAAAAATAAACATAGAAGCAGAATAACTGTTGAGAGTTAAGATATGTTCCATTACTCCTAATGTAGTTATTTTATTCACAGGCAAACAAAAAGTTTCGCACTAAAGGGTAGGGACAGAAAGAAAGCAGGTTGCCCGCTTACCGGTTGTCGGCGCTGATTGGCGCCTAAATTTACTAATGCAAGTATGGTAAGCGCACAGAGACAAAACAGGCTGAAGCTTGTCGGCGCGTGTAGCAAGTCGCTGGCAGTTTACCGGAATGAATATTCGATTATAAGCGAGCTGGTGATAAATACGGAAGCAATAATTTTTGCTGTTTTTAAACAAATCCCTGCATGGGACAAACGTAAGAAAGCCTATACAGTAACAGAAATAGTGGAAAACTGTATCTAGATTCATATTTAGCGATAAAAGCGATCTGGATAAACTTTTACTCCTTCAAAAAACTTATATTATCCAAATTGTGTTCTAATTTGATTACTAGAACGAATACCTCTTTTCGGACTTGAATTTTAAAAACGTTTATTAAAATATTTAGATCTGGTGGTACGCCAACATTTCCCAAAAAGTCAAGTCGTAGGTACGCAGGTGCAAAAAGGTTGGGAACCCCTGAATAAGTCCGTTCTGTTCGATCGTTGGTCTGATTTATAGAACTCTAGGCCAGTATAATGTCATGCCTTGCATTGTGACATCATATGGTATTACAACAGGCTTTTTTATTTAATAAAACCTCGACCAATCAATTTTTTTTATGGGAATAATATTCTATAGATTCGAGAATTCATTATTATTTCCCAAAAATCATCGTTAATTTGGCAACCATGCTGACATATCACATGTCCACTACAATGTTGCGTGTTCCCTGTCAGAGAGGCAAAGTGGAATCAAAGTTGAGAGAATAATTACTGAAATATTCAAACGTAATTATCCCAGCATGCTGGCTATTACTTGCCGTATTAATTATGAAAAGAATATTCGATACTTATCTTGGCATTTATTATATGTTCTGAATTACCTATCTTGATTTATAATGATTATTAAAAGCGCATTGCGATTTCGAATGCATTCTCACTCAATTCCTTCATTAACCAAGGCATTGTTTAAACGAGGATACTGCGTTTTATCACCTTGAAATCAAATGAAGAAGATGAAAGGCAACTTCCCCCAAGCTAGACTTTGCATAGAAAAAGTTCTTTGAAAGTGCTGAAACATTTATTTCAATATTATCCACATGGAAAAATGTTGGGAATATTGGGAAGTTATAAACCTAGGCTAGATTTTTATTTGGAAAAAGTACCACTGTATTTTTCCATGCACATAGAGAAAAGAAAATTATTTTATTGCTCGTTATGAAATTTTTCAATAGACCACTGTCAGTTGTCGAACAGCTGATGGGGAAGACAAACAAAACGATTTTCCATAAGAGTGTGTCTTTCTTCTAAATTTTATGACTAAGCGATTTCCGAATGAACAGTTTTTAGCATTGTGATGATTATTAATTCATTTCCTATAGTGTGAAGTAAGTGCATAAGTCTGTTGTCGTGCACTGAAAGAAATGTTCCAGTTATATATTGAATGTTTGTTTTCGCCTAATTTATTAAAAATTACTGAATAAGATTTGCAGTAAATATGGCTCATTTACAGAAACTATTAGTGATATGTTTTAATATTCACTGTGAATAAAGGATTTGTTACTGCTATATTCAGATATTTTTACCAAAATAATTCAATCATAAATACTTTATTTATTACAGAGACTAAAATATTTTCATCAGTGAATTTTATTATTAATCAATAAGTTTTGGTCTTTATTAATAAATATAGAGTTATCCGTTAATAAATCTATGTTTTTGTTTATTATGACTCAGATGTGATATTTTAACGGATCATTGTTTTTTTAATCTACCTATTTATAAATGGCAACAAACTTTGTTTGGCTGTCTCCATTCTTTATTATTGAACTGGGCATGCACCGCCATTTTACAGACATTACCAAATTGAGTAAAGATTGATATAGCAGCCACCAAATCCTCGTATACCTATTGGTTCAAATATTATATGTTTGCTTTAATTGATTTGCTAGAAATACTTCAGAAGTTCAGTGATAAACAGTGAAAACAATGGAAGACGCCAATACCAGTGCTATGGGTTTGTTTTTAATTGATTGTGGTGCCGCCAATCAAGAAGAAATACTGAAAAATTCTGATTTCTAAAGGTAATTAAATTTATAAAACAGCTCTCGAAATTAATTGTTTAAATTGTTTAAAAAACGTATACGTATTTAGCCGGCGCGATTCGGGAGAGGGAAACAAAACAAATATGTTGATCATAAATAAACCTTCGTTGATTAACAATAAAATTCATTCAAAGGTGGTAGAATTGTGGTTTCCTATAAAAAAACGTTAGTTCATAAATTAAAAAAAAATGTCAATCCCATAATTTGTACATAATTCACAAATAATAATAAATTTTCTTTGATTACATATGTTTAATGAAATAAAATATGTTTTTTTCAGAACACCTACTATTTTACTATTGACGTAAATTTGCAATGCTTCTTAAACTAACAGAAATTTTAGCAGGTGAGTAATAATATTTAGATTTAAGTATTTGTTATTTTTCGGTATCCAAAATTACCCATATCATGTTTCCTCTCATGAATCGTTTATTACTTCTTTGCTTTTGTGACATCGTGAACATTTAAAAAAACATGAATAAATGGTCAACAGAATGTTAATACTCTTGAAATTTTCAGCGTCAGTCATATTGAAATCGAGGAACCCCCATAAATCAGATACAACACATCAGCAGAAGAAACTATCCATAGAGATGTCATTATGTCTGGGAAAACAAGATTTTGATTTAGCACAACTGCTTATAGAAACGATTTCAGATTTCACTTTAGAATAATGTATTAAACTAAAGATTCTTTAAAATGTATTGGTTTGTTAATAATAACATGTAGTTTCCAGCAAAAGAAAAATTTGTTCATTACTAATAATTAGAATTTTTTATGCTATATTTGTGAACAAGCATCTGGATTAACAATGAAAAAATATACCACCTCTACATTATAACTATAAACAACAAGTTTGTTGTGATAAAAACTGTTTGGTTTTCATTAGTTCATGAACAAAAAAATATATTGTTAGTTATAGTTTATTGAAGAAAGGAAAATGTTTAATTATTATTAATAAATGGATAGTATCCTGGAATAAATGAGAGATAACCTTGAATAAGTCTTTAATCATCAAGATGCAAACAAATTATTTGTTTCTTCCTAACAAGTGTTCAATAAGCCATATTTCAATAACGGATTTGGTAACAGTTAATCATTCTTAGTGAATACAACCAAACTTTTCTTAACCTTGGATTTTTTAATTTAAAAATACGTTGTCATGATGACAATACACCTTAATAGTTTTCTCTTTTGGATTTGATGAGAGAAATGATGAAGATTGTAGTAATCGATCAAATCGAGACCAGTATGGGAAATTTTCAAGTTTCCTTCTATACACACCTACTGGTTGGATGGCTGTTCTTCATAGGAGTGATTTCTCAGATTCCAAAGCAAATGCATGTAATGCTCTTCACAGGTAATGAGCTGACAAATACTAATCACCTAAATCTGTGACATAAATATATTTTCAGGTTAACCATCAGATGATCCCGAACATCCAGACTAAGTATCTTCCCAAATGCGGAGTACTGAACAAAAGCTGGGGAGTTACGGTAAACGCTTTGAAGAAGTATTGTATGTATGTATTTCATAATTATTGTGAGTGATGACTTCATTGGTATACGAAGTTAAATGATGTTAATCTATTGAGTATGACTAACCTCGGTTTCTAGTATTATTTTAATAACATAAATATCTTCCAGTTTATTATAGAATTGTCCTTTTATACTGGACACATATTAAAAAGAAAGGCCCTAATATTTACCCTAGTTTGTCTCCCAAAGATTTCTGAGGGTTTATAAGAATGCAGTCGCCTAACGGAAAGGCATTTTTTGACAAAACTACTACTGATTTATCATCAGTTCTGGAACCAGCACACCTCAATGCAATAAATATTGAAGCAACACGTGTACATATTCCTAACCAAGCTATACCATCACCAGTAAGTATTGTTCCGTTTTCAGATATATTGACTGAGAAATCTTCGGGAATGGCTTCTAGAACTGATATCATCTTTACTTTTGTAATGAAAACAAAGTTATTGTTTAATTTATTTGCAGATATTTATATCATACGCGTGCCAAATGTGCGAAGGCGTCCAACATCTTAAGCTTCAATTCAACAATATGTTGAAGGGCTCATACTGAAGACAAAGAAATCCAGAATCATATTTTTTTGAATTCTTGAAATTTCGTTCAACGCTGTATCAAAATCAGATAATTTCAAGATGTATGTATATAAAATCCAATTTTAGGATGTAAGTAATCGTAATCGGGCCCATCCTAAAACATAGGAAATTTTGATTCATAAAAATCACGTAAGATAATGTGTTCATTCACCATTTCAGTGCCAAATATAACAAAACTTCCAAGGTGATAAGAAGAAATGATATTTATCAACAAGCACAAAACAAAAGCTTTCAGTAAAATTATTCGATTTCTCGAATGAAAAATGGGGAAATTACAATATTTTGTCATATAGTATGAGTACTCGTTTTGAAAAATCGCAAATATCTCTAACAACCATTGAACACCAAATTTCTTCTCATACACACAACGCTTTGTTTGTTATCAGATGTTGTGACGTCAGCTGACAGTGCTCTATTAGTACAGTTATATGTTTTTGTTCATGACTAACTTTTCTTCAATAATCTTAACTTCTCTTCATTATGGAATTGAAATGGTGACCATCTGGATTATATGCGAAAACCAGAGCGTACACGTTGAGAGTTGCTTTGGAAATAACAGTCCACGCAGCTCTTTCTTTCTTCTATTCGTACGCTTCAGAATATATCAAATTCTTCAGAATTTATTATTTTGGTCAAAAATTTTAATATTTATTTCGATTCTTTCATTACGTTTAAATTACCGGAGTGGTGCTGTAGGTTTTCCGGGTTTTCCTACAGCTGAAAAGTGAATACACCACCGAAATCATCATTAGGTCGCCCCGGAGCGCCACGGCGAATAATAATAATAGCCATCCCCTACCCGCACAGGCTATGCCTTTGGGTACACTCTGTTGAGTGTTTATGAGGGAGTATTATTATTATTAATATTATCTAGGTATAAAAATATCTTATTAATATTCCACTTCGACGTACGCATTCAGTATTCTGATACCTGAAAACACGAGTTTCCTGTGATCATTTTTGTAACTGTAGCAACGGTAGGTATGAACAATATCCCTGAGTTTTTTTCGTAAAGATGATCTACCATTCAATATGAAAAATGCAGTAAAAAGTGTAATTTCTAATCCCGTGTCAAAGAAATTCCAAGGAAAATACCGTTTAATATACGACAGGTAAGAAAAATGATGCAGAGAAAAAAAGGTTGCTAACGTTACGAATGAAAAGGGATTGTAAGTGTATTTGAATGAACTAAGCAAAATTACAGAGGCCTTCATCTCTTTGGTGCCAATACTCCACGTTGGAAACTGAATTTCCAATTAAGCAAAATGTCGATATCAAGACATAATAATTTGACGGCATTTCTGAAAAGAAAATCAAGGAGGTACGAACCTAAAGAGTCGAAGATTTTCACAAAGGAGTAAGTAATCAAAGGACCACGCATATTTCTTATGTAAAAAGTCTTTCGGTCAAATAGTCCAAAATTTCAATATGTTGTTGAACTTGGGCTTCAGATCAGAAGTTACCGTGGTCACACAAAAATTATCTGTATAGTTTACGAGTTACAGAAAGTTGAAGTTGTAAAATGTCATATTCAGGCCATTATTAACTGAACTTTATTGGTGGAACTATCAAAAAATTATTAGTGGGATTTTTAAGTGCAAGAGTATGTTTTCTAAGCATATTTTCAAACAATCAACAGTATAAATCATGATTCTTTTCGAGTTACGAAAATTGAAAATAATGTTAGAATGAAGAATCAACTTCATAAGTTGGATCGAATGAAAATGAATGTTTCTGTGTTGAATATATTTGATAAGATCGGCTGATAATTCATTTTATATAAAGGAGGGATTGAAAGTATATAAGTATCCGCTTCGGATTATGTGATTTAATCAATTCAGAGAACCGATTATATGTGCCATGAAACTTTTCTTTCCATTCTTGATAATTAATTGCGTTGCTTTGAATTGGACAATTCGAGAAACTGCCGATAGTTTTTATCCCAATTGGTTATTTTATACATTTTCTAGTTCTATATTTCAAGTATTTCCTAACCATTTCTACCAAATTCACCCCACCAGTGTTTCCATGTGATATGAAGAACTCGTGACACTTTCATTTTAGTACTTGAAATGACAACTTTGTAGCATATTCCTTAGCCTTTAACATTCTCAATTCCACAATCCAGCCGAAACACCGATAATCTATACAACTATTGAAATAAACATCACAATCAATATACCTTTATATTTTGAGATATATATGTCCATAGTGTATCTTCATTCACAAACATTTGATGTCGTCCGTACTTATATATATAGGAAAGGACCACGCACACTTATACAAAAAGTCTTTCGATCAAATTGTCCAAAATTTCATATGTTGTTGAACCTCGGACTTCTGAACAGAATTTACCGTGGGCACACAAAAAATGTATGCATAGTTTACGAGATAATAGAGTGTTGAAGTAGTGAAATGTCATTTTCAGGTCACTATTAACTGAACTTTATTGATGGAAATATCAAAGAATTATTAATGGTTTTTCTAAGTCCTTTGGCGAGTGAGTATGTCAACGAATTTATCAACACACTAGCCGAAAATCCCCACCTCCTAAATGTTGTCTCGATTCTTCTCGATCATAAAGCAACAAACAGCAGTTTAGTCAGGCATCAGAGAGCAATCAGTCAACCAAATGAGGTTTCAACTTTTCAACTTGGCGTCTTTGTCCCCCAAAGAACCTCCGCTTGCCATTATTCTCTCAGGGCGTTCTTGCAGGTATAGATGTGGAGAGACCGGCAGATCAATGCACAGCAATGAGAATGGAAATCCGCCCCAGATAGTTTGATACCCATCCAAACTACCTAGCCTCCAGCACCCGAGAAATTGCTCAACTCTATTTCCTGCGCCTGTAAAAAAGGGTGCAAGAATGCATACTCCTGCTGAAAAGTCGGCTCAAGTGCTCATCCATTTGTGTCCACTGCAAAACGCATGCGTACCTCAATTTTATGGGTGAGCAGCATAAAATCAACCTCGAGTCTTCTGGACTCTAGTGCGAAGGAAGTGCGACGGAAGACGAAGATGTTCTGGAGGCAGAAGAGGGAGCAGCCGTAGAAGAGGTGAAAGAACAAGAACTCGATTCTGATGACAATTCCGTCGAACAAGCGTCTAAATGAAGACGAACCAGCTAATAATACAAGAAAGTATACTTATGCCACTTAGATGAACTAGGAGCAAGTAGAAGTAGAAGTACACAGGCAAGAAATGACGGCTGTCCCAATCCCCTCTTCATTTTAATGACCCATGTAATTAGTTAGATATAAATGTTTTGCTATAATGAACAACTATCTTTCACATTTTCTCTCTCCTGTACTGTTGTTATGTGATCGTCCTGTACCAGATCAATGATTGAACGGGTACTATAGTTAGTTACCTTCGTAATCAGATCTTGACAAAATTATTTTGAGTTCAAATTGAATTGATTACATATACGTTTACTTGAAATAATGCTAAAAAGTTTTGTGGCTGGACCGATTTCGATGTTTCAATTATTTGTTTAATGCTCTTTAAAAAACGAATGACATTTTTTGTAGGATGCGTAATTTTCGAGTAATACGTGAAAAACTGAAAAAAATTGATAGCATTCAGACTTTGCCTAATTAGGGCTTTGCGAGACCAAGAGAAAGAGTCTTGGACCTTGGTCTTGTATTGGTCTTGATACAAGACCAAGACCAATACTCTCTCCCAAAAGCCTTGGTCTTGATCTGGAAAAAAAATTATTAAGTTACATCACTCAATATTTAAAAAAAATCTGATTTGTTTTTCATGCGGTAGGTTTTTAATTTTTTTTAAATCAAAATCGCAAATTCCCTTTTCAAATTCAGTATTGCAGTTCTACAGTTTACAACAAATAGGCGTATGTTTTAAGGTGGCAGTGGTCCATACCTTCTACTATTGAAGATAGAAAAAAAAATTAATACTATATAAGTGTATTTGGTTTTAATTTGAAATTTTTTGAAATATTTAGATACTGCTTTGTTAGTATTCCCAGCTAAACTTGGTAAACGATTTTTCATTTTAAATACTTTATTAGTATTTTATACTTATCTTCATCTGTTTTTGAAATAACGACAGGTGAAAAGTGAGATTTTGCAAGTTTTTACAGCCTATTACCGCAACTTTATTAAGTCACCCTGTATATGGGGAATATTTATATTTCAAAAAAAAAGGTAGATAACATATTTATTTATCGATGAACATAGATACACATTAGTACAAGTTAGAATACAGAGCATTACGGATACCACATGGGTACATATGCATATTGTAAAATGAAAATGTTATACATTAAAATTCAGAATTCAGGCAATAAATGAGTACGCAAAGGTAGGATTATCGGAACAAAAACATTGTAATAATTTGAATTTTTCAAACTTTCCGGAAAATTATTCAAAAAATCCTCGACTGGCATTCTTTATGATATCTATCAATACTAATCAAACCAAATGCAAACTATTATTACCAAGCTGTGTGCTGTGTGGGTCTAATTTGATATTTATTCAAGATTTCTTAAAATTTATATTCTTATGGTGGAATGAGAAATTTATTTCGCTAACTTATCCGTACAAATTGACAAACGTTAAAAACTGAGAAATACTTATTTATGCATATAAACTGTTGGACAATTAAATTATATAATTAAAATTTCTAGACGCATTCTCATCTAAAACCAAGACTATCAAGACCAAGTCCAAGACTGAGTCAGTCTCGTCTTGGTCTTGAAACATCAAGATCAATACCAAGATTACATTTATTTTTCGAGACCAAGACCATAAGACTGATGAGTCTTGGTCTTGGTCTCGCGAAGCCCTAAGCCTAATACAATACTGAAAATTCGCTTCTAAAGAACTACTAATTTTCAGTTGTAATATCACAAGAGAGTGAGAATAAAGTGAAAATAATTTGACAGATTTTTCGAAAACTTTATCGAACTGTTTCCAAATTGACACGTTACTCAAAATAGTATTCTTACATGCATTTTCATTGATTTTCTTGAAATTTCATCGAATGATGATGTACTAAACCGTTTTCGAATCATTTTTCACTTTTCATGCAAACTGATGACAGACGTCAGATCAAAAGTATCAGTTGCCACATAAAAAAAAACAAAATACCAAAAAAAATTCCCACTATAATAATGCTGTGATTGGCCTGAACGTACATGAATTATTTGAATTGATGGATTCGATTGGTTGCAAGAATTGTCAAAAAATAATCTACTGAAATTTGTGAAAACCTATATACATAAACACACTACATGCTGAATATACAAAGCGTATACGCTTACCAATGCTTAGAATGGATGTTCATTAACAGAGATTATAATAGTAATAATAATAATAATACTCTCTCATAAACACTTAGAAGAATGTACCCCAAGGTATAGCTTGTGTGAGTAGGGGACGGCTATTATTATTATTTGCCATGGTGACTTTTCAGTTGTAGGAAAACTCGAAAAACCTACAGCACCACCCCGGGTGGTCGGTGAGCACTTCAAGCTAGCACCAGACGTCGGGATTGGCATCGAGGTAACTGACATGAAACTTGATTTACAACAAGGCATGTGGCCACCGAAAGAGGCCCATGTACTTGAGAAAAAAATTCTCGCGTGCCGGAGCCTCGAACGTCTGTCTGATGCGAGCCAGAAAGTTCTACTGCTTTAGCCACTGGTCCTCCTACCACCTGTAATTAGGCAAATATAATGCCTGTTTCACACAAAACTCATACAGTGTCTTTCAAAAGTATCGGAACGGTCTCATATTTCAGAAACGGCCATGAGAAAATTTACGAAAATATTGGCAGGGTGGTTTTTGATGATGCCCGATTCAATGGTGATATCGGCAATGTTGCCAAATCAATAGTTCTTCAGATATTGAGGGTAACTCAATGTTTTCAAATGGAATACCCTATTAATTTTCATTGCATTCAGCAACGGCTCATTACTTATGTCTCCAAATATCAGATTTCGAATTAATGTAGTTTTTGAAATATGACAACATGGCTTTTTCAATCAAAAGTATAGGAACGTTCCAATATTTTCAATACGGTTGAAAAAAAAATCGTGAAATTTTAGACAGGATGGTTTTTGATGATGCCCGATTTAATGATAATATCGGCAATGTTGCCAAATCAACAGTTTTTCAGATATTGATGGTAACTCAATTTTTTCAAATGGAACAACCTATTTGTTTTCATTGCAATCAATTCAGCGACGCCTCATTACTTATGTCTCCAGATATCAGATTTTAAATTATTGTAGTTTTCGGAATATGCCAACAAGGCATTTTCGTTCAAAATAAATAGGGTGTTCCATTTGAAAAAATTGATTTACTCTCAATATCTGAAGAACTATTGATTTGACAACATTGCCGATATCACCATTGAATCGGGCATCATCAAAAACCACCTTGTCAAAATTTTCATAAATTTTCTCTGGTCCGTTTCTGAAATATGAGACCGTTCCGATACTTTTGAAATACACTGTATATGAATTTGCCGATTTATAAAAAACACATAATTGAAGAAATAAATTATTTTATGGTCCGAAACTTTATAACTCACCTATCCGTGTTAAAACTGTTCAATGATTTCTTTGATGAATGAGTGACTTTTTACGTTTTATCTCGAAAACCTCAAACCTGTACTGAAATTTGTTCTATTATGATTTTATCTATCGATTATGCAAGTTTCATTATTCTACGTTAAAAGTTAAGGAAGTTACGATGGTGTTTCCGTAGAAGTGATGCACCCTGTAGGTATACTACTTTAAAGACAAGGTACGTATGTTCAAACCACGTTCAAACCGCGTTATAACGACTGTTTGTCGTCCATTACTTTACGATTCATCAAGGCTGCATTTTATCTTCCTATCGATTTACATCAAGAACGACCTTCAATTCTTCCGATTACATAAGTACAGCAGTGGCTACGTGGGCGTAATAATAGACGGGCGGGAGCAGAATTTCCCAGAGTCGAGTCTCGTTCTCTAATTTCTAGTGTTTTCCCGACTGTTTTCCTTCCAGCGACGAACAAATGAAACCGCAATGAGCCAAGGTCGCAGACAAGACAAGCCAAAGCTTGGCGGGCTATGATATCATCGCCGCTCGCCGCAGACTAATTAAAAGGTACACGCAATGGTTTTAATGCGTGATCCAGGTAGAATTTTTATTACGCTTTTCGGATGAAAATGCTGCACGAGGTTGATCGCGTTGTCAACAGTCGATACGGGGACAGATTTTCGAATGACTTGAATCAATGTCGCTGTCGATTTTGATTTCAGAAGTTGATAGATATGTAATTACTCAAAGAGGAATATCATGTGCGGTTCAGAAAATCAGACCCAAAAAGTTTAAGGAATGGGAGTTAAGAGCGAACCCTAGCTTGGCAAAATGGGAATCGGTTTAACGTCTGCAGTTTTTGTTTAATTTTTTTTTTCCAGCAAGTCACTAACAGCCGATATCACCAACCAATTCCTAAATTTAGGAAATACTTCAATAGGATTTAGGAATTCCTAAGAGCTTTTCGCGTTTCACCACCTGCTAGGTAATGCTTAAGGGTGGTGAAATTGGCTGTAAATGCACGGGAACTTCAGTGGTTTTTGGATATAATAAATAAAAATAAATAAATGACATGATGAATTCATGGGGCCACCGAGCCCATACAAAAATATCTCTCTCATAAAATCAACGTTTTTTTAAAAAAAAAACGATCCTACGATCGTGAATTTTGTTCCTGATTAGCGCACATTTATATACGCATTGAATTAAGCTTTGACGAGTTCAATATTTTCAGTTGTAATATCACAAGAGAGTGAGAATAAAGTGAAAATAATTCGACAGATTTTTCGAAAACTTGTTGCCAGGCAATAGACACGAGAGCCCGAAGAGCTCGAGCGGCTATTGCCAAATGGAAACAAGTTTGAGAAAAAATCTGGAGAATTATTTTCTACTTTATCGAAATCTCGTGTGGTATTCAATAGATTATTTTTTGATACCCCAATCATAGACCCATTGTCTATATATTATTTTAATTTCACAATTCACATGAATCACTTTAAACAGAATGAAGTATGGAATTAGAAGTTCTCAGCATGAAATTTACAATTATTATGGATGTTTTGTCCTTGGCTAGAGGATTTCACAACATTGTTTTGTTGTTGGATTGAAAGTTATTGCTTTCTCTCTGTCCCTTAGGTTATCAATTGATATTGTTTCCAAATTGACACGTTACTCAAAATAGTATTCTCACATGCATTTTCGTTGAATTTCCTAAAATTTCATCGAATGATGATGTACTAAACCGTTTTCAAATCATTTTTCACTTTTCATGCAAACTGATGACAGACGTCAAATCTAAAGTATCAGTTGCCAGACAAAAACAAAATACCACAAAAAATTCGCTCGGCAATTTTTAAGGTAGAAAATTCCCACTATAATAATGCTGTGATTGGCCTGAACGTAAATGAATGCTTTGAATTGATGGTTTCGATTAGTTGCAAGAATTGTCAAAAAATAATCTCTAATATGCTCTATAAATATATGCCCATAAATACATTTGCTGTGCGATGTGGAGAATAATGACGACTGTTCGGTGTGACGCGCTGATGGTGGCTCTTAAGTCAGCAAAATTAGTTAAGAAAATGATGGGACGCATTAGTGATGTATTTTCATTGAAGCTAGCAGCTCTTCTCTTGAATTCGGAGACGAAATCGTTGAAGGAAAACGAAAGCGGAAGATCAATTTCAGTCCCGAAGCAGCAACACACTGACCGACCAGGACCGACCGTCCGCGACCATTCGCGACCGTCCAACAATGACCAAAAATTGAAAGAGACCATGAACGACCGATCGCTAAAATAAAATAATGAGCAGTAGTGATGTGAAAAAGAAATAATTACGATAATGTGTCATTTTATTAACAAAAAATTAAAAAAGGTGTGTGGGTTAGAGAACTTTATATACTTCTGGAACAAAAGGGCCAATTTTGAACTACTACTAGATACCCCAAATTACTAAGAGACCAAATGAAATTTCCAAACTATTATCGAATGTCCATAAATTGCTTCAATAAATTAATTTAGTTAGTATAGCACCACATTTACATATCAGTCACAAACTGTCGCAAAACAGTGTATTGTTAGAACGGTTGTTGAGGTTAGCGGAATTTTTGTTTGCAATTCTCCCAGAGTTTCTAGTTCTTCATTTAATTCTTCATCCGATATCTCATAACGTGTCCCTTCCTCTTCTCATCCCTTTCTAAACTCCCACACTCATTGCAGTATTTTCTATACTTTAATTTCCTCTTCCCGTGGAATACGTTCTAGAAACCGTCTGAATTCGTAATATAGGAACGGAAAGAAATACCTACTCTGTGAGCGAGATATGTTCAAGACCTTTGGGTCTTTCACTCATATGAGGTTTCAAGAAACGCCAGCAAATCAATTAATGTTCAATTTTTGTCTTCTCGGTATACTTTCCGAATGAGCGTTCAAGAAATATCCCTTTTTTCTGTAATTATATAGTAAAAGTTGCCACTTTTCAGAGCATTCTTCAGCTATAAAAATATGTAAGTTACTATCAGTGTAACCCTATTGGTAACCAACAAGTACATTGTCGTGGATCGAGGTGGTCGTGAATGGGCCGTGGTGGTCGTGATGGTAGAGCGCTCGCCTCTCAATCACAGGGGCTTGGGTTCGATTCCCAGCAAGGTCACTGGTCTCGTGCACGGCATAATACGTTAAATGGTAAGGGCTACGTTTTCCCTAGCTCGCACAAGTCTCTGACTTCTGGGAGTTGTTCGTAAGGGTGCACCGGTTGACGGATATAACAACATAATGAATTAGTTAAATTATGCTTAATTTGATCAACGTTCAATTCCAATGAACTATCAAAATTCATCATAAAGGTGTGTCAGATTGACAATTTGGCGCATCATATAGTCATCGACCAAAATTTCCTGTAGTTTGTTATTTCAAATATGGTCTTTGAAAACCGGCCGAGGACGATCATTCCGTAGTCCGATAAGAATACACGTGTCGTAGTTGGATGGTCGCGAACGGTCGGTCATAGTTTCCCAGTGTGCTCTCAATATTGTTCAAATTGAAAATTGACTAGAAATTTCAAATCATTTGTATCAATTTTTAGTCCTCAAATATTCGCCCCATTTAAGACTTTCAATCTGTCAGTCTTGAGTCTTGACTAGGTATTTAATATCAGTTGTCAAGTAATGGATTTCAGTACCTGTCTCTTATGTCGAATGCTAGGGACGAAGAAACACCTATTTTTCATTTACTAGTATTTTGTCATATCAGGTAGTTGTTTCCTGACAATATTTACATTCAGTCTCGGATTAACAAATCGAATATTTATTATGTTCTTCGTTTGCATTTCCTTGCATATGATAACAACAAAAGGTAAAATAGAATTAAACGAGGAACAGAAACAGAGAAAGGTATATATAAGGTGGCGGTGAGGAATTTTTATGTGGTTCTAATCTGTATAGGACTAGGGGAAATTATTCTATACATTTTAGTTCCATGTGGTATATGAAAAAAAAGTTTAATGATTATTGCCATCTTTCGTTGTGAATGAAGAGGAAAGGAGAAGAAAGACCAAGAGCTCCCAGATACATGGAAGTTCTAAAAATTAACCTATTGAGTCTCGTAACGAAGACAGGGCTAGAGAGAGAACTCTAAACGAGTTCAAGGGCACACAATAGATCTGAAGAGGTATCGTTGTAGAGGCTTGTATCACGAAAACCCCAAACTGAACTAAGCGTCTAAACTAACGTCATTGAGATGAATGGATTCAATAATCAGTATTGCAAACCTTTGCTTTCTCGAAAATGATGATTTGATCAAGTAAAAAAAAACAAAACCCCTGAATGAACTTTGAGAGGAATTCAACGTAGAATAATTTCTGTTGTGAAAAATTCCAACATTAACATGAACTACTTATGTAACTACTAGCGTTGGCATTCCACATATAACACCCCTCCCACATATATTAAGGCTACATTCTGGGACGTCCGGTATAATGACAAACATTTTTCTCCTGATGATGCAATTTGAAACACGTTATATAACGTCGGACATATTTCTCTCTCTGATTGATAAATTTTGAGACGTTCTGTATGTCGAACTTATTTGATTCAAACGTTTCGTCCAACATTGGAACGTTCGACGTATCAAGCTGGAGTTAGTGGGTACGATTCCACAGTTGAAATATATTTTTCTTTCACAGCAAATATACAATACTTCGTCATACGCCATGTCCATGTAAACTGAGTATGTCCCCCTCTTCCACTTATGAGCCGCGTACAAGTCGCTATACTGTCAAAAATATTGCTGCACTACAACCACTCACATCAACGATTGTTTCAGATCAAGAACATCCATTTCATCACAGTTATGTAAAGGCTGAAACACAATGGAAGTTTTATGTTTTTAGTTTTAATTTTCATGATTTTGAATATTTTTTTAAGACGAAACTGTCATTGCCATTATTATTCTGCCCACGCCTCATAAACTATCTTGTTGGAAAAATTCAAGCTTCATTCTTCAATTCTGTTTTGCATCTTATTTCATTTGTAAAATTGATATCCAAAATCCCAAAACTTAAAACTTATTACATAAAACT
The DNA here is from genome assembly GCA_958502065.1 of Chrysolina americana. NCBI lineage: Eukaryota > Metazoa > Arthropoda > Insecta > Coleoptera > Chrysomelidae > Chrysolina > Chrysolina americana. The sequence goes on from OY293416.1 coordinate 51,026,442, forward strand.
TCCATTGTGTCTACGGCTTTAGTACAATAAATAACAAGCTGCATAATAATAAATTTTTTACCCACTTTTTTGGTGAAATATTCGTCAATAAAAATGATGAATGTAAAAAATCTGCGTAATCCGTCAGTAGACTACCAAAGTGATGAAAAAAAAAACTGTCTCTATTAGCCAACAATATTCTTTCAAAGGGATGAAAATCGTCATCAAATATTTGTTATTACACCTGTCATAATGTTTGTCAAATGCACCAAAAAGTGTTTGAAATCTTTGAGATTTCAACACTCCGTGCAATGAAAGATCTTGCTAAGATAACACCCGTAGTAAAAAAAGAACCGAGTAATTTGAACAGCTGATACTACCCTAGAAAAAAAATTAATAAGATATTCTTTTCCTATTGGCAAGTTTCAATTGAGACTATTTTTGATTAACGAAATGCTTTTGTTGAAATCATTCCTTCTTTATTTAATAAAAAATATATCCTTCGATTACTATTTTCATTCAGTTCTGGAGATGCTACCCGACAAACAGTAAGCTTTCCTTAGAACAACTGGACGCGTGTTCGTTAGTTCTTAGTAATACCGATGTGAGAAATCTAATGGAGTTGAATTTATATTCATAATTGTATTGATTTCACACCTATTCAAATAGATCATGATTATTATTATTATTATACGTCGGGGCCGGCCATCGGCCAAAATGCAGGTAGTTCTGCGTAGAACCTTTCCGCTCCCCGCTGTCAGGTTTATCTCGTGAGTGCTCCGGATCTTCTGATGAACTCCTGGAGATTTCTCACGAGGTTTTTTTGTGGGATGATATCTCTTGCTCTACAGTGTCGAAAGGTATCCATTCTTATGCGAGCCAGAGCTTCGCATTCAAACAATATGTGTGAAGTTGTTTCGTCCTCCTCATCACAGAACCTGCATAGTGTGGAGTCCTGGTGTATCCCCAACATGTGCAAGTGTTCTGAGGTGGCAATGTCCTACCACCTTCCTCAGTTCAAAAAATGCCTTGATAGCCGGTCAGTTGGCCCCATCACCATGATTTTCCCTCAATTGCCTGTGGCAGGAAGCTTGATAATGGTTCTTGATCCATTTCTTCCATAATCCATAATACCAAACAACTGTGAGTTGGTGTTAAATATAAAACCAAAAAACAACGTAAACACACACTGGAAGGAGCGGTTACTGAACACATTCCTGCTTACGATGCTATTTCAATATTGACCTGAAAAAATTCCCAAGTGGAACCACTTTTGGATACCTATAGCCCCAGGACAACTATAAATGGACCCACACGAATCTATCCTAGGACCCCTACTCTAATAGATTACATAATAATGTGTGACGTTAGACGTAGATTGTTTATTATCTACGATATATTTCTGTGAATCATCAGATTACGAATAGATTAGATATAAACTGAATTTTGGAATAGAAGATAAAACTTATATTTTTAAAATTCAATAAAAAAATTCAAACGAAATGAATGATCGTGGTGTTAGAGCGTTAACCTCTTACCCAGATTTGCATACATGAACTTACTCTGCGAGGAGAGTAATAGTACGATATTAGTGTTTAAAAATATACTTTGATTATAACTCCAGCATTATCGTTCAAAAACTACTCAAAAATGTCGTGTCAATTGAAATCGAAGTAACGAGGTTTGTGTACATCTGATGTTGATACTTTATCAGTGTTGGATTGAGCAGTCTTAGATGCTCCTGATACTGATGAGATAGGAGTACTATTGAGATTCCTCACTGCTAGATAGACAGAATATATATTTTGGGGGCGGACAGAACCATAAGCATGTAGGCCTCACATTCGGGCCCGTTATGCACCCACCGCTGCTAGCAACCGGTTCAATGTTGAAGGTAGCTTTCGTGAGCGAAAGAAGCCATCCTCCTAACCGATACCCTTCTTGCACTGTCTGAGTTTAGAACGATGCTCCCGAGGTGATTTGAGTTGCTGACTCCATATCCTCCAAGCACCATCTGCATTCAGTATCATTCGTAATACTGATAATGTTGAGGTGCTTGTTAAGATGGCAGTGAGCCATCAGGAGCCCTACCACCATTCTGATTTCCTTTCTGCTCTTTAAAAGCAGCGTTCCCTCCTAGTAGAATGACCTTCCATCTGAAGTATCATGCCTGGGGCGTCTTTTCATGCATCCTGGAATTTGATTTCCAGGATTTCCTTCATGGTTGAGATGCTCCATTAGAAACTCATTGGATAGGTTTTGGTCCAATCGTTGAGCCAGATCATCGGCATGTTCCTTTCCGGGCACTCCGGTATCACCGGGGACACCAGCAGCGAACTAACTCTGTATGAATTGAGGGCCTTGATCACCGCTTGGCTGTCAATACATATCGTGATATTCTCTTACACGGGCTAGTATTGCATAAACTTCTGTCTGAAATACAGAGAAAATATTTCCCAGTGCGTATCAAAGTTCCGCTCTAGGAAATTGCCGGTATATCCCGGCGACGACTGATTCACCCATCTTGTAGCTATCTGTGTTCTAGATGATTCTAGTGGTGAGGATCAGGTGGTGCCCAATCTGGTTCCAGTCCTTTGTTTTGGGAATAACGGAATGCGGCCTTTTACTAAAACGTATGGTAGGTAAAGAACTGTCACTAGGCATCTCTAGGAGGGGAAAATCCTTCACCGTTTGATTCCGTAATCGAGAATGTCTATAAATTCCCTCGCTCCGCCGTTTTTTGGAGCTTCTCAGGCGGCAATGGCTTTGCGTGCCTAATGCTCAATTAAGGGGTACAGGAGAAGCAGTCCTATGAGTGTCTCCAACGCCCTAGTGGGTGCCGCCTTTATTGCACTTGTTGTCGCAAGGCAGGCAAGTCTATTTATCTTATCCAATTGGGTTTTCGATTTGCTGGATACTGTACCTTGCCACCTACGATGGCTCCACACGAATCATCTGTCGAATGTAGACCCATTATAGAATCTTGGGGCTGAGCCCCCACGTACTGCCAAATGCCCTTTGAGCTTTTGTATTGTAGGAACCTCCTCTAGAGTTGGATATTTGGGAGGTCCCCTGATTTGGGATTCCTGATGGTAAAAAGATAGATGATGAGTTCTTCCACCCCTCCCTTCTATACGAAATGCTATATTCACTCCTGAAATCGGTAAGACCTTTTAGCCTTTGGTTTGTTTGTCTCCACACGCGCGAAACAAATTTTGAGCAATCCCCATCCATTGCAAGTGGCTTCACTTCGATCATAAATCATAGAATCAATATAAAGATAACTCGGTGAAACATCGTTACTGCACTTAACGAAATTAGGATAAAATGATCCATTCATTTTGTCGAAGTCATATGGCATTCAGCGATAACAGACTGATTAAATATTTATTTGACAGATTACAACATCTTGATTATATCTGACTAGACGAAAAAGAAATGAGTCAATAGACAAAAAAATGTGTCACGTAAATATTTTTATTAGAGATATCAACTTTATCGGTCGACTCAAGATGGTACATTTTGACTATTTTTGGAAATAATATCGATAAGTCTATTATTTTGAATATAATATGCTAATTGAATAACTACGTTGCTAGGCAATACAAAATTGAATATCAGGCTATCTCTACCTGCATGCAATACTTCGGAAGCCTCAAGCCGGGTACAGACTACATCTGCAACCTGTAATGCAATGTGTAATGAACATGTAATGCAACCTGTGTGGACATGAGTTGCAGGTTGTGATTCGCATGCGCAGTGGCGATGATCCATCGGTTGCTGTTTGTTATTGATATCACAAAGAAATATTCAGTTGCAGCGAGGTGTGAGGAGTGAGAGTGGAAGCTGTGAGTGTTCCGAAGAGCAAAATTCTGAACATATATTGGAAATTACAGAATGAATATCCATCCACTCGCTCGGAAACGAAGAGTGATAGCTAATCATCACATTCGAACAAATTTTTGTATGGAGAACCCAAATCTTGTGATCTTAAATCTAACAGTAAATTGTGTTCAGATCATTTTTCATATAACTTGATTCTCCACCATCTTCGTGATTTCATATGAATCATTATTGTCTCGTATATTGACATGAAAGCACCACACAACTGTAACAAAGCGATTGGATCCTATCTGAAATTATCCTTCTGAACGGTCACTCATGACACAAAAGACATATTGGATACTATGAAGTTCACGTGAAATCAATCTTCTAATAGTTTATGAGTGAAACGCCGGTCGAAAATACATGTCAAACTATAGAAGGGGTCCATAAAGATTAGCAGAAAAGTAGATTATCCGACAGATAATTCTTAACAATAAACAAACGCAGAAACACAAAGGAATAGAATCGGATTATCCTAAAACAGTACTTTGGCGACAATAAAATTTGTTAGATCTTTTGTGCCCCATCTTCTTTTGCTATTTCAAGGTGTTCTCGTTCACAGCAGCCCTTCAAGCCCCAATTCCTTGAGGAAATTAAGGATTTTGAGGGGGTCTATTCATGGTATATCTCCCACAGTCAGCTGGTGTGATCCCAGTATATTCAATCTTTTGTGATGTACAGCATATCACTCCATCAATATATGGTGTGGTGTTTCTGGATGTTCCCCACAAAATCTGCAGGTGCTGTCCTCCTCAGAAAGTTATTTCATCCAAATGGTTCATGAACAGAAACGGAATACGTAGATTTGGAAATGATCAAATTCGGATCAGACTGAGTTATGTTGACCGGAAGTCCATCAGATTGTACAATCAATCCAAAGTCTGACGGAATACGTTTCTGTCGCTTTCACTATCTAATAAAATCCGAATATTGTCGAATATCAATCGGCTTAATTGTCAGTTGACCGATGCTCAATCGCTTATGGTGCTGATATGATATTTGTGGGTATTTTGATATGTGGGTTCAGTAAAACGTCAATTGGACAACGTATGATTCTGAGGATTTCTATTGCTTTTACTCTTTGCATTGGGAGAAGTCCATTTAATTTTCTGATCAAGAAGCTGTACAACAGTAGATACAGTTTGAAAGTTTTTCAGCTAAATCAGTCTTAATACGGGTATGATCTTGTACTCAAACCGACCCGAAAAGTGATCATAGATTAGATCAAAATGTCGGACCATCTAAACATCCGAAATGTTTCAGATCATGAAGTTGATTAATAATAACTCGGTGATAATAGTATAAAAGTATAATTTTATGTATGAAGGCGAAGTTAGGATTTTCATTCGTTTGGCTACTCAATCAAAAGTCTCAGTTTCATTTATTGAAGGTTAGTTTTTGCAAAATTTGTTGGGAATCACTCGATAAGAATCACAATAAATACGTCTCATTTATTGAAATTATCACTATGAACAAAGGATTTGGTATTTGGTTATTTTGAACAACCTATATCAATATAAATGAGTTTTTTATTACATAGACTGCAATATTTGTATTAGGAAGTGCTAGAAAGTGGAAATAATGAATGAAATTTGTTTTTTTTTATGTAAATGTGGTGTCCGCCAATCATGAATTGTTATATTTACACTTAAGCACAACTGTGTTGTGAAGGTTCTAGAAATTATGAAAAATGGTGGATCACGTAATCCAATCTTCCGCAATAAACCTATATAATAGGTAGTGTCGTCGGCAAGTATCCAACAGAAAACAACTACTGCCCCCTACGACCGTTGAATTATATCTGTTTAATACTTGGCAAAGTTTTCTACAAGAACTACTTTGCAATGCATTTTTAATATCAAAGCTGAAATTATTTTTCTATTTAATTGGGGGAACACCTCCATACCGGTTTCATGGTCCTTGCCAATCATCAGAGAAGGCTAGTTTGACCAAATTGAAACGGAAAATTTTTTCAGTCTAACTGGAAATCCCTGAGACAAATACTGAAGTATGAATTCAGCGCCATCTCTGACTTGCCTGTCGACTTCAATATGAATCCAAACACTTCATGAAGAGGGACGACACTAGGTACTTGACGGAAGACCATTCCGGCATGTATTAAACTCAGGCCAAAAATCATTATGTTTTTGTAAATAACAAAGTAGTAGTATTGTTCTTGTTTGTAGTAATTTATTTTAATTGTTAGTTGATTTATTTTCACTTCTAAAAATAACATTACTCAAATGAAGGATATATTTTTTCATTACTGTCTATCCAGACTGTTATATATAACAGTAGATAAATTATTATACTGCCAAATTTGTTGTTTGTTTGTTGTAATAAGAATAAAACATTTATAAAGTGATTTCTGAATTAATCCCCTTTGGAAGCGTTATATCAAAAAAAGCTTTTGATGATTATACAGCGTCTTATTAAATGGAACTATATTGTTGTTTGATTCAAACTTGTTTTTTCCGTTAACCAGCTGTCACCCCCCTACGAACGACAGCCCTCAGAAGTCGAAACTTGTGTTAGCTAAGGATTAACGAGGTCTTACCTTTTAACGTGCGATTCCTAGAACGAGACCATGCTGGGAATCGAACCCTCGTCCCTCTGACTGATAGACTAGCGCTCTACCATCATGACCACTGCGGCCGATATCCTAACTAATAATCAAAAATACATTTTGTAACATGCATTATAAGATATTAGAAATATGCTCAATTAACTGAGAAAAAATATCAATTAAAACGAATTTATTCATTGCTCACAATGAGTATTTTGCCAAGCTGTAATGGTGAACAAGCATAAAAGAACAATAATCAAATTTGGCATAAAAGTGACCAACTATCATCTGCTACGTTATATTTATAAACAGAAACTTTAACGTGAACAAAAATTGGCGTGATTGTTAGTATTTGAAAAAAAACATACATTGATGTTATAATATATTTATTACACAAAGCAAAGTGGTTATTTATCTATGAATGGTTATTATGGCGGAATTATTATAAGATAACGTTGAATGCCCATCCTCAGTTAATACCATAAAACTGTTCCTTCACTGTGTGATAGGATAGCTCAAAGCGCTTGCTACCCATCCACTGACTCCAACAGAAGTTTTCTAAAGTGAGACGTGTTACCTTGACTCATTCGAAACTCACAATATTTTTTCACCTTCCCTCGTATTTCAGGGATCATCCAATTTCATGCCATAAATGACTCATCCGTTATTCGAATGCCGACGGGCTTGCCGCTCTAACTTTCGCTGTCGTTCAGTCGCGACGCCGACGTCTAGCCCTCTTTAGTCTCTCCCCACTACCCGCGTCCCTTCGAGCACGTATCGACGTCGGGACGCACGATCATAAAGACGCCCACGCATATTCAAGACGCGGCCGATTACGTTCACACGTCGACAGATCAGGGATTTGGGGAGAACGTGGTTTTTACGAGAGTTTTTAGGTGTTCCAGCGGTGGCCATTCTTCAACCGGTTAGACTGCTTTAGCGGGCTTAGAGATTAGATGGTTTACGAGGGACGACGGAGAATTTACTTGTCGCGGGATTCGTGTTTATGATAGGAGTTCCAACATCTTTGGTAACCTGAATACGCTAGATGGCACTGGTATAGCATCAATTCAGTGCGCTACGAAAATAAAATTGTATGCAACAAACGTTATAGCATGAAATATTTCTTAGATCACTAGTCATTCATGAATGTCAATTTGTCGTTCTAGCAAAAAGCGACGTTGTCTGTTTCTGTTTCACTAGCTCGTAGAAGATGAGTGTTATATTGTAGGTAGGTATTTTTCCATTGTTGTTCACTTGAAGCGTAGTGTTATTTTATTGTATTTTTACCTGATTTTAAATCAAGTATATAAGTGTTCACATTTGTGACAGCTGAATTCATAGTCATTCTTCAGCGACGTTAATGCAATGGCAATTTTTAATCGAATCACGTTTGGCAAGTCGCTGAAGAACGAAATACCGCTGTGAGAGAAGCCTGTACAAGAAATTTACTAGGACAATTTGTTCAGATGAAATATATTTTTTTTACAAGTGTGAGTGATTAACCATATTCCCGCACGCAATTTAGTTTGAGATGTGAGAGGTGTTGAAAGTCGTTTCAAGACTTCAAGTAGTGAGTTTTTTCCGCATGTTCAAGATCGTAGCACAAGATCCTAACTCATATGGAAAGGTACTTCTGCGCACTCGACTGCCTCGCATGCGGGAAAAGTACTCTTTGGTGAGTGTTAATATTTGAAAAAAATTATACATAGATAGTTAGGATAATAACTAATTTCTCTAAGCGTGCAGTTTAGATTGGGAAGTGTCATTTTCCCGCAGAGATGAAAAACGCATCTACATCGTTTTTTTTTGTGGGCCTGTGGGAGGGTATATGCTTAGACTTTGCGAGAGTGCCCATAATCTCTTGTGACGTCACTGTATACACCTGCAACATTTAGAAAAATGCACGGTTTGAACTGAATCCACTAAGGGAAAATCATATAGCACTATGTACCGAACGGTAAACATAGTATCATATTATTTTGACATTTTAATTTTAGCGGTCTCATTCAGATTTCAGAGTTGTCAAATGGACAATATTGACCATTTATCGCCCTCTCTAGTAAAATTTTAATCTGATTGATAACTTCAACGGTTCATTATACTTGCAGACCGGTGTCACTGTATACGGTTGAAAATGATCCCTTGCAACTCCAACCTTAACTCATATTGGTTAGTAGACGTACAATCTGTATATTGCTAAAACAATGATAGATTGATAGACTTGTAGTAATTAAATATATTTCAATGGTAATTTCATATTGAAATACAGAAATAATAATCAGTTCAACTCATGCATGACGATAATAATGGGATTAAACATTGCTTCTTGATGGTGGAAGTAACAGACATAACTGGAAATTATTCATTCAACAATTTAAATTGTTAATGGAAACTACAGATTTTGGATGCCAAATTAGAAAAGAAAAAAAAAACAACCTATCTGAATTGAGTTGGTGAACTTAATAACTTCTCGGTTGATGTTGAATCAGAAGCACATATTTGACTTGGTAAACTCCAAATTCTCAACATATTGTTCTACTAAAAAGAATGTTGGTAAATGTAAGTTCATCGGACTGAGACTCAAAATAAGAAAAAAGTTATTTAACTCACTTGTAGTTTTGTCACCTAAACACAAATCCGAAGAAAATTCGTAGGGGCCACAAATCATTATGAATTATGCCCTTCTGAATTTTGAAATTTGGTTTATTTTTGATTAAGTATCACACATACCTAATGCCTCATTCTTTTTATCGACATTTTTTACTTTACCAACAACGATTGTTTTCACAAAAATTTCACTTTCTCATAACCACAAACATAACATCCTTTTTTTAGTGACTTTCATTGTCGATTGTCAAGAAAAAAGTAGGAGACACCATGCTAACCTTGCTATCCAAGTTGAATTCAATCCTTCTTCTACACTACAATATGTCATCTAACCTGACATAAAAATTATGTATTAAAATATGCTCGGTTCGCTCGTTACTGTATACGGTATAGGTATTATACAAAATGGCGAAAATGAAACAATTGAACATTTAAATGTAGAGGAAGTTATATGCTTATATATGAATTTGCATAGGAGGTTACGTTGGTGGTCATAAGAAGGTAAAATTGTAATGCAAATGTGTGGATATGAGTTTATTGCAGGTTATGCTGCATTGCATGCGCAGTAGCGATCCGTTTTTCATTTACGATCGCTAAAGTTCAGTATTTGCGGTAAAAAAACAACAATAAAATAATTGCTATAGTCAAATTTTCCATATTCTATCCACCGGCTCCACTAGGTACAAATAATTTGGTCTTTGTCATAATTAAAGATATAATTGAAGTGTCATTGATAGTCATAGACTCGGAGACGGTTGGTTACTATCAGGCTTCGTTTTATGATTAGCCAACTCTGTTTTTTTCATAAATATCAGTATCATTAGGAAGATCACCAATGGCCAATAGTATCTGCAGTTGCATTTTGCATTCCGTGATGTGTGGAAGAAATAATTTCAAAATATATTTTTTTTTGTTTTTTCCTAGACCATATTGACGATAGTCCCGAGGAAAGTAGCTTTCAATCGCGCGTGTGCGGAAAGTGTCAAAAAAACATCAGATAAACGTCAAATTCATCATTTCTGATCAAATTTACGTTGTAAGCTGTCAAATATATTAACTTTTATATCTATTTAGATTTATCTATGTAATATGTACATTCGAAGGACAAAAACAATCAAGTACATTTTTTTATAAAAAAAATAATAAAAATTATATCCCACTCCGTTCCGTGTCCATTGGCTTGGAGGCTTAATGCTCTATTAACTGGGGTAATTTGGACGTTCAAATTTTGATCTGATATTCAATTCATAACAAATATTCAGTATTTTTCATTATTAAGTGTGTCTTATTGTGATTTTAAAGACGTAGGTACTAGGTATGTCACAGAGAAAATATCTTGAATGTGAATGTGACGGCAAATAATAATAATAGCCGTCACCCGCACAGGCTATGCCTTTGGGTACACTCTATGAATGTTTATGAGGAAGCTTTATTATTATTATTAATTGAATAAAATCAATGAGGTTAGTTGAAATGGTTCTAAGTCAGCCTTTGTGTTATTTTTCATATTCGTGGGTTTATCGCATTCGGCATATACCTTGTGCACAGTATTTCCCACTCTCGTCTTTTTGAAAGATGCCATACTTTCGAACCCCTACATTGCTCGTGACTAGGTGACCAGGTGACCTTTTGGGTATGACTCATCGATATTTGATAAATATTTAATAAAACGTTCAAATCCCAATTAATTTTCAGAAAAACAAACTTGTCAACAACATTCTGGTGTATACAGTGCGGCTTTTAATAGTCTCCCCGCTGTTAACTTTTGAACGGTTTGACATACACTTAAAAAACCGTTTGGAGGGTTTCACCGAAAATACTTTTTGAAATAAAACACATTGTGATCGCTCGATAGATGGCGCAGGGAGGCACAACTAAAAAAATTTAAATGGCATGGGGGATCATATGTCACATTGTTGAAAATTGAATTGAATTTATTCAGTTCAGAAATATTTACAATATTATGAAACACGTCAAGGTAAAAATAGGACAATAGTCGAAATAAAATAGGACAATAGTCAAAGATATAGGACTGTATAAAAATATACATACAAACATATAAAATATTTTATCCCGGTGTTGTTAAGATGTCTCTGTTTTTGGTTGGCTTGAAATATTCATCAAATGAGTATATACAGTTCTCTGTCAAAATTATTTTCAGTTTTTTTGAAAATTTGTAGATTGGTAGATCACGAAGATCGGTTGGTAATGAATTGTACCATTCAATAGCTCTGTCTGCGAGTCTACGTAATCTAGAGTGTGGTTGCATTAGCATAGATTTATTTCTTGTATCGTGTCTGTGAAAATCGGATTGTGCTTGATAGTTGCTCACGTTTTTTTTTATGTACAAGTTATGGTACAGAACTGTCGAAAATATGGTCATGATTTTTAGTTCCTCAAATATAGGTCTGCAGCTGACTTCCCAATTAACTATTTTTATAATACGTAAGGCAGCTTTTTGAATGATTAAAATTTTTTGTAGATAACACCCATATTAGGGCTCCATATGTTAAAACGGTGTGAAAGAGTGCGAAATAGGTTGTACATGCAGCTGATTCGCAAAGTGAGTAACAGATTCTTCTTATACACTGTTCTTGAGAGTTTTCCACATAATATATTCATATGTTCTGGTCATTGCAACTTTGTATCTAATACAACTCCAAGGAAATTAACATGGTTCTTTGAATTTTCAGAAGCGAAATTTTTAAAAGTTTGACTTTTACTTTTATTTTCATTCAATAGCATATCATTGGGTTCGAACCAAGTTTCAGCCTTTTCCAAGATAAGTGAAATGACGAGTTCAGTATCTTCTTCTTTATCCAAATCAATGCCAAAAGATGTATCGTCCGCATACATGATGGTTGAAATGTTTATAGAATTCATAGTGAACGGGAGGTCATTTATGTAAATCAAGAACAGAAGGGGGCCCATGACTGATCCTTGCGGCACTCCTATCTTAACAATAGCTATTATATCACTTCGTTCTTCGCCAGTTGCTTTCTTTCGTGTAAGTAAGACTTCATTAAATCTAGTGCTCTACCACGTATTCCGTAGAAACTGAGTTTTTCTAATAGTATATTATGATTCACACAGTCAAAGGCAGATGTAAGATCCGTAAATACAGTCAAATATTGTTTACTGTCATTGAAAGCTTTTTTGATAGAATTTGTTAAGGAGAGTACCGCATCAGCGGTGGACAGCAGCCCCTTTCTGAAACCATATTGTTGTGGTGATATAATTATGAGTGTCCAAAATGGATATAAAATATGAGTGTATTGCCATTTCCCATATTTTAGAGAAGGCTGGGAGAATAGATATCTGTCGAAAATTTTTTGGTAGCGACGGGTCGCCTTTTTTATAGGCAGGAATTACTTTGCCCATTTTTAATTTTTCTGGAAAAACTCCTTCGTTAATCGATAATATCTGTAAGAGGTTCCAATAAATAAATTCCAGAAACAAATATGCTGAAACCGTATATGTCTTCTGTTTCTTTGGATTTCATTTTGTTAACGAATATTTTAATATCATCCATGACCAATGGTTTCAGAAAAATTGTACTTACCGGGCTGTGATTTTTGTCTAGTAAATCTAATGCATCTTTGTCAGGCTGACATGGGTTGTTAGTACGATATTCTGAATCATTTACGTAGAACTCATTAAGTTCATTTGCAGATAAATTTTGTGGGTAAATTTTTGCTTTTTGTTTCCTAATACCTGTTTCAGCGTTGATGATATCCCATGTGGTTTTATTGTAGTTGTTCGTATTTAAGAGCAATTTTTGGTAATGATTTTTTTTTGTATTCTCCAAGAGAAGGTGATACTCTTTTTTATATTCATTGTGAATTATTTTATTACCGGCTGTCAGATTTTTTATATAGAAATTATGGACGAATTCTACCTTGTTTTTGCTTCGATTTTTTCCGGAGTTATAATATGTAAGTCTTTGTGTTTGCCAGTATTTGTGTTTTTGTTATTTTTAACAACGGGAAAGCATATTTCATAATAATACGTGAAGATTTTACTGAATTTATCATATTTCGTTTCTGCAGATGGGGCACTGATTACTTTATCCCACGTTTCCTGTGATAGATAGTTACAAAAGGTGTGTAAGCTTTCATTACTTACTTTTCGATATGTCAATTTATTTTTCGATTCGTTTTTATTTCCAATAGAAAATTTTTCAATGTTCGCCATTTGTCCATTGTGGTTTTAGAAGAATATAGGTATTATTGAAGATGATTTTATTTCAAAATTAGTGAATATATTATCCAGTTTCCCTTATTGTGAGTTTTTCCGTTTATCAATTGATTCAAGCCAAACATCTGAAAAAGCTGTTGTACTTTTTGTGTGTTGTTATCGGTATTTTTATTGAATGGGACGTTAAAATCACCTGCTACAATTTTTTTTTTTATGTTTTCTCGATTGCCAATAGGATGTTTTGCATGATTCCCAAGAATCCCTCTAATTTATCAAGGAATGTGGAACGATATATGATTACCGTTATTTGTAGTTCTTTTAAGTAGCAAGCCGATATTTCACAGACACGACTTTCAGAAAGTTCAACCAAGTGTTCTAGTTCAATAGCATCAAGATCTTCATGCACGAAAATACATGATCCGCCATTTTATGAGTGTTTCTACAGTACATACTAATTTTTTTTGAAATGTTTAAGTGAATAGCATTGACTCTCATTTTGTCTCAACCAATGATCTGTTAAACAGCCGATTTTGATATTTTTGTTTGACAATATGTGATTTTCAAGTTCAAGAATTTTATTTCTGAGACACTGTATATTTAAATGAAAAAGAGAAACATCTTCACTTACATCTTTCTCTCCTTTTGAGATCATATTTCTAAAAAGTATTCGGTTGGTTTCCTCTAATTTGACCATCCATGGGATCTTCTTGGATCTGAGAGTTCAAAAACCGCTGTCCCAGTCTGAAATTGAACCTTTCATAACTGATATTTTTTGGCCAAAAATTAGACATAGATTTCCCCTTTCAGGCTGTAATCTGTTCCGATCATAAAAGATTTGTTATTCCTTTTGGGTTTGTTTATGGGTAATTCCTTTACAATTGTTTCTGTGGATCTTGTTTTTGATTGAATATAGTTCTTAACATTTTCCGAAGTCACTTCATCAGGAACTTTGGAAATGAATAGCCATAACTTTTTTTCTTTATTTTCTCTTCCATGGAATCCTTGGTCCCCTTCTCCATCACCGATTTTTCTTTTGAATTTTCTTGACGTAACTCTGGTGTAGCCATCGTCCATTTTAATATGCTCTGTTCTTCGCCCTTCGTTTATTCTTTTTACTTGAACTTTGTCTCCTGTGTCCTTTTAATTTGTTAAATTTATCAATTTATCACATTTGAGTTTGGTATTGACTTCCCAGACTGCTTGTTTATGTGTTTGTGTTGATATTTTCGGCATATCTGAGATTTTGTTGCATTTTGAAGTGCTGGCAACACTGTCTTTAGTGAATTCGTCTGGTTTCGTAGAGGCGATTGATAATTTGGGTTTTCATTCATCTGTGATTTTTCTTCGGACTCGTGTTTTTTGTTGGAGTTTTTTTGATATGCATTTGTTTCTATGATATCTAGTTGCTTACTCAGCGCTCTCACTTTTTCTTCTAGTTCATGTATGATTCTATCTTTTTGTTTTACTTACCACAATTGAAAACATGTATGTCCACTTTTTTATCGCTATACACCCTCTCTAGAGCATCGAAGAACATCGCGTCTGGGTCACTATCACCATTTGAAATTTGCTCGGAGTCACAACAGTCTAGTTGTTCGTTTTCTAGTATTTTCACTGATCACATAACTTTTGGGCATCTTGTATGATAAACACTATTACATTTTATGCACTTTTGAGCGTTTTACTACCGTTTTATTGCATTTTTTACAAATTTTTGGCGGAGCGTTCACACTTGTGACTTTACCGGTTGTTGCCATGTTGCCATGTTGATAATTCCATTATCTTTTCAACAATCTAAAAACTTTTTTAGAATTTCGTTCAATTCAAAAAAACATTCTTCCCGTTATTTCACATCAAACAATTCGAAAGTTATTGTGGTAAGGTAAGAAAAGGGATTCAAACCGCCAGATCCGCAATTATTCTGACATTTCAAATGAATATTGTGAAAAGACGTATTAACGAAAATATTAAAAATTTAGATGGTTGAAAAGAGAATTGAATTATCTTTTCAGCGATGTGACACATGACCCCCCATGCCATTTAAATTTTTTTAGTTGATATGCATCTATCGAGCAATTACAATGTGTTTTATTTCAAAAAGTAGTATTGGTAAAACCATCCAAAAGTTTTTTTTCAAGTTTGTACGTCAAACCGTTCAGAGGTTAACAGGGGGGACTATTAAAAGTCGCACTGTATAATAACTCCCGAATAATATATCACGAATATTCTGATTGAGATCAATTTATCCAGGAGAGTTGATGACGAATACATGTTGTGAAGTGCTCCTGGTAGTAGTAGTAGATAGTAATCATATTCATCCACATCTGTCGAATGGCCTTCAGCCCAAAATGTTCTTGTATGCACCTTAAGAAAGTGCTCTTATCATTACTAGTGAGGGTTAATTTTTAATAATTTTGGAAATGTACGTATATTTATTTATATGAATCCTAGCGATTGTGGTTTTAACTACAAAGCGCAAGCTCCGGATTTTTACATATGTTAATTGTTTAGGAATCCAACAACCTGGATATTTGAAATAGGTGTTTGATTGAAGTTTCAACCGGGCTTACTCTCAGATCTATTTTTTGAGTTCATCGATCAACAAAAAAATATGAAACATAAAAGACTTCGGAATCCTTGAAGCGATAAAAATGGGAATCACAGTAGGTATATAAAAGAGGATTTCTCCTCGACAACTGGCTCGCATTTACATTTCCACAGTTGGGAGTCAACTAAATCTCTTCGAACGACGAAACCTTTTTGAATATATATGATAAGCTGAAAGCTTTCAAATACGTCTCAACAAAGAAAAAAATTCTACGGTTCTTCAGTCTTCATTTTAGCTTTTGTGACATTCGTCCTTCCTTCGCCTGTTGTCGTTTCTCCACCTTTCAGCACACGCAGGAGACGACAATGAATTTTCATGGAGAGTCCTTTAAATACGATTTTCCTGATGGAAACATATGAAATATTATCACTTCTACAAGATACAATAATTATTTATGCAACAAGTGCAAAAAGTAAGTGTTTATTGCACTCAACGTAAAATTTGGATAACATGTCGAGTGCAATAAACAATTTTTGCACGAGTAGCATACATCTTTTCTTCGTTTATGCAAAAAGCAAAAAATCATTTATTAAGGTGCGGAACTAGGTGTAGAAAGCACATTTTCAGTAAAATTCACAATTTTTTTATCGAAGCACCTCTCTTTAAAATGATTATAACCTATTTCATACTGTTTTATTGATTTACTAGGTGATAGGTTCAATGATACTGTTTTTGCCATTTCACTTACTTATGGTGCTCCAACAAATTCATCTTCATCACTATGATCTATTTTCCATTGATAATACTCATTTCAAAACTTTCAAGCCTGTAATTGTCAAAATTATTCTATAACCACAGTTGCATTATAGAAATCAAAATAACAGTGGCCATGAGCGCGTATGTTATCACGAGGTGTGGTCATAGTATAGACAGTTAGCTCTATGCAGGTAGACGGTTTAGAACGAAGCGGATCAGTTTTGATCATGGAGTTATTCTCAGGAAGTCATTATTTGTTTAACTCTGGCTGCTAACATTAATACAAAATAGTATATAATATATAACTGTTTAAAACGTATTGCCAATCTCACAGAATATCTGCTAAATATGTAGTGTGTTTGAACGTTTCTGTTTGTCATGATGAGAGCACGTTGAAGTAGAATGACAGATGAGTGTAATAAAATCTTTATTGCACTAGTGCAATAAAGAACTCCTTTGCATGAATGTAGAAAAAAATAATTAACGATACTCATTAAAAGCATTCGATATAAAATTATATTCAAAGTTTTATTAATTCCACCCTTTATAATTTGTTCATGAACTCGAAGTATCTCAACTTAGCTGAAAATTCAATTTCTACCACCGATGCGCAATTTGGGTCAATCATGGCCAGCCAATAGTTTGCACAAACTTATCAAAGTCTGATTACGTTTTATGGGAGAGAGCAGGGGTAATTATTTGAACGTGTCTGGAGTCCCAAACGCAAGATCGCTTGACAAACTAAAAATTCTGAAGAGGTGTGGTTTAATGACGCCATTCGGAAATGATACCAGTCCAACCAAAATTGTAAGAGATCGTTTTGTAAAAAACCTCAGTTTTCGGCAGCGAATATACAGACAAACCAAACCTGAGCGAACTAACCTGGTGCCGAATCAAGCCACACCATTACTTTTTCAATTGATTTCTGCGTTCTGGATTTCAAACACCTCCTAATTATTTTCATTCAACGCAGAAGAACTTTTTCCAAATTATTTTATGTCTGTACTCATTAAATACGTAAAAAGCTATTACACATCATGGTTTTCTGGGTGTTTAGGGCGACGTTCACTACGAGATGTTCTCGACGTTTCGTAACCCCATTGGTTGGTAATGTCAAGAAACATGTTCATAACTACTCAGTTCACTGTTGACTGCTTAAAATTCGTTGTTTCAATAAGTATTTGTGAGTTAGCGTTCCTATTTCGTTCATCGCGTTAGGTACATTATAGCTGAGTTATTCGAACTAATATTTACAGGATAAGAAGCTAATTCAGTATTTTTGAGAACTGTAGTAGCCTAAATTTATTCAGTATCCTTCTTCGCTCCTGCTGAAGTAATGCTTTTTTAAGATTTGAATTGCTTTCCGGAAGAATCTTGGGTAATATGCAGATGTTGTGGATGTGACTATAGAGTTCATTCAAAATCCATATATTCAGCGATTATTGTATTAACAAAACGAAAGGTTTTGTGGTAACGGTAGGTATACCCCAAAATATTTCAACACGTCTTCACAGAGGTTCCTCAAAATTTGCTTAACAACATCGCATTTAATTTCAAACACAATATATGAGCAATTAGATAGTGTTTCAATGGAAAGCCTACTTAACCCAGTTATTGTACAGTTTCTCATGATACTGCAAATTCAATCCCATGGCATGATTAAACGATACGATAATGATTTCAATGATTCCATTTGAACGGTATCAATAACCAAATTACAGAAGGAACTCTGTTATTCTTCTCTGAAAGAAGATGGTCTGGGGCATATGATATATAAAAACCAGCACTTACTGATGGGTATATGTACCACAATACCTCAAACCTCATCCATGCCAAAAATAAGGTAGATCTAGCCAGAAGAATATAAGGGTACAGTGAAAGGGGCAATGAGAGGTGTGAACAATGCATACGAGCGAACAAAGGCGAAAGAATCACACCTAAAACAGAAAAGCATTCCTAACCACATTTTTTTTACCCAGAGTTACAGATCCGATTGGCCAGATTCTACGAAAACATTAGATCACAACTTGTTAAACTTTCCGTCAACCAGCTGCACCTTAAGAGCCCTCAGAAGTTTTCGGAAGACTTGTGCGAGCTAGGGAAGGCGTAGTCCTTACCCTTCACCGTGTGATGCTATACACGTTCTCTTTTAACCTTCTGTCAAACTGAAAGATCATCGAAGGACAAAGGAGACGTGCTGAGCTCTTCTTAGGTATAAATATTCCTGTGACAGCGTTTATGCCGGAAAAATGTTCTGTTAATATGAGAATAGAAGATTAAAAGGCAGGTTGTCGTTAGGACACCCAGAAAAATCCGAGATCACAGAAAATACTCTCCACCACCCACTACCACCAACACCAACTCACAAATATTCATTAAAGCTATTGTGGTTTCGGATAATTACTGTTCTGGAACTGTCAGGAGTTTGTGCAGTTGAAAAGGATTTAACCAGTTTGAACATAAAGTGCAAAGTTCCCATCAACTATGCATGAAATCGACAGTTCTATAACAGTAAAGCCTTTAGACACAATGGAAGATTTAGTTAATACGTTCTAAAATTTGCAATTTAGGATATTAGCTTTAAAAGTTAAAAACAATTGAAAAATAAAGCTAGAGTTTTACCAACGAGATTGTGTGTGGAGGATAATCAGAATAATGATATGCCAGTTTTGTGTTGAATGAAAAATATGAACTCATGAAAAAAATTAAAGACAAAAACATTTAACTTCCATTGTGTTTCAGTCTGAAATGAACGTAGGCCTAAAAATCTGGAAATTCATCATGTGAGCAACTATGGCCGGAAAAGCCTCTCACAATGAGCAATTTTATAGTTTTCATTATCAAAATTCGGCTTATGTGGATGTGAACACCATCAACAAATGAATTATTTAAGAATTTCGCAACTCTGTTTGATCTTTACCATCTGCACCTAAGGAGCTGAGATAATTTCCTAATACATTATTTGTAATAGAAAGTCCTATGAGTCCGGTTATGGCTAACTTCGTAATGGAAAAGTGTGAACAAGAAGCACTAAAATCTGCGAAATGCAAGCCGTCGTAATGGTTTCGCTATATGGACGACTCTTTCAAAATATGAAGGCATGGAGAACAAGAACTGTTAAAATTTCACAACCACCTCAACTCCATAAATCCGAAGATCCAGTTCACAATGGAAACAGAAAAGGACAATCAGATTCCTTTCCTAGACATACTTGTCGAAAAAAAGCCGCATGGAAAACTAGTGCAGAGTTTATAGAAAACCAACCCACGCCGACCGATACCCGAACAAAGTGTCAAATCACCATACAACGCAAAATAATAAAAACACTGACGCACAGGGCCATAGGAACATGTGAACCAGAACGTCTCAATGAAGAACTGAGGCACTTGGAAAATGCATTGAGTAATACTGGGTATACCCCGCAAGAAATAAGGCGGGCCGTAAGAAAAAGAGACACAAACAAAACAGAGGACACAGAAAAACGCACACCACAAGGAAGAGCATTTCTGCCATAAGTCAAAACGATATTTAAAGACCATTAGACAAGGTATGAGATCCTCCAAAGAGCCGAGAGTACCCCTCTCTGCACCAGGTATTCCCCAAGTTTTTACCGCATCCCTTGCAGCTGTGGTGACATATATCGGATCGACAAAAAGGAGCATGAGTGCCCGCTTAACAGAACACAAGTGAAATTACAGGTATGGGTACTCCGAGGGATTTTAACCAAAAGGAAGAAGTCCTCAATTTAAATAAAACTGGATGCAGGTAATCATCAATCAAAACAAATTCCAGGTAAAAGCAATAGGACCGAAAACAAAAACAGGTATCAGAATTCTTCGCTTCGTCCGTTACCGCATTGCCGTTGAAACTGTCTACCGTAGGTGTACACGAAAAGTCTGGAAAAATTAGCTCGAGATCATGACTAGTACACCCGAAAACCACCGAAATTTCACATTATTTTCAGCTTGAACATTCTATAAAAAATCTCCACGTCCAGAGATATTTGGTGTAATGTATTCTGAGATGACTGCGCACTTGCAGTATAAGGAACAATTTTACTAGGTACTCTAAAATGAATTATTCAGACTCAACTTGCCGGTAATTGGAGATACATTTAGCGATACTCCGGGTAATTGGAAATGGTTTACTACTCGGTACTAATCTAGATATATTACCAACGTTTGAAATATTTAATGAAATTCCCGGAGCATTTTTAAGGGCCATTATTTTAATTATTGTAATTACCAGCACGTAATTCAAAGCGATTTCGATAGTTTTGCACTATCTGATCACATAGCTCGTATTACATATTATATGTGATTTGTTTCTCACAAAGCTCGATAATTTAACAATGGGGTGCCATGACATTTTTCTCAGAATGACTCGAAATTGATAATAGCTCCTCACAACCAAATGAATCCGTGAAAATGTCTACATCTTTGATACGTGATAGTACTTTCCACGTAGAATGGGGTAGTTCAGGTGTTGGAAGCAAACTATGAATGGAACTTTCGATATTTACACCAAAATTCTTGAACACATCACCTTTTTATAATTGGTACATTGAAGTTCACAAATATAAATAACTGTTTACAAAATGAATGAAGTGGATGAATCTAAAACAATATATTAGTAAGAATAACATTCATGATAACAATAATACTAATAAAGAATATCGACGAAAACAAAGTAAAAGTACCCATTGGAAATACAGTCAATTAGAAATCGCCAGGTTTTGACGGCATAACCAATTTTTGACTGAAAAAGCTCCATGCAGCACATAAAAATTAACAACAGAACGATAAAGAACAACTCTTTTTATCGTTTTTGATTAATCCACTTATTAATTTTGCAAAAAATCATATGAATAGATAGTCGTTTATATATGTGGAAACTTCAGTTCTATCCAAAAATTGCTTTCAACACCTGAACTTTCCATTCTATCTGGAAAGTACTATCATGTGTCAAAGATGCAGATATTTTTACGGATTCGTTTGGCCATGAGATGCTATCATCCATTTCGAGCCATTCTGAGGAAAATGTCTTGGCACCCCATTGTTAGATTATCGAGATTTGTGAGAAACAATCACATAAAATATGTAAATGACATCAATAATGATAACAATTGCTATCTCTGAGGATATATGATGAAGATTTTTCCGTTTTCCCCCATTACAGCTCTCTGAGCCTTTTATGAACATTTTGGATATTAGATATATTTGGGATCAAATATTACCCAGATTATGACATTTTCCGAAAATATAAATTATTCTAGCGTTATCTTGTAGCATGGAAATATGTAGGGAAGATCTTGGAATTTGTACCTCGTTCCATAGAAAGTGTAGAGCAGTGTATGAAATATTTTCGAAAACGGTGCCTAATATAACTGAGGAAGACCATTTTTCAGTCGGGTTCTAGGCGACGAATAGTCGAATTACATCCCAACAAGAAATGAGAGCTCTCCAATGGATGAGCAAATACCCCAAAAAATGGAAAAAATCCATTTTCAAAGCCCCATATCTCGAAAACTGGCTATTTTTGATCAGCTCATCAAGAACTACAACATACCAAAAATTGAGCCAAATTCACGGAAAGCCATTTTCCATAAGAAATGTGCGGGGTCCTTTGTGAATATTATCGTGGATAGTAACTCATTTGATGTTGTCAGAAAATCTAAAAGTTTTGAAGCGATTCTTGATTTTGACCTGAGATTTGAGAAACATGTCAATAAACAAATTCAACTTGCATACTCTTCACTAAAACTTTTATATGGTAACAGACACGTTCCACCAGCACAAGTAAAAACAACTCTGTGTTTAACTAGGAAGTTTGTGAAAAAAATTCAAGTGCAGAATTCCTGTTTGAGGTTCATACATGGAATATAGAGAAAAATATCAGACAATATCATTCAAACTTCGTGAGACTGGGTGGTTGAACATGGAAAATAGGCGAAAACTCAATGCTGCCAATTTCTTTTGAAAAATAATACAAAATAAAATACCATCGTAAATACATAGGAAATTGATACACCGCACTGATGTACACAATTGAATATTAGGTATAAGGGTACTGAAACTCCACCAACTTACAAAACGGAACAATTATAATATTATTATTATATATTTACCATGTCATCAATCTCCTACCAAAAGATGTTAAAACCGACACCTTATCACAGTTTAAAGTTCAAACTGTTCATGTTGTGATAGCTCAGCTTGTTATTTTTCTTGTTTTATTTTCGCTATTTCATAATACAATATGGTTATGACTCCCATTTGACTATTTTTGACCGCTTCATATTATCTTTAAATAGTACTTTACTGTAAAAATAACCCCAACTTCACCTCTTTTCCTTTTGGTAGTGTTATTGCTGTTGTGTGCTTGAGAAAAGGTTTAATTTGAGTGGAAGAGCAACTCAGTAGCACTATGTGCCACATGAGTTAAACTTCGCATTTTATTTTTAGCAATATGCCTGTATCTGTAATTTCTTTCCATTTGTAGTTAATAGCTGAAAACAATAAAAAAAGTTATTATTATTATTATTATTATTTCCGCCGTACAGTTCTTGTTTGACACCCAATGATTTCTTCTTATTCCCGCAGATCAAAAATAAATTGTGAGGTCAACAACGCCTGAAGAGGTGGTTGATGCGTTCAAATTAAATGTTTTGGAGGTATCCTAACCAGATTGGACAAAGTTCTTCGAACATTGGTTCAAACGAATGCAAAAGTGTATTGAACTTAATTTAAAATATTTTGAAAGACAATAAAGCCATTTCCGTTTATAAAAATTTGTTTTTATTTGTCTATCTCAAAACTCAAGTATCATAACAAAACATGAATGAATAATGATCCTTATGTCTTCACGCTACTCACAAGTACATTACGAGACAGTTAATTGAATTTGAAATTACAACCGAGTAAATTAGAAATCTCGAAATCAGCCGAACGAATAATACTCATCAATAATTTTATTCAATTGTTATTTCAAGTGGCACAAATAATGAATAAGGCACAGACACGGATGGAATGAAACAACAATTAAATATTTCATCGAGTATTTAGCACCATGTTATAGTCTAATAATTTTCAGAAATGGATAACTCCGTTTATAATGAAATTGAGCAAGTGAGTGAGGCAGATTGTTGAATGTTTTAATTTCCAAAAAACTGCCTTAAGTATAGTGTTACAAATGGTTGAATATCAAAGCCCATTTATTTATTAATTTATTCGAACACTTCTACATTTATCAACAATTTCAGACTTTATTGAAAAAAGTTACAATAATTACAATAGATAATCACGGGTAGGAAGATTTTAACTTGACACCCTCCATTTGCTTGACTTTATGTGACCTTTCGTTGCTCAGACCAGTCTGATGCCGTCGCAGCTCTGACCAAGCTTTTTTCTGAGGTCGTTATTTTCGAAAGAATATCTGCTCGGATGGAGTGTTTTCATCTGTGTGGAAAAAAAGTTAAAGTGTTACCCAAGAAATTAAATCAAGTCGAATATAAACGTCTTCGAGCCAACAGTATTTTACCGGCTTTATCTAAAATATAAGAGAGAGCTACCACCACTCTTCTACACGTTGTCGATAATAGGTATTATCAAAGCAACTGACCAAGGACAGTACACAATTCTCACTTTTCTGGACGTCGGTAGAGCTTTCAACACTATTAATCATACACTTCTTCTTACTATCTATCTGACTACCCATCTTTGCAGTCTGGAGTCTCTCAAGGATCGATTTTGGGCCCTGTGCTTTTTGCTTTCTACTCTAGATAACCTGGTTGGAAGTCTTCAGTGATGATACGCAAATTTATTTAAGTTTTTTATCTCATGGAACTGTTCATGCCTGTGACACACTGAATGAGGAAGTTGATACCTATGTAAAAACGCAACAGATCACTGTCTAATTATAAATCCAACAAAATCTGGAATAATTCTTTTTGGGCATAAAAGTTAACAAAATACCATTCAAAATTTGATTGAGAAATAAACGATGAGACTATTGAATTAGTTGATGAAGTCAAAAAGTCAAAATTCTTGGTGACTTGCTAGATTGAAACACGTCAATAAATTTTTGCAAAGGGCCCAATCATCTTTACGAGTAATATATGTTATGCCGTATTATTTACCAACAAAGAAAAAGATTATTTGTGAAACTTCAGTATTGTCGAATTTCAACTGTGTGGATTGTGTTTATAGGCCTAGTCTCAACACTCTGTATAATCAGAAAAATTCCCAAATTCTTGTTTACGTCTGATTCAGGGAATAAGAAAATGCGAGATAATTGCTTATGGGATGGCGCAATATGGAAAATCTAGAAGAATCCACCATAAAATTATAGAAACTCTATACTTTCTTATTTGCACAGAAAAATTATATTTCGCACGAATGTTCACAATGTTAATATCCGAAGTCGAGGAGTACTAACTATTCCCCCCCATCTTCAGCACCGAACATTTCAGGAAATCTTATACGAAATTTGCAAGATATACAATATAATTCCGGCAGATTTCAAAGTTCAAAATGTAATTGAATATTTTTTTATTGAAGGTTGTTGAACTGGTTAATCTGTGTCTTCTCCAATTTGAATTATTTAGGCTTGACATTTGTTCACAAGGATGTTATTGGATTAAGTGGAAGAACAACACAGTAGCATTCCTAGCCACCGAGTTGAACTCCGCCTTTCATTTTGATGTTAATTTTCATGTTCATTCTGCATCTTTTTTTATGTAAAATATGTTGAATGAAATGAATATTTGATTGAAAATAATAAAGACAATCTTATTATTATCATATGTTTGGGGTCCTTGAGGTTATGCATTTGTCCGTCTCTTACAACAGGCAGGATCAGCAGGTCTGATTAAAAATATAAAATGAACTCTTCTACAAATTGAAAAACCACTGATATGATGTGATACTGCCTTATAGAATTAGCACCAAAAATATAGTACCGTATTATTTTCTGAATTGAGGAATTTGCGATTTACTATTCTGTTGTAGCAGACTTCAAAAATCCCTCATCTCTGTGCCACTGTTCTCACTCGACCTCATAAAGAATTCGGCTCGCAACTACGATTGGGAATTTATTGCCCACAACCAACCGTTACTAATTAATTTGACAAAACCTAATCTACTGGAACCCAATAAAACACCTCCACCTTCGTCTGCATGCCATTTCTTTTTGAATTCGCAGCATTGAACAGATGTTCTGTTCTACTCGCACCACGAATGTTCTGCATTACTCTTTCTCTATCTAACCCTGGCTGTTTTCGAACTGGCGAATATTCCTATCCAAACGTGACTACAATCCATATCTCCCAATCAACATTCAAATTGGCTCTTATCGACCACCATCGCAGATAGTGCTACCGTTCAGAATCGATTTAATAGGGTGGAGAATGTGACATGTAGCTCAATGTTTTTGAACATTATAAAAAGTTAAGAAAACGGTGTCACTAATATATAAGAATTCTTTGAAAATGTACATTTCTTGTCAATATGACCGAGGATAACAGATGGATTGATCATATCCATAACGCACCGACAAAGATTAAAAAAAGAACTGTCAAGAAATGGTACTCCTGAACTGAGGAAGAATTATGTAACATGTAGGAATAGGATAAACAAACAGATCGAAAACCCAAAAACTCATACCATAAAAACTACTACTAATAAACTACTGGAAAACGAAAATAACTACAAAAAACATTGCAAATGATCAAACAAGCATAGAAATAACCTATTAAAAATACCTCATTGACAGGTCAAAAGGAAAAGAAATAGTTTCAAAATGAGATAAAGCAAATTCTCTCAATGAACATTTCATAGCAATGGGAGAAAACAGGGCTAAACAAATTGAAGAAAACTCTTTATCGAAAGACAAAATGGACATATCAAGACAAATCACATCAATATACTTATGACCAATCAAACAAATGATATAATAGCTATCTCAAAACTCAAAAATAACTCCTCAACTGAACCTGATAGCATCGATACAAAATTCATCGAAAACATACACCAGTAAATCACTAGCATACCTGTTGAATTTAGCTTTTAGCAAAACAAAGTTACCCAGACCCGCAAACATAACGTACTAATAAACTACAGACCAATTTCAGTTATTACCAATTTTTCTGAAATATTTCAATATTTAAATATTAAATAAACTATTTGGATAAAAACGGTGCGACTACAGAAAGACAATTCAGTTTAGTAAGTTTTTCTTAGAGAATCTAGGAAAAAAAAAGGAAACAAAAACCGGAAAAAACCCCAGGATAAAATACCCCCCAGAAAAAAAAAAAACGAAAAAAAAACCCCTTTATGCGATAACAATGGCCAGTACACAAAAAGTAATGAAATTTCAACTGTGTCATGTTAAAGAAACTAGACCATATTTGATTCATTTTACAATAAAAGTTTTAACCTATCCTGTCCATCGTCGACGACTAAAAAAGGCGATTTTTTATATTTTATGACTCGATTGTTCCTGAACGAACTAACGTTGTGACAGATTCGCCTTTTTGCAAGGCTGGAAAATCTTTTGTTCCACCATTCTGTATTGTAAAATGAATCAAATATGGTCTAGTTTCTTTACACAGTTGAAATTTCATTACTTTTTATGTACTGGCCATTGTTATCGCATATAGGGGTATTTTTTCCGGGGATTTTTTTTTTCGTTTTATTCCGGGGGGGGTATTTTTTCCGTTTTTTTATCGGAGGTTTTTCTTTCCGTTTTTTTCCGGGGGTATTTTTTCCGGATTTTTTTTTCCTTTTTTTTTCGTTTACCACCTCAGAACTCACCATAGAGTGGGTGTATACTGCTATTGTTAGTAATATACAGGGTGTTTCTTAAGTACGTGTGGAAAATTTAGAAGCGATTTGCTGACGTCAGAATGAAAAAAAAATCAGAACTATATGTCCACAATTTTTTCTTTTACGAGATACATAGTGTCAAAATTTAATTCTTTTTTTGATTTTTGTGAATACATTTTTAATTTATTGTTACATTGACGTGAAGTTTGGTATCTCGGAAATTTTTCAATGAAAATATTAAATTTGTTGTTAGTTTGTCTCTTTCATAGGAGTGGCGCCATCTACACGTTTTTTCCGACATTCGCAATGTCGTTGCTGTATCACGTTTCCTAGTGAGTTTTCAAAAATTTTTGTGTAAAAAAGATATTCTTGGTTAAGGTAACTGTTGTCGAGTTAATGGAATTTGGAATAATCGAAGCACGTAATTTTCAATGTTTAAATTCAGTTATTTGAGGAAATTTGTTTTCTTCAATATAATTTATAAGTATGAATCGGGTGTTATTACAATTTGATAATGACACAGTTAGTTGAGAGTAACAGTTATTGTAATTTTTCAAAATGGCCACCTTGCACCTTGCATCCGTCGGTTTGTCGCCTCATGGATCCTCGTACACGTTCCAATATACCTGAGGCAGTATCCTCAACCCGCTACCCTACTAAGCAAGCGAACCCTCAAGGTAAAGATTTGAGGCAAATTCCCGATTCTCAACTACTGTTGTTGCCGTAACTTTACATTCAAGTTCAAAATGAGCGAGGGTTGCGCTAGTTGAAAATGGAGAATTTTTATATCGCCGACAATCAAATTGAGGGATCGCTCGCTTAGTAGGGTAGCGAGTGGAGGATACCACCCCAGGTGTATTTCGGATAGCGTCACATGCAGCAATGATTCGTTTACGAAGTTGTTCTTCGGTTTCTATTGGTACCGTATAAACTAAGCCTTCAAGTGATCCAACAATTAGTTGGGTTTAAATCCGGTGACCTCGGAGGCTAGAATTTATTTGGAAATACAGCGCCTCGTTTTTCCTAAATCGCTGACTTTAAGATTCACGAATTATTAAACTAATATGCGCTGGCGCTCCATCATGCATTACTATATTCTTCGTCTCAGTAAAAATGGAATGTATTCAAGTAATTTTTGAGTACTTCTTCTCTTTTTTTGAAGGATACATACTCAATAACCCGCTGAATAAGGTTTCTGATTGTCTGGAGATTCGGTACTCGATGATTAGGCAATCTTTCATTATAAATACGTCTAGTCTCGTAGCAAGTGTTATCGGAAAGAATGTAGAGAGAGTTGATTCATTTTAGCCATTACTCTATTCGTAAAATGATTCAAAACAGCTTGGATCAAGAATACAAAAAACAACTTCACTGTCACAAGAACGGATTGAAATGACATGACAAGTTCTCACCTGAATGTTATTTATTCAAATTGGAATAGAGTCAAAAAACTATGTGAAAAAAGCAAGAGTAATTTTTGACTACATTCAACTTTTGTTTCATAACATTCAATCCATTAATTTTGCGTCAAATGAAATCAATAATTTCGACCAAGTCACAGATCTTAATCATACTCACTTCCATAATGTTCAAATTATTTTGAATTCCCTCGGATAGGTAAATGATTTGAAATATTATTTAGCTTGCTTGGAGTGCGCACCGACCACCCGGGGTGATGCTGTGCTGTAGGTTTTCTGGGTTTTCAGCTGAAAAATTAATACGCCACCAAAAATCAGTAAGTCGCCCGGAGCGCTACGGCAAATAATAAAGTTTTATAATTATATTATTATATGGATTTCCAGAAATCTTTCGATTTGCACCATTGAGAAAGACTTATGACATCCTTGATTTTTAAGAAATTAATACCATTTCAACAAACAATAGTTAATAGACAGAGAAAGATTGCTATATCCATCTTTAGCTGCTCGGCGTATTTTTATCAAGGATCAGGGACTAATACTTTATTCGACATTTTCAAATGACTCGCCATTGAAATTTCCATCAAAAAAACGAACATAACCAAAAATAATGATGAATTTGAACAATAAAAATGGTGCATCTGAAAATATCTTCTACGAAAAGTAATCAAGCTGAAAAAACCACCCCTGTGAGCCAGTCGGTTGCGTAAATTATCTTTTATTTTTTACTCGCGTTCTTTTGGAATCCATGTTGATTATTCCGCTATGTATAACTCAACCGTCAGATAGTCTTGCCCTTCCATATTTCTTTCACTTAATATTAAATGAAGCGGAAAAAAGTACATAAAATTTTTATGGTTGTGCTCGCCTCATTAAAATGCGTATCCTTGAAGAGATCATGAGGGAAAACGTTATATCTTGTCTAATATACTAGGTTTGTGATCGTTTCAGAAAGTTATAAATTAGTTATAGGGGACATTCCCATGAATAATTCTGTTTAGGTAATATGCACACCTCATAAATTATTCATTTAGAAAGAAGATCGTTTTCATTATGTTCCATTTCACCTCTACTGTAAAAAATTAATTGATGGAGGTAAAGTGAAGGCATTCATATAGAAACCGCTTAAGCTTATGATATGAAATCGTTGCGGACTCGGCTCATTTCTGTTGTTCAGAAAAACTGAAACGGAAACTACCCGTTCCCATGTATATCGGAAGCTTCGGTGTGAATATACCAAAGTAAGTATTACAATGAGGCTTATTTTGCATCAAGTAAGAAATTTTCATTTTGTTCGAATTGCATTACTTAGGACTATCTACTACTCACGTTAAATATTACAATAAATATTGACACAAAAAAATTAACAAATATTTTCATTGTTGCATTTTATACATATGCATAAGAAAATAAATAGATAATTATTGAAAATGAATGAAAAATTCTTACAAAGGCTATTTGGTGTTGTAGTGTATTTAAATTTGTAATGAAAAAAAGATATATGGATATTCACTAAGTCACGGATGATTCAACATTGAGGGTCATAGTAGGGTCAGTTGATGGTTGGACGGTGACAAAGTGAGAACGTAAACATTTCAAGAGGTATTTTATTTGATATAACTACGAACCCTAGCATATTACAGTGGCGATGAGCAAAACAATTTGGAAAAATCAGTCTTATTGATTTGTTGGAATTGTATTCGCCCAGTTAAAATTTTGTGTAGTAAAATACACTTTCTACTCCAAGTCTCCAAGAGACTTGTGCGAGCTACCTTTTTAAACGTGTGATACCATGCACAGGCCAGGAAGTGTAAAATCAAGTAGACAGAATGTCTAAGAGTCACAGACCTGGATCAAGGGATCTGAAATCAAAGGTTCATGACAGCCCTTGGCCTGGGAGTGGAACCCTTGGAAGACGGAATGTTTTGAGGTCACAGACCTAGATCAAACGATCAGAAGATCAAAGGGTCAGAACTACCATAGGCCGGGAAATATGAATCAAAGAAAAAATCAACTTTATTCTGAAACTTCTACATGTGATGTATCCGAACATAATGATATTATGACTGTTAGTTCAGGAAAAGAGGTATAGACAATCATTTATAATTCGTGAACTGAAATTTTATTAGAAAAATTCCATAAAAGGAAGAGTTTATCTCGAAATATGCCACACTATCGAATAGGAGAACATTCTGTCAATTCGAAATACAGATTTAAATTTGAATTCCTGAAAATATTACAAGAATTTAATGAGACACAACGAATCAGAAACATACATTTTCCATTTCAGGAAAACGAATAAGTAAAGGCTCAAGGACACAGGACATCGGAGAAATTACATAATTTTATGAAGTTCCAAAGGCATAGGTAATTGTAAAACAACGGATGAATTACATAATTGTATGAAGCCGTAAGGAAATAGGTGTCAAATGACAAAAAAATAATGACTGCTTTAAGCCGTAATAATCCGGAAGGCGAAGAGAAAGTCATGAAAAAATTCCATAAATAGGTGGAGGAATTACTAGCATGTTCCAGAATCCATTGAGTACTTTCAAAGGAAAGTATTGCAAGTAGGTATGGTATTGCTTCTCAGAAAAAGAGTGGAACCTATACAGAAACAAGAAAGAAGGGTATGAGGCTATAGCCGGAAGAATAAAAATGAGATTGGTTGTAAACAAATTCTGCCTACTCGAATTCCCAATAATGGGAAAATCTTTTTCCTGTCCTTTTAGAGAAAGCACTGGAAGTGACAATACTATATCTGCAAAAAATCTTCAGAACTTGGCTAGTCTGAGAAAACATAACACCAATACGGCAGAGGGTGAAAGTTATCTTTCTGGCAAAAGTAGCTCATCACCTTTCTAGATGAAAATCTTAGAACAGCGATTCGATAGTATTCGACCGGAAATGTCAACAGACTTGATAATCTCAATAGGCTGCTTTCCAAGTCACTCGACGACAAAGAGATAGCAATAGCTACTTTTCTAGACATCGAATATCTCAACGACGTCTATTGCAACGTCTATTTCAACGTCTATTGCACCTACTTGCAGATGAATAGAGGACAGACTAAGAGGCAGGTCGATATCTAATGACCATCCTAGGAGAGGCTACTATAGAGGCTAGAGAGGGACAGGGCAGTGGTTGTCTCCAAGTAAGCTTCTCATAGCCACTTCCCAGAATGCTCTCCAATTACGAGCACTTCATCAGAGCCAACGCAAAGAGCGCTAAATATAGAAGGCAAGTGATGCGACTCTCAGTCAATGCCTAGAAAACTACTTCCACAACTTTCACTACGGAAATAGCGTTCAAAGGTCTAAATGCACAAGTACTTATTTAATGGAGTGGATATTCCATACGCTCTGGAAGTCGCAATCTTTCTCTTTGAATTTACGGTGGGGTCGGAAAAGTACGGTATAATTTTCAAATTGTCGAGGGAGAAATTGAAATTCTTCTCTTTTGCCTGGAACTCTAAAATTGTCAACAGGTGTGTTGACCTAAAGATTTCATACAGACGATGTTCATGGCCATTACTGGTAATTCCAGTAGAGCTAAAGGTCTACAACGAATAGAATAACCGACTATATGAGGAAATGAAGCCAGATCCAATTTTGAGAAGTTCTGTGGACAATAAGGTCCCCAAGTAAATATCTTCAAGGATTTGAGAAAAGTACTACAGCAAAAAAGGCTGAGGGAAGCAAAAGCTTGAAGAACAACGAAGAAGTCAGTGCTGGATTATAGGGAGCTGAAATTGAAAGGAAAATCGGGATACCGATTAGCCTAGAACAGCATGCAGCAGTATTTCAGGCAGAGGTAGCGGCCATGGAATTGATACTGCGTGGAATACAGAATGCTGGAAATATAACCTTCGTAAGTATTTATTGAAAGTTTGGTTTTGTGGAGGAAATTCGTTTCGTGACATAGTATTTTGGGAATTTAAAATTACAACAGACTGAAAATAGAAAATGTTAATTCAATAAAATCTGTACAAGTGTAAAATGGCAATGAATCAATTTGACCCGATTAAGAAGACTGCTATTTTGGAGTGTGGCAATCTCACGAACGAAAAAACCGTATTTCATCTCTAGTATGTAATGCTATTTTTTCTACGATAGATGTTGTTTATGAAAACTGGAATTTCGCTATCTATCAGAGTCCATATTGATTATAGTTGTAGAGAGAAGTTCGAATATAATCGTGAAATTGTTTATAAACTGTCAAACGAAGAGACGTTCGTTTGCTGATTCAAGTGCCATGTAGTGAGATTAACTGTCATTAGTGTCAAAAATGCATCTAATTGTTTTTAGTATATTCCCATCGGGTCGCATGATAATGTTCATTTGCTTCTTTTCATCTGTAGACTGAAAAATTATCACTTTCATGTAGGGTGTTCATTTTAATATACATGTGTAGAAAAATACTCTCCATTTTCAAATTTCACTGCAACAGCGGCTGTGAAAACGCTCAGCACGTACCAGATCAACTCGCGGCTGATATGGGTTTGATTGAGCGCCCTAAATGAATTGGGTAATTACGCCAGTCATATTGGGTACCCGGAAATTGAAGACATTTCTACAAATATGGCTGGGACCCATTTCAGGAAACCATGAGGTTCGAAGCCCCATTTAATTGGAAAAAAAGATAGACACTCACTTGATCAAACATCTAGCACTCACTGAGGTCGTGAATGATCATCTCTGGAAGAGTTAGATCCACAGTCTCATCATCATTACGATCATAATTACCAGGAGTCCAAAAATACTCCAAACTATCAACGATTTACGGAAAACCCAAGATCCACCAAAAGCTTTTGGAGTTGATGACTCTAGATTAAGGCAGATTAAGCTACACGATAATACAAGTAAACACGTCGAACCTCAGAGAGGAAATAGCAGTCAATATGATGAATTTGAAAATACATATTTATATCTACACGGCGAAACAAAATAAAGAACATTCCTCCGCAATAAGATGACAAGACTCATAAGCACCTCAACCTATAAGGTTTTTTGTGCGTAAACACCAAGTAACAAGGAAATAAATGAAACAAGCATAACGTTGAAGGGCTAAGAGTTAGCGATAATCATGAGGCCTAAGTATTTAATAGAAAAATAATGGAGATAATAATAATAATACTAATCGTATTTATTTCTTCAAAATGGAACATTTACAGATACGTTATATAGGTACATTTTTTATTATTAGAAGAAAAGGGCGGAGTTCAATCTAAGAGTGTAAGAGTACTCCTTTAGGCTGCAAAATCAGCCAATTGCAATAATGCAAGCACTGAATACCCTTGAATCTAAAACAGACATTAATTAGCCCAACATATGTTTTAATCCTAAGCTGCACTGAAATACATCATGAAGGATGGCAGCAAGGAGTGTCCAAAGCTCCAAAGGACGCGGTCAACCAAACGACTTCACCATGATCGATCACAATACAAGATTACAATATTATATTATTCGTACACTAATTGAAGCCGAACGATCCGAAAATAGCCCTCCAGCTTAAGGCCAAGGTCAGGAAGTTTATTAGCGAATTGGATATGAAAATATCTAGTTTTGATCATTCAATTTATTATTGCAAAAATTGCATCAGTAATTGTTGATCGTAATATACTAACTACTTTGAGTTTTTCCGATTTTGATTTATCGCAATTCGGAAAAGATGGTCATACAAATAAATAATACACCACCACAGCCTATCGATGCATCTATGCTTGTGGATGAGCAAATAAAATATTAATTTTTTGTCTGAGTATGAAATCTGTATGAAACCTCATACAGAGTTAGTTCGCTTTCCACTGCCAATGAGGTGGAGCTACTTTGGGTCGCCGGTCATACAGAAGTTCCCGGAAACGAACGGTTCGATAATCTGACGAGGTGCGAAAAGCGTCATGAAGCGTCCTAATCATGAGGGAAATCCTGGAATTTAAATTCCAGGCATGAGACAATCGAAACTCCACATCGAAGGCCCTTCTACTAGGAGGACCAAAACTCTGCTCTATGAAAAATACGTTGTTTTGAATCATCATTATCAACCTATCCTGAGTGATAGTGTCCCCTATTTCAAAAGCAAGAAAAGAACGCGAATTCCAAACGAACCAATAGTGCAACAACTTTTGTCATGTATTGTACGCTTTCGTTGTAGACATACACCCTCCTAAAAAATACGGTCGTTTACGCACGGAAATCCTGGTGTCTGCAAGCTCGGAAGCACGAGGCCATATGTCCTCGGGAAAACTAAAGCGGGGGTAATGGGGGTGAGCGTCTGGGAATAACTTCCCGACGCCTAACTCGCACGCACTTAACTGTGATATTTATCTCTTTGTACCGAATTTCATAAAGCAATATATTGGGGCAACTTTTACGAGGTTCTTTCTCTTGTTTCCTTTAATCAAGCTCAAATCGAAATTCGTTGAAAAATCTATTTTTAAAGGGTAGGAACTTCACGAAAAGAAAGCATTCATTTGAAATTTTGTTGAAATAGCGTTGTACGCGCGCTAAATTTGATAAGACTAATAATACTGATAATAAATCAATATCTGTGACATAAAACGAACTAAGTTCGAGTGTGTGTATAGGAGACTTCAATTCTAAGAAACAAAATATTTCGTAAAACCGAAAAATGCCTGTCTCTCCACACAATTCCACAAAGGCAAATATCTGACAGAAAACAACTACTTCCCCCTACAGATATTGAATTATATCTGTCTTCTATTTGTGCAACCGTTCCTCACGAACATACAATTGCAAGTGCTACTTGTTATAAAGCCATTGAATATTAATCCTCCATTTTTGTTGGAAATGACCACCTGCATACATGCATGTTTCGAAGTTATTTTCCTCTCATCAGTGCAAGGATAGGTCAGACGACAATGTAGTCGTCTTGTTCCACAAATATGAATGATAATATTCAAAAGCCTTTAGTATACGTCAACGAATGGAGTTGCGACTCACAATGAAGTAATTCGCAGCGCCATCCGCCAACAGATCAAGTATCCCTCCTGGTAGCACTGTCTCCAGGCAGAGATCAAAAGTACATAAAACGAACAAAGTTCGAGTGTGTGTATAGGAGAGTTCAATTCTAAGAAACAAAATATTTCGTAAAACCGAAAAATGCCTGCCTCTCCACACAATTCCACAAAGTGGATATTAAGGCAAATATCTGACAGAAAACAACTACTTCCTCCTACGGATATTGTTTAATTTTTTTTTCGGTGTATATTTTTTGGAACACGATGTATATTGAAACCTTAAATCCGTGGGCCAACATGAGATGACGTCACTTGCGGGAATAAGGCTATTTTAATTCCATTCGAATGTGGCTATTTTCAAATCGAGTGCAAGTCTCATGAAACTAACATCCTGGGGTCGCGAGTGAATACTACAATGGTCTTCCTAATATTCTTCTCAGTCAATATTTCATTTCATTTCATTTCATTTCATTTCATTTCATTTCATTTCATTTCATTTCATTTCATTTCATTTCATTTCATTTCATTTCATTTCATTTCATTTCATTTCATTTCATTTCATTTCATTTCATTTCATTTCATTTCATTTCATTTCATTTCATTTCATTTCATTTCATTTCATTTCATTTCATTTCATTTCATTTCATTTCATTTCATTTCATTTCATTTCATTTCATTTCATTTCATTTCATTTCATTTCATTTCATTTCATTTCATTTCATTTCATTTCATTTCATTTCATTTCATTTCATTTCATTTCATTTCATTTCATTTCATTTCATTTCATTTCATTTCATTTCATTTCATTTCATTTCATTTCATTTCATTTCATTTCATTTCATTTCATTTCATTTCATTTCATTTCATTTCATTTCATTTCATTTCATTTCATTTCATTTCATTTCATTTCATTTCATTTCATTTCATTTCATTTCATTTCATTTCATTTCATTTCATTTCATTTCATTTCATTTCATTTCATTTCATTTCATTTCATTTCATTTCATTTCATTTCATTTCATTTCATTTCATTTCATTTCATTTCATTTCATTTCATTTCATTTCATTTCATTTCATTTCATTTCATTTCATTTCATTTCATTTCATTTCATTTCATTTCATTTCATTTCATTTCATTTCATTTCATTTCATTTCATTTCATTTCATTTCATTTCATTTCATTTCATTTCATTTCATTTCATTTCATTTCATTTCATTTCATTTCATTTCATTTCATTTCATTTCATTTCATTTCATTTCATTTCATTTCATTTCATTTCATTTCATTTCATTTCATTTCATTTCATTTCATTTCATTTCATTTCATTTCATTTCATTTCATTTAATTTAATTTAATTTAATTTAATTTAATTTAATTTAATTTAATTTAATTTAATTTAATTTAATTTAATTTCATTTCATTTCATTTCATTTCATTTCATTTCATTTCATTTCATTTCATTTCATTTCATTTCATTTCATTTCATTTCATTTCATTTCATTTCATTTCATTTCATTTCATTTCATTTCATTTCATTTCATTTCATTTCATTTCATTTCATTTCATTTCATTTCATTTCATTTCATTTCATTTCATTTCATTTCATTTCATTTCATTTCATTTCATTTCATTTCATTTCATTTCATTTCATTTCATTTCATTTCATTTCATTTCATTTCATTTCATTTCATTTCATTTCATTTCATTTCATTTCATTTCATTTCATTTCATTTCATTTCATTTCATTTCATTTCATTTCATTTCATTTCATTTCATTTCATTTCATTTCATTTCATTTCATTTCATTTCATTTCATTTCATTTCATTTCATTTCATTTCATTTCATTTCATTTCATTTCATTTCATTTCATTTCATTTCATTTCATTTCATTTCATTTCATTTCATTTCATTTCATTTCATTTCATTTCATTTCATTTCATTTCATTTCATTTCATTTCATTTCATTTCATTTCATTTCATTTCATTTCATTTCATTTCATTTCATTTCATTTCATTTCATTTCATTTCATTTCATTTCATTTCATTTCATTTCATTTCATTTCATTTCATTTCATTTCATTTCATTTCATTTCATTTCATTTCATTTCATTTCATTTCATTTCATTTCATTTCATTTCATTTCATTTCATTTCATTTCATTTCATTTCATTTCATTTCATTTCATTTCATTTCATTTCATTTCATTTCATTTCATTTCATTTCATTTCATTTCATTTCATTTCATTTCATTTCATTTCATTTCATTTCATTTCATTTCATTTCATTTCATTTCATTTCATTTCATTTCATTTCATTTCATTTCATTTCATTTCATTTCATTTCATTTCATTTCATTTCATTTCATTTCATTTATTTCATTTACCCAAAAACATTATACATATTATTTAACATGTGCATAAATAGTTATTTATGCAACAAGTGCAAAAAGTAAGTGTTTATTGCACTCGACGTGAAATTGTCCGACGAGTTGGACAACACGTCGAGTGCAATAAACATTTTTTGCACGAGTTGCATACAATATTTTTTCTACTTCATGCAAAAAGCAAAAAAATATTTATTTAGGTGCGGCACTAGGTGAAGGAAAATGAAATACGCAATTTAAATAAATAATTATTACTATCGATTTCATCACCATCATCTAGTTTTCCATTAGTATCACACATTTTAAAACTTTCAGTTCTGTAATTGTCAGAATTAAATTTTGACTGACGTTTATATAACCACAGCTGCATTATAAAAATCAAAATCATAGTAGCCATGAGCGCATATGTTATCACGAGGTGTGGTCAAAGTACAGGCAGTTTGCTCTATGCAGGTAGACGGTTTAGAAAATAGCGGATCGGTTTTGATTATAGAGTTATTTTCAGGAAGGCATTGATTGTTCAACTCTGACTGCTAACAATAATACAAAAAAAATATAAAATATGTAGCTGTTTGAAACGTATGGCCAATTTCACAGAATATCTGCTAAATATGTAGTGGGTTTGAACGTTTATGTTTATCATGATGACAGCACGTTGAAGTAGAATGACAGATGAGTGCAATAAAACTTTTATTGCACTAGTGCAATAAAGAGCTTCTTTTTCCACTGAATATAGTTCAATAAAGTTCTGCTTTTTGCATGAATATAGAAAAATAATATTAGACAATGAGGTAAAAATTACTGGGGTTCAACTGAGTTGATCTTCCACCCCGCCATTATAGGTCGCCTATTATAGGAAAGATATCAAACAAGGTGTAAATACTGGCATGTCTTTGAATAATAGTAGCAATGAGCAATATCAGCATTATAGACCTCGCACATATCAACAATGTGGACGGCAAGAAGTGTCTGGGGACTCACATCAGAACGGCTAAGTTATCAAATGTGTTCACGCTTGAAGTTACCTAATATGAGGCTGATG
Source organism: Chrysolina americana (assembly GCA_958502065.1). Lineage (NCBI taxonomy): Eukaryota > Metazoa > Arthropoda > Insecta > Coleoptera > Chrysomelidae > Chrysolina > Chrysolina americana. Next base: position 51,065,630 of record OY293416.1, read on the forward strand.
AAGAAATAGATGAACTAACTAGGGCTTGCCAAAAGGTGGGTCTATATCCAAAAACTGACATTGAGGTATCTCAAAAATGAGTGAGATACTTGAACTCGACTAGCGAACGCCAGAGAGAACTCTTGTGACAATTCAAGGTAGGCGCCCCTGAGGAATTGGTTCAGGAGATCCTACAAACGCAGGTCACATGGGAATACAAAAACATGGTGGACAGACGGGTTCCATACCACAGAATGGACTCGGACAGGAGTCTTTGGGTTCTGTATCAAATATTTGACAAATTCCTCGAGTATCTTTCAAGCGAAAACATTCCATCGGTAGATGCACCCACCACAACCTAGCAATAAAATACATAAACAAAAACATAACAATAATTTCTGATAGTCAAGGTGCCATCAAAGCTTCGAGTTTACCTTTTGAAGAAGATATGGAAATCATAAGGGTAGAAATAATGTAGTTCTTCTCGTGGTGCCAAGGCATGCCGGAGTAGAGGGTAGTGGACAAACAGATATGGCACGAAAAAGAGGTTCCACACTGATTGGGCCAGAACCATTCGGTGGTAGGCTTGGAAGCTTCAACTCTCAGAAAGAAAGCACCAAGGAAGATGCACTGACACAGGTCTACGGCAAATACTTCTTCGGCAATTTCAAGACTAGAGAGGGTTGAACGAAGATCACTCAGCACACGAATGCCACTGGGAATACCTGCCTTTCTCTTGCCAATGGGGTTGACAAAATAGTCCAGTCATATGAGGAAAGAAGGAGTTATCAAACCATCAGACAGACCCTGGTCCTCTTCAGTTGCACTGCTGAAGATGAAAGACAACTTTTACCGACATTAGTAGCTATTACACTTGGGAGCGTATTTCTCTGTTAATTTTTTTTGTTTGCGCTCTTTTCTTGTTTCCTAATTTTATTTGTGAATTTTACTGCTCTGTATATATCAAATATCAGAAGTATTGTATCTAGCGTACCTACTTATAATTTTGCTTATTTTGAAACTAAGTTTGTAGTTTTGCTCCACCTTTTCTCACTCATCCAGACGTGCATACAGCGTTGAATGAAAAGGAAGAAATTTTGAGAAAATCGATAATTTAGCCACCCTATTGAATCCACATTCTATCATCCGGTATATCACTTCTCTCGTCCTTATCTCCACCCATCTCTACGGTATGGATCAATAAGGGTGTCCTCACCATTCTCATTTCGATGGCGTTGTCTTCTGCAACGCTCCCCTTGTTTTCCTAATGGGCACAAGGGTCGAACCGAGGACCTCCTAAAGATTAGACGTTTAATATAACTTCCGCACTCAGACCTCACGCAGTTCCATTGTTTAATGGGGGTCTTTGATGGCGTGCTAGATGGTGCTGCGTGTATAATTAAATGCTATCACATCGGAGAGGCAGTAAAGTACAGATGAGGTTGATAGTCCGAGAATAGTGATCAATTTATTTGCATTCAACGATGGTTATAAAATATACATTTAAAAAAAATGTTCCTAGCCGAAGATTTCATGAAAAAAATTGATCTGAATGCAGAAACTTGCAAATTCAGAAAGAGAAGTGTTGTTAGAAAAAAATTTTGCCGTATTTTGGGGCGTATTCTTTTAGTTTTCTTTTAATAGATCGGGATTCTATTTGTTTTGGTTGGTTTACGGGTTTTGCCGTGGTCTTCTTTGGTTTAAATCTCCAAACGTTTCGACTGCAACTGTGGCAGTCATCTTCAGTGGCGTGGTCGAAGTACTCTTCTAGACGTATCAACTGAAACTGAAGCTTTCGAATTTGCCATGTTAATTATAGTGATGTTTTTTCGCGCATTTTCTGTAAGAGCGGGTTCGCGCGCACTTTGTGCGCGATTCGTTTTGGCCCCTTTCAATGCTATGTGCCAGATCTTTGGTAAATATGTTATCTCTTCTTTTCTGTTGAAGTTTTCTTGGTTTTTGTGTATTTCTATTGCTTCTAAATACATTCTTGTTGAATAATGATTCGACGTTGCTAGTCTCTCGGTATTTTCGAAAAGGATCTTGTATTGTACGTCAGACAATGTGTGCTCAGCGACTGCGGACTTCTTCGGTTTGTCCCAAACGACAGTTCCGCTTGTGCTCAACTAGAATCAGATTTAGAATTCAATCACAATTCTAAGTAAACTTATTTCATGTAGAATGCAGAGCACTTGATACATATGACAAAGTAATAGAAGAGAGAGATCAAGTAATCAAGAATACCAAAGACTTTTTGAATGTGAGAGAGAGGAATGCACTGCATGAATTTTGATTCGAACTTGTGATTGAGATGAAGAAAAAAGATATGATAAACTTGAGGAAAATGAAAATTTTCTGACATTCCTTTCGATTTTTTATTTCCTTACGTAGTAGACCATATCCTTGTTTTTTATATCGTTTCGGTTTGAATATGACAACCTCTTTCAGCAATATATCAAACAAGTTCAGAGGAAATGTAAAGTCACACATTTTTCTAGAATTTTTTCCTTGCTTCTTCCTTAGGGGGGGGGGGTTAGGATGCTATTCCATCTGTCCCGGAATGGCCACCCGGCGTTTGCTCGTGATGATGTAGAGCCATGGCAGTAACTCAATATTCTGGAACGTTGGGTAAATATCACCGCTGGTGATGGCTAATGATCTTAGTAATCGATGCCACTATAACCACCCAAAGAAAATGGGCCTAACCTTCCAACGTGCTATCCCAAGAAGGATGAACATTCGAGTGTTAACAATATTCACTGACGACTAGTTTTTACACTGAAAGATTAAATTACATGACAATAATTTCTTGAAAATATATATTTTATGATCTCACCCGTTTTTATAAGCACTGAAATTTTTTGAGTAACCAGAAAAAGCAAAAATTTTCATAATATGAGAATTGCTTCTTACGTAAAGTGATATTGCAAGATCGTCATATGACATACTGGGAATGGAAAAAGTGCTCTTAAAATTGGTTCAAACGCATGCGAAAGTGTATTGATCTTAATGTAGAGAGAATATTTTGAAAAACAATAAAGCCATTTTCGATTATGAATATTCGTTTTCTATGTCTATCTTGAAATTCAAGTAGAAACCACGTATGCTGCGATCTTTATGACGGACACTGTATCTTACTTCTGGCGCAATCGATTTCACAGTGTATACAAATGTCATACTTATAAATCAGAGAAGACAGGTATCTGAAATGACTAACATTCCAGGAATATCTGGTGTATAGTCACACTTACATATAGATACATCCTCAACAAGTCAAAAATATCCATGCCTGAAACACCAGCATAGAAATATGCAGCCAAGTTTAAAGAAAGGAAAATAAACAAGTGATGGTTACCCAGCTATTTCTGTCCAATGTTCCATAAAACATAAATCCCAAACAATTTGTTCTTAAATAGAATTTGTTTCTATTTCGGGAGTTCTTCTATAGTCGAATGTCATAAGAAGTTTCTGTTTGTGCTTGTTGGAAACATTAATTTCGTTACAAATTCTACAATATTTTTGATGGAATGTTCAATCGTTATAGCTTAAATCAACAAATAATATGATGACTGAAGAAAAATAATATTTTAGGCATGGAGTTTATAAAGAGTGTCTTTTGTCACGGGTGGACCAATTTCATAAATGAGCGAAGCTATGTTGTGAACCCACGAGTGCCAAAAATAAGTTTCATGAAATAAACTACTTTCACAATTATGAAATCAATCAATCAATTTACTTACTACTCATACACATAAATTGTTAAATAAAAATATTTCAGAACAGTAAAAGTAAGTTTAAGTTTAGTATAGACATAATAAAGTAAGTGTTATATATTAGAATTCACCTTGTATGAGATTGCGGCACAAAAGGATTGCCATTGCTATGACACTTTTTTGTCACATTACACTTTGTCATAAATAATTGGAGATTGCAATAAAAAGAATAAACACCGAATTATATTAAAGTTTTTGGGTATTACTTCAATATTTTACATTGGCAACGAGTGATTCAAACTCACGTTCATCCAACATTCAAAAAAGAACGATGACCAAGAAGCAGTCTTATTATGGCCAGATAAGAGAATTCAGTGCTCAAAATAGTGACTGTGTAATATATAGGCGCAGATTAGATAGCAATACTTTTGAATTCATTGGATGAAGAGGCTTACAAACTAATATACAGTCTCTGTCTTCTGAAACTTCCAGAAGAAAAATTATATGAAGAACTATGTGAGTTTTAGAACAAATATTTTAAAATTAATGAATCTTCATTTGCTTCAATATTTTACAGCAAGTATAGATAAAAATAAAATAATTAAATATAAAATTTTTATAAAAAAAATCAAATTATTTACATAACATTAGTTGATTTTGATGAAATAAGTTAAATTTTGGCATATATCAATCAGTTAATTCTCGATATGTTTTAATCCTGTCTATAAATTGAGCAATGAATTTCAATTCTAGATAAGATGTTTATCCACATTTTCATGTATGTCGTAATTCGTCGGGGATTTCAGCATATAGTATGGGACAGAGGATTTTTGACTTTTTTTACTTTTGGAATTACTGTGGTTTTGTCCTTGAACCATAAGACCAAGTTGAACATGAGGTATTATTGCAGAAGTTGAGTAAACATAATGGTTTTTATTCAGATAGAATTGAAGCAAGGATCAAACTTGGCGCCTTTCTTCTTTACATTTATTAATGATTTACCCGATGTTTTCCAATATTCAGAGTGTCTTATGTTTGCAGATGACTTAAAAATATTCAAAGGTATTCAGACAGTCAGAGATTGTGTATTGTTTCAAAAAGATATGGATGAATTGAGCGAGTGGTGTGGTAGAAATAAACTGGAATTCAATATCAATAAATGTTCTGTTATGACCACAACTCGCCAAAAAAAGAAACAGTACTATTTGATTACAGTCTGAGTGAAAAAGCCCTAAAAAGATCCACTGAGGTCAAAGATCTCTTGGGGTGGTTTATGACCACTTATTCTCATTTAGTAAGCATATTAATAAGAACGTAACTAAGTCGTCTAGCCGCCTGTTTGGATTTATGATACGTCAATCATATAACTTCAAAAATATTGGTTTGTTCAATCTTTTATATTACAGTCTAATTAGAAGTAAATTAGAATTTGGATCACTGGCCTGGTTAGGAGAAAGTCAAACAATGCTCTGTCAACTAGAAAAGATAAAAAATAAATTTTTAAGATTTTAAGAAACACCATACATATCCTGACTATCGTATAGTAAGATCATCACATTTGAGAAATGAGTTCAAAATTCTATCGCTTGAGAATCGCCGCAATCTGTGTCTTTTGGTATTTCTTTACAAAATTATCAATAAGAAAATAAACTTCTGAACTGCTGGCACTAATCCGATTCAATGTCCCCCTAGAAGAACACGTTCATCTGTAATGTTCAACGTTCCCGTGACATTAACCTCTACGAGATCTCCTTTTGTGACCATGTTTCGCCTGGCAAACGAATTCAAAGTTTTTATAGACTTGGACTTTACATAATAATATGTGTTCCACTAAAAATATTGATCATTATTTGTGTGTATTGAGAGTGCATCAATAGTGATATTAATATTAGATATCTATTGTTATAATCGAGAATTTATTTGTATTCAAATTAGTTTCTTAATTATCCATGTAATTAGATTATTAAATCTGTAAGGATGATAAATAAATAAATAAATAAATACTGTTCATGTTTGATTTGTTCTTGCTCATTAGTATGCCTATGATGGATTATCAGCGATTGGTAGTATAGTTGACGAATATCTAGGATTTTCAGAATCCATTTCTGTGTTATGTTAGTGCGTTTGAATTAACATGTTGTAGAGTATTGTGGTATATTTTCTGTTAAACAGTTGACTATAGATTATAACTTCTAAATAGTATGAATACCGTTTCATCTAAATTTACTGCTGAAGAATCTTATTATTTAATTGAAATCGTTTCCAATCGTATTTTTCAATGTCTTCCAGGAAGAGTCATAAAAGATGACAGTATCATCAGCAAAGCTAATGATATTGCCTTTGGTTGGAGTGTTGAATAGATCGTTGATCTAAATATTAAAGAGTATCGGCCCCAGAACTGTACCCCGAGGGACACCATATTCAATAATTTTTTCTTCGCTTTTTATGCCATTGATGTTGACGGTCTGTCTTCTATCACAAAGGTGAGTTTTAAGATCCATTTCATTTGTATCAGACACTTTATTAAATTCTTTTTTACGGTCTAGTGATATTGGTGCCCTCCATAATGAAATTATTCTGTTACGTCAACTCTAAAATGAATGAACAGAAGATGATGTGGAGGAAATAGAGACGTAAACACATTTTTTCATTTAAAAGGTGAGAGACACGATTATGGATACAAATCTAAGAAGACAAAATTTTGAAATTCCCTGAAGGTCACGGGAAAGTGTTGGTATAAAGCCCAGAATCGGCTCTAATATGTTACTACTGTTTATTGATTGGGTTATCAATACTATTTATATGGTATTTGCTAAATGAGACCGGAGTTTTCGCTCGTATTGAGAAATTTGTTTTTGTTGAATTTGTTTTTACGAATCACCCAGGTTTTCGGAGAAAACCCCTGAAAAGCAAATCTCTTCGTTCCTTTAATTAATTCGAATAGATGATGATAACGGATAACTGAATATATTGGTTGAAGCAAAAGTTACATTTTTGCATGTTTCTTTTCTTTCAAAGGTATTCATCTAGGATCTCCAAAATAGGCGATTCCCACAGTAGGTACACAACATGCATGGCATCACGACTCAGAAGCGACAAAAAGAAGTTAGTATTAGCCTGAAACTTCTGGGTCGGAGTTTCTTTCGCTTTGAAGCCATTTCTCCAAAGTTTTGTAATCACGTGAAGACAATTTGAATCCTATCAAACCGCGCCGAACTACTCTCAGGACGCTCCTGGGCATTCCCGTTTCGAAACTTAATTGAGCCCATAAATAAGGTGCCGTATTTGAGTTTAGGTCACTGGGGGTTGGCAGTAGTTAGGTTGGTATTGCCGAAATTGTGCGAGAAGGGAATTCAAGGTGACATTGTCTCGGCTTTACCGAAATCGATGATGAGGATCCACAGACAAAAACTTTTTATATCGGCAAGATTTTATCGTTAGAGTGTTTGTGCGAGAAAACGTGGAAGTGGTCTATTAGGAAGCAAGGAGAAACTGAGAAAACTCTAGTCTTGAAATCTATCGCACATTGTTAGCCACCGGATGGAAAGTGAAACCCAGTTTTTTCATTGGATATACATTGGTGACGTTGATGTATTAACAAAGGGGTATTAATTATTGAATGTTGATTACTCCTAGTTTTTCTATCTTGAAATCTTGAGTAAGTGTAGCTATTTTTTTACAGAATTCTGAAGCATTTCAGCATTTCGAAAAAAAAAAAAAACAGAAGTGTTATGCTCTAATGTTGTTATATTTTTTACTTTCGCACTATTTTCCTCAAATTTTACAAACGGTCCAACTGAATAAAAATAAAATAATAGTAATAATAATACTCCCTCATAAAGACTCGTTGAGTGTACCCAAAGGCATAGCATAGAGGACGGCTATTATTATCATTTGCCGTGGCCCTCCGGGGCGACTTACTGGTGATGTATTCACTATTCAGCTGTAGGAAAATCCGGAAAACCTACAGCACCACCTGGGGTGGTCGGTGTGCACTCCAAGCCAGCACTAGACGAGATTTCCATCTAGACAACTCACAATACATTTGCTTTTCAACAAGGCATGCGGTCGCCTATCGATCCGATATAAAGTATTTGAGAAAAATCTCTTGTACATATATCGGGCTCGAACCGACTATCGCTATGCAGGAGTTTCGAACTGCCTGTGCATTAGACCGCTAAGCCACCGGCCACCACCGAAAAAAGTTAAAAAGTTAAAAAACATGTTATGGAATATGGTTAATTGCATTTTGGAAGATTCATCCAATAATAAGAAGCAGTTCATATTAATACTGACACCAAAACTAGTTCTACCTAATACTAATAGTATTACCATTTTGTCGAATTGGCCGTTGAGTACACTTACTTACTTTTTTTCATGACGAAAACTGGTTTTACCGAAACGTCCCTCAAGGCTTATACTAGGTTGAATTTACGTCAATTTGACCTTTTCATCGGTCATTGCCTATTTTAGGAAAGATGAAAATAATGACAAAATGAAAAAAAAATTGCACAGTGGCCCGATATTCAAAGTAATCTGTGAGATGAAGACAAAGAAAGTCAAAACATTTTGGCCGTTAGAGAATAAAGAGAATTGCCATATTTACTAGTTGAGTAATGATCGAATAAAATAATGTTTACATCATTATAATTATATGACTGATTATAATAGAAACAACAAATGCAGGTTAGAAAAATTGGTTCATCCATGAAAGATTACGGTATAATTTCAGTAGCAATGAATTTTCTATGATAGTGGTAACTTCAACTCTGAATGTACGTGTGAGTCTATCAAAATATTATATATATACAGATTAAACAATGAACAAATTGAAATAAAAGTTATGGGTATTTTGATTGATGAAATTAAAATTTTTTGTCAACCAATTGTAGAGGTCTAGAGGAAAGATGAATCCTGTTCCGAGTCAGACAAACCGCAGAGTTTATTTGAAGTAAAAGAAAATTATACCTGATCATTTCATATTCAGCTTATAATTTATTGAAGATTTTCAAAAAAAAAACATTTATACTTATCTCTTTTTATTTATTTGCGTGTATTTTTTTACAACTGTCCAAAAATGTGTACTTTTTAGTAAAGTTAGCTAAAGCGGCTATTTATTATATACCAAAACTATTAAAAAATTGTTATTATCCTAACAAGTACGAAAGTCGAAAGAGCTTTATGAAGAGACGTACATATAATGAATTCATCAAATGGCGCAACGAAAATAAAAAATAATGTGAAGGTGATAACAGAAGATAAATTACTAGGATATCTTTTGAAGTCCAGGAATCGAAAACCATGTTCTTTGTGGTCATACTATTCGATGTTGAAGTCTACTTTGAAATGGCATAATAATATGAAAACAAGCCAATACCCAAAATTGATAGCACATTTGAAACGGGAAAATGACGAATGGATATAAGCTGAAGAAATCAAAAATATTGAAAAAAAAGGAAATCGAAATTTTTCCAGAAGAAGCTAATGATGAAGGTATGTTTTATCTATATTCTTTGACTAATTGAAAAACTTCCTGATTCTTCCATAGGTTGCATTAATATTTGCGGAGTACATGGTGCTTGTCGAAGAGAAGAATTAACGAATCTCAAGCTTGATGATATTCAAGATCTAGCTGATGCTGATTCATTGATTACAGTTCGAGATTCAAAAACTAAAATACACCGAACATTCATCATCTAAAAGACAAAAATAACAAATGAATATTTGAACAAATCATCCACTTCTAAAATGAATACTTGTTCTCATAGCGATGAGGGTGCCGTAGAGCAACTTCCAATAAGGAAAATTATATTCAAGAAAAAAGAGGAATATCCCATCCAAAACTTCAATAACTGTACCAACTGCATTGTTAATATAAGATTTTAATATTCAGGCTTATGGCCTAAAATATGTTGATTATGAATGAATGCGGTTGACTGGGTATTTTTTGTTGAAAACAATTTATTGTTTCGTGGTAGGTATTGCATGAATTAATGTGTGAACAATTTGAGAACATTACTAACTTTACGGCCCGCGCTAAAGTGCTAATTCGCGAAAGCGAAAGCAAAACAGTTTATCGTGGGTTAGTACATACAATTTCTTAACGTCACGAATATTGCTAGACAACAGCAAATTTAATGCAAAACTCTGTCAAAATGACAAATCTAATTGTCTGTAGTCACCAATACCGTATAGAAATCCATAAACGAATATTGTAGAAAAAATAATGAACGAAATACAAGAATGAAGTGTTTTTTATTACATGCTTTCATTGCCTGGTTCATTTTCTATTTATTTGTACGTTGGGGTGAAATGTTGCATGTGAATTATGAACCACCTGTAATCGTCCGGTTAACTTAAAATTTTGCAGGTTTTCGTAACTCTGGTGATAATGTATTGTTGTGTGTGGGGATATTCGGGGTCGAACATCATGAAGTTTTGACAAAATTTATAAAATCAGCATGACGACTCACATATGGCATACAAGTTCTTGAATTCTATTTGAATTCAGTATGTGGTGGTTGTCAGGGTCGGAAATTTTTCTCAAAATTCATCAGTTCAGTGGTTTCTAATATAGTGGACAAGTTTTGTGATGTGATCCGATTCCCTTCGATACTAATTTGTGTGGAGAGAGAAAGCTGAAACTTTCATAAGAAAGAAATGAAAGCAACAAAATTAGGAATCAAGTAGAAAAAGTGAAAACGAAAGTAAAAGTAAAAAAAATGTGTTATTCAGTCGCAGTAAAAAGGGGCAAAATAATTGCTTTAATGGACAGGTCCTGTAAGAATTTTCAATATGGTACTCAATGCCGTAAAATTATATTTTCCGGACTGAACTCAAGAATGCGAAAGTTTGTTTTACGGTACAGTATGCAATAGTGAGTAATATTTCATTCATGTATTTTTTCATACTCTCATATATTTATTAATATTTCAGTGTTCTACTCTATTGTATATTGAAGCTTTTACATTTTTTTTCTACTGAAACATCTTTAATTTTTTCGACGTCTTCTTAGATGTACCACAAAATATAAGGTTCTTTCAATAATGTCCTTCTCTCGTCAAAGAAGCGTATCAATATTTATTCCATTAACTTATCCATTTCCAAATGAAAGAACAATAATGACACTTGCATATTTGAATATTAATGTAAAAAATTATGGCATATAAAAATTTTTTGTTCAACTCGACTACAATCGATAGTTGAGATCATTGAATTCAACAATATTATCCACATGTATATTTCAGGATTTCTCATATTTTTAGTCAAACTCCAAATTCTTGTCATAAAGTTGTTAGACAATTATTGGAAATTGAATGAATTAAGCCTAGATTTATCATTTGATTCAACTTCAACCTTTGATCCGTATTTCGAAAAATCAATTAGCTTCCATTCAATGTTTGACCACTTCTGCATTCATCGAATATTCAAAGTTTGAAACACATTTCTTTCCCTTTATATACTTGTGTTAGCGCGATGTTCCATATACGTATATTTCGTGTCGCCTAAACTCACAAAAATCGGCGGAGAAAATTATCAAGTTTTCCTTCGAGGAAAGTCTAATGCCATATTTATCAGACGTTTGGATGAAGCTAACTACATTCTGTGTTGTTTTGAGTTCAATGAGTATTAATTGTTGACTTACGAGCTGTATCCTCAAAACAAAACATTCAGTTTTTATTTTTTAAAGAGGAAATACACATTGAATATGCGTCTGGATTTCAGTCTCATGAATGTATTGAAGGTCAATGAGGACTCCCGTTCGTAATTATACGCTGTTGTTGTCTTTCTTTTGTTTATATATTTTTCACAATTAGACATCTATAAAAGTGGAAATCCAATTAGTCTGTCTGGCACTGACAAGATGTGAGGAGAAAATTGGATTGAAATTATAATTGAATTACTTATTTATTTAGTTTATTCGCTTGAATTTGCGATTTGAAAGTACTGCAAAAATCAGTCCGCATTAAAGCAGTTTATAACAAATAAAGAGACTGAAGAAGAGAAGAGAATTTGCTTTTAAATGTGTGAGTATGGTGAGAAAATATTCATTACGGTCAACTGTATCATCGATATGATACATTATGCACTGTTTCTTTTCGTTTCAGAAAACAGCACAGAATAAAATCCCTCATTGAAAATGTATGGAGAAATGTACTGAATGAACAAGGTACAATATTTTGAATATTTTATTTATTTGGTTTTTGCCCAATCATGAAAATATTCTAATAGTTTTGAAAAGAGCATATATCATCATTAGGTTCCAAGAGTATGGGGTATAAAAGGTCAAGGTGTTTGATTTGAAATCGAAAGGGGCGCTAGGAACGACATTTTTAAAGGCCGAGCGTAGCGAGGCTATGAAACTCTTCAAATTTGTTCCAATTCCACGCAAAATCTACTTTTCATATTTAAATTGCGTTTCATTATCAATATCCAAATAACTAAATTATTTCATCAAAGGGAACTGGGCCCTGCGTTACTATGTTTACCGCTGATGATGTTTGTTGAATTTGTTTGTTTACTGTTTACTTTGTCATTGTCAATTTTAATAACCAGTTTGATTTAAATTATTACTTGGAAGGTTGCCTAGCAACGAACTTTTTCTGCCTAGGCAGTAAAAGTGGACTTTTTCTGCCTAGGCATTAAAAGTACAACTTCTAAGCCTGCCAAGTGTCATTAAAAGGCCGCTTTTAATGTCATTTGGAGAAAATAGTTATTTGTTTTACTAGGCATAAAAGCACAAGATTTAATGCCGCGGCATTGAATCTGCTTTTCTGCCGTGTGAAACATATAATTTTTTCTTCAAATTTGTTCCAATTCCACGCAAAATCTACTTTTTCATATTTAAATTGCGTTTCATTATCAATATCCAAATAACTAAATTATTTCATCAAAGGGAACTGGGCCCTGCGTTACTATGTTTACCGCTGATGATGTTTATTGAATTTGTTTGTTTACTGTTTTCTTCGTCATTGTCAATTTTAATAACCAGTTTGATTTAAATTATTACTTGGAAGGTTGCCTAGCAACGAACTTTTTCTGCCTAGGCAGTAAAAGTGGACTTTTTCTGCCTAGGCATTAAAAGTACAACTTCTAAGCCTGCCAAGTGTCATTAAAAGGCCGCTTTTAATGTCATTTGGAGAAAATAGTTATTTGTTTTACTAGGCATAAAAGAACAAGATTTAATGCCGCGGCTGGTGTCTCATAGCCGAGCGTAGCGAGGCTATGAAACTCTTCAAATTTGTTCCAATTCCACGCAAAATCTACTTTTCATATTTAAATTGCGTTTCATTATCAATATCCAAATAACTAAATTATTTCATCAAAGGTAACTGGGCCCTGCGTTACTATGTTTACCGCTGATGATGTTTGTTGAATTTGTTTGTTTACTGTTTACTTTGTCATTGTCAATTTTAATAACCAGTTTGATTTAAATTATTACTTGGAAGGTTGCCTAGCAACGAACTTTTTCTGCCTAGGCAGTAAAAGTGGACTTTTTCTGCCTAGGCATTAAAAGTACAACTTCTAAGCCTGCCAAGTGTCATTAAAAGGCCGCTTTTAATGTCATTTGGAGAAAATAGTTATTTGTTTTACTAGGCATAAAAGCACAAGATTTAATGCCGCGGCTGGTGTCTCATAGCCGAGCGTAGCGAGGCTATGAAACTCTTCAAATTTGTTCCAATTCCACGCAAAATCTACTTTTCATATTTAAATTGCGTTTCATTATCAATATCCAAATAACTAAATTATTTCATCAAAGGGAACTGGGCCCTGCGTTACTATGTTTACCGCTGATGATGTTTATTGAATTTGTTTGTTTACTGTTTTCTTCGTCATTGTCAATTTTAATAACCAGTTTGATTTAAATTATTACTTGGAAGGTTGCCTAGCAACGAACTTTTTCTGCCTAGGCATTAAAAGTACAACTTCTAAGCCTGCCAAGTGTCATTAAAAGGCCGCTTTTAATGTCATTTGGAGAAAATAGTTATTTGTTTTACTAGGCATAAAAGAACAAGATTTAATGCCGCGGCTGGTGTTTAAATCTGCTTTTCTGCCGTGTGAAACATATAATTTTTTCTTCAAATTTGTTCCAATTCCACGCAAAATCGACTTTTTCATATTCAAATTGCGTTTCATTGTCAATATCCAAATAACTAAATTATTTCATCAAAGGTAACTGGGCCCTGCGTTACTATGATTACTTCGCTACGTTCGGCTATGAGACACCAGCCGCGGCATTAAATCTTGTGCTTTTATGCCTAGTAAAACAAATAACTATTAGCGACACCTTGACATTTTTTGATGATTTTTTCAATGTGCCCCCATAAAATTCTGAAACATAGTGTCAATACAATTTCCCAAATAAATAATTTCGTTGTAGCTTTTGCTTTATGATCCATAACGCCCGCTCATAACGCCCTAGGTCGATATAAGTGTATTTATTTATAACAACCGTATCTAAGGTAAAATGAACAAATAATATACAAGTGAGAAAAAAAAAATTTTGGACGCAAATTGACAAAGGTTGGCACTAGTCAAACGGAGGAAGGTCGAGGCTCAGCCGTAGCACCACTCATAGTGGCTCATGACTGAAATAGATAATAATAATAATAATAATACTCCCTCATAAACACTCGTTGAGTGTACCCAAAGGCATAGCATGTGCGGGTAGAGGACGGCTATTATTATTTGCCGTGGCGCTCCGGGGCGACGTACTGATGTTTCAGGTGATGTATTCACTTTTCAGCTGTAGGAAAACCCGGAAAACCTACAGCACCACCTCGGGTGGTCGGTGTGCACTCCAAGCTAGCACTAGACGAGATTGGCATCTAGACAACTCACAATACACTTGCTTTTCAACAAGGCATGCGGCCGCCTATCGAATCCGATATAAAGTAGTTGAGAAAAATTCTCGTACCTACATCGGATTCGAACCGACTATCGCTATGCTGGAGTTTCGAACGGCCTGTGCATTAGACCGCTGATCCACCGACCACCATTTGATATGCCAAATGAGATTACAAGAGGTTCCAAATCCATTTTAACAGTTGAGCACTATTTATTTTATGGAATACTTTCAGTTTTGTATAATTTGATCTCGCGTGACAGCACAGTAATCCATACATATTACAAACATATTGTTTGTACTGCAGAGACTATGATGCTGGTGTATATCGCCTTTCTGAGACACAAACACGTGTTACAACGTCCAGATACATTCGCAGTCATATATTGAAATCACAGTCCATTATCTCGTCTTCCAACCACAACACGGAATGTTTCCATCACCGTAGCCACATAGGTGATTAGAGCAGATAATTAGGAATATCGATCGAGCGCAGTTGCAGCTATTCCGTCGATTGATTACACGCTGATCCTAATTGCTAATTAGACCGAACTGTGGGCTTCAACTAGCATTGCTGCAATCAGGGGCGGCAATGCCGTTCAAGGGGATTATACAGGTTATATGGAGCTATTGCCAGGGTAATTCTGTCTGAATCGAAGGACTTTTTATAGATCGTTATTCGTAATGATGGTTTATGGCAGTAATTATAACCGGCGTAAACAGTAATTTGTCATTGATGATGAGATATTCATGAAAAAGAAATAAAATAATTTATGTCTCTATAAAATAAAGGCGGACCACCATTCGTGTGCTAATGAATTCAGGAGGAGTAATCATCAACGTAATTAATCGTTTTTGGATTGATCAAATAAAAATGTACACTGAAAACGAATGGTGATTGATCAATAACAGTAGGATCAACTTCTGCCTTTTGTCAGTCAGCAAACTCTTTGTTGTAGTTGACCAAACTATTTTCCCAGCTTTGAGTTTTCATCAGGGTTGTTAAATGCACGGTGATGAGTATCTGTACAGCTTTCTTGTTGAAAGTTCGTTGCACCAGGGATTCTTATTCTAGCTCATTCGACATCTGTCAAAATCCACCAATAGCAAGCATGAACAAAGAAGCCCCGGTACTTGAAACTCTCAAATAGAAAGCGGCTATAGAAAACCTTGGAATATTTTACGGTTTACCAGCGGTTACACTTGAATTCGTTTCGTTTTTTCAAATATAACTGCTGATTCATTGAATGAGGGGTTAGCAGATACTTCGGGATAACTGAGCAATAACTATCAGCTTGGCCCCTGATGACTAGGTGCTGGTGAAAATAGATATCAGGCAAGGTTCGCCAGTTGTAAGAGGCGATCTAAAAATCATATTTACAAGGGGATGAAAACAGTGACGTCTGAAACCCATTCATACCACCCTAGGCCGGTGACCAGAAAAACCCCTGGTACATACATCATGAAATAGAGAACCAGAGGACTCGAAGGTCCCTCAAAAGTTAGCAGGGGAGCATCCCATTAGACTCCCGAAATCACATATTGAGAAAGTTTCACAGGTGCCTTCAGCCCATGTCTTTACATGTGCAGCCAAACATGTGGTTGCACAAAGGGCCCAAGCTGAGAAGCCTACATGTAGCATCCTCAAAACCCGCCCACTTCAGTCTGATAGAAGAAGAACTTGACAATCAACAGAATGAGACAAGGATTCCAATAACAACTGTTATTCATGACCACCAAAGTGGAAAAGAAAAGAGAAGAGAAGGAACCGATCAATAAATCATAAACAAAGAGGAATTGCGGGGTATCTCGGTAACTGTGCCATTTCAGAAGATATCTGAGCGACAATTTGTACTTACAGTAATATAAGTAACAAATTGAATTACACAATGACATTTCGAACGAGTGTATTGTTCTATATCTATACGTTAGCTGACTTCTTCTTTCAAACGCATTTTTAGTAGCTATATTCAATACGATACTTTCATATTCCTAATTACCAAGGTTCGAGAGCCTAAATCTCATTTTAGAGACTCATTTAGGGTCCAAAATTAAGAATTATTTTTTTCGAACTTCAAAGTCGAAAAAAATGGATGCAAATCATGGAGAGGGCTGATTCATCTGGAGCCAAAAGGTTGGTCTATTGTTGCGAACATCAATTAGTATTGATGGAAAGTTTGTTTTTGTGGAGAATATGCGTTTCTTGACATAACTTTTCAGGAATTTTAATCTTCCACAATCTGACCTATATGTCACTGCAGTACACGTGGGTAATAAACATAGGTCTAACTGATATTTTATAAAGGATGAATTCTTTGTAATTTATGTGGGTCAAAGGTTGTTAATATTCTTTAATTTTTATTGAGTACGTTTGCTAGAGTGAGTGTTTTGAAAGAATAAGTTTACTTTTCAGGTACTTAGGTTTAATAATGGAAGTTTCACCTATTCTTATATACATATATTTATAGAGAAGGGTAGTCTCTTGACGGGACTAGTTGAACAAAACCAATTTGATCAAAGATACTCTCAACCAAAGTAGGGAACATCCTTTGGGGATACCGTCATAAAAAAGGCCTTGTGGAAGAACACTCTTGGTTAAATTGTCAAGCTTTCGAAAAACTTTATTTTCATTCTCAAGACATCTGTAATATTAAAAAGTGTGTAAACATCACTCTTAAAATATTGTGAAAAATCAGACTTACTAACGTGAGGATATCCAAAAGAAAACAGCCATTGCTTATTTTTTCTTAGTCATCAGACAAACACAGTTTTTTCAATATAACAATTGGAAAAATGAACGTATTAAAACACTGTACCAGTGGCATCTTATCTCGCAATGAGAAACATTAATTAAAATACCTGAAGAGTAAACAGGATTACTTAGATTAATTTTTAAATTTTTAAACAAACTTTTTCTATAACGGACCCAGCGTCGGGACACCGCTCGTATCAAGGTGCACACCACAGATCACAGACCCAAGAGGAACACGGGAGCAACTAATCAGTTGTCAGAATAACTTGTCAAATGTCAATCTGTGTGTGCAACGGGACCCAGCGATATTCCACGCTGAGGTGACCTCTATGGAGGAATAGTACGAAATAGAATTGGGATTAACATTGATTGGAAACATTGTTCTACGACACTTTCGAGAATAAACAAAACGGAACGCATCAACTGGGCATCATAAGTGTCCGAGACCAAACACAGATCACAAACCAAGGGGAAAACGACGAGCAACTTGTCAGTTGTCAATATACCTGTTATTGCTACCTGTATCTGAGCTGTGACAACATTGACGTTATCAGTTGGGCGCCAAATGTGGAGAATTATGTAATAGAAAAAGAATGTGGCACGTTACTTGAAACATTATTTGACTCTAATTTAAGAATATAATTATAAATGACGCTGAGGTTTTCAACATCAGACCTTTTGTTCATGCCATGTTTTTCCCTATTGATATATACCATCTCCAAAAAATTTCTTTTAAGGTAATTGTCCTCCTTTGCTAAAACAGTGGGTTCATTAAAATTGATATGATGGAAAGTCGAAATAGTATGTTCTGCAAGTGCACAACTGTTTTTTTTTTACGATTGCATATATATTGCCTACGGAATATCTCAGTTATTGTATGAAGTAGGTTTGTGAAATTTGAAGCGTCGGTATAATGACATAAGAGCTAGAATTTGAGCATATTGACATGTCGAAGTTAACTTCCGGTCTGACCGGAAGTAACATCAACTTTCTTATTTTGAATGGAAACCCTATTTTTTTTCTTTTCGCTTTATTCAGCATTCAATTCCCTTTCTAATGACATATCTCAAGTTGGTATCTAACCAGAAACTAGATCAGATAAAAATTATTATTGAAATTCACCGAGTAGGCCGTGGAAGCAAAATGAAAGCCAAAAATTGAAAAGTTGGCTATGGAAACCATACGTCACTTGATAACAGTTGCTACTACTGTGATATTTTATTTTCATTCGTCGGCGTTATAAAAAGCCGCCAAAAAAATATTGGAAAAATTGGGAAAAAAACAATACTCTGTAGGTCCATAACTTAAATAGGAACATACAACTTTTTCTTGCCTGTACTATTCAGCATAACCATTCCTTTCTAATGATATAATAGAAAGTAATTTTTTGAAATGAAATACCAAAAAATCCAATTATTATTCTTCAAATAACAAAACAGATTATCGCCATACGCAAAAATAACATTAAAAATAACAAAACAAAATGTTTTTTTTTTTAATACAAAATCTATATTCATTCTGTACCCATATGTTATTTGATATTATTCTTTCTTCTTGAAATTTCAGATTTATGTAGACATTGTTATTCTCGGTAAGTAACTTTTTCCCCCAAGTATTTGATTTCTTTACTGATTATATTGAAATATCACTGTTCCTGAAATTTAGAAGTGTTTGTGATAGCAAATTACTTTTAGTTGAAATAAAATTGGTTTCAACCGTATTCATCGTTGAAAGCTTATGCATGAACAAAGACAGAATCGGATCATCCGAGTTATCATCCTGATAATATAAAGCAGTGCCATCTGCATAACTGAATATGTATCCAGAGGTTCTCACAGTGATAGTATCATTGATATAGATTGTGAATAGTATAGATCTTATCACTGTTCCTTGTGGGACTCCATATATTCGATTTGTTTTTCTTTACTTCCAGTTGTTTCTATTTCTACATATTGTATCCTATTTTGGATGTAGATTTTCATAAGTTTACGAGATTTTCCAATCTTCCAGTAATTGTATATATGACTTACCGTGTCAAAAGCTTTCGATAAGCCAAGAAAGACGCACGTTTTTAACCTATATATTCTCGTACGATTTGACGTTATAATACCTATTACTTATTTTTCATGCTCTATCGACTAAATTATTGAGATATTTTGAGAAAAAGAGAAATCTGCAAGTACCTCAATCCACTAACTTTCAATATTACCCTAAAAAAACAAAGTCCATCCATTCCTACACATTATCGGGTCAACGGCCCCTATATGCGTACGGTATCATTTCTTAACATTAAGGGCACGAACAACACCGAGACATAAATATTCCATTCGTCCTCGTACCACATTACATTTATGAAAATAAATCGAAGTGACTAAGTGCAACGGAATGAGTCCAATCCATTGAGGTGAAATCCTCAGGAATATAATAATGATAAATGCGATGCTGCTCAGCTACTGTGCGTAAGACCACTATGAATAATAGAGAGTGAACAATCGGCGTCAGACGGTTGGTAACCTGTAATGAGGTCGGCCCGGACGGTTGATATTGTATATATTATTGTATATATACTGCATCACTTGAGTCCGTACGTCTGCCAATGGCGTAGCCTAAACAATGGAAGAAGACCAATGTCAAAAAATAATAAAGAGACTGCAGTGAATTGCAAAAATACAGGGTTATCCAAGAGGAACGGCGAACTGAATGTTTACTATAATACAAGAAAAATATCATAGAAATCGATTTTTTATGCAGGTTCCTACGAAAAAGAGAATCCTGTGATGTTAAGAGTACTTATCTTGGATCATGTTGGAACAGGTAGCTTTTGTTTTTTTTCCGTGAGCTGTAGGCATGTCACGGGGAATTAAACTACGAACAGCGGTACAGTAGGCGAAGACACAAAATTTTTAAAATATGTTTAATGGGTTCTACGGCGTATGAATACTCTATTGACAATGTTCTTGTTTTTTTGCGAACTGTCTAAAACTTGAAAAAAAAAAATTATAAGTTCATAAATTCAAATGGCTTCTTTTTAGCGCCAATGTGACGTACTACCCCGAGCAACGAATCCCACAGTTGACAGCATTAATTAATTTAGTAACGTTCCCATACTTATGTTATGTCCACAAAACACAAATGTTGAGACGAAGAAATTTTGAGATCTGTGGTCATCGACAAGTATGCTCAAATTGGTACAAAAGGGGTAGTCCTTTTTCTGTTTTTCTTCAGTTTGAGTTATATTTATTCTGTGGTTGTTTATCTTGTATTAAGAAATTGTTCTTTTTTGTATTAGATTTTTCAGAATGCCTGTTAAAGTTTGATTCGAATCCAAGCATTTGAACAATAGTGAAAATAGCAATAAAGTGTTTATTTCTATTCCTAGTGATTCGAAAACTGGGGTAAAGTAGTTTTCAGGATAACATTTTCGATTTACAAATAATCTCGCAGTCACAATATATGACACCAAAAACAACAAAACCAAAAAGCAAATGAATTATGAATATAATAATCCCTCTTATACTTTGGGTAGAGTTGTCAAATTCAAAAGAAGAGGTGACATATCACATAATTACTGTATTGTAGATGTGACACGATTTAGCGATAAAGTATTCACTGTTACCAAAGTTGGATAACCGAATGTGTAAGCAAACTGCCGATGATTGTAGCTCTGTGATTCTAATGACATAATGGTGACTTTTTACCAGGAACCGCTTTCGTAAATAACCAGGTTTATGGTTTATAGTCATTCACTCAACTAGTACCTATAAACGGGAAAAAAGTATTCATACTCTGAAATACCTTTGAGGCAAAACAAAAATAAATGACTAGCTTTCTCTCTCGAACATCATTTTTATGGACCACAATAATAATCAACAATATTAAAACTATCCAGTTCTTTGATTATATTCAAACATATTGTCTTATAACAAATCCATTGTGGTGGTTTTCGCACCTTTCAAATTCGCCTTCGTCTTTTAACATTGGGAATAGTGTCTTCTTTCACTTCTCTACGGTATTATGTTCTCTGGTTTATAGTTTTAGAAGCTTGGTAACGTTGCCGTTAAACGTCAGAATCAACCCGATTACGCCCATTGGCTGCTCGGGCACGTACGTCATAAGAGCGCCAATATTAGAACCTTAAAAATTTGCTATTTTTCAGAAAGAAATTAGACCAGCTGTAATTGAAATTTTACTAAAAAAATATTTTCTGGGTACATTCATATATGTATTATGTATTTTAAAACACATTTGGTGCAAAAATATTTTTTCGTGTCCTCGCCTATTCATGATATTTCCGAACATCAGCTATGAAAATGTATATAAAAAAAGAGGCAGATTGCCTGTCTTAGGCGGTATTCAGATAAGTACCATACAAACTGGCTGAAACAAGAATATATTTCTGCCATAGGAAATGGAAGATTTAGAGTCATAATTATGCAGACCCTACAGAATGAGCCAAGCACTACCAAGGCTACCACGATCCTGGAAATCTGTAAACGTGGTCTGCATACCAAAATCTGGAGTGAACTCGTATGACCAGGTTATGGTATGAAAGACCAATCAGCTTATCATCCTTTTTCCTGAATGGTATGGAAAAACTGATAGACTGGGACGGAAAGTAGCTCAAATGGCCGCTATATGCAAACCAGCTTGACTTTCTTACAAGAATATCATGCAAGACAACTTTGCATCAGTTGGTGCAAAGGCATACTGCAAAAAATGTACCATCCACATTTATAGACATCGAAGAAGCCTTTGAAAGAACGGTTTAAGCTGGAGGAGAAGCATTGACGAAAACTCATGAAGGTGGATAATTATTATAATGCTTCAAAATTCCAGACCGGCATGTTTGAAGACTCCATAAAGGTGTTGATTTCCAGTGCAACCTCACTGTGGGATGGCAAAAGAAACATGGGGAAATGAAGTGAAAGTTATGCACTCGCTATACACCAGACTCATAATCATATAACATTTTTTGTGGTGGTATAAAATGAAACTGAGACAGGTAAAGAACAACCGATGCAAAATCAATAGGGTTGCTTGGATATATATAATGAGCTCTAGGAACAGCACTACAAGCTTCTATGATAATCAGTGCATACAGACTATGTAACACCAAAATCAAAATTATACCAGAAAATAATTTGAATTCAACTAAGGGAAGTCTTGGACGTTTAGAAGCCGTAAAATTTGAACTAGAGGGGCTGAATCTGGTGGAAGTAACTAAGAGGTTCGATAATAGTTTCAGCAACAGCCAACAGGACTTCATCAATGCCGCTAGAGTTCTTAGACGATATAGACTTAATAATCGAGAAATTTTGTTACGTCAAATTGATGAAGAAAAAAGAGTTTGTTTTCAAATAATAATGAACCAACAGGCTGAAAAAAAAATGTTTTCAAAGTCACTGTTCGAAATTGTGAAGATTCAAAATAATAGATGTTTTGGTCATTATTTGTTCGTTCAAGAGTGTAATGGGGCTCAGCAATAGTGTGCGAGATTCAATTGAAAGTTTAATCATTTGGAGTTTATGATCAGAGAAGTCAGGATGAATGACAACAGAGGGAATTGGACTAGAGATTGACGAGAAAATATTATCCACTCTAGTATTATTTTAAACCTACTAACTATTTTCATGTATTCTCGTGTAATCAGAAACATATCGATTTAATCCATTTGAGGCAAGTAGATTACAATGAAATCTTGCATTGCTGTCATTGGAATTATCTATTGTGAAAAATGAATGAAGTTATGATTTGGAAAATATAACCAAAATTTGTCTCTCAAATTCTTGTAGAGTAATTTTGTATCGTGATAAGAATAAGATGTATAGATTAATTTGGAACTTGTATCTCATTTCATGTTCAGTGGAGTAGCGTGTAAAAAAGGAATCAAAAAACGATGGGGACCATTTGTCGTTCTGGTTCTGAGTGCCAAACATTCAATCCCATCCCAACCAGAAATGAGAGTTCTCCGTTTGGTGAATAAACACCACAAAAAAACATTTTCAAAGCACATTAAATACTATAGCAGAATAAAAATCCAGCCGGATTCATGAAAGAAATATGCGGGATTTTACTAAAACTTTCCACATGGGAATCAATCCAATTGCTGATGAACGAAACCTGGAAACAATTATTTCGTATCACCCTATGTTACTGCGTTGTTTCTTCGAATACTCCATCAGTTGGTGTGTTTACTACCATGGCTGGGACGATTCGACAACCTTCAGCTCGCCAAACAACCTTGTCGGCCCCGGCCCGTCCGACAATTCGGGCCTCGACAAGACCGCGGGCCAGCCAGTCTGCCCGTCGCGCCACACCGGTGACCTGACCGAAAAGGTGACCAACGCGGATAAAAAACAACCGAACGGAAAGACCCTACATTACAAATTGTTTATAGCAGACGTTATTGTAACCGCAATGACACTGAAAGGAAAGGTACTCTGATATTCAAAACACGTTCTTGTTGATAGACAGGCATTGAATTGCTGAATTATATGCTGTATGGTATGGTGGTGGTAGAATGGTAGAATAGCAGGTTACTTCGCTACGCAGATGCTTTCCGAGGAGTTGAAAATGTAGCAATGAAACAGTTATAACATGGAATCAAACTCGATTGATACTTCCCAACGAAACTTTTGTGTAGTACGACCAAGTCACTACGTAAAAAAAACTGTAATGTATCGATATCCCTGTGTTGTAAATTTATTCTGTTTGTCATACAAAAAAGTTCAACTAAAAAATGTATCCCTTCTATACAGAGTTCAGTAAGAAGTGAATGAAAAAGATATCTTGGTATATTTGAACAAACTGAAAAAAATACATGAAGCATTGTGAAAGAATTTAATTATAATATAGATAATATACCTGCTAATATAGATATAAAGAATTCATGGTAGCAGCAGATTTAAGAGTTATATTCTATGAACCGAATTTTAGGCCGAGAAGAATGAGATTTAAAAGTTTCAATTTCAAATTATATTTTGAAAAATATGATAAATGGAGGAAGTACGACCAAATTATTTTCTGGAAACACGGATAAACACCAATGAACATGGTATCAAGGAATCAAAGGAAATCTTCATACGAAACTAATATCAGTAATTGTAGAAGATTCTTATTTATCAGATCATACATTTCAACAATATTGTTTTGAGCTACAAAAAGTCGGAAGTAGAACTGACTACACCTGGAAGCGACATTTCACTCTCAATTATCTAAATGCTTTCAGGGACATTTTGGGTTCAGAAAAATTGGGCTGGAATTTATGAATATGATTCTAGATTCAATCCTTTTAGTGTTACGGCAGTAAAAATGTGGAAAATCTGACAAGCTATGTTTCTCGGTCGAAATGAAGCAGATGCATCCAATGTTAGTTGATATGATACAAATATACAAGGCTACTGAAAATGAAGTGATTAAAGAGAGTTGGAAAATCAGGAGATCAAGCAATGAAATATATGTTATCAATTCCAGGAAGCATTCATGAATATGCAGAGCATTCATGAATATACAAAGCATTTGTGAATATGCAAAGCATTAGCCCCAATTTCGAAAGGATAAAATTAGAACATTTCACAAATTTTACTTTTTTCATGACCCTCACAACTCCACATGAGTTAAAAGAAACAATATAAGCAAAAAAAGTGTGTTCAAAATCAGCTGATGGAATAGACGAAATAAATGGTAAGTATGTGCTTAAAAGAAAGCTGTTAGTGATATAGTTTATTTTACTTTGTGTAACATAATCAATGAATCATTCAGTGCAGGAAAACTGAAAGTGTCAAAATCAGTACTGATATATTACGAAAAAAGGTTCCAAAGAAGAAACTAACAACTACATAAATGTGTATTTACGAAGTCAATTAAAAGTATTCGATTGTTGCTTTAATTTCCGTCTGAACAATATCTTGGAAAATCGTAAATTGTTAAATGAGTGTCAACATTAACATGAATTTCGGTCTGGGAAATCCAGAGAATCGGCTATGAATGAATTATCTAATTCAATTTATTCTAACTTGGACAATAAAGAACATCTCATTGCTTTATATTTCGATCTCAGTTAAGCTTTCGATACTGTAAATCATGAGCATCTATTCAAAAATTATATCGTATTGGAGTTCATGGAGTAGCGAATAGCTGAATTGCTTCTTATTTACAAAACAGGAGTCAGATTGTCACCATGAATTCATTTGAATCAGAGTCAACCAGTATTTCTATGGGTATACCTCAAGGGTCAATACTTGGTCCACTGTTTCTTATCATATTCGTTAATGACATGATTTAAAGTTTTATTCTCCTCAAAAAACAATAATTAATGCCGACCATACGAATCATATAATATCCCAAGATAATACAGGCCGATTCTTTTATCATGTGGTAACATTGCTATATTCTAAACCGTAATAGATACAAAGACGATTAAATGGGAAAAAAGGTAACTATTATGGTGAGCAGTAAATTGGTCATAGAAAATTTTCGGGGATTCTTGCCCTTCCCAACTTATACAGGGAATACTGAAAATGCTGTTTTCGGTTTTTTACTTTTAATTTGAAATTTATCATTACGTAGTTCTAGTACATTTTGATAACAATAAAACTTTCCTCTTTCATTTTTATATATTTTCTGAAATAACCATTCTATTCGTAAAAAACCGAAAACAGCATTTTTAGTTTTTCCTGTATAAGTCGGGTCGGGAAGGGCGAGAGTCCCCGTAGATTTTCTCTGACCAATGTACTGCTTACCACAATAGTTACATTTTTTACCATTTAATCGTCTTTGTATCTATTACCGTTTAGAATATAGCAATGTTACCACATCATAAAAGACCATTCAACTAAGTAATTTTTGCGCGGAGGAAATATTCGACTGGTGTCTAAATAATGTATTGATTCTGAATACTTCCAAAACATACTTTAGGCTTCTCTCTCAAAATAATTCATAAATCAATTGAATAAGTCTCAAATATAAAATTACTAGGTGTGACGATTGATGAGAAATTTACCTGTAAAAATCATATCAAAAATCTGGTGAAGAAATTAAAGAAATTAAGTTATTATCAAAGAGCTAAAGGACACTGTATCTTCAGATGTTCTCAGAATGGCGTATCATGGTCTAGTGTTGTCGACTCTTACATATGACGTGATCTTCTAATTCACCAAATATTGATAAAGTATTCATAGCTCAGAAGAAAATTATAAGGTGTATGATGGGTGTTCGAAACGATGTGTGATGCAGAGTTTATTTCACGTCGTCGTCAATTTTCACTTTGCCATCTCTCTATATGTGTCTTTTAATTATGAACATCAGAAGAGGGCAAGATATGTACCAGATAGTTACCACTGCCAAGTTCGTGATTTTTGAATATTTATTCATTTGCATGTTCATTTCAGCGGCGCCTTCCACTCTGACAGCCTTTCTCCATTATGTTATGAATTGAATAAATGTTTTTTATTGTTGGTTAAGTATTCAGAAACGTAGAAAACTACCTATAGCTTACAATCCTGCATGGTGATGATCGGTGTCTAATAATTAGGTAGTTTTTATCTTCCATGTTTATGTATAAGTATGTGATTTCAGAACTAATTATTCAATTTTGTGAATTAAACAGTATCATCGTTTAAAAAGCAAGAAATGAATGAATCTGAAAACCACTCGCTAGTTCATGCCGTATATAAAATGGCCTTTATTAAGGTCAATGGATTACTTTGTTACACCCAACCAAATGCCCATTTTCCTCAATTACTATTCAATGCCTTCATAAAACGCAATTCAGTACAGAATTTGCGTGCGCCAATTTGGCATTTGCGTCGAAAACGAATAATTTGAATACGTCCTTGCGAAGTCTGTGGGTTGAATTATTGAATGATATACCACAACCCCAACTCTATTAACCTACTTTCGAAAATACTATGCAGACTATGAATATGCCGTTGAACTCAGTTTCTGAAAGGACGGAAGTTGAACCATTGTTAAATTTCGCTACTATTGCATGTCAGTAACTCTTTTGATTTTTTTTTTGAAGGACAGATGTGATTCCATTTCTAGTGGCATAAGATTTATGCATAGGTAAATCTAAACGAACAATACGTTATTGTTCATTGTCCCAAATTATATATCTGATAGTTAGGAGGTTGGGAATATTCAAAGGTCCGGAAATGTTATTGAACATAACGTTTCTATAAGGATTTTTTTCTATCGTAATTTTGTCACAATGAAAGTTTTATGTAATAAATTTTGGGAGTTAGGATATTAAATTAACAAACTTAACAGAATTGAAAAACAAAGCATACAGTTAAAAAAAAAATTGTTTGTGTGCGTGTTCAGAATAATGATGGCTATGCCAGTTTGGTCTTAAAAATAAACCTTCAATTAGAAAAATTGAAACTTAAAACATAAAACTTTGTGTTTCAGCCTTAATACTCATAATTAATGTTTGTCTTCAGATATATTATCATAATGTCATCGTTATGAAGTTTGAAAAGTACTAGTACTACCTATAATGAAATTCAAATGTGAAGTTTATGAAATTTTAGCATCAATAATATGATGAAATTTCCCATTCCCTAATTGTGGTAGAATGAGATAAAATATTACAGTAGAATTCAAAGAAATGCAACCTGATATTTTCATTCATGCCAATGACATATTATTTTGGGGAGACAGCAGTTCCTAATTGGCTTTGATTGAATCCATGAAAAACTCAAAGTAATAACTATTTTGTTTCACCTAAGAAAAATGAGATAATAGATATGACTGAAATAAATTTAAAATCTCTGTCTCTAACAAATTACAAATGATGAAACATTAGGAAATTTAATGCAACTGCTCAAAATTCCTGATATCTTCCTGAATAATAGATGTGCTCGCCATCCTATATTTTCTGCAGTTTTTACTATATGCCGTTTTCTTTTTGACCGTCAATGTTCTTCACTTCATTCAATGGCTGAAACACAGCAATAATAGTAAATAACTATATTATTTCATCATATGAGAAACAATACAGCCTTTTGAAAAATATTTCATTCTTTTTATGTGTGTTGTGAATAATCCTCGAATACACTGATTTCGAAAAATTGAAACAGGACATTCCAGCTCAATTTCACTCATGATATAGTCGATGATAATCATACCACTATAGTTATATTACAGTCGAAAATAAGATTTCCGGGTACATTATACTCAGTCTTTTTGTGATTGGCATCCTTTATCATGCATTATTTTCATAAACGTGTGACTTTTTCTAATTTTTATCATGAACCAAAACTATTATCAGAGCAAACAACTCTAGAAACAACGTGGGAGTTAAAATATCTGCATCACTGGTAGCAAACGAACTGATATATTTTACAAAGGGCACAACATTGAGCGATTTATCCGAAGGATACCCATTCAACTGAAGCATAAAAGGGGTGGCAAGAATTATGATGCATGGGAAGTGTATCCACATCTACATATCTATATCCTCTTCATAATTGCTACGGACTATCTAACATTTAGAAAAATACTCTGCATAGCCAACACCACTTTTTTGACCTTTCGTAATGAGGGATCGAGGAAGTTATTGACAGTTTTTTTATCACTTCGTGGAAATAAAAGACGATATTTTGATTTTTTAGCTCCACGATCTATGTTGGTCATCAATTCAACTATTGAGGAAAGCCCAGTGATGCAATGTACGCTGATGTCATAATTGTATGTGGCGACAGTTGGAGGTGGTACGAGAAAAATATTGCGGAGAAAAAAATTGCGCTGGATTGAATAGCCGTTGAAAGAAATAATTTGTATACATAATAATATACAAGTTAGAAGATAAACCACCGATAAAATATATGATCACTACACATTTGAGATGAAAAACTGTCACTGACTTTTCAAGAACTAGCACTGGCATACTTACAAACTCAAAATGCTTCGGCTCTTGCCTGATACTTTCACGAACTTATTTTGCGAAATGGTATGGAATCTTCCAAATGCCAATCAGGCTATACGCAGTTACTTGTACAATCCAGCAGCATTCAACTCAGTTTATTCATATTTAGGAATTGAGTAATCAAAAATTTCATAGTTTCGAGTAGTCGGTAAACTAGGGGCTAAGGTATCTGGCAGTGGAGCTTCTGTCTTGCATCGGACAGACGTTCGAGGCCTCAGTAAGCGAGAATCTATTTTCTAAAGTACATGGGTCTCTTTAGGCGGCCACATGCCTTGTTGTAAAGCAAGTGTGATGTGAGTTGCCTAGAATGCCAATCCCAACGTCCGGTGCTAGTTTGAAGTACGCACCGACCACACGGGTTGGTGCTGTAGGTTTTTCGGGTTTTTCTACAGCTGAAAAGTGAATACACCACCAAAAACATCAGTAAGTAGCGCGGAGCGCTACGGCAAATAATAATAATAATAGCCGTCCTCTATCCGATCAGGCTATGCCTTTGGGTCTATGAGTGTTTATGATGAAGTATTATTATTATATTATAATTTGCCTCGAATTCATTGTTAAGATCCCTAAGCAATAGGCCTGTATAATGATGTTAGTGCTGTTGCCATCATTCATGATATGTGATATATACAAGGTGATCACGAAGTGAGATAGGCCCCCAATTTTTCTATGATTATGTGGAGATACAACTTTCAAATTTGGTATGTCGCTATGATACTTAAATACGCAATTTTGACGCTACATCTGAGAATTTTCCACTTTCAGTTTCAGTTTCGATTTTATGACAAAATTATTAAAAATGACGGAGAGACAGTTGATTGTTCAATCGAACAAGATTGGCCATGAAAGTTCATCATCATAACTTACAAACGATTTCGGAAGTTGCCAGAGGAAGCTTTGGGGTAAAATTGGGTTTTTCATAGAATTGCATCTTCCATATTTTCCAGCAAATACCCATTATTTCCTTAAAAAAGAATAGACCCTTTGAGAAATTATCTAATTACTCGCATGAAAAGTTTTGGTGAATTCCAAAAGAAACCGAGAAAGATGTTTCATTATGAGTGTTCTCAAAATGGAATATTCTTCAACGAAGGCGACTATAAACATGAAAAGTTGAACAAAAAATCACATTTTATCAAAAAATCAAGAGTTTGTTGTTTTTTGGAAGTAGCCGGTGGTCACTTTGAGCAGTTGTTATAAATTTGAATATTTTTTATTATCGTTTCGATTATTTTATCTTGAATAAAAAAATGTGGAAGAATTGTTTTTTTTGTTAACCAGTTGTCCTCCCCCTACGAACGGCAGCCCTAAGAAGTCGAAATTTGTGTGAGCCAAGGATCAACGAGGTATTTCCTTTCATCGTGCGATTCCTAGCACATTCTCAGGCCATCAAAAAAAATTAACTGCAGTCGCTAGGCTTTGAACCCACACTATCGGCAGCCAGAATGATTGAAAAGCGGTGCTTCTAACCACTCGGCTAGCTGGTCCTAAAACTTCAACAAAAACATGTTTTCGAGACTTTTCCCTACTGATTTTCAGATTTTCAGATTTTCAGTAGTGAGTTTGACATTGCAATTATGTTGAATTCCAGTAACCAAGTGTTAGAATCGGGCTATCCTACGTTAATAGAAAGAAAATTTTTGACAAATTAAAAACTGAATTTTAAATTTTCTAAAAATGTATCAGTTTCAGAGACTATTTCATGTAATCCAAATTTGTAGGGATGAAATAGTTTTAAAAATGGTGACATAACATACTGGGTGTTTCATTTAAAAATAAAAAAAAATTGATATTTGAAGTTTGTCAAGATAATGCCTTTGTATAAAATCTCATATTTGAAAAATGTACCTCTCAGTCGATACTGGCATTTCATCTCACTCTGGTTGATGCATGTCTCAAATATTCCTGCTCAAATTCTATTAATAAAGTTTTTATGATGTCCTTTGTCAGCATGGTCTGTTTTTTCGAACAGTTTTTATCTTTCGGCAATAACTTGACAACGCCTTAACATTTTCGAAGAAAAAGATGCCTCCTTATTAAAAACCTTCTGCTTAGATCAACGAAAAAATAATTCAAAGGGTCGTCCGTTTAAAAAATTATGCGTTGCCCCGCTTTAAGGAAACACTCTGTATATTCCAAAATATTTTTATAATAAGCAACAAAGTCACCTATATTACTTTCATCTAAAACAGTATTTCTAGATACTGTACTTTGTCACACTAATGTGCCATCCTGCACATGAAACTCACTTTGTTGATAAAATTCCAGCTTCCTTATATTCAAACCGCTTTCGTTGAAGAAGATTTAAATTTGAGAACACTTTTAATGTAATATATTGCATTTTCGGTTCCTTTCTAAATTCCCCAAAACTTTTCATGTAAGTAATTTGACAATTCATAATTCTTGAGGACCTCAATTCCCAATTGATATTTTAGTACTTTAGCGGCATACCAAATTTTATCTTCAAAACTATAGAAAAATTGGGGGGCGTACGTCACCTCGTGTGTACCCCGTATATATGTTATTAAAATTCGTGAACGATACAATAGGGCTGTAGGCTAAGAATATGTCATCACATGAGAGTGACGTTAGACGAACAATATCGCAAAAGTTTATTTGTAATTTATATTATTTATTAGTATTAGCTTCCACTTCATCTCATATGATTTATTAATTCGCTGAACTAACTTCATGGAATCTAGCCATCATAAAATGCAAACTTCTTTCATATATCTAGAAATCGATGACAAAACTCTACGTTCAACATGGTCTCCTCCAAACTTTACCCATTCTGAAAAGAACTGAATGAGTTTATCCTAATTTCGGGTCTATTCAGAAGACGACGACATCGTTTTTGACCCATTGATGTCGAGGAAAGTCATCGCAACATGTATTTCGGAGATGATTCATTCGAAGTTTAAATGAGTTCAACTCCCCGGGGTAAACGAGCATTCGTAGTACTATGAAAA
Organism: Chrysolina americana; assembly: GCA_958502065.1. Taxonomy (NCBI): domain Eukaryota; kingdom Metazoa; phylum Arthropoda; class Insecta; order Coleoptera; family Chrysomelidae; genus Chrysolina; species Chrysolina americana. The sequence goes on from OY293416.1 coordinate 51,097,818, forward strand.
ACGTTTCGTTTCGGGAACTTGGTGAAAACAGCAGTAAGCGAACGCTGAACTCGTATGTTTCAATTATTAATTTCCAATTTGAAATATGTTCAAAACAGAAGTTTCGACTCGAGCCGGGAAAGTTCTGAATGAAGTTTTTGTTATCATTCATGTATTTACTCCATCCACACTTTTTCCTGAAATGGGTACAGCCAGATTTACAGTGACATTTCCAGTTTCCTAATGGGGTAGATTGAGATGAATCATTTCAGTTGAATTATGAAAAAAAAACATTGTAATATTTCCTGTTCAAGTAATACAAAAGTCATACCTATTCATGCCAATAATTTTATTGAAAATATGAACATGATGTTCAGAAAGTCAGATGTGGAACCATCTACGGCTGAAAGAATTTTAGTCACCACTTTCCACTTTCAAGATGATTTCTTGGAAGGTTTCATGTTTAAAAAAGAATAAACGCAATACAACCAATACATGTGACAACCAAATTTGGGTTTATTTCTTTTCTTTTCACTATACTCGTCAGATTATGATCAAGCACCCATTCGGTAACAGGTTATCATTAAACAGTAGCACTAATTATATGTAGGAAATTTTCCAAATCAAAGTTTTATTTAAGTGAACAAGAGAGTTTGCGTCTGTAATATAAATGCCGCAAATTTTCTTCATTATAATTATTTAAGTATTTTTTCACTATATAAGTATTTCTCAGATTGGTAAGTATTGGATTTAGGTAAGTCCTAAGCTAGGAATAACTCAGATAAGAAGTTCTCAAAATCAGGTTGGTGAAATCGGGCGTAAGACTTTATTTGATAAAAATAAGATATATGCATCAGATAAATTACAGTTGAACTACAACTGAGAGTTTAAATTTGCATTTTTGTATTTTCTTTCAAATAATTGATTCTTCAATTATTCAGTTTTCATTGGATGTTCGTATAGACAAATGAAAATGTAGTTGTTTTCTGTGAGATGTTTCAAAGAAATTCTTCATTTTCATCGTAGGACTTTTTTATATTTCCAAGAAAAAATTCAAATTTTTCAAAATTTTTAATTGAGAGTGTTTCTTTTTCCAAGATAATGAGGCGATGGCCGTTAGAACTAGTCTTATGGCCCAATAACTATACACTGAGATTTTGAAAAAATCAGATGGCATGCATGACCCGGCTCGAATTGGCATGTAATGAATAAGGATCAATGAGCGTAATCGGGTTAATTCTGTCGTTAAATGGCAATGTTGTCAAGTTTCAAAAACTACAAATGACTTATATAGAACACAATCCTCAATGTGAAGCAGAGATGGCAGATTTACATGGTACAAATACATTGGATCTGTCATAAAACAAATTATTATCGATTGTACAGTGCACATAAACGATTATATGGAAAGTTTTGGTAATATGGGTCGTTGTGGCCCATCAAAAAGATATGAATGAAATCAACCAATAACTTTTGTTTCGACTCAAAGGTGTCATTCGACAATAAATTTAATTTTGTCGATATATTTTGTTAAGCTTCAAACAATCAACACAAAGCAAGGACATTTCCAACTGAGTCTCCGCAAACTATACAAATTCATTAAAAGTATTTTGCCCAATATTCGAAGTTTACAAAACTGCTAATAATTCTTCTGGCACATTTCACTATATGGAGAACTCGATCTTGAGATGCATGGATAGATGAATCATTAGTTGACATCAGATCTCATAATTATAAATTGTTGTGAAGTGTAGATTAATGATACTTAAAAAAATTGTTTAAAATTGTTTTTTCCGTTAACCAGCTGTCATCCCCCTACGAACGACAGCCCTCGGAAGTCGAAACTTGTACGAGCTAAGGATTAACGAGGTCTTACTTTTTAACGTGCGATTCCTAGCACGAGACCAGTGACCATGCTGGGAATCGAACCCACTTCCTTCTGATTGATAGACTAGCGCTCTACCATCTTGACCACTGGTATCTGTTTTCTCGTTTGAATGATTTAATGGGGTAAATGAATAAATAGCACAACTTTCATACAAAAAACATATTGTTTTATGAATTCTTATAACAAAGTTCACACTGAATTGAGTCAGTGTGAATCAACTGAAGGTTTGAAAAAACTTTACTTTATCATTTCTGAATAGAATGTGGTTCCATAAAAGTTGTTCATTTCATCGATTTTATTTTATATAAATTATGTTTACCTGCTAAATATTGAAATAAATATAAATAAGTCGAAATTAATTCAATATATTCAATATCTTAGAACTATTTTATAACCATGTTACCATGTTTTTATTGACTTGCTTTCTTGTTATTTGTTGGTTCGTTCGATACAAATTTAGCATCAGATTATATGAACTTCCTGATGAGCCAGAGACTTGAAACGTTAAACATAACTGAGAGCTACATGACAACGCAATATTATTGCATCATAATATGTGAATGACAATAAAAATGTTTGCAATAGATTTCAAAGTAACTTCTCGATAAGTTCCTATTAAATTATTATTATACACGAACAATGTGATCGAATCATTGTCAGAACTTGCAGTAAATTTAACCAAATGTATTTTGAGTTAACACCAATGAACGAAAGGAAGTTTGTAAGTTAACAAAATGATTTCATCAACTATGGTTGAGAGATTCCAGGTAACAACTGTACCAAAAATTAATTTTGTGTACAACTATCAAAATCACTTGACATTTCTGCATCTCTATTGATGCGTAAATGTTTACTTTTTTTCACTGCCAAAATAATTCAATAATAAAAATGAAATATTACATTTTGAAAAATTTATTTTTAACAGAGTCAATTATTATTTGATTATTCATCATGAAATAATTTCATTTATTGGAATAATAATTGATAGTGAAGTTTGAACAATTACTTACAACATAAATTCCCGAAGATGTTCCATGTTGCTGCTGATCAGAAACGTTAATACCTATTTCTTGAAGAGATGATTCCACAATTTTATCAGATATTTATTTGGGAGAAGATGGACAATTCAATATTTTCTTAGAAATCTCAATTATATTATTCAAACTATCTTCTATATGCAGATTTCCAGCCACCGTTTTATGGATGTAATGTTGCCCCCTGCATTAGCCAGAAGAGTTACAGAGTTCGCTCTTATATGCATGTCTTTTTCAAGTAATTTTGCAATCAAGCTAGAAATTTCTCCTATTATATTCATCCCCAGATATGTTGGTAAATACAATTTTCTCTCAAATATTTCAAAAAAAAATCTGTTACTTTTTGTATGAGGCGGCCATAGTGCACTATACTTGCGGTATATCTCAATATACTCAGAATTTGAAACAGTAAACGTTCTTGCGCAATAGTTCTTCGTATCACGTATTTCAACAATCAATATAGATCCAGCATCTTCAATGGCATCAATAGTTATATGAAATAATTCTTCACGGTGACAAGACCGCTGATACCCAAAATTAGGACAATCTACAAATGAAAAATACGAGATTATGATTATATCTATGCCTTATGAAGTGAATTTGTTTCATTATCAGCATCTTGAATACATTTATTGATATCCTCCCTTGAAAAAATTTCTTTCCTCGGTATCCGACGCTTTTGTTCTTGATGTGAGGGACCAATTCTGAGAACTTTCTTATATCAATGTTTTCCTTAACATTCAATGTACTTTTCAACATTGAGTAGGCACTCCATAACGTAGGAGGTTTTATAATTTTTGATTTTTCCTCAAAATAGCATACCCATAAGGAAATTTTCAGAAACCTTCTTTACATGTTTCTTGTCGCACCATTCATGAAATTGGTCATAGGTTTTCTCATATACTAACTTGGATTTAGCCGGTAACATGTTAGATACTATTGCATTTGCTTTCTCAGATATATCTGATGGGGTATCACTACCACTATCATAATCGACATCCATCTTCTTGAAAATAACTTGAACTATGAGCAAACACAGTCAAACACGCGGCGTGCCAACACTACCAACAAACCGTTTCTATATAGAAACGGCACAGAAAGACCACTGGATGCTGTGAAATTGTATTGAAAGTATTGATAACATTAAGGATAACATGTTTGGAAAAGAGAAGTATTATTCAGTTATTTTGGACTTACTTTTTTCAGACAGGAAACATTTTGGAATACGATTTTACAGAAAACATTGAATAATATTTTCAAGACAACAGTCGCTCAAAAGCGATAACTTGTCAGGACAATAACCAGGTCAAGATGTATTGGAGGTATTCATTTTTAATATATTTCAGACGATGTAAATTCACATTCACAGTTGTACATTCCAGAGAATTTTTACCTACACTTTCGCCATTAAAAAAAAAACACGCAAATAACTATTTTATAAAATAAGCTGAATATTATACTGGGCTATTATATTATATTATTATTATTATTATTTTGTAATCTTACAAACTTCCTATAGGTCATTTGTGTTGATTCAGAATACATTTGTTTGAATTTTCTGCAAGTTCTGACTGATTTGATCACGTTGTTTGTGTATAGTGAATGATTTCTAGCGAGGCGGTTAGATGCTTGCCTTCTAATCTTCCGCTTGCATTTGGCCAGGTTCGAATCCTGGAAAACGAGAAATATTTTTCAATTTCATAGAAGTCGATAGGCAATGTAAGTTGTCTGGATGCCAATCCCGACGTCTGGTGCTCACTTGGTGTTCGCGCCGACCCGGAGTGGTGATGTAGGTTTTTTGGGTTTTCCTACAGCTAAAAAGTGAAAACGCCATCAAAAATCAGTAAGTCGCCCGGAGCACCACGGCAAATAATAATAATGATAGCCGTCCTCTACCTGCACAAGCTGTGCCTTTGGGTACATTGTATGAGTGTTTATGAGGGAGTATCATTATATTATTGTTGTATTGATTAAAAACATTCTCTTATGGCCTGTTCGAAGTTGTGACTCCGGTGGCACTGTAGCGAAATATGCTCATTGTGTTGAATGAGTATTATGATTTTCCTCGAATACAAAAAGTCCATTTTAAAATATGTCAATCAGCAGTTTTCGACTGGCTTTAAGGAAAAATGTGAATCAAGCTTGTTGAATGAATCCAATATTCCTTTATTCACGTCCGTAAGTTATTGTTACTGTCTGCTATTGTTAGAACCACTATGAGTGCCTTATTCTAGGAGTTTGAAAGAAACGGAACAAAGTTTTCATCAAGTGTGAGTGATTTCAATTGCAATGAATCGTAAGCTGTTGTAAGCATGTCTGATTATTGAATAACAGAAAATCTGTTTCATGTCAGCAACATTCCAAATGGTATAATAGTGGAAAATGTATTATGCAATCAGCTCAAAGGACTAGGTACGTGCAACTTGAATCACAACTTGGATCACAGGAAAATATGTTATACAGTTCGATGGACTGATGGATATAATCATATGAAAAAGAAAACTATGGCCAAAATGTTAAGGGTTATCTAACAGCCAAAATTATTGGGAATTAAATCCTTACAGATACTAGATAATATTATATCATTTCGAAAGCATTCAACGACTTTTTCCTGAGTCAGTGAGTATGAATATAGAAGGTGTAGCAGAATTGAATATAAATGTTATCCTGGAGTCAAGATATGATTTTTTCCATGAACATGTATCCTAAAGTTCGCCCCTTCCAGCTACAGGCATCGCAAGATACTCAAAAATATTATAAAATTTTATTGTGGCCACATTTATGCGTAAAATTCAAAAATGAATCAAAGTAGTGTTTTACAAATTAAACGTCAAGAGTATCAACAGGGGAATCAGTAAAGAGTCATAGCTCACTAGTATTTTAGTTCTGTTACTTAAATAATATTCCCCTATCATTTACCAGTGATTTTATCGAAAACGTTAGCTGATCCAAAAAAATGCAAAAGACCAAAATGTTAGGTCTTTTCACCCCTTACTTAATGGTGATGTTGAATTTGAATTTCTCAGGCGGACATAGTGAATTTTGGTCATAAAATAGAACGCAACCCTCATTCACCCCCTTGAATAAAGTTACTTCAGTTTTGTCCAAAACTGGAAATCTACAACAAGGCACTAAACGAAGGGAGATTTCCAGATAGGTGGAAGGAAGCGAGTATCGTGTGGATTCCGAAAAAGGGCAAAGGTCAACCAACGACCGATATCGCTGCTGCCGACGCTGGGCAAACTACTCGACAAGCTCCTCACAAGCAGGCTGACGTACCTACTTCCTGGGGACGAATAGCAAAACTGACAAGCGACAATTCGGCTTCAGTAACACGTTAAACACAACCGACGCTATTCAACACATGACACGTAACATACAGAACAATAAAAACAAAAAACTACACACACAGATCATCACACTCGACATCACAAACGCATTCAATACAACATGGATACCCAACATACAACACACACTCAACACACTCAAAACACCGGACAACCTCGTCAACTTGTGTACTGACTTCCTGAAAGGGAGGAAAGTCACAAGTGGACAAGTGACAGAACGGACGAAAAGGGGGTGCCTACAAGGCTCCAGCCTGGGACCGATCCTATGGACGGTCGTAATGGCAGGATGGTTTTAGGATGTGGACACCTCCACAGACAAAGACAACATGATAGCCGCACAAGCCTTCGCAGATGACCAAGTCATTATAATAGCAGGCATAACTAAACTGCAAATTGAAAAGAGATGGCAGAAAACATGGACAGGATGCAAGGTTTGGGCGGCTAAAAACAAACTCACATATAACAAAGACAAAACGGAGACAATGTACATACCAGGGACAACGGACACAACAACACCCAACATAAAACTAGACGAACGCACAACGACAAACCAAGACTCGGTGAAATACCTAGGCCTCGTTATAGATCGTAAGTTACTCTGGGTGGAACACGTCATATCACTGCGCGCCAAAACACAAGACATTTCAAACAGGCTCTTCGTGGTGGCGGGAAGAGAATGGGAAGCGGACAGGGAAATCCTGAAAATCATCTACGAAAGAGCGGTCAAGCCACTGATACTGTACGCCGCGAAGGTATGGGGACAGCGTGCCAAAGACACTCGTATCATAAGGCACCTCCGAGCGATGGAACGACCTTTTCTTCTGGCCATCACGAAGGCCTACAGGACAGCACCGACAGACGCGCTGCACGTACGGGCTGGTGTGGTCCCACTACATGTCGAGGCGGAGGTAGAAGCCCAACACAGCAAAACATACAGAGAAGACATACACCAAAACCACATAAAAATACAAGAAAAACCATATCCATCGACACAACACAGAACACTGGACACACCAAGAGAGTACAAAACACACATATACATGGACGCCACTCAGAACGAACAGAGGGCATTTGGCGTTGCAAAAACCAGAGACCATGAAACATGGGTACTGTACGGGAGCCGCACGCCAAATGGCAAAGACATACACGACACTGAAACACTGGCTATTTATGAAGCAGTAAAAAACATGAAAATAACATACAGAATCACTACACTCCACACAGATTCCAAAAGGGCCATTGCACGAATACACTACACAAAAACAACAGATTACACAATAAATAGGATTCAAAAAATCATACAAACAAAATACGATCAAGGGCAAAAAATACACATAACACACACACAGCGGACACACCAAGGCATTAAAAAAGCGGAAGAATCGGCCAAAGCTCACATACAAGACGAAGAGATACACAACACACACAAAACACGAAAAGAACTATAAACAATAAATCACACACACAAGAAACAAACATGGCAACAACACTGGGACACCTCTCAAACAGGCAGAAGCACTCTCTTGGAAAACAACACAAATAATAACAGGACACGGAAACACTGGCGCTTACTACAAACGCTTCGGACTGAGGGAAACGGACGGCATCTGTCAGTGCGGGCAGCAAGAAGAAGAAAACACGACACACATAATAAATACACCATTGCACGATCACACAAAGACAAAACGCCAGAGAAACATACAAAACAACACTACTAAACAAAAACATGGCATACACACCAACATACACAGACAGAAAACTACTCGACAGAATAACACTAGAACACCTAAACACCTGGGATAAAGAGATGATACTGGAAGACGAGTGAGACAACGAAAGTAGCACGTTCATAGAATAAGCCCCCTAGTTTGACGGATAAACCAATGACAAATGAAAAATGTAATCAAATGTGAAATGTTAAAAAAATAAATGAATGTAAACTAAATGTAAAGATATAAAACTTGTACCCGCTAATTTTTGGAGAAGTGGATGATGGGATGGGTTCCCCTGGCAGGGGACTCGGTAAATAGACTCGGTAAATGGGCCATCTGCTCGAGTCACTGGTGGCTCAAGCGGAAAACTCTGACTTCATGTCCAAAACGCGAAGGACCTTTAAACTTTCAGTACTATGGTTTTGGAAAAAAGTATTTTTTTGACCCCAGGAATACCCCCATAAAATATATTTATTGAATTTAACCCTGTCTACAATAGCAAATATTTTTTTATATCCTCCAAACTTCAACTATGACTATGTAGGAATTTTCTAATAGTATCAACAAGAAGATTTAATGAAAGAAGACCGATGGTGGATGGGGATGAATGCCATCAGACGTTCGGGGGGTGATGAATAAAATATAGCTTTTAGGTATATATTCTAAAATCCTTTCAAAACTTACAAATAGTTAATAGAATGTTATAAATGGGCCATTTCTTTTTTTCATTCTTTTTTATAATTCCCTTCGGAAATAATTCAATTCAACCATTTATTTTTCTGTAGGTACTTTTAAATCTATAAATGAAATACTTGGGATATTCCAATCTTCAACCTGGGTGGCATAAAAGAAAACATTTTTATTATTTTCTTGCATAGATTTATCTATTGTTCTGACCAAAAACCAACAAACTAATTTATATTCCTAATCAATTGCGGTCTCACTATGACACACTTCAACGGATTCTATTTTCTGCTATAATTCCACTCTCCACCTTCCATTTGTTATCCGAACCACTATGGCCTGCACACCTCGACAAAGCACGCAAAAACACAACAACGGTGAATTCCAAATAATTTATCAGTCCGACTCACGTATTTAATTTGTTGAGCAATTTTTAGTCAACCACAACTCGTTGCGCCCTGCATACCTATATTATTATTATTGCGGGAATTGTTTTGTCGCAAGTACGAGTCACTGAATACTATTGGGGGCAACTAGAGTAACGCACAAAAATGTAAAAATTTGTTTTAAATATTGTTTCTATTCACAGAACATAGGCAACCATCCTCTCAAACCCTAAAACGAAACAATCCTTTAGGTGACTTTAAACAGGAGAATTGCCAGGTGAAGAGATTCCAAATATATGTAATGAATTCATCTCGAAAATTTGGTTTGTAGCATACTCACTTGTGATCCCCTAGTGATTGGTTCAAATCAATTTTCAAAACATTCGTAGATGACAAAAAAATTCCGGTCAATAATTAATATTCCTAACCGAATGAAGTGTATCTGAAACACGCATGCTATACAACATTTTATTCACAATCACACTCATTGATAATAAGAATCCTAGATATTATTCATTAAAAAATGATCTGACAATTTGCTCTGAAAGCGGTTGTCACCTCAATAGTCATTGAAATTACGTACAGAATATCGGTAGGTGTTGAAAGGTTGCTATTTATTTTCGATTGTTGAGACATTATTTGTAAAAATTGTGAAGTTGGTCAAAAATCCAAGGCAATATTTCTGTTCCTGATATAATCCTTGAGGAAGCTGAAGAAGAAACACGCCTACTTTTGCATGCCTAGTCAAGGAAACATTATGAAATAGTTATTTTCCTAACAAGTGCGCAAAGTGTTACTTTTCCGCACGCTATTACAGTTAGGCGAACGACGCGAAGCGGAGTTCGCATAAGTTTTTGCGTGCGGAAAAGGCACTTTGCGCACGTGTTAGGAACAATTTTTTTTCTACGAGCTTCATATTAGACAACGGAAATAAAAAAATTATAACTTATTGAATAATTTTTAATTAAACTTGATAAAAAGAGCTAAACAACAAACAATTACAATACAATAAAAAATAATAATAGAAAATCAAATTATTTGTTCGTAATATTTTTAACGAATGGGTGGCTTATGGTACGGCTTGATGAATGAACACTGACTCGAAGTTGACAAGTATATATACCTACTGTTGCTTGACAATATTATAATCATTTATCATTATACAAGGTACAACTAAAATAAATATAAATTTTCCATACAGGTGACATTTTTGAGAATTTTTACTTTTCCGCATGGCGTGCGGAAAATAATGTAACTTTGCGCACGCAAATGAATGCAGAAAAGTACTACTTTTCGCACGCTCGTAGGAAAATGTATTTTCCGAAAGTAAAACGGAGGGAAATGAAAATAAATGAAGAAATCCTGCTGTCGTATTTCTTGAAATTGAATAAAAAGTATACAATTGCATCCATGTGGTCGAAGTACTCGATGCAGAAGGCCGCTCTAAAAGCATATACATTGGAAAATATAGTAAGTAAGCTCAGTGCCAATCTGAAGAGTGAGTCGAGAGGATACAAGGCAAAGAAACCTGCAGTAGTGGAAAGAGCATACGTGGAAGAATTCTTGACGAGAGCTTGCGATATAGTTATTATCCCAACAAGTACGGAAAGAGTACGTTTCAGCATGCGACTGCAGTTACCCGAACGACGCAAAGCGGAGTTCGGATAAGCAGTCAAGTGCGGGCGAGTACCTTTCCGTATGAGTTGGGACCAATATTTTTTCTACAAGCGAATTAAAAAGAAAATATGTAGCATTCTTGAACAAACTTCCGCGTGCGGGAAAAATTTTACCCTCACAAGAAGAATATTTGATGATGTAGGTAGGTAATAATATCTCATAACCTATTAGACAATTTATAAGAAATAAAATATTTCGTAAAACCGAAAGTTGCCTGTCTCTCCACACAATTCCACAAAGTGGATATTAAGGCGAATATCTGACAGAAAACAACTACTTCCCCCTACGGATATTTGTGCAACCGTTCCTCACGGACATATAATTGCAAGTGCTACTTGTTATAAAGCCATTGAATATTGATCCTTCATTTTTGTTGGAAATGAACACCTGCATACATGCATGTTTCGAGGTTATTTTCCTCTCATCAGTGCAAGGATAGGTCAGACGACAATGTAGTCATTTTGTGGAATTGTGTGGAGAGACAGGCAATTTTCGGTTTTACGAAATATTTTGATTCTTAGAATAGAATTGAACTCTCCTTTACACACACTCGAACTTTGTTCGTTTCATGTACTTTTGATCTCTGCCTGGAGACAGTGCTACCAGAAGGGTTACTTGATCTGTTGGCGGATGGCGCTGCGAATTACTTTATTGTGAGTTGCAGCTCCATTCGTAGACGGATACTATAAGGCTTTTGAATATTATCATTCACATTTGTGGAACAAGACGACTACATTGTCGTCTGACCTATCCTTGCACTGATGAGAGGAAAAAACCTCGAAACATGCATGTCTGCAGGTGGTCACTTCCAACAAATATAAAGGATTAATATTCAATGGCATTATAACGAGTAGCACTCGCAATAATATGTCCGTGAGGAACGGTTGTACAAATAGAAGACAGATATAATTATCAAAAAAAATTATCAAAATATTATCATTGCTGTTCAGTAGAGTTTGTATTTACTGTTGGGGTTGAGTGGAAAATCAGAAAACGTTTTCCATCTTCCGTCTACGGATAATGGAAACATACTCTGAACTCCGCCCTTTCCAGAATAATTACCTGTTTACAATCTGGAATGAAAACTATTATTATTATTATTATTATTTCGTTGATTGGATATATTATAATCAAGAATTCTGTTATTTCAATAAGAGTGCGGTCGCCGGAAAAATATTGTTATCAACTCGTATATTAAAATGCGAATGAAATCAAGAGAATATTAGAAGAGAAGTTGAAAAATTAGTGCCATATTCAAAGAGGATTAAAGAAGAGTGTGTTCGAGACAATTTTTGCAGTTTTTCTCCGAAATATCTTATGATATTGACAATCCATATATTTCGATTCAAACACTGAGTTAAATTAACATAAAGGAAAAGATCTCAGGGGATTGATTATAAGGACGTTGTTGTAAAAGTTATGTGGAATAGTACAGGAAAATAGTTCAAAGATAATTTAATTAATTAATTATTACATGAAATTTTATTCATTTCCCTATCCTTAATATGCACTTTCCAGATTAGCGCCTGATGCAATGAGAAGAAAATCAAGTTCGCTGGCGATAATGAAAAATTTAGCAAAATTATAGAAACTTGCGCTAGCCTGGAGGGGAGAAACAGGGCTTGTACACAGTATTTTATATAGGAAATTAATAATAAGGGTAATTCAAGTGGAATGATTGAATATAATACAGATTTCTCGAAAACAGCTCAGAGGGGGTTGAAAAAATTAACTGGTAGTAACTGGTTAGTTACGATCAATAACTAACCGGAAATTTGTCCCGTTCACTTATTCAAAATGCTATTAAAAAAAAGGATGACATCATAAATTTTGCAAGATTATTTTTAACCCCTAATAGAATTCAGAATCAACCTCACTCTAAGGGATGGTACAAGAATTGCCGGTAAGAGAGAATATGATATCCACTTGGTTTGAGTCGGCAGTGTTCTAATATTGGTATCGACATAAAAATAAATGAAGTGACAAATCATTCAGCTAGAGCTACAGCTATTTCTAACTCAGCTGAAAAAAGGAGTTGGTAAGAAGCAGCATTGTCTTTTTAATTCGTTTAAGTTTCGTGGTCTAGTGTGATGAAAATTCTCCTGTGAATATCCCCACTGAAAAAATCTAACGGAGTGAGGTCTGCTGAACGAGGGGCCTAACAAATGAAACTTTTTAGCTTCCGTGAAATGCTCTTTCAAGACATATATATCCCCAAACGTTCTGTTGTACATTTTTCTCAAGATAAATTTAAACAATCATTATTATTATTGATTTGAGTTCTTAAAAATTCAAGAATCACGGTAATTCACAAACATTTGTACAAAATGATAATGTCACACTTCTATTCAATATTCCTGCTGTTATAACATCTTTCTACCCCACTCCAACCAGCAAACTTCGTACCGGTTCGACTTTATTTATTGGATCAGATTTGGATGCATGCCAAATTTGTTTGCACAATAACATTGTAAAATATTTTAATTAATGCGTTGCTCTTCCTTCGAATCTCTCTGAGGATTATGTGACATGACGCGGAGGCTGGAATTTTTGTATTAAGCTGGTGACACTGATTCGACGGTCTTTAATCTTCTGCAGCACAATTTTTATATCATCTTTCGCTTGACACATGTAGGGGTGATTTGGAGAAATTCTCTGATATTCTTGGAGTCAAAATAGAAAACATATCTGATAACATTAAAAATAGAATTAGTCTTGCGTGGAAAATGCCGAACGTATCGGAACTACTCATTTCATATCCTCAGACAAAAATAAGCTTGTAACCCCCACATCTGTCTATCTAATCCAATCCAATCCAATCCAATCCAATCCAATCCAATCCAATCCAATCCAATCCAATCCAATCCAATCCAATCCAATCCAATCCAATCCAATCCAATCCAATCCAATCCAATCCAATCCAATCCAATCCAATCCAATCCAATCCAATCCAATCCAATCCAATCCAATCCAATCCAATCCAATCCAATCCAATCCAATCCAATCCAATCCAATCCAATCCAATCCAATCCAATCCAATCCAATCCAATCCAATCCAATCCAATCCAATCCAATCCAATCCAATCCAATCCAATCCAATCCAATCCAATCCAATCCAATCCAATCCAATCCAATCCAATCCAATCCAATCCAATCCAATCCAATCCAATCCAATCCAATCCAATCCAATCCAATCCAATCCAATCCAATCCAATCCAATCCAATCCAATCCAATCCAATCCAATCCAATCCAATCCAATCCAATCCAATCCAATCCAATCCAATCCAATCCAATCCAATCCAATCCAATCCAATCCAATCCAATCCAATCCAATCCAATCCAATCCAATCCAATCCAATCCAATCCAATCCAATCCAATCCAATCCAATCCAATCCAATCCAATCCAATCCAATCCAATCCAATCCAATCCAATCCAATCCAATCCAATCCAATCCAATCCAATCCAATCCAATCCAATCCAATCCAATCCAATCCAATCCAATCCAATCCAATCCAATCCAATCCAATCCAATCCAATCCAATCCAATCCAATCCAATCCAATTCAATTCAATCCAATCCAATCCAACCTAACCTAACTAATCTTATCTATCTTTCTTTCTATCTACTTCTGCCGATTTTTCTTCAGATGAAAGGAGTTCGTCAAAACGACAACGTTATGAATACTGAAGATTTCTTAAGCTTTATTGGAAAATTTTCCAGATTGCAACCTCGGACTTGTGTCAGTCACAAAACCCTAATTTTGCCTGACTTCTCCCTCACTTTTTGAGCCCACTATTATGTGACAGCCCAAATGAGTCAGTGTAGTGGCAACTTTGAGGCAACAAGGTGACAATTCTTAGCGACAATTCATTTCTCAAATCATCCATACATCCATGTAAAGTACCGAATGACGACATCAAATGACGTTATTAAAAGCGCTGTCGGGTTCAGTTTCGATATACGAAATCAAATGACGTAATAAGTAGTTTTGTTTAGTAGTTGTATGTTTATATCGAAGTTAGATACTAAAAATAAATTAGTGTGTATTGTATTGTTTAGAAATATCATAAGAGTGGTGTCGTAAGTAGGATATTAGTGAAAAGCAGAAACTATTTGTAAAAAACTATTTATGGTGAATATAAGGAGTACATCGTACGATACGATCGAGGACATTATAAAATTTATCCAAAATCAATTAGCGGATTTGGAAAGAAGGCGCCAGGAGGAAAAACAAGAAGAGGAAAAGCGGCGCCAGGAGGAAAAACAAGGAGAGGAAAAGTGGCGTCAGAAAGAAAAAAAAAAAACGAGAAATGATAAACGAAAAGAGGAAACAATACGGTTGGATATAAAGAAAGAACGAGAAATAGAAATATTTCGAAGAACAGAGAAAAGAGCGAGAACATGAAAAACAAGAACAAGAAGAAGCACCCTAGAAAATTGTCGAACAACATAAGAACGATTTAGAACGTATAGAAAAACAAAGGAAAACAGATTTTCAGAGAGTTCTAGAACATAAAGACAAGTTCTTTCAACATGTATTACAGAAAACATCAAAAAAAGGCGATGAGAAAGTGATCCAAGCGTTGCAGATATTCTACGATAGAAGGAAAGCGGAGCGAAAAGACCCACTTGGAAGGAAGTATCCGTTTGATCACCAAGTTTCAAGGCATTGTGGGCACAATAGGATTTCCTGTCGAGAATGGTCTACTGAAAAAAGCTTGGGAATAATCCGACGGCAGAAAAGTGTTTCTCGATTGGTTGTACCGAGATCGAGAATAAGCGATGTTTTTGAGGAGATTTATTGACGCAAATTAGGTGGACATTTTGGAGTGAATAAGACTTTGGCAGAGGTTCTACTGCGTCCAATGTTGTGAAGATGTAGAGAGATGGTGCCAAAGATGTCCGGCAAAGTCCCCAGCATAAGATCAAAAGGAGAGATGAAACAGTACAATGTAGGTGGTCCCTTCGAACGAATCGCCATCGATGTAGCTGGACCATTTCCGATGACGAATGATAGCAACAAATACATCCTAGTTTTCATGGATTACTTCAGCAAATAGGTCAATCAAGAAGCATCCACAGTTGCGAAAGCTCTAGTGGATAATATGTTTTCATGGTTTGGAGTGCCACTCGAGCTACAATCGAGCTACATTTCGATCAAGGAAGGAATTTTGAATCGAACTTATTCAAAGAAGTTTGTAAAGTGGTGGGAATTAGCCAGACCAGAACAACAGCCCTCCACCCTCAGTCCGATGGTATGATTTAGAAGGTTCAACAGGACTATGGAAGAACATCTTTCCAAAGTAGTAAAGGACCACTAAAAGAACTGGGATCGACATCTTCCACTATTCCTGATGGTCTACAAGGCTTCTGTGCACAATTCCACAAAGGGATCCACGAATGTGCAAGAAAAAGCTTGAACTAATGATAGAATGAAGAATGAAGGCTCGATACGATCTGAAGGCTCGATACGATCTTAAGGCTAATACTGGTGGATTTAAAGAAGTAGATCGGGAGTGGATGTACATTCTCATCGTAAGAAAGGA
Organism: Chrysolina americana; assembly: GCA_958502065.1. NCBI lineage: Eukaryota > Metazoa > Arthropoda > Insecta > Coleoptera > Chrysomelidae > Chrysolina > Chrysolina americana. The sequence continues at coordinate 51,114,074 of OY293416.1, forward strand.
GTTTCCCCCAAATTAACACCATCTTAGGAAGGACCCTATACATAGTGAAGAGAATAAACGACGTGGTCTATAGGATTCAAGTTATAATGAAGATAATGACACATTGAGAGGGGGATAATGTTACGAGATTGAAAAAAAATCTCCTAGCTATGCCGCTGTCGAGTGCCGACCATAAAACGTAACTGATTTGCATAACAATTAAATCGACTGATCGCAGTAAATATTTCCTCATTCGTCGAGTATTTTTTTGGTGTTTTTCTGTACTTATCATTCTGGAGAACGGAAGAATTCCGAAAAATCTACTGGGCTCGAATTGAGTATGAATGTTTTATCTGATAAAATAATTTGATGTTCAAATCATGTACGGACGCAAATAACATTACCTAACATGGTTGGAAAGTTAGCCGCTACTACAGTAGACCGAGATTCCAACGTAGTTTCTATATATTTTTTTGTTTCATGCTCGAACATGGTTCACAGGTGGTGGCTACAGATGCTACTTGTGATGCCCTGAGCTGCACTTCCGAAGAATGATCGATCTGAAGAAACCGGTCTGCACAAAGTTACAGATATTGAAGAATTAATCGAATGTTTTGTAGTGACTGGTTCAATATCAATAACAAAGTGATTTTTTTTAAAACCATGAGAAATGTACCGGTTATATCGAAAGATTGAAAAAATCTTGCATCAATCTTGAGAACCCTATTGTTTTTTTTTGTGTTTGATATAGGGTCATTCAGAACCATCAATTAGTTGTGTATCTAGGACTCGCTGGTTGAGAACATATTGAAAATTGAAGAAATTTGTCATTATTAATTTTGTGAAACGAACTGAAAAGTATTGACTAGAAGTTTCAGTCCTGCGAAGTGTTTTTCCGAGATGAACTCGATTGAGGATGTTCTTACAAATTAATAGAAAAATAATTACTTACGGGTGCTGTGGTCGGAGAATGCGCGGCGTTGTGCGGGTGGGTGGCTGGCGTATCTGCCCCGCTGCTGCCACCCGTTGCCCAGTGGTAACTTGTCAGGCACGTGACCAGTCCTAAAATAAATCCTGCTACAAGTAGTACCACGAAGATGATGCTGAAGAAGCTGACTACCCCAGCTGAAAAAGAAGATACTGATTGAAATTGGAAATTTGCAATATAAACCACGTATTAAACAAAAGGTATATGCGTGAGAACTCAATGGGCATAAAACGCCACTGACTATAGAGGCCAGATAGTAAATCTCCGCACAATTTTCTGATTAAGAAATGTGTGAGCCGTATGTGTAAAAGGATTGTACTGAACATATTTTCAACACAGCAAGTTTTATAGTGCAATGGTAAGAAACGAAAAGGCAGTAATTCCATAATTATGACTGCACAACAAATTCTAGACTGCAGGCCAGATACATTGAAGCTGTTGTCCACTGAGTAATACCGAACCGTCATTTGAGTCGAATTGAAATTTCTCCAAGAAAGGCGACACCTTCTCAGAATCAATTAATGGGAAATGCATTCAAACGCGAGAGGAAATCAACATGTCATCCAGAGAATTATGCAACATTGTACTAGCGTATACGCGGGCAATGATATTGCTGAAAACATCCGAAACAAAGAGTTTTTGTAATCGTTTCTCTTATAATAATATATATTACAATAATACATTTATTCAAAAACAAATGTTTAGCATCTAAGACGTTTGATAGTTGGTAAATTCCATCGCTGGAATATAGTCGATTTTTTGAGTATATTATTCTCAGTAACCATTTCTGAAGTACATCAAGTCCATTCATTTGATTATTGTTGGCACCCCCAAGCTATTATCCAGTATCTCAGTTGTGATTCCACTAGTGCAAAGTATGGAATTCTCAGGCATCTTATTTCAAGAAAGTTCTATCTAAGTAGACTCCTAGGTATTTGATTTTCTTGGTTATAGGTATGGTGAAGATGTTTTCATTGTCGGTAACTGATAGATGTGTGATATCTGGAAATTTGGCTTTCATTATCGAAAAAGGTATGCATTTCTTTTTTTCAAAGTTAATAGTGAGCAGTATCGAATCGAACCATTTTTTTATTTTGAGGAAATCTTTCTCAACCCTGTCAAACAAATGTTGCCAGTTTTCACCAGAATAAAAATTGCGGTGTCGTCCGCGAAACTGATTACGTATCCTTCTGTATCAACATTGCACAGGTCATTGAGGTATATGTTGAGTAGGATAGGACCCAATACCGTGCCTTGTGAGACTCCAAATTCTATGGTTTCAAAGCAGCTGAGTTCACCGTCGATATTTACGCACTGCTTCATTTCTTCCAAATAGCATTTCATCAATTTATACACATTTCCTCTCAACCCTGCGTCCTCAATGGTTCTCAGAAGCTTCTGGTGACATACTGTATCAAAGTATTCTCAGAAGAAACCAGTTTTGTGATGTGGGCGATCACCCAGATACGAGAGCCTAATGGAAAAATCTATATTCAAATGTATTTATTTTACGTAGCCATAGTTTCTAAACCTTTTCAGAAACATAGCAACCATTTTGAGATCAAGGCGCGCCACTGTTACTACGGTACATTAGGTCACATTATGTAAAAGTACAGTTCAGCCAATAGAATCGACAGCTTTTGGTAACCAAACCACTAGTGATATTTTCTGGGAGATCCCAAGGATTAGTCGAGAGTTTGGGCATAAATAAGTCAGTTCGAAATTTTGATTTGAATAAGCGAGTGCAGATAGTCAAGTAACAGATAGTCGGAGCTTAAATAGCTCCGACCTAATCTTTCTGACGTCAGTTCGAATTCAGTTAATATTCTTGGTTTGAAGTGGTTTAATCAGTAAGCGTTTTACATTTTGTTCAAGTATTGATATGGTTGAAGTAACATATTTGAATTTCTTATACATTAATTTGTGAAGTGTAAATATTTAGAGAAATATGTTTGAAAATATTGTTCAGTTATTCGTTCAAACTCAAGTAAATATTCAATTAACTACTCATTTATTCTTATAGAATCATCAATTTTATCCTATGATTTTTTCTACGCCATTAAAATAAAAAACAACCAGACCACTTCAGTTTATTTTGTAATTTGTGTAATGACACGTCAAAACCCTTGATGTTATCAGCAATATCAAGAATACTAGTGACTCCAATGCGTTGGGATGTTTGCGAATGAGGAATGCTTGGGAAAGACCAACTAGAAGCTAAGAGAGAGAATATCAAATGGGTAGGAGTAAAACTAAGTCGAAATTTAAGTCACATGAATCGTTATAGTCGAATAATCTCCATACATAATTTTATAATAGTTGTTATGGATCCTGTTGATTATTAAGAATGATCTGTTCATAATGTCTCTGGAGAAATCATAACGTATCGAGAGATATTGGGTCTGTTTCTACTCAGTGAATTGAGATATTATTATTCTCACTAGGATCCACATATATTGGTCCAACCAACAAGGATCGAAGGGTGGGAACAGATCAAATTGGCTTATTATCAGCAAGTACATGCCACAGCTAGGGCAGTAGTACAAAGTTGACATTGAGATTTGAATATTGAAGTAAATGAATACTTGTATAGGCAATAATAATAATAACTATAATAATACTCCCTCATAAACACTCATTGAGTGTACCCAAAGGCATAGCCTGTGCGGGTAGAGGACGGCTATTATTATTATTTGCCGTGCCGCTCCGGGGCGACTGATTTTGGTGGCGTATTCACTTTTCAGCCGTAGGAAACCCGGAAAACCTACAGCACCACCTCGGGTGGTCGGTGTGCACTCCAATCTAGCACCAGACGAGATTGGCATCTCGACAACCAACAATACACGTGCTTCTCAACAAGGCATGCGGTCGCCTATCGATCCGATATAAAGTAGATGAGAAAAATTCTCTTGTACCTACATCGGGATCGAACCGGCTATCGCTATGCTGGAGTTTCGAAGCGGCTATTAAATTAGCCAAATCTGAGTCTTTCCGTTAACCAAACACCCTGCTACATATGTTACAGGTATTGAAAATGAAATATATATCTGCATAGTAGTTTCACGGTTCACTCGATCATCAGCGCAGACTTTCAATCGGTTATGCTAACTGGCCCTATGATAACCCCAGCACCCAATGAGAAAGAGAGCAACACAGCCATCTATAGGAACCCAGATAGCACTCCGACTTGTACCCAGACTTCGTTTGAAGCCAAAGAAACTATAAAACTATTGAAATATCTTTCATGTAGAACTGTGGTGTACTTGACGAAAGGCAATTTAATTCTGAATAAAAAATGATTATGAATAGTTCATCCTTTCGCCCATTCCTACACTATAGGATGGTCCGCAAACGTCGAACAGAAAATAAGGAAATAGGCCCCATACGACTGCCGAAACACCTCTGTCCAACGCCTTTCAAAGTTTTTCTACAAGAGTCGCCTGTGAGTGATCATCGACTTGAAAGCAAATAAGAATTTATCTTCAATTCACTGTATCTGTTCACCGCTGACAATCTAAGATTCCTGTGTATTCTGGATTGCCGTATACCTCAACAACAAAACAGGAGCAAAAGAAAATGAGATATCTTGTCATAAAAATGCAAATTTTCATTAACAGTTCATTAATGTGATATCATTGGTGTACAATTAAAACGGCATCGGCAGTATCCCTTCGATATTCTCGGTACAAATTATATATCTCATTAAAATATGCATATGAAAAATCATTATCATGCATGATACGATGAAAAATTTCTCAGAACTGACACCACATGTGTCTGCATTCATTAAATTATCTCATATACGGTACGAACTGAAGGAGATATTTTAATGATTATTTCTGAACATCAGAAGATCCAAGCTCATATTTTTCCAAGAAAAAGAAGAATTATTTATTGAAACAACCTCCGTATATGAATATTGTCAGCTGCTCTTGAATGGTTTGTGTTCCATCATCCATATGGCGAAATATACGGTATGGTCCGTATATTTTCTTGGTTACTCTGGTTAATAATTTGGTGGTCCGTCCATGTCAAATTCCTGAAAAATTGGTGAGTTAACTGTTACCAGAGCTACCGTACTTTCTCGTCAGTTGTTTTGAGAACTATTTGTCATATTTCAATATGATATTTATTTTCTGACGATTGAAACTTGACTGAAGACAAGTGACAAGGGGTCTGTATGTGGAGCTGGTTGCTTGAAAACTTGAAAATCAAATTTTTTAGTCACATACGGACTATACCTAGTGCGTTTCATTCATATGAGAATCAAATAATGTAGTGTTCATGTGGTTTTCCAGACCAAATACCTGTTTCACAAAATTGGTTCATAACTATTTCAGACGGTGACTTAAAATTGTCAACAAAAGACGACATGGTATTACTTTACTGATCATAAGGCATATGATATATAGAAATATTGAGAATTTGAATGTCGACGTCATTTACTACTTCTACTCATTGAAGTCTACAAGAAAAATGTGTAAACAACTAGTTAACTTTCATCCATCCGTTTGAAAAGAGTTTACTATACAGGGGATCCATTTGGAAACGTACAACCCTTTGTATTTCGGCCCTTATAGAAAATATGAGAATATGCAAACACACGTTGAATTTATCTTTGAGGGGGATATTTTGTAGGCTCGTTCTCAATTGAATCAATAATTACTGGCGGGGGCGGACACAACCACTAAAATCTAAAATAAAAAGGGATAATACCTCATTTTAAAGGTGGTTCAGCTGCCTTTACAAAAAACTATATACTTGAAAACTGTGGGTAACAAAAATAAATAATATAATATTTTCCTTCCAATATTCAACAGAATAATGAAGAAACATAATATTTAGTAAAAAATTATTATTAGAAATAATGTTATTTACCTGAACTAGTACTTGTATAAGTTTTTTTTGAGGGGGAGGGGCCCTGGTGGTCACCTGAATAGATTAAACAGTTCAAACAGTAAATTATTGTGTATTGCGAGCAGAGCAAAAAAACTGTCAACATTTTCCTAGAGTTGTTTTTAGCTGTTCATCATTCTTGACGCCATATTTTTATGACAAAATTACTTAATTGTAAAAGTAGTTGTGGGTTGTTTTGCGTTTGCTAAGTTATTAAAAAAAATGGTGTTTACATTTCAACAAAAATCTGAAAATATTATTTATGGTGATCGTTGCTCACAAAAAAATAAATAATCGCCATGTTTTCAGTGAAGCATCACAAATAGAACTTTTAGGTATATTTACTGCAGAACCCTCCACATTACTTCGCCTAGTCAGAATGTCTCACGACAGCATTTTGACGACGATTCCCTCAGAAGAATTGAATTTTGTGAAACAAGGACAGATTTTATAAATGAAAACCAAAATGTTTTGCACACTATTTGCTTTACTGATAAGTGTACATTTTTTTACAATGGGCATATTAACAAACAAAATTGTCACTACTGGAGTGATGAAAATCCGCGACTTTTCAGAGGAGATTATACACAGTATCCAGATAAAGTTAACGTTTGGGCTGGTTTTCTTGGGAATATTATTATTGGACCTTTATTCCTTCAGGAAAATTTAACTGGTAAGCTCTACCTAAATCTGCTTCAAGAAAATATTTCCTGGCAGATAGATTGGCCGAAGAGAAGCAATAAAATGGCCACCACGATCACCCGACTCGAGATTTGAAAGATTTGAAGAGACGTATAACAGCTGCATGAAGAGAACTTCATCCTGAAGTTTTTCGGATTGTTGAGAGCAGACTTTATCATTGTTTAGCAAATAATGGTGCAAAAAAGATTAATTATTTTTTCATGTTTTATTGCAAAATACTTCATACTTTAATATCTTCACGGTTTTACTTGATTTACCCGAAAGTACTGACAAGAAAGTTCAGGTATGTGGTTTTTTAAAAAAGTTTATTGAACGATCCTTCGAAATTTTAAGAGTTTTGTCCCCGCTAGGAGGTTGATATAATTCAATTGAAAAACCGCCCACAAAATGTCCTCCTTCAAAATATGTCCTCCTTCAAAATAAGTTCAAGTTTTTGCATATTTTTAGATTTTTCATAGGGACCGAAATATAGAGGGTGGTACGTTTCCAAATTGATTCCCTGTATGTCAGTTGGGTTATGAATTGGCTCGTATTTTAAGAAAAGTTTCGACTAAACTTTCAATAAACCCGTTTTCTTCTTAGATTCGCAATTTTCACCACAATCTATTATTCTACTCCACTGTAATGACACATTAAAATGTGAGCGTTTATAAAAACTCCGATTGAAATCATTTTCCAGACTGTTATTCATCCACTTTTACACATGACTCAAATTAATTAGAACCCTGAAAACAAACAAACAACTTCTGTGTATGCGAATGCATTACGATCATTTTAACACTTAAGGCTTTGCCCAAAAGCATGAGTCATCAAAACGAGTTTTCGGTAAATACATTAGTATGAGACGTCGGTGCTTCTCGAAACGACACCCTGTCCCGGTCCCAGACGTGCGAAATTTCTTTTATTTTCTGTTGTTCCGTCACTTGTTTTGGAAGATGTTAATAAAAAGTCAATAGGTATTGTCTGCGCCAGACGTGTATTTTTAAAAAAGTACGAAAAGTGTCAATATCATAAAAGACAATGAGTATTTTAGTGGTTCCTTCAACTGAAAAATAAACAAAAATGCTGCAAATTTATGCACGGTTAAATAATCGCGGAGTACACGTTCTCGGAATAATAATAAAAAAAGAGCCAGTAAGAGCATGATACCGAATGCGAAAGCAATTGCAATTTTGTGTTGCACGTCCCAGAACTGCATTTTTGTTGGTGTTTTTATTTTTTGGGCAGCAGGTAAATATTTGCATATCGCGGCTCAACTTGTCTGGTCCAGACAAAATAAAATTTTGGTTTTATTTCTTCTGTCGCATGGAACACCGTCTTCAATGTCACAATTACAGGGTGGGTAGGTGTTATTGTCGAGATTTAGGGACATGTTGGACATTCCTAAATGCACGTTTCACGATACCGAGTGACTGGGAAATATCGGTTTCGATAACTTCTGGAAATAAACTTAAACTTTTCCTCAGTAATGAAATAACTTGGGATGTTTTACTCAGATAACATAATGAAAAATTAATATATTATTTTATGGAACTTGTCTAGCGACATGACATTTTTCAGTTATTCTTTTCAATTGATTACATGTAGGTATATGATAATGATAATAATAGTTATACGATGAATTGCCAATGAACCAGGAACGCGATAACAACGGACGATTCGAGTACAGATGAATTATTAAGGCACGGTCTTCTGTAACGCACATTACAAGTTTCCGATCCAAAAATGTCGAAGCTCTCCTATTTCCCAAAAATTCACAAATCAATGCACCCTATAGTATCATTCATTGTGTCCTCAACTTACCAAATAGCAAAATGGCTCACCATAAAATTCGAAAATTATCCTATTGCGGGACCAAGTTTTAGTATAAAAAAAACTCTTCAAAGAAAGAAGGATAAATTTAGGTTAATTCCACAGACTTTGCAATACCTAGGAAAACTAAGAAAAAACAATTTCAATGAAAACGAAATTAATGAATTTGTTTCTCTCACCAAATTATGCATGAAACAATATCGTTTTCAGGTAGAATGTTGCTTTGACGAACAGGGAGAGACGGCTATGGGTAACCCTTTGTTACCCTACCTGATCGAAGCCAAAGAAAGGTCAGGCTATTTCCCCAGAATATGGCCTATGATTCTCTTGCAATATTCATTAACAAAATATCAAATATTGAGGACATTATTTCTTTTCTAAATACTAGATTTTCATTAATAAAATTCACATATGAACTAGAAAATGAGGAACAACTGCAATTCCTTGATGTTTTGGTAATAAGAATTTAATGTGGAAGGCTAAATAAAAATACGATGTATTTGGGAAAGGAACAAGCACTCACTAGTATATTCCTAACAGTTCACTGCATCACTGCAGGGCTCGATTTTTGGGTACATCGTCTTTTGACGTTTCGTCTCACACAGGAGAGGTTTGAAAAAGAAACAGCGACAATAAATGAAATAATAACGGTTTCTTGAGTGGTATTATAGGAAATATTATAAGAAGGAAGTTCAGATAGAAGAAGGTCAGAAGTTCAGAAAGAAAACGCTCAGGTTAAAATGATATTAACTTTCAAAAATTATACAAAACCAAAACAAATACATATCGGTTCCATACCACCAATACACCAAGAACTTTGGAAATGTTTTCAATGGACTAGATATGATGATGATATTCAAAACAAGTGAGACACTGCGGAGCATTTAGGACAACCCAAAGAACAAAGTCGACAATTCATGAAAGTCTGGAGTTTTCGGAGCTGAATGTTAGGACTGCGACACAAAAGATCAGGGGCAGACTGAAAGATCTATAAAAATAAGATATCAAGAATATTTAGCACACCTAAAATACCAGAACAGAAAAATTAGATGTCGCTCATCATGTTTCGGAAAAAACCATTGTTTAAACTTTAGTCCAATTGGATTAGTTGGACAAGTTGACAATGAAAGGTAGCTAGATGCCTATGAAATCATAGAAATAAGTAAACATAATTATGAATAACCTGGTAAATAATGATTTAAGACCAACACATAACCGTTTACTTTAGAGTTTATTGATTTTTGATACAATATTCTGTGATTAGCATTTCTACTCAATCTAAATCATTGTAATTTTAGTTTAAGGTAGATGATAATTGACACCCAAGTAAAGTTCAAGTAAACGATATAGTGCAAAATTAAAGTTGGTGATACTCCAAAAGGTCAACAAATAATCCCTGGAAATGAACCAGCAGTGAACTAGTCAACGTGGACTGTCGAATAGGACCGTATAGTTCAAAAGTTATAATTAGTCAGCTCCCATATCATTTTTCAAAAATGATCTGTTTGAAGATATATTGCACTATATCGTTTACTTCAACTATACCGCTAAAAGTTATCTAATGCGTATAAATGGGAAAACTTTTTATCTTAGATTTAGTTTGAATATTTCCTCCGGAAGATGATCACCTGGTGACTGAAACACGAGTTGAGGTGTAGAAATAAAGGTTTGGTTCCAAACAGTGCAGTACAACTTACATAATAATAACAATATACCTGGAGAATCTCATAAATGAACAACAATATCATTAATAATTGATTAAGAAAATAAATTCAACAAAGTTGAATTATTAGGATTCAATTGCCCGATGAGTAGACAATTTGAATTCTTTAGCTGATTAATTTGTAAAGATTCTAAATAATTAAGCCTGATACCTTGATTTTCCAAAATATGATGAGCGTTCTTAGTTTTTCGTTTCTAAATATTAATTCGATTTACTTTGGGATATATTTCTAACGGGAAAAATAATCATAATACTGCTTCATACATATTCGGGAAATTTACTCAAAGGCATAGCAGGAGAGGGTTGAGTGCGGCTATCATTATTATCTACCAGGGCGCTCCAGGGCCACCTACTGAATTTTTGGTAGAGTTTTCTAAGCTGTAGATAAATCCGGAAAACCTACACTATCCCTGATGTTCGATAGGTACGCGTTCCAAGGAATCTTTTCGATTTTAATTTTGTTAACGTACTCATTCGCTAATTTACGTTTTTTGTCAGAAATAAATCAACTAAAACATGTTCATTGCACAGAAACGTATTGTCCGAAATATAGCAAAGACATCGAAGAACTTCTCATGCAAACAATTTTCTATCAAATATCAAATCTTGTTACCACTGTGCGTTTACATATTCGTAATGTCTGAAAGAACATTTTGTTTTAATGACGCAGAGGTTTGTTTCGTATCCCTTACGCCAGAATTAAAATATGATGCGCTCCTATACAAACTACCTCATAATGAAAATATTTCATAGCCCTACATAAATTTGTAAACTATCTGACGTCGGGATTGACTTCCCAGTTTCCGATAATATTAGCTCATGATATAATGGTCTAGCACTAAAGTTAGTCATTAAGAAAACTTCCAACATACTGCTTCTTACAACCTACACCTTTAATATTTAGCTTGTGAGCTTATAAACCTATTATATAGATTGATATATCCTAACTATCATTTTATCAGCAAAACATTTTTAAATGCGCCTGCAAGAAAACGAAGAATACGTTGGGACACCCGTTACATCCACCAGACATGGTTTCAAAAGTTGTCACCTGAATTTGAGATCAAATCTGAACAGAAGTATGTGCCTACATAATATTTGCCATGAGAACCACATCAACAAGAGCGATGGAAGTGATAGTCTCACAATCACACTCTTTCATCTTGACGACCATGATACGGCTTCACATAGTTGGTATAGCGTTACTGACCAAAAATTGCAGGATATTCGAATAAAAAAAAAGGAAAAAATTCAAGCTCATATTCAACGATCACTTGGTCGATTTTCGAGTATCAACAAGCATTGTCTGAATATTCTGCATTCAAAATTGGTATAATTTGTGAAGAAAAATAAGTAACAGACACGATTTTAAGATGATGCCATTGTTAGACATTGTGAGGTTTTCGATGAAAGCAGACTGATTTGTGGGGATACATGAGTATCAAAATTGTACGGTTCAAGTTTTTGTTTGTGTAAAAGAGCACTTCAAAAGAAAAAGAGGAAAAAACAAAGAAGTGCAGAACAGGAATGAGGAATGAGTATATGTTATTCGAGACTCGAATTTTGCTCAGTCTTGGCTAATGAATTTGATTCTGTTTTTGTTGAACCTTTAGCGCGTACGAGGGACTTTCCATAAGTTGAGGAACAACAAAAAGAAAACCACAGCAATATCGCAAAAAATCAATAGTAGTAATACTAACAATTAATGGACTGAAGAAGAGCTGCGACAATTCGACGTGAAAACTCACAAAATTATGCATTTTTATAGGAGCTTGCATCCTATATCGTCCGTACCACGATTATACTTCGAAATGTGTACACAACAGAATGGTATGCTATCACGAAAAAGCAGGAATTGGAGCATTTATTCTAAAGGCAGGAACCAGTGCAGACAATGCCCTCGGTCTCGTATTCGATACTGAACGGACGAACCCAAACTCTGTCACCAAGTTGGAACCCGTTCAGCAAAAAGCCCACGTCAAAGCTGCGGAGAGTGAGAGACTTCTACAGCTACATAATGAAAAGCCAATTCAAGAAGAAGACCTTGACTCATCCAGAAACCTGACCTGCGCTTTTCTCATGCCAAGTGGACAGAAGTAGGAAACTGAGAGATTCATAATGGCCTGCCAAGGTGGTGTCTTCAATACCCTCGTCTACCGCAGTCGTGTGATAGGTATAGAGGTCCCTGACACTAGATACAGAGCGTGTCGTGGGACAAGTGATACCATAATGCATTTGCTGTCAGCCTGTCCAGCTTATGGGGTATCAGCCTACATCCACAGGTATAACGCAGCGCTACGAAGTGTTGTAAGTACTACCATCTACGATACTCGTACGGTTTTGACGAGACTGGTGTTGCCTTATGTACCCGAAGATATTGAGTCCATTGTGGAGAATGAAAAGTGCCGAATCTATTGGAACTACTCATTCCTCACCCTCAGGCAGATACAAGCCAATGAGCTTGATGTTGCCCTTCTCGACCATCAAAGGGGAGGAGAAACGCTGCTCTTGAATCTGATAATCATAGCGGGTTTCCGTGATGCGGCAGTAAACTTAGGCGGAATAATGCAGAAGGCCGTAATTCTTGGTTCACTCCGTTTACACAGGGCACATGATTCTCGGACCCAGTAATCTCTCACCTCACAGACGTGGGGAGTGTTTACTGGGGTTAATGATACACCAGCGCGCCAGATGTATCGGGGCTCCAGAGATTAGGATATTCCTAATGAAAAATAAAAACAAATAACAAATTCAGACAATACGAAACAAAAACAGAAAAGAAAAATGTGTTGTTGATTATTGTTATATGGGGTTTCACATTTGATTAAACTGCATATTTCTGAGTTCCTGCAACTGCTAATACCTTAGGGTACACTATTGTGTTTATGAGGAAGTATTGTTGGTATTATTTTTTGATTAATTTTTGCTGGTGACAGAGTATCATCTACTGAAACAAAAACCTTCAGGTGAGGAGTACTTACTAAGTCAGGTAGATATAATATCAGAAACTATAAAGTATGTGTAGACTCAGCACTGGGACTCCGATGATTAGAAATGTTTCATAGCATCGAAATGTGTCGAGAATGTGACGTCATATTCGAACGTTAGAAATGGGAAGCATAGTACCGATATTTCGAATATGACGTCACATTTCGATTCTATAAAACATTTCTAATCATCGGAGTCTGGGGGCTGGTCCCATTTCAGTTTCAATTATAGTATATCAACCATATTGTAGGGGATTTCCACTGAAATCTCATGTAGGGATAGAACTTGAGTGGTACATAACAAATTTCATTACCTCCTGAAAAATCTCATTCATATCATCATTTTATTATTAGTTACTCGTTGTTTTTTAGGAAATAATAGTATAAGAGGTTGACATAAGAGATTTATTTTCTTGAATCAATTTCAACTTCATACCATGACAGAATAAAGAAAACAAATTAAGTTTAGAAGAATGTACTGGAGAGTGGAACAAATCTGTCAACTTATTAGAATGAAAGTTGAGTAAACAGTGAATAACATAGAACATAAAACATGTGAAAACAAAGTAGCGGATTATTAAACAAATAATGAATTATATTGAATGTGATGGCAAGATATGAACAATTTGTGGAACAGTTCCAACCAAGCACATGATTTTTACTCTATGGAACAGCGAAATGAAATAAATTTATCATTTCAAATATTATAAATATTTATTAGGAATTCCTAATCACGAAAAATTTTTCAAGTGACAGTTATAACCCCCAAATGTTAAAAAATGGGAAGTAGGAGTTTGGCAGACATCATTCAATGGGTCTCTTCAGTTTCTATTAAAAAATGTTATTGTTTTAAAATTATTGCACAAATTAACATAAAATTAAATCATCTGTAAAGTTCTTGATAACCTAAAATAAAAAAAAATGCTCGCCTCGAACGTCTTGGCAACATCCTAATCCTAAATGAAACTGTCTTCTAACGTTACGAAGCATCAATGGTGTATAACTAACCTAATCCAGCTAAATATAGGGGATTAGTTTTAATTTGAGTTTAGTTTACCATACCGGGTGGCTACGGAAGTATTGCCTACGGAATATCTCAGTTATTGTATGAAGTAGGTTTGTGAAATTTGGAGTGTCGATATAATGACATAAGAGCTAGAATTTGAGCATATTGACATGTCGAAGTTAACTTCCGGTCTGACCGGAAGTAACATCAACTTTCTTATTTTAAATGAAAACCCTCTTTTTTTTTCTTTTCGCTTTATTCAGCATTCAATTCCCTTTCTAATGACATATCACAAGTTGGTATCTAACCAGAAACTAGATCAGAAAATAATTATTATTGAAATTCACCGAGTAGGCCGTGGAAGCAAAATTTTTGGTATTTCATTTCAAAAAATTACTTTCTATTATATCATTAGAAAGGAATGGTTATGCTGAATAGTACAGGCAAGAAAAAGTTGTATGTTCCTATTTAAGTTATGGACCTACAGAGTATTCTTTTTTCCCCCAATTTTTCCAATATTTTTTTGGCGGCTTTTTATAACGCCGACGAATAAAAATAAAATATCACAGTAGTAGCAACTGTTATCAAGTGACGTATGGTTTCCATAGCCAACTTTTCAATTTTTGGCTTTCATTTTGCTTCCACGGCCTACTCGGTGAATTTCAATAATAATTTTTTTCTGATCTAGTTTCTGGTTAGATACCAACTTGTGATATATCATTAGAAAGGGAATTGAATGCTGAACAAAGCGAAAAGAAAAAAAAATAGGGTTTCCATTTAAAATAAGAAAGTTGATGTTACTTCCGGTCAGACCGGAAGTTAACTTCGACATGTCAATATGCTCAAATTCTAGCTCTTATGTCATTATATCGACGCTCCAAATTTCACAAACCTACTTCATACAATAACTGAGATATTCCGTAGGCAATACTTCCGTAGCCACCCGGTATATCCCCATATGAAGAAGTCCAATGGCATAAGATCTGGTGATGGTGCTGATCATTCAATGTCCTCTCCTTTTTTTGGGGGTGTTTATAGTGGCATCGATTGCTAAGATCATTAGCCACTAGGTGTTACTAACTCCATACGCCACCTTAGGAGGAGCAGCACTGTTGATTTGAACTCAACAGTGAATCGTGTAGGACTCACCTCAGTCAAGCCATGAGATTTTAACAATTTAATCGGTGAAATTAAATCACAGCTCCGACTGCGGCTTGAACCCGGGACCTTCAGCCCTGAACCCAGACGGCATACCACTTGCGCCATGCCCCGACATTCCAATCCCTCTCATCAACCGATTTGGGAATATTCATTGAAGGTAGTGCCGGACATTAATTTGGTAATATACCGGTGCTCCATTTTGCCGAAACCATATCATATTCGCTTGAACTTGTGGGTTTGCTGGATCAGGATCTCAGTTTGCCAAAGTTAGCACGACATTATTTTGGAGCATTGCTTAATGCAAATCTCCTTTCAAACTGTTATTAATAAAAAAAGGGACCAATGACAAATATCTCTGCAGAAACATTAAACTTTGTAGGGATTTGCGTATGTTCTCCTTTCATTCATAGTGGGGGTTTTCCGTAGACCAGTAGCGGCAATTTTGACGATTAGCATGTTCATGAAGTATAAAAGTGCACTCATCAGAATACATAACATATTCTAATTGGATCACATTGTTATATTATTATCTAACATTGCTATCATTTGTTCTCAGAAATCCGTTCTTCGATAAAAATCGTCTTCCATGAGCTACAGTGTTGGTGTTATTTTAAAGGGATGCATTTTATTTTCCTTTAATATTCGAAGAATCGAATGATGGCTAATATCCAATGTTGCAGCTGCTTGTCGTCTCGAGGTATGCAGGTCAATCAGTAAAAAGGAAATTTACATCGAATTTGGTATCATTATTTATTGCATTGGAAGGTTCTTTTCGTATCTGCCTTACATGTATAAGCTCACAAAACTCCTTTTCTATTTTATTTATTATCTCTTGTTATATCGAGCAACTTCGATCTGTCTTTGTGTGTTACTTCCGTAACCAATCATCTGCAGAACTGTTATTTTGTGCATTTAACTGAATTAAACCGACAAGTATAACACTAACAAGTTTCAAGTACTGTCATACAGCTATGATAACACACTAGTTTGCTAAGGCGTTCGAAAGAAAACTAACGTTGTCATGGTAACTTTTTATTTTCTTTCATAATAATATACACAAAAAACACTAAAATAGTTTTTGCTTCATCTCTGATTCTCAATCTGTTTCAGCCATGATAGAAAGTATGGTGTGTTAACTTCAATGAACTCTGTCCGGACCATTTGTGACAAAAAAATTTCTTACAAATAAACTCAAAATAGTTTCTGTCAATCTTACCTCAATATTCCTCTGTATAACATTAAGATTCTGTATACTCAATCTCCCAACCAAACACTAGTTGAACAGAATTAGGGAGATATGGCTGACTTTAATGCAGACATCTGAATCGATTGCACATGTGAGATTGATATGAAAACGGGATTTGAATGTTTGTAAATCGAATTTGGACCTATTAACATTTTTTTGAATCAAGAAAGTGTGAACAAGTTCAACTTTCAAACACCTTCCTGCTATTTTCTTGAAACTGATTAATTGATTGAAAGTTATCATTATCATTATCATAATGACATAACATCTAATAATAGGTACGGGAAATACACGACCACTTTATTTACCCTATCAACTTATCAGAATCAGACACAATGAGTATAAACTTCACAATAATGTTTTACTAATGATCGAGTGAGTCGTTGAAACCTAAGATGAGTAAGGGAGATGTGATTCAAGAGCAGACATAGATTCATTCAGTGGTATGTGAAATAATAACTAAGACTGATCTGTGAAACGGGTGTTTGCTCAGAAATTCACCAACCTATATATCAAGGACAATCGCTGAAATGGACCATGCTTTTCTGAACCAACAGCAATCGTTTCACAACCGACAGTTTCATTGGAATAGTCCCGACGATTTCAGTGTATTCATCCCTTTGTTATGAGCCTGGAACATATCTTTTCTTCAATTCGTTCTTTCATTAAACGGCAAAGTTATGGAGTAATCATTGCCTAACGTATCATGGCTCTTAGCTTAAAATCTTGAAGGGTAGGATTCCCGGGAGAACATCAAATAGAAAACCTAACCTGAAGCCATCCAACATCCTGAACTTTTCAAAAGCTGGAAAGCAGAAAGGTTAAAAAATAGACCTTTTATATCGCAGCCCACTTCACTACATCTGAATAGAATAAAATCACATATTCTGATAAAAACCAGTCTTTTTCTTCCTGATTTGAGTACAAAAAATAGGGGGTCTATTTCTGTTCATTTTCGACACACCCATAATTCTTTTGGGTCTCTGTTTATTCTAAAGATGAAAGGGTTTACTTCCAATGCCATCAAATCTGGATATCTAGCGAAAAACTGAAGTGTCAAGCAAACTTCTTCCAAAAAATGGTGTCATTTACACTTCTCAACCTCTCAACTCTTACTGAAGGTGCAAATAATATTTTACGAGCGAAATAGTGAAAGGCCTTGAGGAAGGTAAAAATTCGCTCATTACCTTATGCGATTTGACAAAGGCTTTTTGAACATTATGGTGTGAGACCTCCGAATTTTTACCAGTCTTATCTAAGCGGTGGATCACATTGTGTTGTAGAGAATGAAAGCCACAATCCTCTATTGCTGAACTGACTCATGGTGTCCCCCAAGGATCAATTTCAATGCCTCTCCTGTTCATTATTGATATCAATGACTTGTGCTTCCAGTGAATACTGTTTTATTTGCAGATGACACTACACTTATGAATTCTGATAAAAACCTGCAAACAATATCTGTATCCGCGAAATTGTCTTTGAAACATGCCAATCCAATAAGTGGTTCAACATAAATGAATTTAAACTGAACAAAAATCAATTGGGCAGCTCACATTGAACAGCTAGGTTATAAACTAGCCAGTGCTACTTTCTTGATCCGGATAATGAAATGCTTTTAAAATTCTAATGTTCCTAAATCCACATATTTCAGTTTATTATTCCATAGTCATTCGAATTAGGGCATACTTCTATGGGGCAGCTCCTGTCATTCCCAAAAAATGTTTGTTCTGCAAAAAAGGTCATAAGAGTTATGAGCGGAGCAAACTACAGGGACCATTGTAGACCTGTCTTCCGCATGTTCCAAATCATGCCTATTTCAAATTTTTTTACACCTCGTTATAGTTTAAGAGGCTGAAACCGTAGATCACCAATATCTCACCACACCACGAGATTTGCTGAGAAAACCCATGCATAGATTAGTGGGGTCAGTTAAGAACTCTTTGAACATTGGGGTATATAATAAACTACATGCATGGCATCACACGTATTAAAAGGTAAGGGCTACGTCTTCCCCTAGCTCGCACAAGTCTCTGACTTTTGAGGGTTGCACGTAGGAGTGCAACCGGTTGACGGATATAACAATTTTAACAATTTTTTTTTTAACCCAGGAAAGTTAGATATTTACGAAGACGTAGAAGGGACACCTATTGATAAAAAAATTATTTTTGCTAAGCTTTTGAGGGTTTATTCTGAAAACCTGGGTGATACGTAAAAAGGAATATTTCAAGTCTTTAGACACATTCATTTTCGTTAGTTGAGAATTTAAGAGTAGGTGACGATCAAAGAAGGAATGATTTTTAGAAATTCATATTGATCAAAATTCAGGAAGATGAATATTTTCTACAAAAATTTATTTCGACGAATGTGGCAAAATTTATGAAAAATGAGGTATTCAACCGCCATGAATCACATTACTGGAGTGATTTCTCACGTATTTTGAGGAATATAGTTTTAAGGTTACTGGATCAATCTTTTTGCTGCAATGAAAATGGTGTACTTGTGGTGTATTTTTATAATGAAAATGTGATACAAAAAATATATTTTCCGCTCATTTTAGGTCAGAGGTAACTCGAAATTTTACAACAAAGTAGATTGCTAGGAGAGAGTAATTCATTTCTACCTTTTTCTCCGCATTAAATTCAGAATGCCACACACGCCGGATTTTTATAAAGAATTCATCAATGGTTGGGATGAGTTTGGGGCAACCAGTTCGAAAATTTGCTATAGTTTGATCAATTTTTTGTTCGTTTCTGTGTGTGCTTTACAATTATTGTGGATGATCCGCGTTCATTGTCTACGGCAGGTCTAATTTTGTTCTGTTTCTTAACAAACGGTCCGTGTGTTTTAATTACATTTGTGAATAATCTGCGTCATGGTATCATGAGCGTACTTTGGTCTACCTGGATATCGTGGAAGGAAGGTATTAGAGACTCTTTCAATAACTGTTTCAAATTTTCCATAAATGATTAACAAATTGAGTAATCTTCATTTTTAAATTTTTAACGGGACATGATAGAAAGGTAACTATGCTTGAACGAAAATTAATAGCAAAGATTGTTTGTTGATACTGTTCAGCATTTGTCTCTTGTCGATTCTTCCAAACATAATGATAACCACACGGAAATTTTAGCATTTCCAAGTTTTTACAAGAACTGTTCAAAGGGTTGTGAGCATTCACTCCCCCTATTTTTCTCATATAACACAAATACCGCAAGTGATTAGTTGACCTCTGGTGACCATACCGTTAATTAATCATTCAAAGAACCTGATAATTCCATATATTTCATGATCTTCTCTGTTAGGAAGTTGAACAGAAGTACTACTCATACTTTCAAGAATAAAAGGAAGCGAACCATCTTACCTGTTCTTACCCTATACATACTTTTTATCAAAGTAATGTCAAATAGCAAATAATCATACTGAAGTCATCGGACTTATTTCAATAAGAGAAATATGCTTCCTAATTCCTCTTCAGTTTTCAGGAGCCGCAATCGTGTTCTAGGACATCTGTAACTACGCCACTGAAACGCAAAAAGCCGAATGTCTATTATTCATCTTAAAAATTTCAAATCGAGTCTTTTTTCAAAGCTGTTGTCGCTTTGGTGAAAGTATACATACAATACTGGCTTCCCAGAAGTGTGATACCTTGTGCCTCCCCCCCTCGCAGCTACTGATTTCAATTTCATTAACCAATCTTACCACACGTACCAACTTTTTGTCTAGGTAACTTGTGTTTCCGAAGGCTATGATTCATGTGAGATTGTGAGAACTGACTCGTTTTTAGGAATCCTGTGAAATCTATTTCCGTCTAGACTGGTGAGCACACACCTCTCACTTCACGTACTAGACAAGAGTATTATTTCCAGGAATCCGTAGTGAAACTAGACAGTATTATAATGTTTGTTTGTAAACGGAGATTGTGTAACGCATGACACAGAATGTAGAATAACAGAGACGAAATACACGAACGTTTCGTGATCGTTATCGATTTCGTAGGAATTTTGTTCACTCCTTACTGACACAACCTGATTTGGCAAGTATCAAAAAATGTCCTAGTGTTTCAATAAATGACACTTATCATTTTATGTAAATATACATTATCACGATGAGTATGGAGATAATAAACGACAGTGCAAGGAATCGCACGTTAAAAGGTAAGACCTCGTTAATCCTTAGCTCGCACAAGTTTCGAATTCTGAGGGCTGTCGTTCGTAGGGGATGACAGCTAGTTAAGGGAAAAAATCAATTTTAAACAATTTTTTTAAACTGTGATGTAGAGACTGGGGATATTTCCTTGATATTCATTCGGATTCATTTTTGCAAAATACAAGGAAATTTTATCGAAGAATTTCTCGAAAAGTCTTATGTAGGCCATGGTTATAGTTTATGCGTTTTCAGACGAACAAACTTGGATAAAGATGTGTAAAATTTGTGAAATGTTCATGTTTTTTTTTTTGTATCGTAAAATTGGATTTGAGGAATCCCACGATTTTTCGAAGAAATTTTGCATGGATTGCTCGGATAATATTTCATCCACTTCAGTCCCAGCAACGTGAAAATATACCTACTTTGAATACAGTGGAAGTTATATATGAGTATACGATATACTTGCCTTGTGGGAAGTGTAAGGAATTATTCGCCATTTTTTATTCCCAAAATAGTTCGGGCCATCTTTCAATTAGTCATAATTTCTCGTGAAAATAAATATAAAAATTTGTTACATAATAGTGAGAACCACAATAATTCTGAGTCAATAAAATTAACATCTGAAAAATCGTAAAAAACTAATTCTATTGAATGATGATCAAACAAGCCACTAAAATGCTGAATGATCTCACGCAACTTGTGAAAAATAATTAAAATTTTAGGCGTTTTTCTCGTTGCTGCCAATTGGAAGAATGGAAGTTTACATCATGAATATGACATACAAAAATTGTCATAAGGATGCCGAAGTACCGGAAAATTTTGTGGAAAATTGAATTTTCCATATGAAAGCCACGCGGGAGCGGCTCAATTTTTCCATTGATTTTGTCAGCACTTTTATATATTTCAGTCCTCTAAGAGGCACGAACGAGAATATCATCAACCAAAATATGTCACCATCTCCCGGTCTATTAAACTAGTTTCAATGATATCCATAAGAGGGCAGCAAAAAAAACCTTGAGTTAGAAAGAATACGACAGTAGTATATCAAACATTGAAAATTCCCCATACAACGTATCTACTACACCCAGGTATACCCGTGGAGGAGGAAGATTTTACTGTCTGCCAGGTCATAGGAACCGACGTACCGGTCTGCCTTCAGAAATATAAGCTTCTGATACTCAAAAGAACAACATAAATGAATTTCAAGTTTCATTAAATATTTCTGAAAAAAAAAAAATTTATTTTCAAAATTTCTGCCACCACTTTAGAACCGTGATAATTGTCTGCCGTTTTTTTTAAATAGCTACTATAGTATATTTTGACATCCAAACGGCAGCCTTCCTAAAATACTATTTTAGTTTAAGAAATTATCACACCTGTCGCACCTGAGTGTAGCTGGCCACCGCGACCGCGCTTAGCTAGCCCCCCTCATGGTTGGTAGGTATAACAGACTCTCTGGGTAAATTTTAGGCTTTCCTAAAATATGTCAAATCTGCCGTTCACTGGCTCTTAGACTATGTATAGTTCTGAACCGCAGTTGACTCTTCAAAAAAGTCTCTTGCGATCTGATAATGAATGCCTCGTATTCGCAAAGTATATGTGTCACTGTTTCTGAATCCTTTTTGCTGCATTGGTAACTCATACCCATATAATTTTTTGTGGGAATTTGAGTTCTCTAAGGTGCTAATACGCGAGTAAAATTATTTTAGACTTCCAATTCCTATATAAGAGATGTATTAATTGTCTACGTTTTAAGTCACGACGTTTCGATTGTTCCTATTTACAATCGTTCTCATATGAGTATGACACTCGGACGAAACAAAATTCGGTTAATTATCGGTTAATCAAAATGATGATTCTGATCACAGTGGTAATTGGTGGAACGATGGACACGCTGCGTAATTATTTGTTCACTCTACCTACTCAGGGCCCATGATTCTTGAACCCAGTAATCGCTCACTCCACAGCGCGCCCTCCTGATGTATCGGGGCTCCGGAGGCAGGGCCTGATTGGTATAAAACCAATGGAAGATGAGAAAAACATAATTATTATGAATTAATTTGTTTTCTCAATTGTATATAACTCCTTACTAAAATATATTCACAAGAAGACAAAAGGCGATATTCAATATGGATTCCGTGAGCGTTACCAAATTTCTCTTCCACCTAACCTTCTGTTTTGAAGATTGGTATGGAAGCTGTTGAAATCGGCTGTCAAGTTATTTTATTTCTATTTTCCAGAACAGGGTTCGGATTTTACTAATTTTCCAGAATCGCAGTTTCGATGTCACTATACCGGGTGGCTACGGAAGTATTGCCTACGGAATATCTCAGTTATTGTATGAAGTAGGTTTGTGAAATTTGGAGCGTCGATATAATGACATAAGAGCTAGAATTTGAGCATATTGACATGTCGAAGTTAACTTCCGGTCTGACCGGAAGTAACATCAACTTTCTTATTTTAAATGGAAAACTAGATCAGAAAAAAATTATTATTGAAATTCACCTAGTAGGCCGTGGAAGCAAAATGAAAGCCAAAAATTGAAAAGTTGGCTATGGAAACCATACGTCACTTGATAACAGTTACTACTACTGTGATATTTTATTTTCATTCGTCGGCGTTATAAAAAGCCGCCAAAAAAAATATTGGAAAAATTGGGAAAAAAACAATACTCTGTAGGTCCATAACTTAAATAGGAACATACAACTTTTTTTTGCCTGTACTATTCAGCATAACCATTCCTTTATAATGATATAATAGAAAGTAATTTTTTGAAATGAAATACCAAAAAATCCAATTATTATTATTCAAATAACAAAAAAAAGATTTATCGAAAAAAAAAATTCAAATTGATAGGATTACAGATAAAATAAATTCAAAACAAATATTCGAAATGCATTCCCTCAGCGTCAATACATTTATTGACTCTGGTGATATTTTCATGTAAAACGTTTCTCAACATTTGAGGCGTGATATCTTGGAAAGCTCTACGACATGAGCTGGAAGTAAACATTCGTAGAGCTTTCCAAGATATCACGCCTCAAATGTTGAGAATCGTTTTACATGAAAATATCACCTGAGTCAATAAATGTATTGACGCTGAGGGAATGCATTTCGAACTTTTGTTTTGAATTTATTTTATCTTTAATCCTATCAATTTGAATTTTTTTTTTTCGATAAATCTGTTTTTTTGATATTTGAATAATAATAATTGGATTTTTTGGTATTTCATTTCTAAAAATTACTTTCTATTATATCATTAGAAAGGAATGGTTATGCTGAATAGTACAGGCAAGAAAAAGTTGTATGTTCCTATTTAAGTTATAGACCGACAGAGTATTGTTTTTTTCCCAATTTTTCCAATATTTTTTTTGGCGGCTTTTTATAACGCCGACGAATAAAAATAAAATATCACAGTAGTAGCAACTGTTATCAACTGACGTATGGTTTCCATAGCCAACTTTTCAATTTTTGGCTTTCATTTTGCTTCCACGGCCTACTCGGTGAATTTCAATAATAATTTTTTTCTGATCTAGTTTCTGATTAGATACCAACTTGTGATATGTCATTAGAAAGGGAATTGAATGCTGAATAAAGCGAGAAGAAAAAAAAATAGGGTTTCCATTTAAAATAAGAAAGTTGATGTTACTTCCGGTCAGACCGGAAGTTAACTTCGACATGTCAATATGCTCAAATTCTAGCTCTTATGTCATTATATCGACGCTCCAAATTTCACAAACCTACTTCATACAATAACTGAGATATTCCGTAGGCAATACTTCCGTAGCCACCCGGTATATACCGTACTGATGATTACCCTGTAACCAATCAATCGACCATCTGTCGGATTATGATTCATTCCATGTGAAAGTGATATCTGACATCAATTAACGACTACTGAGTACTAAGATTATTTTATAGCCAAATCTACCGACCTTGATTCACATCACGCCAACATTTGAAAGAAGTACTCGGTGCATTTGAAACAGTCAAATCACCGTTTGATCTTTGTCTACGGATCTTGGGCGCCAGTTGAATTTCACAATGCAATTTCGGTTTCTAATAGTGATCCTTTCACTAACCAAAGCCATAAAACCATATGTTTGGAGAAAATCAAAGATACGGTAGCGTATTATCGGAGAAACAAACACGCAATAAACTGGAGTTAATGACCGTAATATACGTCATCCGTTTGAAGGACATGCAAAAAAATTCATAGAGAAATTCCTTGTTATCCGACTGTCAAATGGGGAATTCTCCTCAATTTGGGTTATTGGAGCAAATGCAAGTTTGAACAAAATAAAGTTGAGTTTCAAGTTTTTCAATTTCACTGCGAAAAGTATTCAAATAAATTTTTCAAATGTTGGGTTTTAAATTTTAAAGGGTTTTGTTTCTAATTAACATGTTGCCAACAGCGCCTACAAAACATAGGGGATGATAGTACGCTAGAAGAATATATCTTTCTTAGGGGTTAGGCACATAGTACAAAAAATGTCACAGAATGACTTGGAACCACAGACTTATATTTTATTATATGTTGAAGAAAAAGTTGAAATAGTGTATTTTAAATGCAGTGTTTCATAGATCTTTAATAGAAAATGCTTGTTTGTCGTCAGGTGGAGAATTTCCCATTGGAGTGATCTTCTGGGGTTGTTATTTCAATGAATCCGTAGTAAATTTTTTTAAAAAATTTTGGATTTTTCCTAGGCATTTGTCACTAGTGTTCCAT
This sequence comes from Chrysolina americana, assembly GCA_958502065.1. NCBI lineage: Eukaryota > Metazoa > Arthropoda > Insecta > Coleoptera > Chrysomelidae > Chrysolina > Chrysolina americana. The sequence continues at coordinate 51,139,449 of OY293416.1, forward strand.
GTTTCTTGGTGAGTGATTGAGTTGGTAACGAAAAGTCTTTCCACAGCTTTGGACTAGTTTGGATCATATCTTGGCATTGTAAGCCTCTTTTAACGATTCTATTGTCTTCTTGCATAATATGTTGTTAGTAGCATCAACAAATTCTAATCAATTTCCGATGGAAGTTCTCTTTACCATACAAATTTTCTTGACACGAATTAAAACATAATATAGTTACTTAATAAACAGTGTGGTCCAACGAAAACTTTACACCTCGATTTTCCGGCTTTAAAATGAAAATGTGGAAAATCGCTCGGACCCGTCAATTTCTAATACGAGGGGGAACAACTTTTCCGCTGTTTTCATCCCCGTAACTTCAACCACCTAACGGGGGTGAGCACAACCCCTTGATTTTGAATAGGGATGCGTGGTGTTGCGATACCTCATTTTGAAGATCTCATCGTGTACTATCTGACCGTAAAATTTCGCTCCAAAATATCCATCGATAACGAAAGGACAGGTAAAGTAGTGGAAGAGTACGTACTTTTGTGATTACTTTATTAAATGCTCGAAATGGGCACCATCCACTTCCATGCAGTAATATAAGTTTTGCTGAAAACGTTCACGTACATTACTCAAGATTTCTGGTGTAATTTGACGGCATTCATTAATGATCCGAGTTCGCAAATCATCCAGTGACTCAGGCTGGGTAGCGTAAATCTTGGATTTCAGGTGACCCCATAGAAAAAAGTCCAGTGGAGCCAGATCAGGTGATCTGAGTGGCCACTCAATATGTCCCCTTCTTCCAATCCAGGCGTGAGGAAAATTGTCATCTAAGAACTGACGCACCGGTTGAACAAAGTGAGGTGGTGCGCCATCTTGTTGGAAAATGATCGTTTGGTGGTCTTCTGCATTCTCCAATACTTGCACGACTGCTGGATAAATAGCGTTCTCCAATAGATCGAGATAAATTTGGCCTGTGAGATTACCGGGTATAAAAAAAGGGCCGATTATGTGATTTCCATATATACCCGCCCAAACATTTAATTTTTGGGGGCGCTGTGTATACACCTCGCGAAATAATCTTGGATTTTCATCTGACCAATACCGACAGTTATGCCGGTTTACAATGCCGTTAAGGTAAAATGAACACTCGTCCGAAAAACAGATATCGAACATGTAGTTTTGATTGCCGTTAATTATTTCACTGATCACTTCACAGAACTGGAGTCGGCGATCGGGATCATCCTCATTCAGTTCCTGAACCAATCGTATCTTATAAGGATGGAATTTATGTTGTTACAGGATTCTCATGATTGTTGTGCGTGAAACACCAGATACATCGGACAATTTCCTAGTACTAACCGTCGGATCCATTGCTATATGACCTAAGACAGCCACGTCCCTCGCTTCGTCTCTTTCATGCACCCTCTTTTTGTTTCCAACTGAACCAGTAGCGTCAAATTTGGCAACCAGTTGCACAACGTAAGCAGCGGATACATTTTTTCCAGGATGTCGTTCGTTAAATAAAGCCGCTGTTGTGCGCGCAGAGTCGTTATTTCGGAAAAATAATTTTATCATTTCCACCCTTTCTTCTACGGAATACACCATTTTAATTCCACTACCAATATACAATCGATTTGACACACTTGTACCGTTCTTAAACATTCACGATAGACTAAGATACAAAAACAAGGTCCGTCTACTTTTTTGGACAAAAAATTAACGACTCAATACCTTTGAAATGCGTCGGATACGAATACTATCCTCGAGATAAATTCCATATTGCCTCTTTCAATATTTTCGCTGTTATTTCATTATCGATGGATATTTTGAAGTGAAATTTACGGTCAGATAGTACACGATGAGATCTTCAAAATGAGGTATCGCAACACCCCGCATCCCTATTCAAAATCAAGGGGTTGTGCTCACCCCCGTTAGGTGGTTGAAGTTACGGGGATGAAAACAGCGGAAAAGTTGTTCCCCCTCGTATTAGAAATTGACGGGTCCGAGCGATTTTCCACATTTTCATTTTAAAGCCGGAAAATCGAGGTGTTAAGTTTTCGTTGGACCACACTGTATTTTCTCTGTAAGCTTCTGTCTAAGAGCATGATATTTCTGAAAACATCAAGGGTTTCGACCCAAATAACGTGAGGTGCATTAGTCATTTTCTATTTCGATAGTATAGGAAAAAGCTTCTGTCTAAAGGCTTGCGAAAGCGTCCCAACGCACTAGTATTTTTGATATTTCTGATAACATCAGTGGTTTTGACCCAAACTACGTGAAGTGAATTAGTTGTTTTCTATTTTAATGGCAAAGGAAAAAACTCTGTAAGCTTCTTTCTTGAGGCTTGCGAAAGCGTCTAAGCACTAGTATTTTCGATATTTCTGATAACATCAGGGGTTTTGACCCAAACTACTTGAAGTGAATTAGTTGTTTTTTATTTTAATGGCATAGGAAAAATCAAATGAATGCAATTTATTCTATAGTTAACAGAAATGACTAGGTGATTGAATATTTACTTGAGATTAAAGTGAGCATTTTAGTTGAGTATGAAGCTTCTGAATGAGTCCCAATATTGGAAAACATTCTCAAATATATTTCGGACTGGACAGTAATATTGAACCCTCCAATTCCCTCAAATAATTCATTTTACAATAAAATATACAGAAAATTCGAATAGGTTTCTTTAATCATACTAAAACTTGGTCAAAATCAAACTACCACTTCAGGCCACATAGCGAACATATTAATTGGTTTGATTCGCAAGCTTGGCCCGTCTTTCGTTTATTTGACTATATGATAATATATCAACTGGCTTATTCAACCAGATAACTTCGACTAACTTTTCTGATTATCTCAGCAAAAACTATTCCTAAAACCTTCCCACTATAGTGACTTGGTTATCTACAGCCCTCGACTCCTATGTTGACTTAACCCTTCCTGGGATTCGTCTGAGTATGAAATTCACCGCGGCCGTAACAGTGGCGTGCCTTGGTCTCAGAATGGGTGCTACATGTCTTAAAAGGTATGGAAAAACTTAAATATTGATTTTTTCCCTATGATATCGTATATGAGTAACCGCAAAACAGGATTTATTTGAGAATGTTCCACTAGAGAAACAATCACAAAAACTTTTTGCACCTTTCAGATATTTTTGATACTATGTTGCATAATTCTCTGAATGACGCGTAGATTTCCTCTTGCATTTGAATGTATCCTCTTCTAGGTAATTCTGAAAAAGAGTCGACATGTATTACTCCTCGGAGAAATTGCAATTCGCCATTAATCCTCAGTAGAGAATAGCGTTAAGGCATCTGGCCCGCAGTTTTGAATTTGTTCTTTCATAACTGGGAGAAAACGGTCTTCCACTAAGGTTTTTTGCAATTGGACCACATAAATTGATGTGTTGAGAATATTTTGCGTCAAAACGACGTTATCCTTCCAATGATTCTGAAAATTTATGTATAGCATCATTTGATGGAGGCTCAAATTTTGAAAGGCAATATATAGTATTTCATAATCAGTAAGATTAGACGTAGACTACTTCAATTCGCTGACTGACTACAATCGTAAGTACTTGCATTTTCTTCCAAATAAATCAACAAGCTGATGTGCCACCACTCATTCAACACATTGATATTTTTTTTATAAAAAATTCCAATCCGATCCCTTTTCAATCACTTGTGTTCAGCTAAGCACATATTGTTCACTAATAATGGGGAACTATTCATGTTATTATTTCCAAATTACAGACGAGAAATATAATTGGAAATTGAAGTATTGAAATGAATCGTACATTTATTGGTATCAATGGATTTATATTTAGTGAATAACATTGATGAGGTTTTCAGCAACAGTCAACAAGTTTGATCATTATGAATTTTGAGTTCGGCATTAGGTATTGTAGTTTTTTGATATCCTGATACAACCTGCTTTTGTGCAAAATTTATTATTTTCAAATGAATCTAAGCTTTTTACATAATTTGTTCTATGGTTCGTGTATCGTTGAATTGACGTATATACACTAAAATCGTGATCAATTTATGAAAAATTAATCGGTACATGATTACAATACAAGAATAAGAAATTACATTCATATTTCAACAAATATTACATCATCATCCCAAAATTCCTACCAAATAATGGGCTTTAGGCTCTATAATGTTTTCCCTAGGGAATATAAACGATTCACCAAGTTCGACTATTTCAAGAAAAATGAAAAATTGGTTATGTTAGACAGAAGTCCATACATTATTGATGTGTTCACTGATAATTTCAAATAAAGTCGTTGTGTTGTCTTTGAATTTTTGAATGTTATCAAATGTTGAGTATGTGCCTATATATTAGTATGGGTATATGTGTATTAGAGCGGCTTTACATTTATGCAATGCATTTGCAATGCAAGACAGGTATTGTAAGGCAATTTAGAAATTGTGTCTTACATTTATGCAATTATTGTTGTCTTGCCAGCAGTTTATACCAACATAATATATTTCGAGAAAATCTAACCTCAATAAAATATTTTGATATTTTGCTATCACTAACGCTCGTGACAAATTTTTTATTTATTTCTTAAGTTGGAGTTAAAGGGTAGGAGACATTCGAAAAACAATATCTACAGGTACTTTAGTGTGCTATTGGCATGGAATTTCTCACCAGAAAACTCACTAGAATTGCACAAAAATTGCATGAAAATTGCATAATGTGAAGCCGCTCTTATACATACAAAGTGATCCATTTGAAAGCGGACCATCTCTCTAAAACTGTTAATTATTATCCAATTCAGATTTTTTTTTTCAATAGATAGAGCATCAGTAGTTCTAGTAGAGTAGTATAGATTCGAAATGAAATAAAAATTTGAAGGCCTAATTCGAATTTTTGTCAAGGTCAAAAATCCAAAGAAACTATCGATTTTTCGAAAAAATTTGACTACGCCACTGGATATGTGATGCTTTTAAAAGGGTGTGACTAAAATTCAACTAAAAAATTATTTTTAAAAATAAAATTTGTATCATGTAGTAAAATTCTTATCATTTTATCTAAATATTTCGAATAGTCGTCATATACTTAAATCACAATCTTTTAATAACATCGTTTAAAATGCCCTTTCAGGTCGTTAGCAGTCGAGTTTGTAATTAGCACTTATACAACATGGTGTGTAAACAAGCTTAATGCGTCTCTGTTCTAGTTTTGTTCACGTGCTTTTTTTGACATCGTCTGTATTTGAAATATGAATGCACTATAGTATGTTTTTTGATTTTTGACCATGAAAAAAATAGTAAGCAAGCCTTGAAATTTTTATTTTCAATTCGAATTCATGGCACTCTTAGAACTAATGTTGCTCCATCTACTAAAACTACTTCTGAATCGGATAATGAATATCAGTTTCAGAGAGGTGACCCGCTTTCAAATGGGTCACTCTGTACATGAAGAGTAAGTTGTGACATCTACAGTCGCTAGTTGAAACTCAATCTGAAACGAGTCATAGAATCCAAAGTTGGATGATTATTCACTCATTGACAGGCTCGTTTCAAATTAGGTTTCTTTTAGTAAATGTAGATGTCACAAGTTACTTTTCATTTATACTGTCTTTGCCTTATGATATTTATTCAGAGTGCATTCGTTTTAATTTCTAGAGACCTCATACATCCGTCTTGATGGGTGGGAAACTACAAAACAGCTGTCGGCGGATGATGAGCTCTCGGAATTGAATCGAAAACACGTTATACATAAATATAAGTATATATAAAATTTTTAATTGTGGTATTGACAACTTTTTACTTAAATATGAGTTTTATCCCATGACTTGTTCCATAACTTGTTAAAGTTCTTTAGCACACTGTATAGTCGAACCAACAAAAATAGTTTCTTTCTTAATAATAGTCATTAGGAGATAACGTTCGGTTACTCAACGACTGCAATTGGCTAGGGTCTTCTTCAATAAGTACCCATTCGAAAATAGATGGTCGTGCAAACGTAAAATCGGTACCTAGTGCGATCGATCTGTCTGGGCCAGTAGCACACGATCAGGGTTTGCCACGGCAGAAACAAACCAGCAGCGGAGACAGCGCCGACTGCAAGCGGCCAGACGATGTGACCTAGACATCTTTGACACACTTATTCGATAAAACTATCATGGAGTGTTCGTTACACAATATACCCACGAGTAGTGTTTCGACTAATTGAAATGTTTCATTCAGTTGCAACTACTCAGCGATATTTTTCCACGCATAACAGTCATAATAATAACTTACGTACTAATCCAGTCCGGAAAATAATGTTTTTTGAACGGCTTTTTCTGGTAAATATACATAACTTTAAATTCAATCTGCTACTAGAATTGAATGAATTTCCACCGCCAGGAATCGATTCATGGACCCTCAATCCTCGAGTCGGGTGCACAAACTACAGCACTATGCCACACATTGTCAATATTAAAAGGGGCTCAATTTTTCTCTTCGGCTTCAATCCAAAAAAGTTGGCAGCCCTCGTGCATGCAAATTTTTTTAGTCGTGTTTCACTTCCTATATCTTTGATCTTGAAAAATCCCTTCTCATCTAAGAAGTCGTGCAAGGAAGATTAGGGACTCAATCAGCGACTCTGAACTAATCTTTACTGGGTCGCTGAGTATACATCCGTTTTATTGAAAATTGTAATCACATATCATGAAATTTTGGTAAATTCAGAATTATTTTAAGAAACATTCAACATGAATGATAGAATACTGTAGTTACATTGTAGTAAGACTAATATTCACATTCTACAATTGAGATCAGACACGTCACGAAAATAATTGGAAACGAAACAAATTCAACCTTGTTGTCTAATCAGTTGTTATCGAAATCATCAGGAGAAAAATTATCTGATTTGAATAGGTAGATTAGTAAGTCTACCAGACTACTTGTCATCGTCCTTATCATAATATATCTTGGATCTATAAAAAAACTACAGATTTCGATATATACAACGTAGCATAATCTGATACGAGATTATTCTAATAATTCATAAATAATAGAACCGCTTTTTGTAGTCACACTAGATGAACTAACCTGACTGCAATATTTTTGTATATTTACCCACGTCATTATGATGAGCTAGCTAATCTTGTCTCGCTCTCATCTCTGACGACTTGGAATTAGAATTACGTCAGACCAAATATTTACAACGAATATAAATTGAAAAAATTGTCAGATATTTTCCAGATAATAATATAACAGAAGTTTCAATAGATTATCAAAATTCATAAGAGGAGAGCTGTTCAGTTCTAGTTGGTCATTGGTGGTTTTTGTTATATTTCAAGATAACCCCGTACTTCATGTGGAGTCCTTAGCGTAGCTTTAAATATATTTTAATTAATAGGTGAAATTATTTATATTTTTATTTTTGTATACGGCAAATTAATACTTGCTATTTTGTGACTACTTGATTGATTTGATTTTTAATTTGTGACTTTAGCCGAGAGTTGTTTGACGATATTCACCGTTCGTAGGAATTCAGAAGAATATGAAATTATATAAATTAGATAAATTAATGTTATGGATTCCATCGACTCACATTAAAGGTGTTGATATAAAAATATCGACTGCTCATAACATCATTATTCCTGTTGATAAGGACATCTTATTGCCCGATTTTTGAGCTCCAATTAGAAAGATAACTTTTTTCAGTCAACACTCTAGAGTGAATATGTTCACACCATTCCTAATTTTAGGAACGATGTTAACATAATATATCAACAGTTCATGTAGCGCAAACTGTTCATCACGCTCGAACTTCGAATATCAAACAGAAAATATCAATTAACAAGAAGTTTATACGGAGGATTATATCACGTTCAATCAAGAAGTGTTCTATAACTTTAATTATTTCAATGTAATCTGATGCAGCATTTCCGCAAACAACAACAGATTGGCAATTCGATAATACTTGAAGATTTCTCGACAAGGTGGAAATAATTAAAGAATATTTCCTTTTTTTTCAGACGGTACTCTCATTATTTTACTGTGTGTAATGAATATGCAATTCAAATGTATATTCTTATAATTTATTTTATTGTTTATAGCGTCCTATAAAGTTGATTCTAGTAGGCGTGCATAATTATTGTAATGTCCTGGTGTTACAAGGTACTTTTTTTCCTTCACTGATATAGTTCGAGAATGGAATTGAATTTTTTACAGGAGCAATATATTAAATAGTAATGTACGTGCATATATGCATCTTCATTATATACCCGCATAATTTGGTAGCTTGGAGTACTATACCACCTGGAGATCCGTATCACATGTTTTTTCTTTCGAAGATACAGTCTATTCAGTACTACTTAACGAAATATTAGAAATTCAGTGAATATTATTACGTTTTTCTTACGAACTTTTCGTTCCAAGAAAACATCGTAAATTCTTCTAGAAACGTTGTGAAACGCTTTCAAAATGTCTATTTTGATTGTATTCTAGAACTTATTAGATATTCAAGAAGTCATATTTCCCTATACAAGGTGTTCCTCTCGGGAATGTATAGAGGGGGCCAAACTATCACCAGTATTCATGCACTTTTTTTTTCCTGATATCCTTCCTTACTTAGTTACAGGTCCCTTGATAACTTCAAGTGAATATTGGAAAACAACCAAATGTGGGTGATTGATGAATGAATTCCTTCGATGATATGTCTTGCACGAGTCAGTTGATTTGCAACAAAGTTAGGAACGGTTTGTCCCCGATGGTCCACATCCCAAAACTCTGAAATTAGTGTTTTTTTTTTAAATTTTCAGTAAAACAAGTTATCTTGGAAAATTTCCTGAATAAAAGATATCGTTTGTGATGTCAATCAAAACATTTTCATTTTATTCGAAAACATCCAATCTGAGACCCCACTATCAGGTATTTGAAAAGGAAAATGTTTATGATGCAATCACATTTACCTAACAAACCCCATAGCGTTCTGAAAGAAAGTCAGGAACGGTGTACCTTTCAAGGAATATCACCTCAAAATTTTAACGAGTACGAGATATTCCAAGAATTCTCAAACGAAGACGAGAAATGGCCAGGAAAGTAAGTAACTTATAGCTAGATAACAATAAAAATTCGATGGTTGGTTGTAGGAAGCTCTGAGCGCGAGCCAAAAGGCAAGCGAGGAACCACGACCATCACGAAATATCTGGGTGTAGTTAAAATTATTAAGTGTTAACTTCTGTCTCAACCCGGATAGGTTTTGTTGGGTCAATGTGTTTGCATCATAAACATTTGCTATGAAGATTTTCATCCATATTTTGAGACGAGCTCACTGCACACTAAATCAAGGCGTGCTGTTTACCCTCAAACAGTACGATTGCTGGTGGCTGCAAAGAAGTCACCAGTGAGACGGGTGAGAAGTATCGCAAAAATCATAAAGTTTCGCGATAAACCATATTTCTCGCTTATTCAAAGAGCTGGGCAAAATTTTCTGCGCAGAAATTCTAGCTGGACGATGTAAAAGGCCGTCATTTTTGGTTCACTTCGTCTGCTCAGGGCACATGATCCTTGGAACTAGCAATAACTCACCCCACCCACTTGGAAAGTGGTTTCCGGGGTAAATGTCACCAGCGCGCCCTTCGGACGTATTGGGGCTCTAAGGACCAGGACTCCAATTTTAAATTACTAACGGAAAAAAATACTACCAGTTTCGGAATTATTTTAAACGAAGCAGTCAAATTGACAGAATCAACTAGAGTGAGGCAAAGAAGCATGTTTACTTAAACTATACTGTAGTAATCAATGATGCTATCTTTAATGTCTTCTGTAAGGATAAATCATTGTGTTTTAGTTTTCATAACACCTCATGTCCAATTCAGAAGTTTCTATGCATGCAGAATATGTTCAGATTATCAGATTATCAAATTGCATTTCTTATTTGTATTTCAATTATTCTCAATATTTCTATAATCAATGCATGACACTGCCAATGAGCAGTATGGCTTTTATCATCCTTCCCTAGGGCCTATGCCTTACAGTAACCAATTGCAACCTGGAACTACGATGCCGTTCAATGTGGGAACGGAAATCTCACCCCTCACATGCTTCCACCTTGCCCACTGCCTCATCACTTGTCATTCACATGTGAATGGAGAGGAGATATTATAAAACATGAAACACTACACACCAGAAAACAAAATAATTCTTCAGACAACTGAGAGCGTGGACACCGCCCTAAGGCTTCGCGAGACCAAGACCAAGACTGATCAGGCTTGGTCTTGGTCTCGAAAAATAAATGAAGTCTTGGTATTGGTCTTGATGTTTCCGACAGGCCACAAAAATGGTTCGAACAACATATAGTTGGATGGTTGAGCAAGGTCTGATCATGGTAATCTACCATGGTCATACATTGAATCCTGCCATTTGATAGGATTTCCAAATTTCATTGCTCTACTTTAATTTCAACTTAGATTGTTATATAGCCATTCCTGTCAATAAAATCTATTATTCTTATTATTATTATTATTACCTATTTGTTGTAAACTGTAAAATGCCACAACCCATAACATTTTCCATCAGATTTTTCTTAATATTGAGTATATTTAAGTTCATTAGTTTTCTTTCGAAACCAATACCAATACTCTTGGGAGGGAGTCTTCGTCTTGTTCTCGAAAGTCAGGTCTTGGTCTTGAGAAGATTTATTAAGTCTTTTTTGGTCTTGGTTTTGGTCTTCTATCAAGACCAAGACTAGTCTCTTGGTCTCGCGAAGCCCTACGCCGCCCAGCCAAGTTTGCGATGAAATGGAGAATATGTGGGATGTGGGAACCTACATGTCGGAGCGCTTCTAATCCGCTACAGGATGGGACCTCCACCCCACAGGGTTTTTTCCTGGAAAGCCAGCAAATGAGTTATTCGATACAATTACTAACATACCACTGCACATATACACAAAGTATGTCACATATATGACAAAGGGCTCTGCAGAACCAAAACAACACTTTCTGGGAATTGGTGTTTAGCCTAAACAAGCTAGTCAGTTAATTTAGAAATGCCACTAGGGCAAGTAAGCTGACATGGTTTTGAAAAATAAACCTTTTTGAATTTCTGATTTGAATTGGTGGCTTCAACTGTTGCCAGATTCTGTCTGAAAATGAAGGGGTTGAGACATGGACCGCTTGTTCGAAGTCATTCTGTGAAAATCCTTCAAACATATAACGATAGACAATATGAAACTCGTCTCAACAACTGTCGCAACTGTTTCGTACTTCGCAGCTTCAGTCATATTTGGAAATAAAAATGGGACAGTATCAACTATTATTATGGTATTTCAGTAACGTTGCATTGTTTGCAAATTATGCAAATCGTTCTTACTCTGTAATAAAAACAAGTTGTGAAAAGTGCAAAGTAGACAATTGGAGGTGTATGCTAATGAGTATAAACATTATTTCAAAAAAAGGTCACATGTATGATTACTGTTTCATATTAGTGAAACTGCATTTACTACAAATTAATTCATGCAATGACACATGGAGAGCCATTTTCATTTAGCATTAAAAACAGTAAAAATCATTTTCTTTCATCCTCCAAACTCTAAAAATTGTTTTCGATAATGGGATCTTCAGTTCATGAGAGTCAGTGCACCAAAATAATATATAAACGTTCATTCTGCAAGAAATTTTGCATGGAAAAATATACGAAAACACAAAATATCAGAACGTGATCGAAGTCACACAATGAGAACAAAATGATATATTTCTTACTTTCTTCGTTTATATTTATTTTGTTCAGTGGGATTTCAATATGGGTTATGAAAATCCATATGTAGGAATATAACAAAGAATGTGTGTGTTGAAGGGGAAACATACTATTTTTCTCTTGTACAAAAACATCTTCCAGAATGTTGACTGATTAGATTTCGAACGTCTATCGTCATGGTTTCAAAGATGTTTGACTCCTTCCACTTTTTCACAAAGTTTCAATTTCTTGTATCCGCAATCATCTTCAGCTGAATACTGACAGGTTCAGATGCTACGAGGTCTTATCTAGGTCTGTTGATGTATTATAATTAAGGTGTAATTATGGCAGTGTTCTGGCGCGTGTAATTTCGCCCTCATTTCTTCCAAAGCTGTCTATGAGCGATCTCCACTCGGCTGACTGAAAGTGGTTATTTGTACCCCGTTTTGTCTTTCTGATAGACGTCATGTCAGGAATTCCCTTCAAATAAAAGAGCTGTGTCGTCCGCGTTAGGGTTGATGAAAATTGTTCAAATGGATCACAAATAAAACTGTCCCCTGAGGAAAGCCCATACGGTGACAGGCTGTGAATGCTGTGCATTTAAATCCATATTGATTTTGATGTAAAGTTCTTGACTAGGTTCAAGTAATATCTCTTACACACATAAAATGTTGGACATATTTGATACATAGTTAATTTTTCAATTGCCATAAAAGTACCGCCTGCTGAACTCATTTATTAAAATCAGCTCAAATATACAACAATTCATTCACTGGTCGATACCATTCAAATTTCTACCGGAATCTAGATGAACCTTGAAAATTTAGACCAATACTGCTTATACCGACTCTTGCAAAAATCATTGAAAATCTTACATGAAAAGAAATAATTCCGACTGCTGTCGAAAATACCTCTCCCTTCACATATTCCCACATAGTGGAAAAATGAGGCAAATATCTGACAGACACAAAAGACTTCCTCATACGGATTGAATTACATCTGTCAACCATTTGGGCAATGTTCCTCAAGGAGGAAATATTGCGAGTGCTGATTGTAATAAAGTCATTGGGTATTATCCTTCATTTTGTTGGAATTATTTCCTTTAAATAACTTCTAAAACTGAAAAACTTGTTAAAAAAGTCTGTTTCGATTTTAATGAAAATATAATAATAATAATGATAATAATAATAATGTTTATTTGTCAGTTGTACATAAAATCAAAACTGTGACAAAAGTTTAAACAAACAAACAGGTTAATCACTGAAGCAGTAAAAAATTTACCGCTTGTTTAGTGATTACTAGTTGACATTAGTAAGAAGTTAAATTATAAGTAATTCAGTAAGATGAACACATATTAAAACAATGTTTAAAACACTGATAGAACACTACTAATAATTGAAATAATGATTAATTTCTTAGAAACAGTGTTTTTTGTATTTGACTGTTTCCAATCTCCCTTTGTCGGATATCCAATTTTTTATTTTACTTTTGAATATTTTTTGGTTTTTAATAGTTTTTATTGTTTGTGGTAAAATCTGATAGAGTCGCGGTCCGACATACGTTGCATTTTTTTGTCCAATTGCTTTTGTACAGCGAGGAACATTCAGAAGGATTTTTTTGTTTCTCGTGTTGTGGGTAACTTGCTCTAGATGAATATTTCCTTTTTTGACGTTGTTTAACATACTTAAGCAAAATAACTGTCTTATGTCGAAAACAGAAGCTTCTTCATACACACTGTCGCTGGAGTATGTTTTTCCTTTATTCACCATTATTTTCGAAATCCATTATTTTCGATATCCATTTTTGTATGAAAAGCAGATTCTTCAAATAGCAATCATTCACTCCTCCCAATTCAACTATTCCATATGTGAGTTGGGATTGAACTAATGCAAAATACACATTTCTCAAATACCTGGCGTCCAAAAAATTTCTCAAGTGCTTGAATTTAGACAAAGTACCTCTTAGTTTTCTCACAGTACCTTTTATTTGCAGGTCCCAACGTAGGTGCATATCAACAACAATGCCTGAATATTTTATTGAATCGCCTTCTGGAACATGCAGATTGTTTCCTATATTCAAAGTTCCCATCACAGGTAGTCCGTTAGTTACGACGAGAAGGGTAGATATTTGGTCTTTTCAAAATTCATAGTTAGTTTGTTATGTCGAAACCATTTCTCAATCTCCATAAAATCTCTTTCTGTTGATGTTTTGAGATCAGTCCACGTAGTGTCTCTATATAGAATGGCGGTATCGTCCGCAAAACTCAAATTTTTTTCCTTGGTACTAAGCATAAGGAGTTCATTCAAATATATTGTGAAAAGGATTGGTCCTAGGACGGTTCCTTGCGGGACGCCAAAGGTAACTATTCGTGGATGGCTCATTGTGTCATCAATACTTACTATCTGATTTCGTTCACTTAGGTAACTTTTGAAAATGTCGTATGTTCTTCCTCGAACATCGTAATTTTCTAGCTTTTCCAGTAGCTTAATGTGGCAGACAGTGTCGAATGCTTTAAAAAGATAACAAAAATGCACATTGTTGGTATTTTTTTGTCTAAAGCTTCGTAAATATACGATGTAAGAGCTTGTATTGCATCTTCTGTTGATCTTCCATCTCTAAATCCAAATTTTGTTGATCAACTAATATTTTGTACTTCTTTGTGAAATTAACCAGTTTTTCAATATTTTTTCCATTACTTTTGCTATATTTGAAATCATTGACAAAGGCCTATAGTTTACCATATCTGTTTTTTCTCCATTTTTATATAGAGGTTTGATAACCCCGATTTCAAATATGTTTGGGAAACGCCCAGTTCCAAAACTTTTATTGATAGTGAAAGCTAATGGAGTTTTCATCTCCTCTGAAATCATTTTTAAGTTTTCTGATCGGATGCCGTCATAACCTGGTGATTTGTTTGGTTTGAGTTCCATAATAACCTTTTGTACCTCTTTCTCATATGTCTCAAATAGGTACATGGAGTTTTGTATTATGTGTTCTGTGGTGTGATAGTTTGCTGGTTCTGTGATTCTGTTTGCATATGTTTGCCCAAGAGTGGAATAGTATTCATTGAACGAATTGCATTTTTCTAGGGAATTTGTTGTTGGTGTGCCATCTTTTAATTTGATGTGTGGTATTTTCGATTCGGGTTTCGATTCGGGTTTCGATTTATTGCAAACCTCGTTTACGCATTTCCAGAGTGCTTGAGAGCTGTTTTTATTGTCATCTAATAATTTCTGTGCGTATCTTTTCTTTGCTGATATCAGCAACTTATTTATTCTGTTTTTGAGGAAATGGTATTGTTTCTTTCACTAATATGCTGTCAGGCTGCTTTAATAAAACTTGGTATTTTTTGTTTTTTCAGTAATCATTTGGACGATTTCGGGAGTTATCCATTTTTTTACAAACGTTTTTATTTTTTCGTGATATTTTCATTGTATTCTTTTCTGTTAGTTGTTTAAGAGTATTCACAAAATTATTAGCTATTTCATTGGCATCTTCTATATATTAAATTATTCCAGTTAACTGATTTCAAATCATACCTTAGTTTTCTACAATTAACATATTCTGTGTTTTTTTTCAAAAGAATGTTCAATTTTTTCCATTTCAAGGGACACAGCAATGGTGTAATGGTCAGTTATACTTGTGTGAAAGATGAAAGATTCAATTTTGATTTTATTTTGTGCTTTAATAAAAATGTGATCCAAGCATGTTCCGCTTCTTGGTCTGGTAGTTTGATTAATATAAGAAATGAATCCTTCAGTATTCAGTCTATTATTGTATAAAACATTATGTTCATGAAGTCATATGTGAAATCATCCGCGACTGAAAAACGAACTTTAGGCGACAATTTTCTGTGTTCAAGATGACTCTTTGTAAGGTATTCATGTTAAAAAAAAACATTCTCAAATGAGAATTTAAAAATTATTTTTCCTTTCGGATTTTTTCATAATATCTATCAGACCTTCGGTGCGTCGTGATTTTATCATGTTATTTGCTCTCCTCAATTATCAGAGCAACCAAGTTTTCATTCGAAATAAAAGTTTACCAGATCATATGAAAACCACATGTGTATGTTTCTTTTATTCTTATTACATTTGCCATAGTACCTATATGAATATCATTATATCAATGTATTTAGCTTTATCGAAAACATTTTTATCTTGGGACAAAAAAATATATTGTTTATTAATATGATAGCCGATAGCATGTATTATAGTTCACTAAAATTTTATTTCGACAATCTGTTGATAATAATAATAATAATAATGACAATAATACTGCCACATAAACACTCGTTGAGTGTACCCAAAGGCATTGCCTGTGCGGGTAGAGGACGGCTATTATTATTATTTGCCGTGGCGCATCGAATGATGTACTTATTTTTTACATTATTTTATAATGTAAGATTTTTTAATTTTTTTCTCTTGTACTACTACGTTACTGAGCAAAAATCTGTGTAGGTAATGTACTTATCTGTACATTTATTTGAAACTTTGGCAACAAGATTTTGTTTGGACAATGAAGTATATTTATTATTATTATTATGAAAGAATCCTCCTTATCTTGTGAACCCAGACATAGAGAGCGTGGTAAAAAAAAACTATCTTATATCCCATTCATAGTCTCCAAATTTAAGTCAGACATCGGTGAAAATGAATCCACCCCTCAGGGACACCATGTCTTGAATATTCCATATAGGTCAATCGACTTTTTCACTGGATCACCGGTTCCCCCGTCTAGAATTCAATATGAACTCAATTATTTTCCCGAAGCCAGGTCAGGCCTGTTGCACGGAGTCTTGTCTGGCCGCGATGCGCTGAGCTGCTGGCACGTGTCGATCTATTAGCGATCCGCCAAACAATGAAAAAGGCCACGTGCGCGACAGACGTCGATAGCGTCATCTCTCGACGACCTAGGTATTATCGACCGGTCGTCGGAGAGGACTGGGGTCTGGTCAGACAGAGGTGGCTTTGGGGATGAATACGATTAAATGTTTAGGAAATACATACAGTAGACATTTAGACATATATGCTTGCAATTACATAAATGTGCAGAGCGTCGAGTGATATAATAGTGGAAACATAAACAAGATTCAATTTAAATACAAGGAATGGCGGACAGAGCGGGTTAACCCTCCAGAACCTGAGTACCTACATATTTAGTAAAAAATGTTTTTTCTCCGTTCTCCATCAGTCATAGCCTAAAATAATTCAAAAATAGCAAACTTTCGAGTACGTGTGTATATGAAAAAAAATTGGGGGTGTCTAAATATTCATACGCCAGGCTTTAGTCAAACCATATTCATTGTATATCATTTATTCATTTTGATTTATGAAAAATAGATACATAATTTTCATGGGGTATGACAGGGCATTAATGGCAGAAGCCTTCCTAGACAAGAAATTAATAATACCGCACCATTGTCCAAATGAATCTTCGCCACCTATTCCATCATTGTATTTTTGAATCAATGATGACAGTGAAATTTCCATCTATTGTTCTTAAGACGGGGATACATCTGAGAAACGTGGCCATTCGTTCGCATTCGTTCGTCAAGTGTAGACGGTCATTTGCAACGAATACATTTTTGGTGAAAGACCAGCGATGCGAACGAACGTGTCGGTAAAACTGAAAAGATCAAAAGGAAATCCGAGTTGCGAATGTCTGCGAACGTTGTTAGGCGTTCATATGTGGCAGTGACGAAAATAATTCGTAGTACCTCGCTGTCGAATTCGACGAAAATGATTGATTTCGTTTGTGAAGGAAAAAATATGAGTAAAAATCAGTTAATAGTAAGTAGCCTGTGCCTCGTACTTCATTATACATAAAATCATAAAGCCACGAAAAAAAAAATAAGAGAAAGTTGTTTGGATGAGTGATTTATATTTATGTAGAACTAGATATTATGATGGTATGAATTTACTAGCCGACTTAAATCATACGAATTTAAAAACTTCACCAGAATGTCTCGAGAAGATTTTGGCATCATTCTGCAAAATATTAAATTGATAAGCAGAATACATACATATTCGAACTCGTTCGAATATTTACATACTTCAGAGAAGCTAACAAACAAATACAGGTTATTGAAAACTAGTAAATAAACACGTGCACGAGATGTTTACACCGTCAACAAATCTTCACGAACGAGTGGAACGGTTGTGAATGTATTTGGCAAATGGAAATGAGCAGAAACTTCGTTGATGTGCAGTACCAAGCAACTTTGCCGCGAATGACTACGAACGAGCAGCACTGATGGCAATACCAGCGAATGCGAACGAATGGCAACGATTCTCAGATGTATCCACGGCTTTAAACCTGACGTAATGTCTGCAAACAGTAGCGAAGGAAAATATTTTAAACAACCATCTGAAAAAAAATTTGCTTCCTTCTGGGATAGTCTGATACCACACTTTTTGTAACTTTTTGTTCTTTTCTTTTCACTCCGGTCTCTAACAAATAGAGTATATCCATAGATTGGGCTTGGCTAATAGCTATATATTATTCGATTCTTCTAAGCAAGCAAGCATCTTGGTCATCAAAATAATAATGAAAGAGATAAAAATACTTTTGAAATTTTGTTTTAAAAGTTGCATACGGCCAGAATAAAAATCACACTGCAATTCACAAAGTCTTATCTTATAGAGGGTGATTTTTGTTTTTGTTCTTATGAATACATAGCGTATGAATATTCCATACGTCCATTCAATGTCCAGTGTGGTATTAGCCAGGGAAGTAGTTGTTTTCTGAAAGATGTTTGCCTTTTATTTTCCACTTGGTGGAAACGCTTAGAGACAAGGGTAAGTCGTATTCTTTCACATTGTTGATACCTCTCTGGCACAATATATTCGAACTCGTTCAAATTTTTACATGACCCTGTATGAATAACTGAACATTTTGAAGGAAGGGTGAAGTAGCCATTAAAATAAGAAATATTCAGATACAAAATTAATTATATCATCGTAAACTGTACAAATAGAGGTCTCTAGTTCAACCAAAAATCGAAAGTATACAAGTTTAGTTTTTTAGTATAGGTAATGAGTCAATCACAATTGTTTAGATAACCGTTCAAAATACATTGCGTGCCAAGCTGTATCGGGAGATTATGCCCAGGGGCCAAACTACTGTATTGGATTATTCGAATTTATTTTGTACCAGAATAAAATTTTTTGGCTTCTTTTTTCTCATTTTTGATTTGTTTCTCTGGTACTTATCTGTGTCTTCCATAAATGAAAAACGCGGCCCTGCAGAAAAAAAGGGTGGCCACGTCTTTCAAATCTGAACGACGTTCAACCACAAATGTGTGTGTAATGTTTCAATAAAAAATATTAAAATTGATTTGTGTTCCATTCTAATCTACCATTAGGAATTATTTTCAGATTTTGTTTGAAATTTTTTTGTTTTCGTTTTCGGAATTCAAATGAAAATACGTTGATTTCAATTGATTCTATCTGATATAGCATTTTTTTGACTGTTTTGAGGAATTTGGTCAATGAAAAATAAGTGTTCTGAAAATTTTGCTACAATATATTTCATTTATAACGTTTCACTGGGTAAAATTTCAAAAAATCAGTATTTTTCTTACTTTTTACTTCTGGATCTTCATCTTTCCAATTTCCTCAAACCAAGTTTCACAGTACATTCTCTTTGAGCCACGGTAAAGATTCTCCATTCAAAATACACAGCAATGTATTTCATTAATGAACGACACCGTCTGATAGTGAGATATGTAATGTCTTTCAAAGATGAGCGACGTGGCCCCCGCAAAAATGATGCTATATTTCTAACTGAAAGACGTGGCACGCAATGTGTGTTTAACGCTTATTTCGAAACATTTTTTTCAACTCCGTGACAGATTTTGGCAATATTCATTTCACTTCATACGGCCAATTCATGAGATTAAATAGATGTTTTTTATAACAGGCTTTGGAAATAAGTTTTTTTTTTTTTCGTTATAATTTTGACCAAATAATATTTGAATGATGGTTTCTAGGCCATATTTTCTTCACCGATGAGGCGACATTTCCTACTGACGCAGAGTCTGTAATTTCCATCATCTAGAGGAAATTAATTGATTTTTATAATCCTCTTATATTTTTAAAATAACGTTTGATCTCATTAATATAATATCTGCTTTATGAAAAACCAATATTTATATTCACTAAAATCGCCAATGTTAGTCAGTTAATGCGTAGTATGGTATGACTGTCAAAATATATTTAGTTTGTCACAATATCCGTTCAAGTTCAGAAGTCTGGTGTCGGTCTATGTTCTATCGCTTACTCTTTTGAGTTGTGGGAGCTTTAAAATCTGTTCTTCAAGGCAAGAATACATATTAATAATTCTTTTTTTGATAAATCAGTTGTGGAGAAAACTGCATTTACTGATAGGCATATTTTCTATACAAAAATTAAATATATTCAAAGGACCCCGCACAGGTGTGCGGGGTCCTTTCCGGTAGATTTTTAGTAAATTATACCTTCGTACACCAAATTACCAATAGTTTCTTATTGGTAGCTGATGTATGAAGATTTCAATGCAGAAAAATTTTGTTACTAATAATTGCTAAATTTTAATATTTTTTTATTTTTTCAGAATGCTTCAGAAAATAACGCGTCGTGCAGTTTTCGATATTTGGATTAGTAGGTGCACAAATGAAAAAGTCAGTGCCGTAATTGAATTCATATTGCAACAACTGGAAGTTCCAGTGTTACCAGATGACATCCTTAGGCAATCGAAATCTACTGTGAGAAGTATCTGTCAAAAAATTAAACAAAGATGGTTGAAAGCTGGAAGATTCAATAATCAAATTTTGGCTTCTAATTCCGCATGGCTAGAAACCCATATCAACTTACTTGTTTCTGTGAGTAATTCTTTGTCCAATACGTCACTTTTGAAACCAGGTAGGCATACAAAAGTATTTGAAACTTGTTGCTCCAAGGCTCAAAAAAAATTAAGTGAAACCACTTGTGGATTCAACGAGCTGTATGAACTTCTCATGGCCGCTGAAATTAAATTGAAAAAAGAAGGAAAACGGGACTCGGCTTCGATTGTGAAAGAACTTGCTACTTCATCTCAAGCCAAGCCAAGCAGTTATGTTATCTCACTGAAATTAATATCACCGAAACTTTTGCTAAAATTAGACTTCAGTCTTTAATTGACCATATTATTATGCGAAGCTCAACTGAAGTTCTACAATCTGTTTGTTCATCGAAAACAGACAATTTAACTATTGTTATGAAATCCTTCTTCAACAAGGTTCTGTCGCCCGATAAAATTTAAATTTGCTAAAGAAACTGTCTATTTAACGACTTCAGAAATTGAAAAGGTTAATCAACAAATATCTTCTCTTTCACCAACAAAAATTGTTGTGAATTATATTGAGTTTTTTGTGAAAACCAAATGATTCTCTGTATGGAAAAATCGCTCAACTAGAAGTGAAAAAAGATTTTTTATCCTTTGGCTTGTTCCTCTCTTCATTCGTGGATTCGGTTCTTCGAGTGTTGCACATTTCTTATAGGCTTGAAATAAAATTTTGGCAAGCTTGTGGCGAGAAGAATAAAAACAGTGTTGTTCAGAAGAAAAAACAAATACAACAGGCATTTAGAAATGAACTAGATTTGTTAGTGGATATGCCCAAACAGCAAGCTGGAAACACAAACGATGGAAATACTGCTAGAAATTTTTTTAGGAATGCAGGAAAATCTGCAAAGATAACTGGACACAATGAAGAGATTATCAACCGGTTTCGTGTCATCTTGGAGTGTCTTAATCGTGGCTATCAACTGAATTTGGAAAAGTTTGAAGAATATACAAAGACAACAAGAGAATTATATTTGAGGTTGTATCCTTAGTATCCAATGCCTGTAAGCGTTCATGAAGTGCTGTTCAATGGAAAAGATATTGTAGCTACTTGTATTCTTCCATTCGGCCAGCTTTCAGAAGAGGAACAAGAGGCAAGGAATAAGAAATATCGGCAACACAGGGAATTATTCACGAGAAAAACATCTAGGCTTGACACCAAGACTGATCTGCTCCATAGACTCTTAATCACATCAGATCCACTAATTGCAAGTATACGTGCCTCTCCAAATATAAAGCACGAAAAGATAATTCCAGAAATGTTAGAAATATTAGTGGATCCCTCGGAATATTTTGGTTGATCTCAGTATGATATGATACAGAGCGATTCTGATTCCGAATAAAAAAAACCTTTCTTTTAATTTTTTCTTACTTGCTTCACTCAGTATAATTTCTACATCAATGATTCGATTCAGATAGGAACAAAATTGGAAAATCACCCATAGATGATATTCAACCGATGAATTTTGATAATTCTATGTAAATACTTCAGTTATACTTGCATCGTTTTTGTATTATCATTATGATAAACGTGGTCTTAACTACTTCTAATTCGTTATATGTTCTGATTTGTAAATAATAGTTTCAAAATATACTGAAACATGTTCACACTGCAGAATTCCATTAATAAAATGGTTTGAATAAAGTGAATCCTCTCAGTTTTATTTGTATGATTAATTCCAGCTAGATTGTCAAAATTACACACTGTGTGTCCACTCAGAATTACATGTGTTTGGATGGGAGATTCCATACTGGGTGAAGTATTCACGAAAAATCAATGACTGGGATTGTAGGTCCGAAAATGGCTTGTTGCCCCTTCGATCACCAGACCTGACTACATTACATTTTTATCTGTGAGAATATTTGAAAGAAAGTATTTATTAAAACAGACCACAAAACCTGAACTAATTGAAGAAGAGGATAAGGTAAAAGTGTGGCGAAATTGCACCAGGCCAATTGAGGAAGACCCGCAAAAATGTCGGACGGCTTTATGTACAGAGCGTGAAGTGGGATTTATTGAAAACACCAATATCTGAGAAAACTGTTTCATTTATTCCAGCTGTTGGTTGTTGTTTTTAAATTAACACCCTATATGAGATATATGAGATGGTATGCAGGTGTTCAAAATATGCCCAGATCGGATAGGCGATCCACTTTTTTGAGAAAAAATGGTTTTCGAAATATCGACCCATTTAGTAGAGTAGGCCTAGAAAATAAGAATAATTCATTTCTGTCAACAGTTTTGAATAGATCTCGTCGAGTACTACAACTTGAAATTTAAATTTTTTAAAACTGGTCCATCAGTTATAAAATGATAGGATGTGGCGGTTTCAAATCACACTTTTTATATGAGCAAACTGTAGTGTGACTTCATAGACAGAGTGATGATTAGTGTGCAGTCAGGTGTGGTCACTGTTGTGAGACAGCAATACAATGTGTTCCGGACAATTTTAGAAATATCTACAAGATGAAAATGATATGACAGGTGTAATCTTTCTCTATCTTCAAACTGAAACTGTGGATAGAAAAAGATTGGCACGGAAATTAAAAAGCATCGGTTCTATTTTGTGATGCACTGGCATGACTGATGGATTTATGTGGAGAAGACAGAAATTCAAATTAAATAATATTTTATCTGAAAAAATACTGAATCTACAGGAAGTCCCCAGGGAAGTGTACTTGGTCCTTTATTATTTCATATAATAATGATGATTTGGTGAAAAATGTTAGGTGTTCGGTTCACTTATTTGCTCTCATCAAGTTCTTATTTTTTGGAAAATGTATACAAATAGTGCTGTTCGAAGCAAAAACTGAATTCATGATGACAGGTAATAACAAGGAATGTAATAATTTCGAAGATAATGATTGTGAAATAAATGTAAACGGAAACTCAATTGATGTGAGGATACTTTCAAAACTCTTGATAATAATTACCGATCGAGAATTGAAATTAAAATCATGAGAATTATCAAAACGATTTCATTCAAAAATTTATTATTGATTCAAGTGCTTCAGTTTTCTCTCGCAATATTCGAAAAGTATGTTATAAAACACACAACACACTGGTACCTCCTCACTCCAAGTACTGCTCTGCGTTTCTATATTTACTAGAACAAACTGATATGAGCCGTTCACAAAAAATTAGGACTGAAAAAAATTTGATATGTGACTGTTGGGTTTCAGGTTTGATAATGCAGAATGTTTCATAAAAAGTAACTTTTTCAAAATAACTTTTCCATATGCTGCAAACTTGACTGGACCCACTGTATAACCGCAGTCCTAGGATATCCGGCGACTTTTCTAGACGCCGACTATCGAGTGTGAGGGACATGATATTTCATGGACGGAAGACGAGTTGACCCAAATTCAATATAATCCTACTTTGCACTTCCTAATTATTCCAAAGTAAACTAGCAAAAAGACGGTCACTATTTTTCAACGTCGTAATTGGTAACATTTACTGCTCAGAGTAGGTATTGCTATTAAATGTCATATTACCAGAGTATTTTGAAAAAATCTTTTATTATTTTGTGGTTTTGACAACTTTATTGATTTAATCGAAACTTGATATGGAGTAGGATTTGAAAGCGTAGATATTTCACAAAACAACTTGTCATTTTCGAGAATGATGAGGAAAACATTATTCAGCGCCGTTTAAAAATCATCCAAATGAATTTTCCATATCACCTAGTCATCTAGTTTTGCTGTTGTTACAGAAACAAAATCAATGATACACCCGATGGGAAAACTAATTATAAAAAAAAAACAATATTGTGTTGACTTATATTGGCCAGATTACCACCAGAAGTGAAAGAAAAGTTGTCCCTCCTAAATGTCATTTGATATTGTTTCCTCGATATTTCCAAAACATTTTACATGATCTAAAACTTTGTTGAATAATTCTTTCATGCCAAAAAATACAAAGCACGTTAACTACCGGTTGAAAATTTTGACTTCTTGATGTTTTTCCCAAGCCACCAAATGAACACCTTGTCATTTTATCATTGCCTTTTGAAAG